>OX637461.1:55940893-57140893 GCA_951799995.1 Trifolium subterraneum | reverse complement strand
CATGAGTAATTGATTAGGATCATGCCACAAGGGATAATTGATTAAAATTTGCAAAACCAGGGGCTAATTGCTCTAATTTCAGTCAATTAGCCCCTGATTTTGTAAATTTTAGTCAATTAGCCTCATGTGACATGTATGCAGTTAACAGTCACATCAGCAAAATAGACGGAGTAAACGAAGCAGAGGGCAATTTGATTGACATTTTATAATTTCAGGGGGTATTTGCCTATTTTCAAATTTCACGGGGGTATTTAACAAATTTTAAAATTTCAGAAGATATTTGACATTTCACTCGAAAAATAAGACTTCAACCTTTTATTTGATCCGGTTCAAGTATCCACATTTCATCTAATCATATACTTGCATTAAAAATCATTAGTTGTAAACATAAAGTAGTAGCTACTGAGAGTGGTGTACTTAGACTGCAATTGGAATTAATAATGTATTAAAAATAAAAAAAAGTTTAAATGCAGTTTTGACCTATAAGTTTTTTCAATTGTTTGTTTTAACCCCCATAAATTTTACAATTGCTCAATTTTGATCCCTTAAGTTTCGATCGCTTGATTTTAGCCCAATGTTTACCCTTTTTGTATTTTTAACTCCCCATTTGACTTTTTATTAAAAATAAAAATGATTATTAAACTTTTCTTAAAAAAGATTTTTATTTTATTAATATTTTTTAATTTTGAAACATAGTTTAAGTGTTTAAATTTTAAAATGTCACATAAACAATTTTTAATCAAAAATGTCAAAGGGATGCTGGCAAATGTAAAAGGGATAAGTTGATGGATAAAATCAAATAATTGAAACTTGAGGGGCAAAATCGAGCAATTGTGAAATTTTGTTAAAACCAATCAATTGAAATTTGGTGGTCAAAATCAAACAATTGTGAAATTTAAGGGCTAAAACTGCATTTAGGCCGATAAAAAATTATATTTATTTTGAAATAATTGTTTTTGTCAAAGTAATATTTATTGTTTTCAAACAGGAGTAAAACAAATTAAGCAAAAAGGAAGTATTGTAAACGGAAGGAGTAAAATTGCTAACTAGGAAAGGAATGGACAAATAATAATACAATGCATTTAAAAACTATCAAATAAAAATTAAATTTCCATAGCAGTGTAAGTTTTTCAGAAATCATGTGCCATGTTTCTTTTCCTTAACTTTTATGGAGCAATAATAAAAAAAATTAATAACTTTTAACACAGAAACCAAAATAAATAAATGGTGAAAATAGGAAACAAATAAGTTACTATATAAGTTGGGTGTGATGCCCCAAAAGAGAAAACGACATCTCAATGGAATTGTTAAGCCAAAAAGATCAAAGAATATTACTATTTTTTTTTTTTCAATTGAAAATCTTATATCATAATATCAATAAAAAACCAAAAGTTTAATAAATATGCACCGAAGTTATAAAATAATTTTACACAATCCTTCAATAAAAAATTACTGTTAGAAAAGTGGAATAAAAGTTGGGATGACGTAGCGGAATATATGGTTATCCTTAGTTGACAGTGTAAAATTATTTTACTCTGTCGGTGCATATTATTTTTTCTCAAAATAAAATTGAGTCTATTAATTGATAGTGTAAAAACAAAAGAATTTGATTACAAAGAGTCAAAGACAATCTTGATTGTTGACCGTGTGATGATGGAAAAATCCAAGGGTCAACCGTGTTATAAGGGATGAGTGGGACCCACAATTGTACTTGGTGTAGTAGTTTTACAGTGTGGGTGGTTTTATGAAAAGTGTTCTTCTGAGGTTAGAGCAGTGGAAAAAGCAACGACTTTGAATGACCTAAATAACCTTCATTTCATTTTCTTAGGTTGAAAATATCAATTTGCACGCATCCTTTCAAGCATGTGACGCCACACACATATTTTGAGTAAACCGATAAATTGGTCACCGATTCTGTAATTCACTTTCAAATAGGTTCTGACTCTTTAATATCTCAAATTAGTCTTTGTTTTTGTCAAACATTTCTCAAATTGGTCCTTCCGTTAACTAGAAAATGCCATAAATTACAAAACCAAGAATATAACCAACAAACAGAAGTTAACGGAGGGACCAATTTGACGGCCCACGTCAGCAGAGTTAACGGAATCAGCAAACGAAAGTTAACGGAGGGACCAATTTGAGAAATGTTTGACAGAGACAGGGACTAATTTGAGATATTGAAGAGTTAGGGACCTATTTGAGAGTAAGTTACAGAGTCAGAGACCAATTTGACGGTTTACTCCACTTATTTTATTAGCCGGTTAGGGGTGACCGTATCCGAATCAATCAAACAGTAAAACCGTAAAGCAAACAAATTCAAATTGAAGTCGCAAAAAACGACATTTAATTTAAATTGCAAGAATCATTTTTCTTTTAAATCGCGCGGTTTGGTTTGGTTTGCAGTTTTCATTTTAGAAAACCAAACTAAACCGAAATACATAACTTAACTCTACCAACCTATCTATTACATGCTCCAACTTAGCAAACTCAAATCAAATTGAGTCTATAATACAGTAGACTGTCAAAACATATCATTTAACACGATCCAAAACTATTATATTATGTAAACAATAAATAAACTAAAATTTCCTATGTTTATTTTGTAACAAGTTGGTAATATCGTCATATTTTTTATATCGTGATAAACCGCACAAATCGAACCAACCCTAACCGCATTGGTTTGATTTTGATGACTTTTTAAAAATCAATCGAATCAAACCGAACCACATGCATTTTTATCTCGCGGTTAGGATAACTTTTATGTTTAAAATCGAACCAAATCGCACTGCCAACAGGGACGGATCTAGACATTAAAATATGGTGTGGCCAAATATTAAAAAAATTATAAACTAAATTAAATGGTGTTTCTAGAACATTTCTTTCTATAAGAGTTATAAGACAAATATTTTTATTGAAAAACTTAATCCTCCGCTTACCAAATCATTGATTGGAGATTTTTTTTATTGGAAAAGATAAATTCAATTTGAAATTCATAGACCATTAACATTCGAATAATGTTTCATCGTTCAATAACGTCTAAATTAATAGATAATCGGGTAAAATTTTAAGGAAATCTAAAATAATTATATGTTAATGAGCTACACTAAGCTTAATGGTGTTCAATAAAAATATATAAATCTTTAATCTTGATAGATCTCAATAATATATCAAGATAATTTAAATTTATGTTAAATTTTACATGTGTTTTATATATATTTATACGATATATATTTTTAATTTTAATGGTAAATTTTATACTGGTTAAAACATCACCGATATAATTTGTTTTCTCTAATATTATATAATTATGTATGTATTGCACATTCCTTAAAAAAAAAAAATTGACCACAACTATTATTCTTGATTTATCATTAATGTTTGTGGTCACAACATAACAATTTTTTGAAAAAATTTCAATAAAAATAAAAACTACACCATGCATGAATTGAACTCACATCCCCACAATCACAAGGCACACCCAACAACCAGCAAGGCACATACAAACTTGTGATTAAATTTGCAGCCATATGTATATATACTGTAATACCTAATAAAAATATGTATACATATACCTATTAAAAACGAAAATTCCACTGTGGCCAAGGCCACGGTAGACCTTAATGTAGGTCCGCCCCTAACTGCCAACATCCCTAATATGCAACAAATGACATATTTTTTTGGTGACATTTTAGTCCTCTTTTTAATGTTTGAATATGAATTTCAAGAATCATCTTTTGATTATTTTTTTCTCTATGTGCTTTCAATCTTTAATATGTGTTACTCCAAGAAAACCATTTGAAGTTTGACAAACCATACACAAACATGAACGAAAAAAAAAAGGAAAAATATTAATGTGAAAAAAATATGATAAAATCATTACATAAAATTAATTACGAGAGTAATTTTGAAAAAAAAATTATGTTGAGTCTTCAATTGACTTTAGGGATAGAGATTGTTTGAAATAATAATACAAATTTACATTATTTTATAGAATTTATTTTATATGCACCATCAGTGTAAAGTTATTTTACACATGCGTCTAGTAATATATCGACACATCATGTATGATAATTAAAAATAATGATGTGTCACATTCATTAAATGATGTGGCAACACATCATTGAATGTATGTGCAAAAAAACTTTACACAGACAATGCACAACAATTAAACTCTATTTTATATCCCAATCATTGATTACCATATCAAACATATTAGCTTAATTCATTTACAAAGTAACTAGAAATGATCTTAACCACACATTTATTATTAAACGGTCGTCATCTGTTATAGCGGCAAAAAATCCTTTTCCGAACTTTAGACCGGTCTTCTGTCCACATATTCATATGATTTTTGAAGAAAATAATATTACTGTGGATTGAACTAGTTCAATGGACTTTAGAGGAAGTATAAACTAAGCATACTATTTATTATATTTATTATAATTTTATTTCACATTATTACATTAATATTCCATAAAAAATTATAATAAGTTTAATGAACATGATTTTTCCACTAACATAATAATATCTTCCATATTTTCATGTATGTATCATTAACTTCAAAATATATTTGTAGTTCAATTAATTCGAACTAAGAGTTAAAAAAGTTGGAGGTTTTGAGTTCAATTTTAAATCATACAAAAGATAAATCTAACAACAACTAACATTGGCCAATTAAAAAAACCTTTAAAATAGTTTGATAAATGCGAACAATTGCCATTAAAGTATAAAACTTACACTTATAATAACTCATTTTCTCTTTTGTGTATTAACTCATCAATTCTCTTAAAACTTAATAATTTGAAGTTTGATAAAATTAATAAATAAAACATGAATAAAAATTGTTTTCCTAAAAAAAATCAAACTCAAATTCTTCAAATATAATTAGTGCATAACTTTTACTTATTTTATCTAATTACTATTATAAACTATCTTTTAATAGTCTAGTGGCTAAATTTTTTACTCTAACCATAAAAAAAGAAAAGAAAAGTGGAGTATCCGAGTTTTAAACCTCAACTCCTGCAAATATAGTCATGCACTTACTAATTACCAACCGAACTAAACTTACCGATACACTTTTTAAATTTACTAAATAGTCCTGTTATTCATTGTTGAATTAATTTAAAAAGTAAATTTTATCTACAATAGTGACGAAAAAAATACTTCATCTACACCAAGTGGTGATTGACGCTGAATTTGATAGGAAAGACCACAATTCGATTCCCGCAACTGCGATCAGAGGGAGCTGAAACCACTTAATGCCAGAACTCACTTCAAACCAGATTAAACTCAGTGAAAAAGAAGAAAAAAAAAATACCCCATCTACTAATTTTGGCGCGTGAAGATGTAGTAATAGGAAGAAGAACGTGTTGATGTACTGTGTTTCACAGAAAGCTGCACTGCAGGGGACACACTCACTCAGCAACATAAATATGCGCCGCGACAACATTAAATATTCATATTATTTTATTTTTCCTACTTACCATTTTTTTTTAATATTTTTTACATAATAATAATCTCTATAATTAATTAAAATATACATTAATCTATTGTTTTGTTTTTTTTACTACGTTAGTTTCCATTTGTTCATCTTCCAAAACACACTCCCACGTTTCTCTCAACACTGTTTGCCCTAGATCCATGCTTTCCTTCTTCAACACCTTCATCTTTTTCTAACTTTCAACAATACCCTTTTTCATTTTTCCCATTTGGGTCTAGCCAAAATCTTCTTTAGTTCTCTATTCAACTCATAGAGTCTTCAAAGTTTCCATTTTTAATTGGTTCTGTGAAGGATCTGGCTTGTTGTAAATTTCAACTTTTTAGTACTTTTTTGATTAGTTTTTTCATATGTGAATTTGTTATACTGCTTAAATAACTCTCATTTCAAGTTTTTGTTTTTAGTTCTTCAAGTGGGTAGAGTAAATTAATGATTTTTAAGATTTATATGGTTTGATTTGTTCAATTTGAGGGTTTTATTGTTGGTTAGGTTTTGCATCTATTTGGGTTTTTTTAGGATGGGTTTTGTCTTTTGTTTGTAGATTTGTGACCAAATTTGAGATGGGGTGGTAAATATTTGGTTGCTATTGTAGTTATTATTTGTGTGAGATTTAAGAAGAGGTGTTGATTAGTTTGAGTTTGGTGGTTATTTATAGTTATGAGCACTATAGAAGAGGATAATAGGATAGGGTATTGGAAATGTTATTGAGAGGTGAACATTGATAATTTGGAGATTGGTTTTGTGGGAAGGGGTTATTTGTTGTGTGTGTGCATAATGGGTTGCATGTGTTGCAAGCCTTCTGCAATTGAGGATAGTAAGGAGAGTCCAAGGGAGCGATTATCGAACAAGTCTGTGCTCGAATCGCGTGTGTCTAGAGGAGCTTCGTCGAGGAGGGAGGAAGTGTATAGGGTTAAGGATAGAAGTGATAATAACAATGATGCGAGAACGGCGTTGATTGATAAGCAAGGGAATGGTTCTGTTAGAGTTCATGGTGATAATTTTGAAAGGAAAAGGGAGAAAATGGAGTATGTTGTTCCTCAACATCCGGGGATCGGTAGTGTTCCTAAGGCTATGGAAGGAGAACATGTTGCGGCTGGATGGCCGTCATGGCTGGCAGCTGTTGCTGGTGAAGCAATCAAGGGATGGCTTCCACGACGTGCGGATTCTTTTGAGAAGTTGGATAAAGTACGATTCTTTCTATTTTCTGTGGCTATACTTAATTACATTTTGAAAATGCATTTTGGTTTGATACTGATAATCTATTTTACCCTTGCTTTCTTGTTACATTTGCAATTGCGAGTAGTGTTTGGGGTTAAATGTTAAAAATTCATTTTCTTTAATTAATACTTTTCGTAAACTTTTTGTCTCCTTTTTTTTATATAATTCAATTATCTAAATTGCAAAATATACTTATGCCCGCAGAGGCAATTGATTTTGAAATGCTAAAGGTGAGAATATACCACTATAGGACTTGTCTACTTGTAGCTTTTGGATATTTTACAGTAGTATTGTCAATCACGTATTGTAGAAAATAGAGATTTGTTCTAATTCCGCTACACTACCGTGCTATAGTGCTGCTATTTGACAACCCTTCGTAATAAATAGCCTATCGCGGAACACCCTTTGTTCAAATTCTGCTGCTCTATAGCTGTTATTTAATAACACTGTTCTAGAGTTACCTTTTCTCCTTGATTTATTGTTACGTCGATGTGAAAGTTACCTTCTGGATGCTGTTGTCATGAATGGTATTAATATTTCCTCTCTTTGATGTGTAGATTGGCCAGGGAACTTATAGTAATGTTTATAGAGCTCGTGATCTTGAACAAAGAAAGATTGTTGCTTTGAAAAAAGTGAGGTTTGATAATCTTGAGCCTGAGAGTGTTCGCTTCATGGCAAGGGAAATTCACATTCTACGTAGGCTTGATCATCCAAATGTCATAAAACTTGAAGGCTTGGTTACATCAAGGATGTCATGCAGCTTATACCTTGTTTTCGAGTACATGGAGCATGACTTGGCCGGGCTTGCATCACATCCTGGACTCAAGTTTACAGAATCACAGGTAATTTCAGAAACTTGATGTTTCAGGAAAACTCCGGCTCTAAGTTTTATTAAATGTGATATTCAACCATTTCATTCTATTTCTGAAGGCTACAAGTCATATTATGAGTTCAGACAGATTAAATTTGTTATTGGAACTTGGCAGGTTAAATGTTACATGCAGCAACTTTTACGTGGCCTTGATCACTGCCACAGCCGTGGTGTACTGCACCGTGACATTAAGGGTTCCAATCTTTTGATTGATAATAATGGAGTATTGAAAATTGCGGATTTTGGTTTGGCCAGCTTTTTTGATCCTAATCAAAATCAGCCGCTGACAAGCCGAGTTGTCACTCTTTGGTATAGGCCACCTGAACTTTTACTTGGAGCTACTTACTATGGCACTGCTGTAGATTTATGGAGTACAGGGTGCATACTTGCTGAGTTGTATGCCGGCAAGCCTATTATGCCTGGTAGAACTGAGGTATGCATGCTTCGATGTTCCCATTCAAATGTTGCATTTTATCATTTTCTTATTTTCATCTATTAAAATTGACTATGGTACATTGTGAATATCTATTCTTCAAAAATTGTAAGAATAAAATTTAGATTCATGACTAGTGTATTACATGATGGCTTTACGAAATTTGTCAAACACCAATTAAGTTGTGTTAACAAGAAACTATTGGTAGTTGTTTACAATATACTACTTGTTCTTTTATGGTCTTGTGCATGAAGCTTGGTTCTATAAAGAAATGATTTGAAACTATAACTTTGTTTTGTAGGTGGAGCAATTACATAAAATTTTTAAACTTTGTGGTTCGCCTTCAGAGGATTATTGGAGAAAATCAAAATTGCCTCATGCAACGATATTTAAGCCTCAACAGCCTTATAGGCGTTGCGTTGCTGAAACATTCAAAGACTTTCCTGCACCTGCAATAGAACTGATAGAGACACTTTTGTCCATAGACCCTGCTGATCGTGGAACTTCAGCATCTGCTTTGATAAGTGAGGTGTGAAATTCTCTTATTTGTCCTTTTTATTGTCAAGTCTTTTCTCTTATTGAAACTGTACATATGGACAGTAGATATTGGTGTTTGGAAAAACATCAATTTAATTATTTTACGAATGTAGGTTTTAGGTTCCTCTGAAAGTGCACCTCTAAATTGTTTTGATGTCATATTAGTGCATATATTCTTATGTTATAATTTATAAAGAACAAGAGTTTAATGACTATGCACTGACTGTGTAAAAAAGTTTTACATAATCATACAATCATATCTCATCAGGTAAATAATTAAATATTTGTTGAGATGTTTTAGGAAGTGAATAACAAAGTGGCTACATGATGAGATATGATTTGACGACTGTGTAAAACATTTTACAATGTCAATGCATAGTCATTAAACTCAAACAAATACATGCTCCTGTATTGTCTCTTTATCATGTGGTCCTGAAATTTAATATGTATATCAGCAACGTTATGTATTCATCTCTTATTGGTTTGTATATTCCGTATTTCTTTGTACTGCTTCTTTAGTTGTAGAATATTGCTTTCAAACTTCAGTCAGTATGCATTGGTGATGACCGTCTCCTTTTGTTTTACTTGCAATTCAGTTCTTCTCAACAAAGCCTTTACCTTGTGATCCTTCAAGCTTGCCGAAGTATCCTCCTAGCAAAGAATTTGATGCTAAAGTACGGGATGAAGAAGCTAGAAGGTACGTGTTAATGTTTGGCGGGAAATTGTAGTTATGTATTTTCAATATCGCTAATGTATGTATTAATAATATATAATGGGGAATTTTTTTTTACGTTCCATATGGTTCATGACATGGGTGTATACATGTTATCAATAAATCGAGCTGAATTATATCTGGTTCTGAAAATCTAACTGATGCTTGTCAGTTCTACTGTAATGTTATCTTAGGTTCTTGTACTCGTCCTTGAGCGCCGGCTTGTAAAGTTTAGTGTAAGAATTTTATTTATGGTTTTGGTTTAATGCTTGCAGACAAGGAGCAACAGGAAGCAAGGGCCAGAGACATGATCCCGAGAGAAGAGGAGTAAGAGAATCTCGAGCTGTTCCTGCACCTGATGCCAATGCTGAACTGGTTGTGTCAATGCAGGTAAAATCATTGTTAATGCCGATACTAACCCAACTTGGTCATGGAGTATGTCATCGCTGTTTATCTATGATATTGTTCTGTTTGTTGAGATCAACCAACCTTCCAAGTGTATACATATTTTGGATCAACTCTGAGATGAATTAGCCTTTCAACTTTCAAGTGCATGATATATCTTTTCGATGCATTCTTCCTTTGTGCATTAATTAAATATGTGCATGGTATCTTAAGATAATCGACGAATACTTAAGCCAATTAAAAGGGGTACGTCTTAGAGTTAAACTAAACGGACACTTTTCCCGGGAGCATTTATAAATATAAATTATTCTCGAAGAAAGATTATTTTAGGAACTCTTTCTATTCTCCAACTTGCTAACTCTGTTCAACAGTCACTAATGGACAAGGTGAACAGCTGCTTTACACTTCGACCGAGTGATTGCCATATCTGGAAACTTGTTATTGCTTTCCTCTTTCGCTTAGTATTTATATTATTTTCCTGATGATTACTAAATTTCTTTTAAGTTTCTCTTTCAGAATCCCTTTATCATTTTTTCATCCTGTTTAGATAAACAACTTCATAAGCGTTCATGTATAAGCTTTTTCTATTAGTAAAAATAAAACAAAGTCAAACTGTTTTTAGATAAGCTGTAGCTTGTTTTCACAAGCTATCCCGTAGAGCTAATGGAAATAAGCTTTTGAAAATAACTTAATAGACATGTCATAAGCTGTTTTTATAAGGACTCCCAAACAGTCTCACAACTCACAAGTGTTTATGTCCGTAAATAAACTCAAATAAGCCAATCTAAACATACACTTGATCATTCATTTTTTTACACCTGTTTTTCTTACATTGAAAACATAACATTGTTATACAGAAGAGACAAGGTCAGAACTATTCTCAAAGCAGGAGTGAGAAGTTTAACCCTCATCCTGAAGAAGTTGCTTCTGGTTTTCCCATTGAACCCCCCAGACCATCACAAGCCGCAGAAGCAACTGTGGATCCCCAAGCAAATCAACATAAAAGAGCCTCTCATTCAGGTCCACTGACTCACCGTGCTGCATGGGCGAAAGCTGGGAAGAACCAGGACGATGCTCCAAAGGTTTCAATGGGCGGCGACTTGTCCAATATCTCTGGCTTAGTTGCAGCCAGGAGGAGTATGCTGTCCGACGACCGCAGAGAAAGTGCTGGATCATCACAAGTGGAGGCCCCAAAACTAATTACTAGGTTCCCAGGTTCCTTCAAGGAAGCTTCTGAATCATTGATGAAACAAAATCAAAATCAGAAGCATCATGTACATGCTTCTCAAAAGGAAGAAGCGAAAGACAGTAACAAAGACCCAAATCTTGTAAGTATTTTGACTTTCTCCATTCCTACCTTCTACGTCTTAACATATATAATATTTTGTTGTGTAGGGTCTATTTTGTTTAAGAAAACGTTTTCTATTTTCATTTGTTGTATAGGATTTGTATTTGTATAGAAAACCGTAAAAACATTTTGAGTAAACCGTCAGTTTGGTCCCTAAATGTGAGATGGTGTCACTACTCACTATTTCGTTGAATGTATTGAGATTATAAAAACATCCCCGAGTGTGTCTTCTGTTAGTAGTTTTATGAACCAAACTAACAGAAGACACGTCGGAAGACCAAACTAACCAACGAAAGACACATACAAAGACCAAACTGACTAATAAAAGACACATTCCGTCTCGAACATGCTAGTGGAATCTAATTTTGTTATTTTGGTTTAAGTTTGGTCTCAATGTTTTGCTCTTTTTTCCGTCACAATGCTGCAGGCTGGTTATGGATCAAAGGGTTATAAAATTCATTATTCCGGTCCATTACTTGTTCCATCAAGCAACATGGATCAGATGTTGAAAGATCACGACCGCCAAATTCAAGAAGCGGTCAGAAGAGCACGTTTAGACAAGGCAAAAATGCGAAGACTCCAAGCTGACCAATTAAGCAATTCATTATTTGTTTCTGGTCGTTGAGTTGTAGAATCCGATGCAACAAAAAAGCATCATTAAAATTAAGATAAGAATACATTTTTATTTTTTATCTTTTGCCTTGTAATTATTCCTCAGATGAATGTTCCCCTTGGCCATGTTAGGTAACTCCATAGCACATCACATCTATTTTATTTCCACTTACAGATGCAATTTGTATGGCCTTTTGTAAAGCTTTTAACAACCTTGAGCTTCTGAATATTGGGGGACAATGTCTTCCTTATGTTTAACTTATGATAAAAGTAATTAATTATTATTGGGATGATGGTTAAGTATGTGTATTCATTCTTTTCTTTTTGTCACACTTTAATGTTTAAGATACATTAATTATATTTTTTACAAAAATGTCCTTAAAAAAATGAAGAGAATTAAAAGATCAATCATTTTTCTCTCTTACTAGTTGAAGGATAATTTTGAAAAATACAACAATTACTTTTTTTAATTCAAGTTTTTTTTTTAGGAACGAAGGTATATAGTAATCTAAATTATGGATTTGAGTTGCATGCAGTTAAAATTGTATGCAGTCATTTAGTCATGATAGATCTAATTGTCTGATTAAGATTTAAAGCAATTATACAATCCAATCAAATCTTTTAAACTGAAAAGTCCCGTCATGATCGGACAGTTAGATTTGTCTTGACTGTATGAATGAATGCAATGTGGATCCCTATATTATAGAAGGGGGATAATAAAAATTTCAAAGCTTTCAGATGAATGCAATTATGTGTGAAAGTGAATTGGAATTTATTTGTGTAATTATTATCACGCTATCTTCATTTTCTTGTTCAAGTATTTGCAACGAATGAACCTTTAACATAAAATCTAATATTATTTGGAGACCAAATCTGCAGCACATTTACTCTGATATGTGATAGTAACTTTTGTTGCATCTTATTGATTTATTTTGGCCATCTTTATGAGTTTAAAATTGGCTCAATTATTTAGGTCCAAATTGTGTGGCTATTGATGATTCTTAATTCATCATTTTTTGCATCTTACCTACCAACATTATAGTATAGTAGATGTAAAAAATGTTGTCGGAAGGTGAAATTCTATTAAAGCGGTCAATTATGTTCTATGATCAAGATTAAATAATTAGTTAAATGAATTTGTCTAAAATTGTGTATCACATTATTTCAATTTCTTGGTTTTAGTTTATACATCCGGTAGGAATAAATTCTTCTTATTGTTTTTTTATTGGTGTAATATTCCTATTTCCTGGCTTGCTTCAACGACATCTAAGGTGTATCATGAATTTGTAAGGATTGAGTATACCTTGTACTACTTATAATTCAATATTTTCTCATACTTTTTTTTTAGTTAAATTGATACTCGTCTAAAATTCCAAGTCACTTTAATAAAAATATTTGTTTTAAATTATAAGTTGTTTTATAATACCAATGAATACGTTAAATGTTACTTTTTCTATTATACTATTTACTACTCCCTCCGTCCCACAACTTTAGTCCTTTTAGAGTTTTGCACGGGGATTAAGAAATGATAAAAGTTGATAAGTTAAGTCATTTTTACCCTTACTTTATTAAGAAAGAGAAAATATATTTAATTAATGATTTAACTTTAGTAAGAGTATAAATGGTAAAGTATCACTAATTGTGCATTGATTTCTTAAAAGGACTAAAGATTTGAGACAAAATTAAAAAGGTAAAAGGACCAAAGATTTGGGACGGAGGGAGTATTTATTACTCTCTTTTATTTCAATTCTTTAATTTATCTTTTTTATTGCTTCAATTTTTTTTTATCTTTCTCATACCGTTAATGAATAATAAATAATAATTTTGTAAAATCACTCAAAATTTCTCTTTTCCGTACAAACTTAATTACACTCTCCGTTCCTTTTTAAGTGTCATTTTAGAAGAAAAAAATTTGTTCATATTTAAGTGTCATTTCAATAACCTCACTTCACATTTTCCATAAAATTTAATAGAGAGAAGAAGAAAATAGAAAGTAAATGGTGGATTAAATAAGGGTAGAATTGAAAAAATAATACAACAATCAACTACTTTGATTAAAGAACTTTATGCTAATGACACTTAAAAAAAGAATGTTGATGGAAGTACATTTTTAATTTGTACAATGATCATAATGACTTATAATTTGAGCTTTGTACCTATTACATAGTTGCTGAGGAAATTATTTTCAACAAAATCTTCCAAATTCTAAGCTTTTTCTTTGCATACACTATGGGCGGATTACATAAATGGGCTTGTAGTCGTAGTCCAATACATGTGACTCTTACTTTTGTCACCCTACTAATTCTCTCGCGCACCCTATGAATTTATCAAAATATCTCCGTCTGCTACAAGTAGCGGATACTCTCCAAAAATACCCTACTTTAATAACGTCCGCTATTTAAGTAGCGGACGACTTTTTTCAAAAAAATCTCATTTTTATAACATCCGCTACTTAAGTAGCATACGGGTAAAATGGGAAAAATGTAGGGCGCGAGTAACCGGTTGGACGACAAAAGTATAAATCAATATATGTTACATGTTATCAGAACGAAAAATCAGGAAAATGCACCATGGATTTTTCCATGGCATATAGGATTCAACTTAAAGCAATCTCAAATTCAAACATACACAATTTAAAACATAATCAAACATGCAGCAGGGAGCAATACAGAAGGGCTAAAGAACAATTTCCAAAGAGCATTACTTTTGTCTATCATTACTATATCAAAATTTGAGTTTCTTTTACTACTCTCACGATTCTTAAAAATTGCTCCCCCGTAAAATTTATACATCCAAACACAGAAAATCACCGATTCTTCCCCACATGTATTCATCTTTTTTTTTTTTTCCGTTCGAATCGGTAAATTAGAGGACCGTAATTTTTTAAAAAATGAGTTGAGTGTAAAAGTAGCTCTAAAAAAGCTCATATTTCTTGAAGTACATATTTGGGCTTTACAATTTCGCCTTTAGACCATGTGCAATGAGGGTATTGAATTTTATTAAATGGGTGTTGAATGATTGTAGAAGGGTGTTGAATGTTGAGTTGGAAGAGAGAGATGATGAAGATGTTCAATGATGTTGAAGACTGATGCAGGGGACACGTGTGATGCTTGCATTTGCTGGCGCAGGGCGCATGTGATGCACGCGCACAGAGGAGTGAGGCAGAAGGAGACGCGGAGAGATAAGATAGCGTGTGACACATGGCTGCTTCTGATTGGCTCTCCGGTTTCTTATCACATTAATACTTTGAACTCAATTATTTTGTTGCAAATTAATTTTTAATTTTTTTACCAAAATTCATGACTTTTTTTTTGTCTATAAATAGAGACTTGGTTCATTTGATTTGGACACAAAAAAAAATCAAGTTTTTCACTATCTTAATCTTATTATTATCTTTCTATTAGTCTTTATTTTGAAGTTTTAATCTTATTTTAGTGAAATGGATCCCAATAATCATTTCAACACCCAAAATTCTTCTAATTATCTCAACAATTATCAAAATCCAAATCCACTTTTCAACCAACTTCCTCAAAACATACCTAATTTTGGTTTTGCACCAAATTTCAACCAATCATCCTCTGTTCCAAACTTCCATCCATATTATGGATCTGAGTAATCCATGGCCATCTCAAACACCCCCGTTTAATGGTTATATGCCAATGGTGAATGCAAATTTCCCGAATTTTCAACATAAATAACTATTGGTGGCATGACAGTTGCTAATGAAGTCACTCCAAATTCAGAGGATTCAACTCCTAAGAGCAAGAAAAACCAGCAACCAGCATGGAACACTGAACAAAATTTGGTGCTAATTAGTGGGTGGATTAAATTTTCGACAAACATTGTTGTCGGGAGAAACTAAAGAAGTGAAATGTATTGGGGTAATATTGCTCAGTATTGTAATGAGCATTGTAGATTCGATCCTCCGCGTGATGAAATTGCATGCCGAAACCGTTTTAATTATATGAACAAAATATAGGGTAAATGGATTTACGCTTATGATGGCGCTAAGCATTTGCAAGCAAACGATTGGTCGGAGAATGATGTTTTGGCAAAAGCCCACGAATTATACGCATGTCGGAAGAATGTTAAATTCACTTTAATGGTAGAATGACACGCTCTCCGTGATCAACCACATTATAGAAGTCTAGTGGGAGGAAATATTGGCTCAAGAAGTAGTGGATCTAAGAGATCTCACGAGGAGGGTGATGATTGTGGCTCAAACTCTGTTGGATCTAGTGCTCGTCATATGGGTAGGGAGGCAGCTAACAAAAAGGATAAAAAGAAAAGCAAGGAAGCTGATGCCTTGGAGGCGGTGAACAAAGAATGGGCTGAATACAAACAATTCAAGGAGAAAGAGATTGAACGATTGGACAAGATAGCATTAATGCATGAAGAGAGAAAAGGCTCGCACTAAAAAAATGAAATTGTATCTAAAGTTAAGTTCCAATGACCATCTTGACAACCGGAAGAAACAGATGGTGGAGCAATTGACCTAAGAATTGTTTCCATAATTAATTTCAAATTATTTAAATAAATTTTGTTTTTATTTTAATTACGTTACTAAAAAATAAATTATTAAGTGTTTATTATTTTAATTTAATGTAAATCATAAAAACAAAAATTTAAATTTAAATTTAAATTTAAGTAAGAATATGAAATAAAAAGTGGTGGGTATGGTGTTGAATGAAAAACCATTGATGAGAGTAAAAGTTGAATGGATGTTGAATGATTAAGTGGAAGAAAGAGAAAATGACGTGGAGTGAAAAAGTGGGTGTTAAATAGTGTTGAATGGTTTATACCATTGTAGATGGTCTTACAATTTGGCCAAAAAATACATGTCCAAACAATACAAATTTAGTTATTTATTAAGATGCATGCATTAGGACAAATTAAGTTTGAATGTGGAGAAAGCATCACCTACATTGCATAGTCAAATTAGGATAAATTAAGTTTGAATGTTTGATATATTATTACAAGGCAAATGCTAATTAATGCTTTTGAAACACTTTTTAAGATCTTAAATAATAAGTTTTTTATAGAATCTTATGAAAATGCGTAAAATCAACGTATTGGAAAATATAGTATTTAATGTTATAAATAAAAAGTTTATTTAAATGAAATGTTTAAAAAATACTCCGGAGGCACTCGTTAGCAAAAACCCTTATTATAAAACCAAAATAATAATATCCTCAATTTTGTTTTTGACAATCTGAAGCAGGATAATATTGGGAAATACTTAATAAAATAAAGAAAACTATGAATAATATTAAATGCTCATTTCAATGTAGATTATCGCAAAGAGGCAAACAATAAATGTCACATGGCACTGCCGAGGTAGTATTTTTGTTTTGGTTTACATGGTATTGATACCAAGTTTTTACTATTGTTACTAATGACTAATCTTAGCTAAGGAATCTGTGAGATATATAAGATGAGTTTTTCTCAATCTGTGAGACATATAATTTAGAAATTGAACTCATAACTACATATTTAAGGGACCAACACTCTTATGAGTATGTGTTAGAAATAATATAAAACCATTGATATAACTCTTCCTAACAGCTTAAGCTTTTGGGATAATCGGTTATTTGACATGGTATCAGAGCCTCTATGACTAAGTGGTCTAGAGTTCGATCCCCGCTCCCCTCACTTTCTAATTAAAAAGTGGAATTTAATTATTTAAGCATATGGTAGGTGGGCCTATGCATTATCCACGCTTCAAGCCCAAGTGGGCTCTTGCGTGAGGGGGCATGTTAGAAATAATATAAATTAATAACAAAATTATATATAAAAAAGATCTCACATAGATACACATGTGTAGGGTGTGGTATGGTTGGTGCCTAAAAATAATTATTAAAAATAAAATAATCAAGTATGACCGGAGTTCGAATCTCAATCCACACATTAATTTATGTGTGAATTTTCAATAACTTGTTATTTCGTTTATCTATCACAAAAAATAACTAATTATATTTCATTTTAGCCTTATGAAAAAAACTTTATTTTAGTAACTAACTTAGTAAGTAACATCGAGAGACTATCTCGGTTGTTGAGAGATACCATGCAACTTTTTAGAACAGGATTTCCTGCTTAGTTACTCCAAATTGTTTTACTTTGTGAGTGATTTAGACCATCTGATCTTAAATGAACAGTCTAAATTTATTATTGTGTGAAATAACGTAAATGCTGAACAACAGACAATCTTGATCTCAATCTTAAACCCTGGATCTGCAGTTTCATAAACCTTAGCTCAACTAACTTAACAAGTTAAGCTACCCATCTCATGCTATAGATGTTCATGAGTTGATTGCATTAATGGTGACATTGTGAGGAATTGTGATTTATGTGTGGTTGAAATATATCAATGGGTAGTGAATATGTGAATGTGTCATCAAAATGTATTTTCTACGTCATGAATATATTGTGTGTCACATTATTGAGTGTGAGCAACCGTGTGTAATATATCAAAGAAAGAACATATTTCTAGATATCTTGTGTGTACTTTTTTAGCCACCTCTATATTCTTAAAATAACATTATTAGCTTAGGATTAGGTGAATACGAGTCTTGTAAGTTGTAAGCTGTATATGTCTATGCTTTCCAAATACCATTCCATTCCAAAATGCCTCCTATTTTCCTATGTTGTTTAAATCCAAATTAAATTGTACAGTAAATCCATTAAAAAAAATCAAAAATTGAATATTTTTAAACGTGTTTGAATGTTCTTTTATAAAAACCGTTCAATTGGATCAGATTTTTGAATTGATTTTAAAAATCAATTCAAACCGAACCAAACCGCATATATATATTTTAATACTTATTTAACTTTTTATTAGTATTATATATTGCATTCACCTATTATTTTGTTGGTTTTAAATTTTTAATACTACTTATTTTTCAATTTAATCTATTTTTTATTATTTCCTATGTTTCAAATATTATCGATAATTGTCATCCCAAAATATTTATTTGATATATTATATGTTATATTTTGTTTTTGTTTTTGTTTTTCATTATATGTTAGTATATATTTTACATCAAACATATTATTTTACTGTATTTTTATTATGTTAATATTTAATAAAAAAATTAGAATTTGTAATTTGGATATAAAAAACCGATCTAAATTAAACCGCATAAAATTAGATCAGATATAATTAGTTTTTTTTTTTTTAAATAGTCATCAAAAACTGAATCAAACCACTTGTAATTTTAACTTTAAATCAAATGAATTTAGTTTTTACCTCAAAATGGATCCAAATCTAACTACAATCACCTCTATCTCTAAGTGCTTCTATACGTCATGCATCTGAACATGCCATCCTAGGACTAGTATGAACATCATACTATTTTATGTTTCACATGACAATGCATGATAACATGCTCATCCATGAATATTACTGTATGTAAAACTATTTGACTTAATTTTCATTTTTTCCAAATAGCCTAGTAAGAAATTCTACTTTCAACGTGTGGTTGATAAATGAGATGATCGGGGTTCGAACTCCAATTCCCTACATATATATATATATATATATATATATATATATATAATACATTGTTCCTACCAACTGAGCTAAGCTTATGAGACGACTTTAAAATTTTCTAGTTAAGACTTTTATGTTTTTCGTGAAAGTGTAAAATGTGGCGTCCTATAAGCCTCACTTTTAAAAATAAAGTTTAATTTGATTTATTTATATCCTAAACACTCATATTTTATTTTGTATTTCAAAATTTTTGGGGTTGTCATAATTTTTGGTATTTTTCTTTTCGGTTTTAAAGAGTTTATCGGCAAAACTCACCAATATTAAATGCCTTAGAAGTGAGGAATTGCAGAATTGAATCCGCACCTCAACCTATCAAATGTCCATATAGCATTTTGAATCCGCACCTCAACCTAACCAATAGATACATAATATTACACTATTAAAATATATCTTCTGTAAGATTTTCACTGCCAATATATATCTTATGGTAAGATTTGCACATTACAGAGAGATATCTCCTAGTAAATGAGAGACTTGACACATTTTAATCAATTTAAGAGAAACGAGGAGCAACAATCTAACATTTTACCATATGAATTGTACTTAAGGAATAGTACGGACCCGGATCCTCTACTATAAGCATTCACAACGGTTTCACGCAACAACGAATCTGAACCATTGATTTAAGATCGGCCGGTTGATATTACATCTTTATAAAATCGTACGAAACAATTTTTGTCATTGATCCATTTCTGAATAGTACTAAGTGATATATTTACTACATTCATTGCTACATAATTAAATAATGACCGTAGCTTGTATACATATTTCAAATAAAAAATGACATCAATCGTTAGTTGGTTCAGTGATGATTGGTGCTGAATTTGCTAGGGAAGACTGCGGTTTGATCCCCCGCAACTGCGATCGGGAGGGGACTGAAACCACTTAATGCTAGAACTGACCTCCAAATCAGATTAAACTGGTGATAAATACAAAAAAAATAATAAAAAATGATGACCATGGCTTGTGCCGGGTTATTTATGGTGCTCCAAACATATTGAACCATATGCAATAAAAGATAGTTGCATAGCATAATAATGGTGAGAGAAAAAATAGCAGCCACACTTTAGGTCCCCTTCGTTTTGGGATTGAGAGGTCCTACACACCAACACAAGTATGGAGAAATCAATAAAAAAACAAAACAAGAAAGCATTTAAAAGAGAAGCAAAGGGAGATGCATTTATTATTATAGGTTTTGTTGTCTGTCGCATAACATCACACACTTCTCCTCAATTTTAACGTTGTGGTCTGAATCAAAACACCGATACTCATCTTTTCCATCCATTGATAGCACATTACACATAAAACATCATTGTTTGTACCGTACACGTACTCCCTCTGCTCATCAAAGAGGGACCTGGATCCACCGCTGTAACTGCTTCACGCAGGAAAGGATCTAGGCCACAAATTTTTTTATCAGACGGCTACAGTACAATCAGTTAGATTTAATCTTATTTAATCACAACTATCCATTTTAATCGGACGGTCAGAAATAGTTACTGCGTCAAGTAGTATATCTGTGTTAATTCTGTGTCCATCAAAGAGAACATTTAAGTTGGTTCTCTCTCTCTTTTATCTATTAAAAGTCTTGTATTAGTTGAAATCCGGATGACATCTGAAGTTCAACTGATTGAACTAGTTAAATTAAGATTAAAGGAGTTGAAAGTCTAAGTTAAAATTATGGTAAAATGTAAAAAATTAACATAATTAATATACTAATAATTTGCCATTAATTAAAATATTTTCGCCAATTATTTATTTTTTTGGTTGATAGATGAAATTGCAAAGCCATTGAAAACTCACACACGCAAAGTGGAGTGACCAGTGATCGAATCCCGTCATGACGTTCAACACTAGCAATTTCGGCATTTCTAGCGGTTGAGCTATGATTTATGGACTATTTTCACCAATTAATTAGCAGATCTGGGAAACTTTAGAATTTTGCCGAGCGCACCATAAGACTAAAGAAGTGCTGAAAGTAATTTTACAAAATACTCCTAATGATGCCTATCAGATTCACTTGAGTACGAAGCCCATAAACAAAAAGCAACCCAAACAATAAAAAAAAATACAAATATTTTTTTTTAACAGAACAAATATTAAGAGAGGCATGAGGGTAAGGTTGAGCACAAACCCGTGATTCGACTTAAAACTTATATAACCGCTAACATATGGAAGCATTCAGTCATATGTGAGTCATTGATTATGAAAAATCGGTCATGAATTATTTTAAATGGACATAAGTTGGTCTCTAAAATTTAATATCTTGATAACCGAAACTGACCAAACAACGATTTTGAGTGCCTCTCTCTCTCTCTCTCTCTCTCTCTCTCTCTCTCTCTCTCTCTCTCTCTCTCTCTCTCTCTCTCTCTCTCTCTCTCTCTCTCTCTCTCTCTCTCTCTCTCTCTCTCTCTCTCTCTCTCTCTCTCTCTCTCTCTCTCTCTCTCTCTCTCTCTCTCTCTCTCTCTCTCTCTCTCTCTCTCTCTCTCTCTCTCTCTCTCTCTCTCTCTCTCTCTCTCTCTCTCTCTCTCTCTCTCTCTCTCTCTCTCTCTCTCTCTCTCTATATATATATATATATATATATATATATATATATATATATCTTATACTGTTCATTTTGTTGTTTTTATTCATTTTTGATAAATGAGAGAAATATTATATTTTACAACCTTGTAATATGTTGAAGGAGGTGTAAAATATACTCTAATAATTATATTTTAATTTCTACTTCTTATCTAGTTGCTCCTCGTTTGACTACATGTTTAATCTCTATTCGTGCAATTTTGTAGCACTAAAACATTATTACAGATTAAGTACATTAAAACATGAACATAAGAGACGAAAACCGACAATTCTCACTTGTTTTTAATTAAGGGAGATCTTCCGCTACCATATATCAAGTCTTTTATTTTAAGGCACCATTGTGTGCATCAAAACTACTCTTTTCTTCACATTCCAAAAATTTGTATTCCTAATAATTAAAAATAAACAAACACAAGTAAAAAGTCCTAAAGATTAATTTATTTAATTAAAATACTATTAAAAACCATGCATATTTGCATGTGATCACAACAAAAACTAAATGGTCTAAACAACAATAAATTCAATCAAGATCAATTCTACAACTTATGTTAATCTTAGAATTTGGGTTGAACTAAGTCAACCATACTAAATCGACTTATAAAGGTGAAGATTGGCCACATATAAATATATCTTCATATAATTACTCATTCAATATGAAATTCTTAACCCCCTCCCTCATGACCAACACTTTCGAGTTTGATGCGTAGGTATAAATGGTGAGTGACTTGATAGATAAAAGTTTATAGTAGGTGGTCCAATGAATCTTAAAGTACGCTCTGATACCATCTTAAAATTTTAGGTTTGACATAACCAACTTGTAACGTGTGATTTGAATTCACATATTAACCTATGTTCAGGTCTTCTCACATAAAATTTGAAATTCTTAACATCTTTGAATTTTGTGTTACTAGTAGAAAAAATACTTTTTACATCTGCCCAAAAACACTTTTTACATCTGACGGTAAAACAGATGTAGACGCACGAGATATAGAAAATATACACTTTTTACATCTGATTCGCGTCAGATGTAAAAACAACACCTTTTACCTCTGACTTAAGTCCACCGGATGTAGTAAGTATACACATTTGATTTTTTTTCTAATTGAATTGGACATTTTACATCTGACCAAGTCCACCAAGTCCATTTTTTTTAATTTAAAAAAACTCAAAATACCACTACAATTCAACATATAATCAAATGTCATTACAATTCAATATTCAATCAACATACCAAATGTCATTACAAATATTCAACCAAAATACTAAATGTCATTACAATAAAATGCAAATAAAACTTAAACAAACTACTATCTACAAAACACAACTATCTATAAAATTGCAGCCCTAAAAACAACCATTAGGATTTTGCTACACTACATAGAGGATTGTCAGCCCTACACTACAAATTTGCACACAACTAATAAAGTATGCAAATTCTAATTTAGAATTCTGCACTAGAATCCCAGAACAATGTTGCTATATTCAACCTTCTTACGCTGAAACCTGCCATCTATCCTTGAATTGAAATTGCAGCTTCACGAGCCTGTTTAAATATGACAACAACAACTTTCCTCATTAAAGTTTGAAATTCACCAAAATGCTGCATATAAATTTAAGAACTACAATAAAGATTAAAAAATTTAATACGCAAAAGTCAAGCACAAGGTTCATAAAAACCATACCAAAAGACTGTGTTGGTAACGTAGACACACGAATCGAGCATACATAACATGACAGTCCAAATTTGTGTTTTACAAGATATATCCCAGACATGAAAATTAAGTACCACCAAAGTTAATTATGACATTTCTACTTCCTTAACAACAAAAAATGTAATAACTAATGGGAACTCTTGTAAATAAAAATCAAACCATTGAATTTCAATTAGATATGCATTTTAATTAGTAATATGGCCTAAGAAAATCTATGTAGAAAAAAAAGCTAACCATTTGCAACTCAAAGTTAAGCTTCGACGAATGCTTCAATTTAAGAGCTTCGGACAGGATGAACTTGACCACTGAACAAGCATAACACAAGCAATTAGCTGTATACATGCCTATAAAAGATCTACAGATTACTATTTTTGATTAACTATAGAATATTTTTTATTATGACATTTCTACAGATTACATGTGAAAACTAAGATGTAACATTGGTAGAATATATGCACTACAAAAATTATTTAGTTAAGAAACAAATTAGATCCATGAAGCATCAACAGTAGCATAAAAAATGATGGGGTAAGATTGTTATTCATCTGTTAAGAAACACGCAAACCACCGTGAAGGAAACGTCTTTAATGCATATATTCAACTCTGTTATTCTAAACAACAATATCAACCAAGTGAAACATTAGGGTCACAATATAATTAGGCCCTTTACTTCGTAATAGTTTTCATGTTAACTTACTAATTGGTCAGCAAGCATTAACACCGTCTTTAATGTTAACTTATGGTTCCAATAATTGAACAGATCTTCCAAACTATGTCCAAGAAGGTCAATTGCCATGATACTATAGTTTCCCTCAACTCCAAACCACTTGAGGTGAGGCACCCCCACTGCAAATAAGGAACCAAGTTGGGTTACTCAAAAGGAAAATAAGAAACATGAAACGAACCTATATAAATATCCGCAGAAGACCCAATTCTGATTTTCCTTCCCAAATTAAACTTCCCAGGAATTACATAATCCAAAATCCTGCATAAGCCAGTCCATAGAATCTTCCATAAATCAGTATCAAATTGCATAAACCAGTCCCAAATTTTGAAGCAAATCTTACATAAAGCAGTGTCAACTTAACATTCAACAACCTTACTAAATTTTTCAAATTCCAAATGAAGATTCATTTAAACTATTTAGAGTCTACTAAGGAACGTATACAAAGAGGAACAATGCCATGGTGACTGGAAGTATATTCTATATAACAGGGGTGTATTTCGGTGTGCAAAATTCTACCAGGGTACCCACTAGGGTTGAGGGAAAATCTTTGCATATACAAATGTTGAGAGAAGAATTGAAAATACTTGATGTTTCTTATGAAACTGGAACAAAACTCAATGAAGAATAAAACCCTTAAAAGAAGAAACCCGTGAATAAAACCCAAAAATAAAACACACTGAAATTGAAAAAACCCTAAAAATTACTAATACAGAAATTGAACACATAAACTCAAGATCTTACGAGATACACGCAGAATTTGCGAGATACACACACCGATGAAGAAACAGAGAGAGATAGAGAAGTCAAACCTGCGATGGTGAGAAGCTACGGTGGCGATGAGAGGATCTACGGAGATGATGAGAAACTACAGAGCGAGAGAGAGAGTGAGAGTGAGAGAGACGACGGCGGCTGAGAGTGAGAGAGACGACAGAGGCTGAGAGAGACGACGGCGGCGCTGAGAGAGACGACTGACGAGTTTGTTCTTCGCAAGAGTGAGTTTCTTTGTTCGCGAGTTTGTTTCTGCAGTGATTATTTGATTCCAAAAAAATTTTTTTTTTTTACTCAATTTGACTTATTACATCTGAGGATATATATGGCCAGATATAGATTTATTTTAGATATTTTTCGTCATAATTACAAGATTGCCACCGCATTCAATTTTGCTTCTAGGATATTGAAACCAGATGTAAAAAGTGTTGTCCATATATTTTTCGCTTCTGTGGATATTGCAACCAGATGTAAATATCACTCCATATAGCTTTTCACATCTGACATATGTTCCACAGATGTAAAATCCTTGTGTAATATGTCATATTTCTACTAGAGCTTAACTCAACCTACAAAATCAACTTGTAAGGTGGAGATTGTAAGGCGAGGTTTGCAAATAGCAACTCATGTTCTGACCATCTCACATCTAATACGAGACTCAACATACACCAATACATCCAAAATTAATGGACTTGGCGTGTGGATATAAATGGTGGGTAGTCTGATAGCGAAAACCTTATAAAATAGTGGCCAACAAATCTTGAAAGATCACCCTCTTAAGAAATTTTGGGTCGGGTTTTACTCCATCTTACAAACCAACTTGTAAGGTGAGGACTAACTCAACTTTCAAACTCATGTTTAGGTCATTTCTCATCCAATGTATGATTCTTAACACACACCCATCACGCCCAGTCCCATTGAGTTTGGTGTGCGAATATAAATGGCAAGGTCTGATAACGAACATGTTAGTAGGTGGTGCATTGGATCTTGAGGAGGCTCGTATACCATATTAGAAGGTGATACACACTCCCCACTAAATTGTGTTGTAAGGTGAAAATTAGCCCCCCCCCCCCCCCCCCCCCCACCCCCTCGAGCGTGATACACACTCTCTCATGTCCAACACTATTAAACTTGGTGCGTGGACATAAATGGTAGGTGACCCGATAACGAAAACTTGATAACAGGTGGTCCAACAAATCGAGAGGCTTTGATACTATATTAAGAAATTATGGATTAAGTCTTATTCAATCTTACAAAATTGACTTGTAAGATGATAACTTCTTCTACTCATAAACCACCTCTCATCCAATATGGACTCAACATTATAACATATGTGTAGAACAACCAAACAATCAATCAATTCAAAGAACAAAGATAAATAGATAATATGGACAGACACACAAAAATTGTTTAATTAATTCAACCTAGATTGACATATGTCTGGAGGAGAGAGCAACTCTCTTATTTACTATCAATGAATATTTACAAGAGATAAAAAAAAAGTTAAAAGAAATTATTATCTTCAAGAGCTCGGCAAGAGTAAACCCTATAATTTCTACTATTTTCCTTTATTTCAATCTCAAAGGGAATCCCTCAATTGTACAAAGAGAGAAAACTTGAATCCTTCCTAAGGATTTCTAACTACCCAAAATGTTTAGAACATGTTTTCCGACACAAATCATTCACAAGATGCTTTCGACACTACAATCTATCTTTGGTTCTTGTTCCAACTCTTTTGGTTATAGTAAAATCTGATTTTTCAACTTTGTTTTTATAGAAAAACGACATAATTCAAATCAATCTTCAAGTTCTATCTTGTTACCATGATTCGGATCAACTAATGGCGCAAATGCTAGGCCACAAAATTTTGGCCTTGTTCGAATCACACAACCTCCTAGTTCATATCACATGCTCCAGAAGTTGAAGACCATGATTTTAAGACACATCTCTACAAACATAAACTATAATGCTTGAAAAAATTTCTTCTTATTTTTAACTAATTTTTATTCTTGAGGTCTAAAGTCCACCTTTAGTAATTTGAACTCGTCCTGATGCATATTGAGATGATGAAAATAAAGGAAACGAGGTACCAAATAAAACAGTTTCTTGTTAGAAATCTCATATCGAACGTCAGTTGGTCTAAACATGACTTTATAAGTCGATTTTATAGAATTGAATTAGACTTAACTTTCAATTATAAGATTTTTCTACGGTGTGTCCATGTTTGTTCATGGAAGATCCTTCGATGTCCATTCACGTGCATGACATTTTCCAAACATAATGGTAATGATCATGCAATCTTTATGGTATCTCACAATATTAGTTTAAAAATATTACTACTAGCTAGTAGATACCAAAATGAACGCAAATAATGGAGTAAAACCATGACAAAATTAAAGCACACAATATATGTTTCAAATATTTTTTACCCCACCAAATTATATTTCATCCAATAAACAAGCATCATGATCTTTTCACCCAAAGGATTCACATTAACACAACTAATTAACTAACTAGTGCTCCTGAAATTAAGAAACTTTTGTCTCCAGGTTGTCGAATATTGTTAAGATTAAGATGATAATTTAAAATAATGAACAACTAATTACTACTTGTTACTATTTATGACCATACTTTGCTAACCCCTAAATAGATTTTTCATACTTCATTGGTACTATGTGTTTTCAAATCAGAGATACCACCGCACAGTACACAGTTATTATAAAAAATAAGGGAGTACACACAGTCACACACACACACAATGTTTATGTGTGTATTATGCATATTTTCTTATCAATTTTTTCTTCTTTAAAATCAAACAAGGTCCACATTTTTTTAATTACTCTCTAGGTGGTCCCAAAATAACTTATCTTTTTGTAGAAGAGTTTCAATTTTCAATACAACATATTTACTCTTTTTAATTGCACTTTTAATTAATACTACAGTAAAAAATTCACTTTTTAGATACATTGAGAGATTAATATATTTAAAGGAGAATGTTAACATGTGCACTAAGGGCACATGTTAAGGAAGTAAATTTAGAAAGTATTTATTGAAATTAGTTGTGCATCTTATCTCTCCAGCATTAAATTTCTTGCATCATTAAATGCACAATTTCTATTTTAAGGTATCTTAACATGTGCCCTTAGGGCACATGTTAACATGTTATATTAGATACATCAAACTTTTAATGTATCTAAAAAGTAAACTATTTATTATATTAAGGAATTTATTTGAATAAGTGGTCCCTACAATACCATTTCATACTCATGATATTCATACATATTTCGGTCTAATAATACTAAATTATGTAATCCTTAAGAAACTTATACTTCTATACAAAATTATTTAAATTAGTCCACTTAAATAAGTCAACATTAACTAATTATACGGTAGATTAAATAGGTATTTGAATCATTTCGCTGGTATTCATCTCACCACATCATTGTTACTTCAATGGGAAGAAGAAAAAAAATTTAGAAACAAGTCATCATTCTGTGAAATTCTCTTAGATACGTCCATTGAAGATGCTCTGAATGAATATATGTGATAAAATCCATATCAGGTTGAGTAAGCACCTATGATGGCATGCAATCAACGAAATTGAGATAAACACCAAACAATTCATATATATATCAAAGTCGAATTTTTTATAGGGTTAAATATGTTTTTGGTCCCTATAGTTTCGCAAAATTTCGTTTTTAGTCCCTGAAGATTTTTTGAACACTTTTTAGTCCCTGAAGTTTTTTCCGTCTGTGTTTTTAGTCCCTACTTTTAATCAAACTCTTCTATATCTTGTATACTTTTACATTTTTGAATGATTTTTTATATTTATGTTTATAATATTATAAGATCATCTCCGATAAAAATTTAGAATTTTTTTAACATAAGATGAATTATTTATGAATTTTTATACGCAAAAAACTAAAAAATTCATATTTAATTCATCTCTTGTTAAAAAAATTTAAACATTTGTAAGAGAGATTCATATAATGTACTAAACATGACCGCGAAAAAAAAATTTAAATTTCAAATGATATGCACGAGTTGAGAACGAGTTGAATGGAAAGTAAGGACTAAAAACACTGACGGACAAAACTTCAGGGACTAAAAAGTGTGAAAAAAATCTTTAGAGACTAAAAACAAAATTCGACGAAACTATAGGGACCAAAAATATATTTAATCCTTTTTTATATTATAGTAAAAATCAAAATTGCATTAAAATTTGAGTCCAATTTTGACCAAATGACTCTAATCAGTCTACTGCAACTTGATTTCACCTTAAACGAGTGCACTCAATCCATATGCTTTTATAAGAATACTATTCTTTCTTTTATTTATACATTTTTTAAATTTGTACGAACTAGTTAACTCGGGAAATTTGTCTGAACTGGTTAAATTCTCTTCAGAAAAAGTTTTGACACCCTTTACGATTTTACTGACTCAAAAAATTAATCCCTGTAGTTGTATGCAGAAGATATTCTATACATAGAAAAAAAAAATAGATTTTGATATATGGAGATATTGAGCTCGTTTGTTTTGAAAATAGATTTTGTAGTGTTAGAAAATTTTACAAAGAATGTTTTTATAAAAGTTTCAAATGAAATTTTTTTGAATAGTTATTCTTAAAATGTTATTTTAGGTATTTCATCATTTTATTGAAAAAAAAATTGGATATCAAAATTTCAAAAAATCACTTAATTTTTGAAGCTATTTCAAATAGATTTTCACAAAAATCATTTTTGAAATACAACTTTTTGAAAAAATTGCGATTTTGACTATGTTTTGAACTTAAATAATGCACATTTATGTTATATGTTGTCAAAATTAGTGTTTCAATTTAGAAAAAACGAATACAAAAAAATTGTAATATTTAAAAAAACAGTTTTACAAAAACTATTTTTAAAAATATAAAAAAAAAATTATTTTTTTAAAGTTGAAACAAACCAACACATAATATATATTTTTTTTATCACGCAGTACAGCGACTAAAAAATCACTTCAAATTAATCTCATTGCTTTTGGTACAAAAAAAAATGTAATCTCATTCCTTCACCTTACTTAAGGTCACAATGGAGCCACGTAGTTTTGTAATAAATAGTAATAAAAAAGCGGGAAGATAACGAAGAAGAAGTGGAAACAAGAGGTTCTCCAAAAGGGTCAATAAAAGTAAAATAAAATAACAAATATTCAAATAGATGAATATTAGATACCCAATACAGAAACAAAAGCAATAGGTGTGAAAAATATAAAAAATAAAAAAAGTTTCCTTTTTAGAATAATTCTCTAGCAATCTTTTTATTCTAACTAAATATTAAATATTAAATAAATATCTTCACTATTATTTTTATTTTTTGTGGGGAAGGTTTTTTTTGTTTTGTACTTCTGTTTCATTTTTTTATTATATTTTATGTTTTTGTTTTATTTTTATTTTTAAAAATGTTGAATTTATGAGGCTGTGAAGGTTCAGTGTAGTTGTGTGGAACTAAACTTTTGTTGTGTGGTTCTGTGTTAAGGTTGGCCTAAGCTGAAACAGGAACAAGAGATCCTCTCCTCTTATGGTGTCACTGGTAAAACATCTCTTATCTCTCTCTCTGCCTCTCTCTCTCTCTCTCCCACTTTCTCTCTGTCTCTCTCTCTACATGTTCATTTATTAACTTTGATGATGGGTGGTGGTGAAAAATTCTGATCAATTTGGATAAAGTTTAGTCCTTTTTAGGAAGAGGGTATGTGTTTTTTTTTTGTTTTTCTAGTTGTGTTTTACTTTTGAAGTTGAAAAGATTATTTTTTTAATTTTTTTTTGAGTTGGGTCTTCTCAATTTCATCTTTTTTCTGCTAAAAGATTTGTTTTTTAAGCTACCCTTTTTTGTTTTTTTAATTGATAAGTATTTTTCTATATATAGGATAAAATAAAATGCATTCTGAAAAAAAGTTTGTGAATTCAGGTTGTTAACTTTGACAGGAAGTTTTGAAAATTGTGATCAAGTTTAGTTTGTGAAAGTTGAAGTTTGAGAGATTGATCTTGATATTGATTTTTTGTTGGTTTTTCTGCGACCAATGAAATGAGTTTTGTGTTAACATGGTGATGATGGAATTGCATGAGTATGAAACAAGTTGGAAAAGTTTTGTATTTGTTGTGTTTTTAATACATGCAAGTGCAATTACTCTAAGTGGATGATAAAGATGGAGGATAATTCTGAGAGTTCTAGGGGTTTGAATAGTTCTGGAGTCTCAGATAGGAATCAAAGGGAAAACCGTTTTTCGGGCGAGGGATCGCAAGATTCTAGGTTTAGAAAGGAAAGAGATTGGATTCACGGTGTACAAGGTGATCAAAACAAAAACCTAGGTGGATTTTGTGAGGATGAAGTTGAGAATGAGAATGATCCTTTCTTTGGTTCGGTAGAATGGGGTGATATTAGTTTGAGGCAATGGTTGGATAAATCGGATCGGTCTGTAGATTTCTTTGAATGCTTGCATATATTTAGGCAAATAGTAGAGATCGTTAATGCGGCACATTGTCAAGGTGTTGTAGTTCATAATGTGAGGCCTTCTTGCTTTGTTATGTCGTCTTTCAACCATATCTCGTTTATTGAATCGGCTTCTTGTTCGGATACCGGTTCAGATTCTTTAGGAGATGGAATGAACAACGATCAAGGTGTTGAGGTTAAAACTCCGACATCTCACTGTCCTCATGATATGCATCATCAGCAGAGTTTAGGAAGTGAAGATTTTATGCCTGCTGCCAAGATTTCGACAGATGCTCGGTCTGATTCTAGTTGTATGCTGTCAAGTGCTGTCTATGCAGCTCGTGCGTCGTTAATAGAAGAAACGGAAGAAAACAAAATGAAAGATAGGAGGAAGGATGAAGAAGTGGAAGGAAAGAAGCAATCGTTTCCGATGAAACAGATACTTCTAATGGAGATGAGTTGGTACACTAGTCCTGAAGAAGTTGCTGGTACTCCTAGTTCATGTGCTTCGGATGTTTACAGATTGGGGATTCTTCTTTTCGAGGTTCATACCTGAATTTGTCCAATTCTTAAGTTCTTAAATTTGATTTATTTTTGAGTTTATCTACTGGCATAAACACTTGTAGGGCTGTTTGAGAGAGCTTATGGAAATAACTTATGACATGTTCATAGGTTATTTTCAACATATTTTTATAAGCTCTCCAGGATAGCTTATGAAAACAATTTATATAGATATAGAAACAATTCGACTTATTCTATCTTTTGTTATAGAAATAGAAATAGCTTATACAAAAGCACTTATGTTGTAAGCGCTTAATTAAGCTGTTTATCCAAACATGCATTCTTTGTATGTTTCATCTTCATTACTCCGTTATGATGCATGTAGTGTTTGAAAAGACCTTATTATTGTTACAATGTAACCTAACTTGGTTATTCTACATGTAAACAGCTATTCTGTCCACTAAGCTCGAGAGAAGAGAAAAGTAGAACAATGTCTAGTCTTAGACATAGAGTTCTTCCTCCACAGTTACTTCTAAAGTGGCCTAAGGAAGCTTCATTTTGCTTATGGTTACTACATCCTGACCCTAGCAGTCGTCCAACACTAGGGTAATTTATCGTCATCACATGAATTTTATATATCGAGTATCAATTTGAAAGAATTGTTGTCTTTAAATTCGCAATTTTTTTCCTTTCCAAATTAGATCCTCATAAGCTGTTTCACATTGAATTCTTGAGAAACTAATTAGTTCAGTTCAATTATTTATACAATATAAACTTCAACTATTTGTTTCGTGGTCTTTCTGTGTTGAATCATGATTTTTGATCCATTTTCTCGAATTATTACCGGTGACAATGTGTTAGTATCAGTGTTGTGTCCGCGCCTATGCTTCAAATGTGTTAGTTTTTTGTTTTTTTCATTTTTTTTCTTTATCTTTCTTTCAATTATAGAACTATCATAATAAGTTTCTTCATATAGAAGTTAAGAAATAAAACCCTGACTGATTAGACTATTTCCGATTCCGTCATAAAAATCACATATATCTTCTGAACTGTTTATTTTTCTTGTGTATCAGCGAGTTGTTGCAGAGTGATTTCCTTAATGAACAGCGTGATGATATGGAAGAACGTGAAGCAGCAATAGAGCTTAGACAAAAGATAGAAGATCAGGAGTTGTTACTCGAATTCCTTTCGTTACTTAAACAAAGAAAACAGGACGTTGCTGAAAGGTTGCAACACACTATCTCTTTTCTGTGTTCAGATATCGAAGAAGTGACCAAGAAGCAAACTAGATTTAAAGAGATTTCCGGTGTTGAACTAGGGAGTGATGATCGTTTGGCATCAACTTTTCCGTCCACGACAGTTGTTGATGGCGAGGATTCCGCTTGTTTAGGAACTAGAAAACGAGTCAGACAAGGGATGCATATTGATGATTGTGATGATAACATGGAGAATGATCAGAAAAATCAAGGAAGTTTTCTTTCAAAAAGTTCACGGCTAATGAAAAACTTCAAGAAACTTGAGTCAGCATACTTTTTAACACGATGCAAACCAACCTATTCCTCAGGGAGATCGTCAATTAGACATTCACCTATAGCACCAAATGATGGGAGAGGGTCTGTCGTCTTGACCGAAAGAAGTTGCATCAATAACTTGGCGTTGAAAGAGCAAGGAAGAGACGGCGCAAGTGCTTGGATAAATCCTTTTCTCGAGGGCTTATGCAAGTACTTATCTTTCAGTAAGCTCAAGGTAAAAGCTGATTTGAAGCAAGGAGATCTTTTGCATTCTTCAAACCTAGTGTGCTCGCTAAGTTTCGATCGTGATGGAGAATTGTTCGCTACCGCCGGTGTGAATAAGAAAATCAAAATATTCGAATGTGATACGATCATAAACGAGGATCGTGATATCCACTATCCGGTAGTGGAGATGGCTTGCAGGTCAAAGTTGAGCAGTTTATGTTGGAATACATACATCAAAAGTCAAATTGCTTCAAGTAACTTTGAAGGTGTTGTACAGGTAAGTCAAATGCCACTGACAAGTTGCTTTTCGATTTCTATAACTATAATATTATTGGGTATGGGTCATAGTTTACTGATAAGTGGATAGGTCGCTCAAGCAAGGTAATATTGTAAACTGAATCGTAGTATTTAAACACAACTTGTACTTTGTAATCCCTAAGCTTCTGGTGAAAATAGAAAGGTGCTGCAGTCGGTGACATAGAAACAATTGGCCGAACTCCGTCCATGATCAAATATCATGTGTTCTCTATTTGTTTTTTTGTATTCGTTCTAACAAATGTTGTAACTTGTTATCTTATTCAGTTATGGGATGTTACAAGAAGTCAAGTACTATCTGAAATGAGGGAGCACGAGCGGCGAGTGTGGTCCATTGATTTCTCATCAGCAGATCCGACAATGTTGGCGAGTGGAAGCGACGACGGTTCCGTTAAGCTATGGAGTATCAATCAGGCAAAATTCCATTTTTGCACTTGGTGGATGTCAAGCTTTGAAAACTAAACGTACTGCAATTATATTGCATGTTTCATATATTTTTGTGCTGGATGTATGATGAGTTGTTTCTCTCACCTGGGCTGTTATTGCAGGGAGTTAGTGTCGGTACCATCAAAACAAAGGCAAATGTATGCTGCGTTCAGTTTCCTCTCGATTCTGCTCGTTATCTTGCGTTTGGTTCAGCAGATCACCGGATATATTACTATGATCTACGCAACTTAAGAGTGCCGCTTTGTACTTTGGTTGGACATAATAAAACCGTGAGCTACATCAAGTTTGTAGACAATGTCAACCTTGTCTCAGCATCCACGGACAACACTTTGAAGCTTTGGGATTTGTCTGCTTGTGCATCTCGAGTTATTGATTCGCCAATTCAATCGTTCACCGGTCACACTAATGTTAAGGTACACAATAACTTGCAACTTTTCTCAGTGTCGTGTCTAGTGTACGTGTCTGTGTAAACGCCTCATAGCTCTTCGCATTTGCTAGAGACTAACTCCACGACTTATGTAGTATATGTTACAATGATGCATGTTCCTTTTGTCGCAGAACTTCGTGGGATTATCGGTATCTGATGGTTATATTGCTACTGGTTCAGAAACAAATGAGGTATATTTTACATGTCCTGCTGTATAAACTTCTTTCGTTTAAAAACATTGTAAAAAACGGGTTCTAAATGTCGTCTATGTGGATTAGGTGTTCATATACCACAAGGCCTTCCCTATGCCAGCATTGCAATTCAAGTTTCAGAACACAGATCCAATTTCCGGTCACGAAGTGGACGATGCCACACAGTTTGTCTCCTCAGTTTGTTGGCGAGGTCAGTCGCCAACCTTAATCGCCGCAAATTCCACGGGAAATGTCAAGATTCTCGATATGGTTTGAGTTAGCTGCCTCTACACAACAAATCAAAAAATGATTCATATATAGTTTGGTGTGAGTGAGAGGACATAATATTCAATTGTTATATAGAGAGAGGTATACAAGTAAGTTAAGTTTCTTCATTATTACTTGCAAGTTGTAACATAACAAATTTTTGCATTATTATTGTTAGATTATAGCGGAAACAGGTAAAAGAGAAGAGTGAGATTTGATAAGAAGAAAAAAAAGTGTTGTAGATAAAGTGGCACATGGAAAAATGTAAAAGAGGTCAAAATCTTATATAAGATTTTATTTATGGTTTTGATCCATATTTTAGTTTTACATATTCATTTCACTACACTACTCATTTTTATGTAGAATTCGATTATATCTAGTTATATAAATGTTGCTTTTATTGTGGCAAGCTTTGATTCTTTGAATGTTTTGTTACCATGTAATATACTCCTTCTCATTCTCTCATGTAACATTCTTGAAAAAACTTTGGGAACGCGTTTTCTGATTTTTTTTGCCTTTAAAAAAAAAAAAACTTCAGAATGTATTTTCCGAATTTCAACTAGAAAAATTTCGGAAAACGCGTTCCGAAGTTTTTTCCCAAGGGCAAAATTGAATTTTTGGGAGGGAAAAAAGAGTCATGGGGGAAAGAATTTTTCAAAAAAAAATATAGGGCAGCTGCCCCTACTTTATTATTAGTGATCCAATATTTTTATTTATTTTCACAAATTATTTAAGTGTATAAACTAAGTGTGATAATCAGTTGTGGATGAATTTGTAAAAATAAAATAAAATTGTGAATGCAATTATGAAGAGGTTGATTTTAGTAACTCTTAGTATTGTTAGTTTCACTCTTAGTATTCTTAGTTTCACTGAAGGTAAAATATAAACTTCTAACTAGGGGTGGCAAAACCGGCTCAGCCCGCCGGACCGGCCCATTTGATCCGCCATTTTTGGCGGACTGGACAGAGGTATTTAACTCGTCATCTTAAGTTGACCTGCCCCGCCTAACCCACTTAAAAAACGGGGTGGGGCGGGTTTGCCCGTGGGCTTTGTAACTTTTTTTTTTACTTAAAATGAAAATTGAGTATGCATTGATGAAATGTATGAGATGAATTTTGTTTTGTCTTTTATTTGTCTTGTTAACGACTAATTACTATTCCAGTCTAAAATATAAACAAATTTTAATCAAATAAAACTTTTAGTCAAATATAAAATCAAAGTAACTAAAGTAACTAGCACTTTAATATTTGATTGAGGATAAATGAATAAGAAATGTTCAATCTTAGTGCAGTTAAAGTGTTGATATTATTTAGTTTTTATATATTGCAAAGTGCATGTTGTTACTACTTAATTACTAGTATGTTTGATGGATCAATAATAAACATTGAAGTAAATTGCATGTCTGTTCAACGCGTCGCGCGTTCTCATGCGTGAAATGAGTCGTGCTCTATAGCGTCACCCTTTAATTTAATATGTGTTTGTTTTTGGTATCGTTGAATTCTATTATGCGCTCTTAAAAAAAATTGTCGACATTTTTTATAATAACTAGCGGGCCAGACAGGCGCGTTCCGCGCCTGCCTGTGTCTAACTTATGTCAAAAAAAATAAATAAAGACATGCTCCCATGGTAAGTTTGTTAATAAACGATTTTTGTTGTTAAAAAAAAAATTCAAGGGTATTATTGGTATTATGAAAAGTCCACACCAAAATTTTTTTGTATCCTTTTTATATATAGTATAGATTAATAGTTTTATAATTGTAATTCAAACTATAAAAAGAAAAAAAAAAGAGGAAGGCGGGCCGGCCCGTCACCTCGCCAATAAATAGACGGACTTAAGGTTTAAGCCCATACCCGCCAATATATATTGTTTAAATATGATTTAAATATGATGCTCATCCTGCAATTATACTAGTGTTACTAGTGTTTTTCGTTTTAGTCTCTGTAAATTTTTTTATTTGAATTTAGTCATTACAAATTCAAAAACAATTGCTTATCCTTAATATTATACACCCTCCGTCTCATAATATAAGGAAAAAAGAAATCACACTTATTAAGAAAAGTAAAATGTGATAATTTGAAGTATGATTTTTTTTTTGTTTTTCTTAAAATGAATTTCATGGGAAGGTGTAAAAAAATATTTCTTTTTGTATTTTTCTTGAAATAAATTTCATGAGAAGATCTAATTTTTTTTTTATTGATTATTGATTATGAGGAAAAGAAGAGAGAGTAAAGTAAATGCAATTTACATTTAATTTTATGAGAATGAGTAAAAATAAATCTTGTAAATGGTAAAAGTTAATTTTTTTTTCTTATAATTTGGAACAAGAAAAAATGATTTTTCTTATAATATGATGAAACAGAGGGAGTATGTAGTCAAATATAATCATGACATGTGGCGTTATGTGGCCCAATAAATTAATTTTAAGGACTAAAGAACAACTATTTTTAAATTTAGAGGGACTAAAATAAAAAATAAAAAAACTTACATGGACTAAAAAATTATTATAATTGTGATCATGAAAAAGGACGTGGTTGGGGTAAAGTTAGTATTATTTATTTTTTTCTTTGAAAATACGTGGGAGAACGAGTTTGTCGATGTGAAATGTTCGTGCAATATTCGCTTGATTTGGTTTCATAAAAGCAATGAAGATACAATTATAAAGAATTACTAGTTGCATTTATAAACTTAAACTATATTTCTGTCAAAAAAAAGTTTAAACTATATTTAGATTCTAAGATTAGTCAACCCTTTCATTTGAGGAAGTGAAAGGTTAACAAAAAAAAAAAATCACCCTTTTAAAAACTAGAGGATTAAAAACAACATAAAAAATTTCACAAAAATCTACTACTATGTCCCACCCAAATTTGCAGGAAGCAAAATAAATTTTCACAAGAAAATATAACTTTTTAGGCACCCTAATTTATTTCAATAATAAAATTTATGTTTTTTTTCTTTTGGTGTATTGGCAAAAAGAGAAAGAAAAAAAAAAAGGAAAAAAATAAACTAATTAGACTTTAGAATGAATACCTCATAAAATTTGTTCTCTCTCCAATCTTTTTATAAGAGAGAGTTGATTTTTTAAATTTATTTAATAAAATTGATATATTTGATTTATAATATACATAAAATACATTCATTATTCAATAAAAAAAAATTTTTAAAAAAAAAGTGAATTTTAAACATAAATGCTAGAGCATGAATACTAGACTACTAGTCATACATCATTATTTAGCGACCGCATAATCTCAGGATTGATTGAGATTTTCTTGGATTGTTGATAATGATAATGAACAATCATGGCCACTAATCCACACAAGGAAACAAACCATAATCCTGATTTGGAGAATCAACTCAATTATTCTTGATAGCGATAATTAGGACTGTTACACCAAAATCAATCCAAAATAAAAATCACAAATTGATCCATGAAAAGAATAATTTAATAACTACATAAATATGTTTGGATATCATTTTTTTTCTTGCAAAAATCGCTCCACCGATTGACTTTAAAGAGTTTGATATAGCGGTACAGATTTGGATTTGGTACTGTTGAAAAGTCACGCAGTTTCAAGCTGCGGTGTATCTTGATCATTCGATCAAGCATTGATGGATGAGATCGTTTAATGGTCAATTTTTCTGTATTTAATCTTAGACGTCCAATCATAAATTGACGGCTGAAACCCACTTGGATTGGCCTAGTGATGTTAACTTGGGACCTTGGAGTGTGCTCCTCTCAAGGTCTCAAGTTTAATTCTCCCTAACGTCAATTTCGGTGGGCTCATCCATACAGAGTAAAAAAAACTCTGGCTTTAGATGGGATTCCCGCAAGTGGATGGTGGAATTGATTCCCTCGAATTAGTCGGTTCTTGGATCGGATACCGTGTTATAAAAAATAAATAAATGGACAGCCGAGATACACAACAGCGTGAAACTACGTGATTTTTCAACAACACCAAATCCAAATCCGTAAAATGATATATCTTAAATTTTTATTGGTTGATTTTTCAATAATATTTATTAGTTTTTATACTATTTTATGTTTCAAATCATAATCATAATATTTTTTGAACAAACCATAATCATTATTGATTTTTATGATTTCATAATATTAATTTATACGGAGTAGTATATTATAAGTAATATATATGTAAATGTTTTTTTACAATATATGTTTTTTTTGTCAAGTAGTTTAGTGGTTAAATTTTTTTCCATCAAATCATAATCAGATTTGTTTTCAGAAAAAATATTTTATCCTTTAGTCCAATGTTATTTTTACTCAAAACAAATCTAAACCGAACAATGAACACACGCGAGTAACAGTTTAATAAACATCTTGCACAGTTTCTGGCTCTATTTGAGCCTAAAGTACAATGCTTCAAAATTCACTTAAAATGCATAAAGATCATATGATTCATGATGTATAATAAAGTAACAAAAAATAATAGAGAAAAAAAAAATACTATAAAATTCCTTGACCATGATGGTTCCAAAAAAATAATGTAACCTCTATGTAAAAGGTCCTACAAAAATATAAAAAATGACCCTTAAACCATCTTAGGTACCTTTATATGTAGGCAACTATAGCTTATAGTTAAATCAATGCCTTGGAATTTTATATGAACATCAAGCTTATATTATATGAATGAAATGCAATTGCACTTCAACCTCATTCCAACTAGGTGCATGAATCTTTGGCTATAAAATTAATCTTCAAGAATCTCTAATCATGAAATTTCCCAATAGGATCTATGTACACTGATCCTCACCAGATTTAGCTTTTGATACTAGTCCAGATAGAAGTTGTTGAAGCCTTTGAGCCCCCGGACCGGGTTTGAGTTTATACATGTTACCAACCTCGGTACATTTTGGTTTACCGGAACACCAACCACCAAAAGTGAATAGTCCATGTCTCTTACGAAGAAACTTTTTATCAATCAAATCCATGGCGGAATCGTCTTGATTGAATTTTCTAGCGAAGGCAGCACCGCTCGCAATCATTTTGTCTGTGTCGTTTATGTTAAGGACGTGAGGGTGTTGTTTAGGTGGGATGTCCCATGAAATATAATGCAAGTCACTGTTAACAATGGTTTTAGATAATTCGGGAACATTGCACGCGACGGTTTGAAAGTAGCCTTCGGGGGAAGAGAGAAAATTTGTGTAGTACATGAGTAGGGTTCTTGGTAGATTATCCCAACCCCAAACAACAAATTCGACAAACTCATGTGATAAAACCATCCATGCTGAACCTGCAATTAAACTACAATAATTCAGCAAAAAACCGTTGAAAAGAACTCTAACCTATTTGAATAAACAACTTATGTGCACCTTATAGCACAAGTGATTTTCATGATAAGCGCGCTTATGTATTAGCGTACATAAGCTATTTCTATAGCAAGAGATAAAATAACATTGTTTTTATATTGGTTGTCTTCATAAACTATCTTGGAGAACTTATGAAAATAAGTTGAAAAAGCTTATGAAAAATGTCATAAGCTGATTTTATAAGTTCTCCCAAACAGTCTCATAAAACTTATGCCGGTAGATAATCTCAAATAAGGCAATCCAAACAAACTAAAATAAGAAGCTTAATTAAGCATTTAAGAATAAGTGTTTATCATAAGTTCTTATGTCTAAACTATTTCTATAACAAAAGAAAAAATAAAGTCAAAGTGTTTTTCTATAGCTTATAAGTTGTTTTCATAAACTATCCTTGAGAACTTATGAAAATAAGCTGAAAGAAGCTTATGGACATGTCATTCGCTATTTTCATAAACTCTTTCAAACAGTAACACAAGTGCTTAAGCCAGTAGTAAGCTTCAATAACTCAATTCCAACAGACCTTAAAAGGGTCATTGTTTGACTTATGGCTTAAGAACCTGTTTCCTAGAAGACAATAAAAGAAACCAGATAACTTATTGAGTTTGAAGTATCAGAAAAGTAGCTTCTACAAACTACAACATATAACTGGTTCAATGATTATAGGATTCAGTGTAAGGATGTTTACACCGTCAAACAATCATAATCATCAGATCATTAAAAACATTCGACTATTTACCGTGTATCAAAATTAAACTCATTATTATATGGACAGAACTAAAGGTGCGAAAGGGGGAACCAACCGGTGAATAATTTAAACGCAGTTGGCAAAGGTCTCTTAGGATTGGCCCAAAATACATCCTGCTTGGTTGACTGATAAAGTCCTGGATCGATTATTAACGGCATCGCTCGTTTCTCCCTGCACAGTATATAGTTCATTTCATTGTTATGTACACAACCAGATATCATATCAAGATTCATATGTAAACAAGTTGTTTATGTCTCGAAGAACAACATAGACGAAAAAACTTACAGCTTCCATCCTAACCGACTTGTGTGCTCGATGAAGTTAAGGTTTCTATCTAAATTTGTGAAAGCATATAACAGATCTGCACAATTATATACATAAGAATCATTTAGCCGAAAACTATGAATCAGAAAAAAATACTAAAAGAAAGAATCAAAAACTAACCATCTTGAGTAACAAGAGGATAATCGGAAGCACTAAGATTAATAAACCAATCCCAATCTTTACTTCTCTTAAGCAAAATAGCACAAGCATGTAGCGTATTAGCAACCATCGTCGGTCCACGATAAGTAACCATATTAGACTTCGGGATTACATAAACATTCCCAACCTCTTTAAAAATATGCTGTTTTTCAATCCTCGAAGCAAGTTCTAACCGTTCCTCCAACGGCGACTCAAGGTCTAAATGAACAACATAATGATTTAACGGATGGTAAAGTGCGTGAAGTGTTCTCCATAGCTTTTCCAAATCGCCTTTAGAACCCGAAATCAAATAAGCGAAACGAGGGGTCGAATTAGGAGGCTTATCAGGAGGCGGAACAGGCGAAACCTTTCTCTCGACAAAAGCAAGTGAAGATGTTTGGTTTCTATGTGTGTGTGATGGTAGAAAAAAGAAAAGTGAATTGATTGAATGAATTGATGAAACAAGTCCCATGTTAAAGGTTGTTGCTAGAAAAAGCATACAAAAAGCAGAAGTAACAAAAAGAGGTAATATCCATTTTTTTTCTAAGTTTAAGATTCCCATCATCATCTTCATGGATGAATTCCAAATTCCATGAATCAATGAAACATGAATTTTCTATTCATCAAAAAACACAATTGTTGTAACCTTCAAAATTGACCCTTTTTCATTTAACTTCAAAATTCTCAATAATCTTTTAGCCTCTGAATATTTTCTGTTGAATCAACATAAAAAAACATTAAAATTCAATAAGTTGTAGTCATTTTTTTTTTTGAAGTGATATTAGTTATACATACTAATAAATTTCAGTTTCTAAATCAAATGGGTTACAAATCAACAAAGAAACTGATAATTAAATTATCAATAAATAACCATATAAACAAACCTTAGCATAAAAATAATCGAACAAAGTGACAAACTAATATTAAATATTAATTAAATATTATTACAAAAAACAATGATCTAGAAAGAAAAAACATTATAGTAGTTAAATTGTGTGGGATAAAATAAATCCTAAGCTGAAAAATTGTTGTATAATTTTTTATTTATAGATGTGTTTAACAAAAAGAGATTGAAAAGGATAGAAATTAATTAAAAAACTATTAAGAGGAGAAAACAAAGAATGTTTGTTAAACATTGAAAACAAAAATAGAATGAAAAAGAAAGGAAAAATTAACCTAACCTTGCATGTGAACAAAGAAATATATGTTGAGTTGTTAATTAATCATAATCAAAACCATAATCATAAATCATAATCATAATCATAATCAATCTAGTAATCTATAGTATATAGATCAAAGTGATGAAGATGAAAGAAAAACCTGTTTTTTGTGATGGAAGAAGCGTCCACGTCTAGAAAAGAAAATATGTAAGAGAGAGAGAGAAAAAGGGTCTAACTCTAATTATATGTAGAAGTGGAAAACAACACAAGTTACATACACAACAAGAACATGATACATGAGAAATTTTATTATTAAAAGAAGGAAAAAGGAGTTTCTTGTTGTTGTGAGAATATGTTTTTTGTAATGTAATGTACGTGTAGGACTTGACAATGTGGTTCCTTTTATTTAGGAACTTTAAACTTTAAATATATAATTTGCCAGTTACCAATGCTAGGTGGCGTGAAATTTTATTTTTGAAGCAATATTTATTGATGAGATTTATGTTAATTTAATTTTTCATTAAATATGTTTTAGTATTCCGATTATATGTTGCTTAATAAAAAAAATATTCCGATTATAAGTACAAGTAAAAGTCAACTCTTTGTATTTAGTCTAAGTTTGTGTTAAATACAATTTGACTTTTGTTTATATTTATGATGGAAGAAAGTAAAAAATAAAACTAAAAATCTTGCTAACAAGTGTTCTCATGGTAATTTTTAAGCATTTTATTTAATGAAATTTTTTATTTAAAAAACTACACAACATAAGTTCCAATGCTTTGACTTTACATGTTTTCATAAAATTTCTATAAAAAAACTTACTATTTAAGGATTTAAAGAGTGTCCTGAGGGCACTCGTTAGCATTTGCCAAAAAAAATTTAGCTTTCATCACCGGTTTCATTTAGTTATGTGTCAGTTTTGGTATCAAATGGTTTCAGCTCCCTCTCGATGACAGTTGCATCAATCACCACTGAATCAACTAACGATCGGTTAGCAGAAAGTAATTCATTACAAAAGTAATCCTTTCCTCCGATCAATTTGATAAGAATCAATTCAATTTTTAGATTCATTAAACAAATTATGTATTTGATCTATAATATAGACTAGATATATTAATTATTCAATAAACCTAAAAAGTCAATTGTTTCTTATAAAAAATGACCGGAGGTTCATCTATATCTATATCTATCTATCTATATATTATATGTTTGAGAGTTTCTCTCTCATGATCAATTTCCTAGGTGACATACTCTCAATACATTTCTTTTCGCGTGACATGCTCTCAAGATACAACGCTTATGTGTCATTCTCTCATAGCATTTTATTTAGTTTTAAATTAAAATCTATATATTATATGTTTGAGAGTTTCTCTCTCATGATCAATTTCCTATGTGACATACTCTCAATACATTTCATTTCGCGTGGCATGCTCTCAAGATACAACGCTTATGTGTCATTCTCTCATAGCATTTTATTTAGTTTTAAATTAAAATAAAAAAATTTGAAGAAATTTAAAATGGAAATAAAATTTGTAATAAATTCTGAATTAAAAAATCATATTTCAAAATAGAAATAATGTCCCTAAATGTTCTATTAGCTTCCCACATATTTGAAAATCAAATTTAATTTTTAAAAGGAAATGTATTAATTTCTTTTTGCAAATCACAATCATACATTGAATTCAATGATACACGGTCATTATTAAAAAATAAACAATAGAAAATATTGATATTTTAATCTTTGCATAGGCAAAATATCTCACCACATAAACTGGAATAAAGAAAATATTTATAACATTTTTCATTTGATTTTTTAAAAGATTGTAAATATATATCATTTGAAAATCGTAATTAATAGTAACTAAAAATCAAATCACAAATCAAAAATAAAATAGAGTAAACTTTTATTTGAACAGTTCTTGAGTGTTTTTATTCTCATTGAGTTCTCTAACATGAAAATGAATATCAGATACAAATTAGTAACTAATCATTCAAATTATCAATGGATATAATTTTTTATTTTTAAATTACATTCTCGCACATATTCTAAATCAAGATAACAAGATATCAAATAATATTGAACTTTTTACAAGTCAATAAATGAATGTTTATTATTTTTTACAGAACATTTTACATATAATGAAGGATTGTTTGATAATTGATTAACAAACTAATTTTTTTTTAAAAATAACAATATTAGTATAATATATATAAAATCAATCACGGGGATGAACATTTTACATGTAAATGAATGAATGTTCGATATAAAATATATATTTCATATTTTTATTTAAGAAAAATACTATATATTTCATATTTTCATTTAAGAAAAACTAATATTCCTTCAATATTATATTTAAAAATATAGCACAGGACGCGAGAGAAAAATGACATATGATTCTTTTTTTGTTCTCACAAGTAAATTTTTTTTCACACGGGGAGTGGGATAAAATACCCCAGAAGAAAATGAAGGTCTAAATGAGAGAGATGACGATTAAGAATGCATATTAGATGAGTGCTAGCAACACACCCTCTAACACATACTCTTTTTTTGGTTAAAATTCACATGGGTCCCATAAAATTGATATGGGGCACAAATTATTTTATGGGATGCACATAAATTTCAACCAATAAAAGAGAGTGGGTTAAAGAATGTGTTCATAACATTATTCTATATATTAATTGTTATATTAGTTTGCTTAGTGACCTTCTTTTTTTACGAAAATAAAAGAACAAATATACAAGAACATTTCACCGTGTTCGTATGTATATGTTGTTCATTATATTTGTCGTACAACCAACTAAGTGTAAAAATATGCTAAAAGAAATTAAATTTATCAAAATAATAAATGTACATCTTGAATTAAATAAATATTTTAATTAGTTTATTTTGTCAGTGTATATAACAGCTTAATTACACTTTTGGTCTCTTATCTTTATTTTAGGTTTCAAATTGGTCCCTTATCTTTTAAAAATTTCAAGTTGGTCCCTTATCTTTATTTTAGGTTTCAAGTTGGTCCCTTCCGTCAATTTTTTTACTGTTACCGTTAAAATTGGACACGTGTCATCTGTCCAAGTGTGCCACGTGTCCAAATTAGTTTGCTACGTGTCCAAATTTAACGGAAATAGTTAAAAAATTGACGGAAGGGACCAACTTGAAACCTAAAATAAAGATAAGGGACCAACTTGAAACTTTTAAAAGATAAGGGACCAATTTGAAACCTAAAATATAGATAAAGGACAAAAAATGTAATTAAGGCCTATAATTAAATACACATACATCCAATGATATGTTGATATATCAATTAATGAGTACGATAATTCATGTGTTTTTATATTCTTTAATTGAGGTGGCAACACATCATTGGATGTATTTGTATAATAATTATACACTGACAGAATATACTAATTAAATTCTGAAAAAAACATCAAATTTACAGTAATATATTAACAAAAAAATACAAAGTATGTTGACCTTCATCAGCAAAATAATATAGAATTTACTTATTCAATTTTGTTATGTTGATAAAATCTTAGCAAGTTGACTATGAAAAATAAATTACATGTGGATCGAGAACGGGTATGCATGACAATAAAACTCATACCTGCGGCCCTCGTGGTACTCGCCCAAACCCTACCCGTTTTGACTGGATTTGAGGAAATCCGGACTTTATGGGTTTGGATTTGGGGAGGGCTCAATCCGCCCCCTGCTATGCCTAAGAACAGCGAGTAAATATCACTCTCCATTCTGCAAATTGCTCTTTAAAATCTCTAAATAATTTACATTTTTCATATTTAACTAAATTATTAAATTAAACATATATATAATTAATTTTACATATAATTAAAAAATCACAAAATATTGAAATTTTAATCCATATTTTTCATTGAACATTAGTTATACTAGTTTAGTTATGTTTTGGTACAAAACCATATTTTTACTTTTATTCTCTATTATGTACATGTGTTTGTGATAAGTCATTTGAAAGACGGTGTTACTAAACTATTGATTATACGTTGGAGAGAGTCATCTGATTGAGTAGTGACTCGAGTTCATTAAATGGTGAGAGTCGGTGTTAAGGCAAAAAATTCTTTTGAGAGATCTGAATGTCCGGTGATTTTTGGTTGTATGTTGAAGAATAACATGACTCAATTCAAAGGAGAGCATCCTAAATTATATGTCGTCATCATATAGGAACGGTGTGATGGACCTACCCTAAGGGGGTCATAACATGCATGTCTGAAACTGAACTTGATTAGTGGGAGATCTATAGACGAGATTGAGGGTGCAACTTGATTGTCGGGAGTTACCATGTGGATTAGGCGAGACCCATAGTTCTAGAATGGACATGATCCATTATGATTGCAGTGAGCCCAAATATTCAATGATCCTTTGATAGCGTAAACATTGTCGGTCTTATCCCATTATGGACGCTTCAGTTTTAGAAAATTTTAAAATTCCTCATCTTCCTACGTTTCATGGGAAGACAGATCCGTTAGAGCATCTGATGGCGGGGGGGAGGGGGGGCATCTAGCGATTATTGGAGAAGCGGAACATCTGAAATTCAAGTTACTATTATGAACCTTTAAGGACACCACCTTAAGGTGGTTCATGCACTTACGAAGGAACTCTATCACCTGCTATGCAGACTTTCATCGAAATTCCATCCACCGGTTCGATGAGAGTAAGCATGTAAAGGTGACGACAACCTGTCTTTTTAGTATGTGTCAGAACATGCTGAGTCCCTCTGAGAATATCTCGCCCGATTTAGTAAGACCACCATTAATTGTAAGTTTAAGAATCAACTTAAGAGGGGTGAAATAGGTGTTAATGCTTTTTCGGTTACTTGACCAAGAAGTAAGAATTGAAGAAAATATGTAAAAAGGAGCCAAAAAAATGAAAAAAATCGCTCAAATTAAAGGCATAATGATGAACAATAATGCAAAAATTCCATTAAAGGCGACAAAAAACTCTGATTTTGATAGTTTTAAACTCAGAAGAATCCCAAAAACATTTAGTAACTGATTTTGATAAAAAAAAAAATCAAACTTTGATAATCGATTAACCTAAAATCATGTTTTTCATAATTTTATGGTTTTTAAAACTTTTTAGAAAACAAGCCACTAGATTTGGTCTAGTGGTGAGTGATTTGTGTATTAAGCTAGATGTCATAGGTTCGATCCTCAACTCTATTGTAAACAAAAAAAAAAAAATTAGAAAACAATACCATATTACCATTGATGAGCCCTTCAAGAACTCATGTAAATTCGATACCACATACAGAACATAAGCAACACCTTTAATGAACAGAAAACAAAATATGACTCCATCAACAACAAACATCACATAATAAAAAGGAAACAAAGAAAAGAAGAAAAAACTACATTCATGGTTACTAATGAATTCACAATCTTAAAGTTATCGGTTAAGCGCCCTTACTCGTGAATTGCATTCTAGTGTTTGTTTGTGGTTAATTTTTGCCCTTCCCTTTTCTCAAGTCTGTAAGCTTTGGCTCTCCCTCCACGCTGTTTAGCACAAGATTTTGAGTCTCGCGTGTCTACCATTTCACCAGTATCTCTCACTCGTGTGCAGAACTTCTATTTTCTCTATTTTACTTATATGTGAAAAGTGGCTAATCCATATTTTCTTTTTAATAGTTAGGTTAACATTTCCAACAAACAAAGAAGTTTTCTCTAACAAAAATCTGTCCTTATTTGCACCCTCCTATTACTACTAACTATTAGGCCCACTTTCATACATTCTTCTTTTCTCTGTTGTTTTACTAACTCGTGCCCTTCTCTTTTGTGTTAATTAACTTTGCACCCCCCACTTTTTTCTTTCTAATTTTCTTATTTCTTTATTTTTCTCCTCTTATTTAATTTTACTAAAGGTCATCCTCTAATTATAACTAAATTAATTTATATTCTCTACTTGTCTCCCTTACTCTAAATCCCATTACCTAATTATTTTAACATGCTAAACAACTAAATAATCAGGCAAACAAAACAATAAATTCTAAATAGAATAAAACTATAAATTAGCTAAATTCTAAATAATTCTAAAAGTTTTGGTACTACACGAAGTGAGTTCAATTAGAATAAAGGGATGTAAGTCAGTAAAACATAGAAACAAAACGAAATTTTATAGAAGATTAAAGTATATCAAATGATGAGGTATTATAGATGTGTTTTAGAGTTATATTCTAGAAATTTGTTTTAGAGTTATATTTTAGAGATATATTATTAAAAGAGGTCAAGATCCATTAACACTAAGTGTCAATATAAATTAGGCTTAACTAAACATTTAGTCCCTTAAATTTATTTTAAGTTTTAATTTGGTCCCTTACGTTTAAAAAATATTAATTTGGTCACTTACATTTCCATTAGGTTTCAATTTATTCATTTCCGTTAGTTTTTTCACTAACACCGTTTGAACTATACACGTGTCAGTGTCTACGTATCTCTCCACATATGCAAATGTAGGTGAATTTATCAGAACAAAATTATTCATTGTCCCTTTTTGTTCTAATGCAGCAGTTTGTAGCAAAGTGAAAACATTTTATCTTTCGTACGTTGTCATAACAAAGATCAAAGATAACCACTTGGTTTTCATTAAAATAAAAGTTAAATATATTTTTGGTCCTATTTTTATAGTGAGTTTTGATTTTCCTCCCTGTAAAATAAAATTATTTGTATTTATCTCTACAAAAAAAATTCTTTTGTTTTAGTCTCTAATGAGCAAAATTTTGACATTTTAATGTCAATATTATGACATTTTATGTTCAAAATGATCTATATTATGTTTATATATCATGTTAAATTTATATAAGTCTGTACTATGTTTAAAAAAATGTAAAAACAAGGTCAAAATTTTGCTCATTAGGAACCAAAAACAAAAGACAAAATCTTGTAAGGATGAAAATAAGTGATTTTATTTTACAGGGACGAAAACCAAAACTCCCTATAAAAAGTAAGGAACTAAACATATTTTACCAAAAAATATCATTCATTCACTTTAATTAATTTGTTACTATTATGCTATTCAAGTTGGTCTACCTTACCTTATTGTCAAAAAAAAAAAAAAAGTTGGTCTAAATTAAATGGCAGAGAACATACTAAGTCAAACACATATATTAAGATCTTGAAAATGGCAGTATCACCGTCATTTTTACAAGTTGGAGAAACTGGTAGAACTAATTAGGAAATGAAATGGAAATAAATCACAAAGAGATATATGGTATGATAAATACTACATTAAGTGAACAAACATTAGCCTTATGGGATCAAATAAAATAAGTGGCGTATACGCCACATGTGTCACATGTGCTATGGCCTAAGGCCTCTTAAAAATAGGAGTCTTTAAAAAACCATTGAGTAGTAGTATTAGTAAATGTGAGGTATAAAATTAAGGATTGTAGGTTTCAAAATAAGAGATTGTGTAGTTTAGATATTTGAGATATTAGTTACAAAATATCATAAAAGATATTTTTCTATTGTGAATCAATTTTTTAGACGTTTAATAGCTAATTGTTATACTATAGTTTTATTAAATGGATAAGCGTGTAATAGAGATTGTCCTATTTATCAAACTTTTTTTTATATTAGTGAAAAAATGATTATTTTTTAGTGTTATTGATGTTATTTGTAATTTAAATCAATGATAATTTTTTTGTTTTTTGCATTTTTTTTCTTTTATTAGGGCCTATTTTTAATAATGCACATGGTCTCCAAAAAGTTGGAGACACCCTTGAATAAAATCAACGGATAATATTTGGTGTTAAAATAAATTTTGACATCTGGTGTTAACGGATTCTGACTCTTATTGAAAACATACTATCTGTTAAGTTTTTCCTTGTTTTTAGAAAAATGAAACATAAACTTACTCTATAAACATGCTAGTATAATGCAGAATTACGATTACCAAAAAATTACACAAAAAGAAAATAAAGAATTTAAAGTAAAAGAAAACTAGGACTTGGGAGTGAAAGAACAACCACACCACAATAGCATAACAACATCAAAACTTAGATATTTTTTGCACTATCGAGGTAAGGGGTGAGATAAATTCCTGTAATGGATAGTTGTAATCTCAAGTTTCTATTTCCTTTCCTTCCTTTGATGCTTTGATGTTTGGATTCCTCTATGGATCTTTGTGTGATGATTCTGTTTTGATATACAAATTCGAATTTACTATGCAATTAGCGTTGAGAGGAACGTTCAATAAAATAACTTTGACTTCCGACCCTTCTAGTACCACATGCATGGTCCAGGACTTCATTGCATCCATTGATATTTGAATTAACTGTGAATATGTGAATTGATATTTATTGTTCAATGTGTTTAACACTGATATTATCTGATTGTGAATCTGGGTAGGAGTACTGTAACTTCATTTGTTGTGTTATTCTATCTACTTGTCTGTGTTTTACTGGTTGTTATTGTTACTATTTATGAATTGTTTCTCACCCTTCTTATTTTCCCTTCTGGCTTGGCCTTAAAATTTGCAATCGTAGATTCACAAGTTGATCAGGATTAGTTGTTGAGAGTTCAGAGAGGTGCTTCTCTTCAAGTCTTTTTAGTTTCCACTTTTTATGTTCGAGTTGCTTTGATAGTGTAACATCGGGGGCAAACTATTTAGTTAAATCCAGCTGTTGTTTACTTAAAAACTCGGTTTTTTTAATTCGTCGGATTTGAGACAAGGTTTATTTGTTTAAAGTTGCTTTAAATTATGAAATTTTAGTGAAGTTTTTACATGTTTTCCACTGCATGTTTTTAAATACCTAGTGAATGTTTTTAGATGAGAAAATGTGATACCCTTTTGGAAATAAATCAATTATCTTTTACAAATAAAATGAACGGGAAATTAGGGTGTTACAATGTATCTAGTATTTAATATAGACTAAATACATCAATTATTCAATGAAACTGAAAAATAAATATTTTCCTATAATTAAGGCGGAAGGAAATATATAAATAATAATTAATAAAACACGATTGCAAATTAAGTTGGGTTTTAGTTAATAATCAAAATAAGTACTAAAGGGTAAAATTGAGTTTTAGTTAAAATAATAAGGGTAAAAGTGGAAGAAAAGACAATAAGCTATAAGCTAATTGAAATAGCGTTTGAAAATAAGCTATAAGCTAGTCAAAATAAGCTATAAGCTCGTAACGAAAAGACCGTTACCAAAGCTAAAAGCTAAAAGCTATAAGCTAACTTTTTGGTCTTCCCAAACAGAGCCTATAATCATCCAACATGGAGTAACTCCATAGACTCACCAAATGCATCGTCTCCGACCTTTATGAATATCAAATCAAATAAGTGTTTTGGGTGGGTTGAACTATAATGACAACTTGCTTTCAATCAATTTCTTTCTTTTTTTGTTGCATTTATTATGTTGGACACGATGAACTACGAGTCTAAGTACACTAACATATATGTCAGATCGAATAATTAGATCTCGACAGCCTCATAACTACATGCCTAAAATTTCATCTAATGTTTCCAAACACTGAGCAACTTGCATAAACTCACCGAACACATTGTTTGCAACCTTTCTCAACATCAAATCAATAATCGAATCTGTCAAACCCTATAATCACCTAACCGAACTCATCGTCTTCGACCTTCCTAAATATCAAATTGAATAATTTGACCTCGACAACCCTATAATTATATTATTAATATTAAAATTTCACCAAATTGTTTCCAAAAGCAGTAAAAAATCAATTTCATTTTCAAACATACTATCCTTTTAACATTGTTGTACCAATTGCATTTGCCAAAAGTCAACGGTATAACACAAACTCCATTAACAGCAAATTTTCTACTTAAAGTAACAAACCTACCATATTCATTCTGAAGAATAAAACATACAAAAGATAAAGTTAACAAAAATTGCAAAACCCAGAACCGTTCTTTTTTTATCTAATTTTACCTTTTTACCCAAATGAAGAAAATCCACAAAAAAATAGAATAAAACCATTTTTTCCAAAATAACAAAACATTTTGTGTTACATAGAAAAAAAACCTTAGCCCTACGTTTTTACTGTTTCGAAGAAATCGAGGTAGCGAAATCCACTGTCGAACCTGAAAAAATCTTTATCCTTTTTTTTGTTTTATATAAATAGAGACACTGTAAAACGTTGCATCTTCTCTCTCTCTCTCTCTCTCTCTGCAAAACGGGTTCTGAGTAAACCAGCACGTGGAGGAACTATTGAAGAAGAAAACATAACGAGATCTGACCCATTTTTCAATCTCACTTTGTTTTATAACTCTGAATTGGATTTGGAGACCCTTTTTCAAAAGGGGTCTTCTTCTTTGCAAATCTTCTTAGCTCTATAAACTGGTATTCTATTCATTTCAATTCTCTCTGTTTTTTTTTTAGCTTCTTAAGCTGGTTTTTTTGATTCAAAGTAATTACTTGATGATTATGTTATTCATTATTTAGAATTTAGATCATACCCTTTTAAAAAAAATTGATTTTGATGTCTCTGTCTCTATTTTCTGAGATTTGATTTTTGCATGTTGGGTTTGATCGTAATTGAATAAAGATGTGATTTTTACCCTAAAAAATTGATTTTTTAATTAATTTTTTATTTGGATTGTGATGTTTGTGACTTATTTTTCTTTGCATGTTTGAGATTATGATGGTAATGTTTAGATCTCTTTTTGTCATGTCATGTGCTATTATTGGATTGGTTGTTTGTGATCAAATTGATGTAATTGTTCATTCATCATTGTTCATATTGGTTTGTTTTGTATATGGTTTGTGTTGTTTACTATTGGAATTTTCTGCATGTGTATTTGTTTGTGTGGTTTGGTTGTTAATGTTCATGAAATTTTAATCTATGATTCATGATTTAGCATTTGAGTAATTGTGGATCAAATTATTGAATTATACATGTTGATGAATTTTCGATACATTGATATCGTATAAATATGTTTGTTATTTATTTATTTATTTGGATTCAGGTATTTGGATTTTGTAGTTGGAGTTATGGCGGTTGAGATTGTAGGATTCGAGATGGTTCAAGGACCAACGGAGAATGGTGTTGAAGGAGGCAAACCTGTTGCACTTGAAAAGGAGAATGGAAAGCTAGAGAAAGATCTGGGAGCTGGTGAGGCCATCAAATTTGGCTCACACGGAGATGAATCTGCGAAAGGGGAAGTCAACGATGTTGCTGATTCCAATACCCCGAATAATGCTGCTGAAGAATGGCCTGCTCCTAAGCAGATTCATTCGTTTTGGTTTGTTAGGTGCAGGCCTTATGATGATCCAGCCATCAAAGCTAAGATTGATGTTCTTGATAAAGAGATCAGCAAGAAAAATGAAGCTCGGTTTAAGATCACTGAAGCGCTGAAGGCAAAGCGGGTGAGTTGGTTATAATTCATCATTGTTGCTTGTCAGATTCGTAACTGTAAAAGAAAATCCTAAAAGTCAAACCATTTTACTTGTTACTGTTATTGTATCATGTTAATATAGATATAAGATAGTTGGAGTATATTTTAATAAACCGATAGTGTTTTTTAAATTGAATCGTTAATATTTCATCTGTGCTATACATACTGTGCTTGAGTTGTTGATTAATATTGAAAAGTAATGCGAATGAGTCAAATAATTATTTTCCAGTGTTGACGACATACTTGGTTTGGTGCCTCTTGCCCCGAGGTGTTGACCATAAACCATAAAGGGAACATTTTGTGGTACGCCGTACTGCCTTGGGATGTAATCTGGAAAATTATTGCAAAGGAGTCAAATAATTTGTTTTCTGGTGTTGAAGGCATTGCTTTGGTTCCTCAAAATTGAACCATAAATCGTAAAAGGCATAGTTTTGTCTTCTGGCGAAGTTATATATTGGAATCATCTGATATGTATAAAAAATTAATGTGTATTACACACGACATGGCAACCAGCAGTTTTTTCGATGAAAGTTTTATATTCTCAATATGCATCTAACATAATTGCATATTTGGTCTTTACACGTTGCAGTCGGAACGATCAGAGTTAATTTCTCAGATTAAGATTCTAAGAGATGACAGCAGGCAATATCAGAGTATCTTTGAGGAGAAAATGAAAGAGATTGAGCCTCTGCAGCAGGCACTGGGAAAGCTGCGTAATACGAATAATGCAGGTCGCGGAGGTATATGCTCATCCGAGGAGGAACTTAATGATGTGGTATGTTCCGAGTCTCCTTTACTTGTGGTGTATTTAGTCCCGACATGTATTCTCCATTCACTGATATGTTTTTATTGATACAGATATATAGCTTGCAATACCGCATTCAGCATGAGAGCATTCCATTGACTGAGGAAAAGCAAATCCTCCGTGAAATTAAACAGCTTGAAGGGACAAGGGAGAAAGTTATTGCTAATGCTGCAATGAGGACCAAGTTACAGGATACTGTGGGGCAGAAAAATGACATCCAAGACCAGGTTAAGGTAAGACATATTTTGTTGTATGTTCGTTATTCGGTTTCTTATTAAGAGTTCTAATTTTTTTTTTATATCTGTATTGTTAGTTAGAAAGTGCTTGAGATGTTTAATTTTTTGCAGCTTATAGGTGGGGATTTGGATGGAGTGAAGAAGGAAAGACAGGCGATTCGGGCCAAAATCAAGCAAATTGATGATGCGCTGAAAACCAACGAAACTGATATCCAGACTCTACAGGAAGAACTGGAAGCTGTTACTAAGAAGAGGGAACAAGCTTTTGAGAGCATTCAGAAGCTGAGGAAACAGCGTGATGAAGGGGTATGCTTTACTATAACTATGACCTTTGTCTAGTCTCAAAGGGGTATTGTCGACAGTTAAAATTAAAAACAGTTTTGTTTGAACCTAAGGTTGCGTGCTTGTGATCTTTTTTCTTCGTGTTAACATTTTCTATATTCACTATTAACTAAGAAAATGTCTTCTCGCTTTCAAAATGTGGACGATGTCACTTCTATATCTTCATTCATCTGAAAATGTGGCGTGGCATTCAATGACTTCCCGTCTGTTTTCAAGTCTTCCTATTTTCATCCATTATCATAACCACATTTAATCTTAACTACTTGTGAAGTTTTTTAGTTGAAATTGCGATAAGAATCTTGTATGGCAAGCTTCATATCTATATCTATTGTCATGAACCTGTCAAACAAACTGTAATTTTATTCTTGTCCTTGATGAAAGTTTTATCTAAATATGCTTGATGCTGTTGCCGATGTAATTATCTAGTAATTTTTGTACTTATTTCTCATCTCATTTTTTTAATTTCTGAATATAAATTGTTATATTATTTTTCAGAATTCTCATTTCTACCAAAGTCGTGTAATCCTGACTAAGGCACGTGATCTGGCTGCTAAGAAAGATGTTAAGGCTCTTGATGAACTTACACATGCAGAGGTTAGTTAGTCCACATAAATATCCCTTTCTTGATGGAGCTATTGAATAGTCACTGATGGCATTACACCAGTGCTTTCAACCGCGGATTGCAGAAAATAACATTTGTTTTGAATTCCGCTACGCTACAATGCTATCGCTATAGCAGCTATTAAACAACACTTTTTACTGAATAGTGTATTGCGGAATAATAGTGATTTGTTTAAATTCCGCTACACTGTAGTCGCTATTTGACAACACTGCACAGTCACATGAGTTGTGATTGAATCAACCTTTCCCCTCTGATTGCAGGGTGAGAAATTCATGTCACATTGGAAAGGTGGCAAAGCATTTAGGGATGATTATGAGAAAAGAATTTTGTCATCATTGGATGTGCGTCAGATGAGTAGGGATGGGCGTATTAGGAACCCTGATGAAAAGCCATTGCTGGCAGAACCGAAACCTGCTGAATCTGAGCCATTACCAAAAGCCATCGCAAAACAGCCAAAGGAGGAGCCTAAGCCTTCTCCAGCGGAAACTCAGAAAGAAACCAAAACCAAAGGGAGGGATTTGAAAACTAAGTCCGATAATAAGGATTCAACAACAACTGATGATGATTATGAATTTGAAAATCCTCATAAGGATACCGCTGCTGTGAAAGAGCCTGAAATCGATCCAGCAAAGCTGAAAGAGATTAAAAGAGAAGAGGAAATTGCTAAAGCAAAACTGGCTGCAGAAAGGAAGAAGAAGTTGGCAGAGAAAGCTGCAGCCAAAGCAGCTCTCAAAGCACAAAAGGAAGCTGAGAAGAAACTTAAGGTAATTTAATTGTTAATTTTGTTATTTTTTCATTTAGATTCTCTCATGCTAGTTTATGTCATGCTATGAGGAAAAAGATAAAAAAAACTACTATCATTAGACTCATCATTATTAGTGTAAGGTCTATTAATTTTACTTTTACGTGCCTGTTTAGATCGATTTATTTGAGCTTATTTACTGAGATAAGCACTTGTGAGACAGTGTGTAAGAGCTTATGGAAACAATTTATGACATGTCCATAAGTTGTTTTCAGCTTTATTTATTGTCATAAGCTCTCCGGAATAGCTTATGATTACAAATTATAGCTTATGTAAAAATAATTTGGACTTCATTTATTTCTGTTATAGAACTAGCTTATACATACACACTTATATGATAAGTGATGCCATAAGTGCTTAATTAAGCTCTTTATCCAAACAAAGCCTATATCTTTTTCTCTCATAACATGACATTACAGTACACTACTAGTACTTGCTAGCTTAAGTCCCTTTTCTTATTCGACTGAGATATAATTTCCAAAATCTGAAATTGTTTTCTAGGACCGTGAGAAGAAAGCAAAGAAGAAATCAGGAGCTGGTACCAATCCCCAGGAGGAACAGGAAGCTGCAGAAGCCGAGGCAACCGAACCAGAAAAGGTTAATGATGTTGTTGAGGCCTCGGCTCCAGTGAAGGAAAAGGTCACAAAGGAGAGCACTGTCAGGTCCCGAAGCCGAGGAAAGGTTCCAGAGCCAATTCCAAAAGCAATTCTGAAGCGGAAAAAGTCCAACAATTACTGGATATGGATCGCTGTTGCTGCTTTGTTAGTCCTGCTGCTGTCGGTGCTTGGATACACCTATCTTCTCTAGATAAGATGTTTAGTTCTAGAAGGAGCTGTGAAACCAATTTTCCTGGTGGGTGGTTATGTTTGTGAGGTAGCTTAAGTTATTTCTGTTCTTATACATCCTCTTAGGGGAATTGTTTTGACCGAAAACATATATACTTTGTTGTGCTTTTGCTCCTTTCTTGGAGAAAAAGCTATATACATTAGTTTGGGTACGTAATTTTCAAATTTTGTTCAGATTTCATGTTACTGGAAGGTTTTATTTTGTTGTTTCGATATCGTTAAATTCGCCGGAGAGAATAGTAACCATGATATAGTGAAAACTTTGTCTAGAGAATTCAATGTTGGTTAGTTTTTGATGGTATACAATAAAATCTTTTTGAGAAGATGAATCACATGGTTTGAAAATTTAATCTTGTGGTAGGTGTGATGGTAGAGTTGAACCTGTCTGTATTTTGGTTTGGTTCAGTTTTGAATTTATAAATGCTGCAAAATTTCTACCTGCCAAATAACACTATTTTATGCATCAAGTTGTTTTGAATGTTTTTTGTGTGGGGTAAATATAGTTGACTTGGAAGTTACTTTTTTTCTTTCTCTCTTTTAATTAAATAGTTTCCTTTTTCTTCTTTTTAAAGACAAATGTCCCTTGTGTTTGTCCTGTAAGTACAACTCAAACGATAAATGGTTGCAGAGACATTAGATATGTTGGGATGTAGGTTCAAACCCGCAATTCTCACTTGGTGTTTGTGTTATTTGATTGCTAGGTTTTTTGAAAATAAAAGTCCCTTTTGCTTGTTAAAACACAGGTTAAATGAAAGTGTTAAATTTGAGTTTTTACAACATTATGAGCAACATTATGGTGTGTAAAAGCTCCTTGTAAATGTTTCTTTTCATGTTCAATTGGGTCATGAGAAATTTGTACAGTCCAGGGAACGAAAATCACCATGACGATCTCTTGATATGCTTCTAGTTGAGAAATTGTCACCTCCTTAACCTCTTGGTGAGAAGTTCTAGCTTGTTTTTTAGCCTTGCTTTCTTCTCCCTAGACGTAGTATTTTGCACAAGCCGTTATCTCTTTTATGTTGGTCGTATGCTTATGGACTAATGATTCGTTGAAGTGTTATGCCTTATGTCATTCTAAAAAGCTCCTACAAACATCTCCCGATTATGATGATGATGTGTATTGTGGCCTTACGGGATTCTAATTGTTGATGACAAATGTTAAAAGAGGTTGGTAAGTGCATATACCACCTCAAGGTAGCTCTTTTCAGGGTTCTTGATAAGAGTTTGCATTTCAATGACTTTATAGTGTCGATGATGGCATTTGGATGTTGAATGATGTGAGGTGTTCATGGGGATCATGTTTTCTGGCAAATGATTCCAATGGTGGATGGTTGAGGTTTCTTGGGATTGGGGTCATCTAGTTCAACCTCCATCTCATTTCCTCAATCTTCTTTTATTGCGTGTACTTGCGCTTGCAAGGTGTTGTTTTGGTGTCGTAGGTCTTGTGTGATAGCTCGAATTTCAGCTAGGGTCTCATTTGACGTTGACAAGGGGGTAGTTGGCTACGAGCCATGTGAATACGTAAATGAGTTTTTGAATTGTCATAGAGGTAGATTTTACTGCAGTTCCACAATGAGTGTCAAATGTTCTTGATGTATGAAGTAAGATGGACTTGGCTAGCAGTGTGTTATGATCAAGACCTTGGGTGTTTAAGGAGAGTGAACTAAAGTAGAGAATTGCTAAGTCTTGTTAGTAATGGTGCAATGAGCAAAAACTGAATTTTTTAGGGCTATGAATAACTTAGATTTCAGCTTATCAGGGTTGTCCCACTTATAGATAGGTGGTCTAACTTTTTTCCCTGAACCTATAGCCCGAATATATCCCCGATGGCTCCTAGTGTCATATATGGAGTCCAACGTGTATTGACAGAGTAAAGACATGTGCAACACGTGTTCCCTTCGAATGGTAACCGAGTGATGGATTAGTTAGTTTAGATTGTGGGGCTTGTCTTATATATTGGACTTTAACGAGTGTATAGTGTTGAGTTGAGTTAACTTACGTGATTACAATGGTCTACCACCCTTATGATATGATTGAGAGTTTTTATTTTTTGGTAAACCAAATGTATCCTCCACAACTGCAGAGACTAATGATTGAGAGTTTTTAATTAGAATGAATTTTGCATTTAGAATTTTTTTTTTTACTCCCGTAAATTTTCAAAATTTGCATTTAGAATTGACGCTAACTTAAGTTTAAATTTGTAACTTTTGTTTTCAAATATAATTTTTGCACTTAAATTTATCATTCAATTTATTTTTATGTGAATAAAACTAAATCTAAATTATTAACTTAAATTAATAAATTTATAGATACTAAAAAGAAAACTCATCTAGAAGTTTAGAACTATCTCTTATCCTCTATGCAGTTGGTGAGTTCACAAGTATGGATGTAGGTAGGTGTTGGTGTTCAATTCTACCTCACGTTATGTCCTTATCTCTGCCTAAGTAGTTGACTTTGAAAATTCTTCACAAAAGTGACAAGAAGATTCAACTTTTGTACTAGTAATATACCTTAAAGTGAGGGCTTTTCCGTCATACCAATTGAGGCTACTTGTATGTATGAACTCAGAATGCAACTCACCTAATTTACCATTTCTAATTTAGTAACTGCAGTGAGTGAGAGTGACTTCATCAAATATTTAAATACAGTAAATTTAGTTGCTTCATCTTTGTCACTTGTCGTCACATATATAACTAAATTATGTACTGTACTTTACTTCAATGACATCAAATAAGCACATCTTATTTATACGCCTTTAATCCCTTTATGATTTTAATATTGATTTTTGGATTTTTTTGAAAATATATTTTATAGTGTTATAAATTTTTGTATAAAAAAATTTACAAAGAATTTTTTTATAAAAGTTTCAAATGGAAATTTTGTTTGAATAGTTATTCGTAAAATGTTATTTTAGGTATTTAAAAAAAAAAATGTTATTTTCGGTATTTCATCATTTTATTGAAAAAAAAATTGGATATCAAAATTTCAAAAAATCACTTAATTTTTTGAAGCTAACTCAAATAGATTTTCACAAAAATCATTTTTGAAATACAACTTTTTGAAAAAATTGCGATTTTGACTATGTTTTGAACTTCAATAATGTACATTTATGTTATATGATGTCAAAAATAGTGTTTCAATTTAGAAAAAACGAATATAAAAAAACTTGTAATATTTTGAAAAACGGTTTTACAAAATCTATTTTCAAAAATACAAAGAAAAAATCTATTTTTTTAAAGTTGAAATAAATAGGCCCTTTATCGCTTCCACAATGAGCTTCTTATTATTTATAATTTTTTAATAATAGTATTTATTAAGCATTCAATCCCTTCAATGCAGCAAATCTTAAAAAGTTTTAAATTGGTCCCACAAATAATTATACATCTCACTAATAATTCTACATCATTGTAAATGGATTCCGTAGAAATATATAGGTACTGGTGTTTAACTTAGACCATCTCCAATGGTAGTAGCTAAACTTATAAGTACATGCCATTGGAACAATACACATTTGAATTTGAAGATCTTATAAGTAACTATTCTCAAATAAGCACCCTCTCTAGGACCCATTTACTTTTATATATCAATTTACTTTTATATATCAATTTGAATTATTTTTTTTATAATTATTCAATTTGAATTAATGAGCATATGCAAAACCCAATTAAATGAATTAATATATAGTCACACACGTTTTGAATTGGCAGGCCAAACATAAAGTTTTAAAATTATGTAATGTTATTTTAAATTATTTTTTAATTGTGTAATTCTTAAAATTTGGCAATATTATTTTAAATTGATTTTCGAATTTTAATTATTACTTTAAATTTTAATTATTTTTTGGAATTATAAGAAAAATAGTACATGTTAATTTTGTAATTTTATAAATTTAATATTATAAAATAAATAATTATGAATTGTATTAAATAATAAGTTATTGTGATGTATGAAACCCATTTAGAACTTTTAAGAGGTGATGGGTTGAAGGGATTTAGTGCTTATTAAGTATTTGGCTTTAATGCAGTTTTGATCCTCTATTTTGAAAAACTTGAATTTTTTATCCCCCTATTTTAAAAGCCAACTTTTTGATCCCCTATTTTGAAAAACTTGAAGTTTTGATCCCCCAACTCATTTTGGTCAAATTTATGATGATGTGTCAACCTCATTGATGACGTGGCGGTGTCTATGTGTCAGCCTCATATTCCATGTCATTATTTTTTTTTAAAATAAAATATTATGTATTAAAAGTATTAAAAAAATAAATAATTAAAAAAATAATTAATAATAATTAAAAAATAGTAAAAATCAATAAATTATCCAAATATATAATTAAAAATCAGTAAATTATCCAAATATATAATTAAAAATCACTAAATTGCCCAAATATATAATTAAAATCCAATAAATTATCCAAATATATAATTAAAAATCACTAAATTATCCAAATATATAATTAAAAATCACTAAATTGCCCAATTATATAATTAAAATCCAATAAATTATCCAAATATATAATTAAAAATTAATATATAATTAAAAGTCAATAAATTATCCAAATATATAATTAAAAATCACTAAATTACACATAAATTGGCCAAAACACTAGAATTCAAAATACCAAAACACTAATAGTATTATCTAACATCTCAGATGTAGATTACTTGATACCAAAACACTAGTAATATTCATAAGATGACTTCCGAATATTATTTTGTAAAGTGAGCGTAATGATGAACACGAGCGGATGATGAATCAAACAGAGGAATGATAACATGTAGAGGTTTAACTTATTCTTCTACAATTCGTCCCTTTTGATCATCTGCGTTTTTTAATTATTGTTAATTATTTTATTGTTTTAATATTTGATTTAAAGGTTTGATAAAAAAAAATATTTGATATAAATATATTGTTTTAATATTTGATAAAAAAAACTGATTTAAAAAAATAATATTAAAACATAATATTTTATTCTTTTAAAAAAATAATGACTTGGAATATGAGGTTGACACATAGACACTGCCACATCATCAATGCGGTTGACACATCATCACAAATTTGACCAAAATGAGTTGGCGGATCAAAACTTCATGTTTTTCAAAATAGGGGGATCAAAAAGTTGATTTTTAAAATAGGGGATCAAAAGTTCAAGTTTTTCAAAATAGGGGGATCAAAACTGCATTAAAGCCTAAGTATTTTTATTAAAAAGGGATGTGTACACGTAAGACCTAGTTAAAAACTAAAATTCGGGGAGGTCTATTGTGGATGCTCTTAAAAGCAGTATCTATTAGGTACTCAATTCGGTTTTGCTCCAACGGGGTACTTTTTAGGTACTAGTACTTAAAAATTAAGCACCCACCATTGGAGATGATCTAAGGGGTAAATTTTAGTCTTAACTCAATTGATAATATGGATTGTATGATTTTATCCACGTGCCTTCGAGGGAGTGCGTTTCACGCGTTGTGTCGCGTTTGTTTGAAATATATATGATAAATAGATTTTTTTAGTTATAAATAAATATTTTTTTAATTACAAAATAGATCTAAAAAAATTTCACACTGAATTTTTTTTTGCACCTCTAATGGTTTTAGCTAATAGTAAAAATACACTTGTTTTTTACAAAAAAAAAAAAATTAGTTAGAAAAAATTCAACAAAAATGTCATGTATTTTTCGCAAATTCATCTTTTTTATTTTTAACCATATGGAATTTATATTTGTATCTAATGTGCTCTTTCAATTATTTCCTTGGACCACATATGAATTCGTCGTCCGATTGAATCTTCTTGTTCTTGAATGCTTCATAGGAGTCCATCGCTATTCCTTTCTTCCATCGATAAAGGTTCATTCTGAGTCACAAGAGCGAACAATTTATCTCTTTTTATTGGAATGGATGAATATCGTTATTTTTAGTAAAAAATAAACATATAAATGTGTTTTTTCCCCCTTATAATAGGGAACCCAAATTCATCATCATATATGGAGTATTTCCATTTGCCATGTCACTTTTTGGAAGTTGAGATTACATCGAAGACCAACCGTAATATCATATGTGTAAATGATAGATATTTTGGTCTTTTAACTATTTGGTCTTGAATTCTTTTAAGAGTTTATATGGAAAAATTTATCAAAAAGTTCAACCTCTAAAATAAATTTTTGTTACCTCAATGTTTTAGTCTATGTAGTTGAGCATCGACTATATAATTTTTTTTTTTTATAATAAAACCAAAAACAAGACATTAGGGGCCTCTTTGAAATAATTTTAGTTTTTAGTTTTTAAAAAGAGAAAAATAAAATTTCTTGAACCTGTTTTACTTTTTTAATTTTTGAAACCGATGAACAGAAAACGATTTTTTAAAACTCTTTTGTAAAATTAGATTACCAATCAAGTGTTTTAGTTTATAATTTTTAAAAACTGTTTTTGAGATGAGATTCAAACAAACCGTAGATTTTGCTGGAGCAAAAACAAATAAATTATTTTTACAAGGGCTAAATTTGGAATTATCTATATTTAGAGGGATTAAACAGATATTTAAATCAAAATTTAATTATCAACAAACCCACATGGAATGAATCACCCTTCAGCCATGGCTACTGCTACCACTAGCTTTGGAACTGCGTGGTCTCTAAGAAGAGCAATAACTCATGCTTTTGCACTTTCTCATTCTCATAATCTCCGCACAAATGCCAACCTCACTTTTCAAAGAACCCTTACCTCTCATCTTCTCTCCGTTTCCACTTCTTCAGGTCTCTACTTTCTTCATCCATTTCAAATTTTATCCTTTTTTGTTGTTGTTGTTGCGTTCTTTGTAATTTGATTCTGTTTTGCATACCCATTATGTTCAATTGTTCAAAAGTGTAGTCTTTTTTGTAAAACAAATTGTGGGTATTGAAAAATGAAGGCCATGAAAATTGTTTATTTAGTTCATTATTTGATTTATTTGAAGTTGCATGAATTAGTGTATTTTGCCAACTCAACATGGTGTTGATGAATATAGCTCAATTGGACCAGAGGGTTTCATAAATTATTGTAAAGTTCAAAACTTGGTGTTTATAATTTTCCAAACTATGGGGCACTAAAGGATAGATTATGAACTGTGTTGTTGTGTTAATATAAGTGAAACTTTACTCAGAATAAAATCAAAATGGAGTGCTTAACTGATCAATTAATCGATTATTGAGCCATGACACGTGTAATGTGTTTCAATCACATCTCACTGCTTGCAATGTACTGTAATACATTATACAACTTGAATGATATGTAGCACTGACACTTCAGATCAAAAGCATATCAGGTGTCTGACATGTATCAGTGTTTGGCATCAACAAATGTGATTACATTTAATCACTTTCATTGTCTTAAATGATTATCGATGTCTATGTCTCAGTGTCGTGTCCAGTGTCCATGTTTGTGTCAATGCTTCATGATGTTTGTGTTGGGCCATATATGTTTTGATGAACTTACCTGGGATGAGAGTCAATGGCTTGGATCTGATTTGATGTTTTTGAAGAAATCATTGTTGATGAATTGGTGGTACAAGAAACCGAGCAAGTACGCGACTCGATGAGTGGAGATGTGGCAGACTAAATGGTGAAGAGAGGTAATATGTATGACTTGTCTCTTGGAAGTATGTTTGGTAGTGGGCTTTGCACAATTGATGAGCAATATTACAATGGTTAAGACGTGTCTTGGTTTGGTGAAGAATGCCAATATGTTTGTAGATACATGGGTTTTGAAAAAGTAGGTTTGGTTTGCCAGTTGAATGATTGTTAACATTTGTATACTCGGGAAAGGTTTTTGCATGAGGAGCGTTAAAGACTTACACCCGAGGAAGAGATTGTTGGTAACTTGTATGTTAGTGTACTGTGGGTGTGAGTGAAGGAGTTTCACATTGGATATTATCGGACAAGGTGAAGACCATATAGAAAAACTCATGAACCTAATTCCCTAAAGTTTCGGATTTAGATATGGTGTAGGTGTTTTAAACCCGATGCTTTTGCATTCCCCTTCCCAACTAAGCAACTTTGATGTATTATCCTTTGATCATATTGTATGATTTATGAAGATGCATACTGGTTGATGGAGACGATATATTCATGACTACTTTTGAGCTGTAGTTCATTAAAATATGTATTTCTTGTTAGCTAAATCATTATTTAGGTATCTCAATAACTTTCCAGTTTCACATTTTTAATGCTTTGTGCGGGCAGATTCAGGTGCAAGCAAGGCAGTACAAGCTTCAAAAGGAGAAGTTGATGTGTTGCTCAAAGGAGTTGGGGAGAAAAGTGTAGCAAATGAAGTGAAGCATGTTCTTGAGATGGTAGTTTCTTGTTTTTTTCCCCATGATCCATATGAATTTCATTCTAGATTGTTACAAAGCTTGAAACTCCATTTCTTCCCTACATGAAAGTCTGATATTCATTACCTGTGTCAGAAGTTGAGGTCTGGTTAGGCCTTTGAGCCATTATATATCTTAAAACTTTATGCTATAAAACATCATTTAACGCCTGACTTGGTTGTTGTCATTTAACGCCTGACTTTAGGCTAGACGAGCATCATTAAAACGAGAGATTCTCCATACAAATTTTCTAACCCCTCCAGTGGTGAAGGAATCTATGCAAATATTGGAAAAATTAGCAGACGTTAAAGCATTGGCTCAAGGAGGTTATCCACAGGTAATTTTCTAAAAGTGCTTAGTTAAAGCATTAGTTAAAAGTGCTTTCAGTTACCTTGATAACAGTAAAGCGTTCACAGCGTATTTCTTGTAGACACATAACATATATGTTCTCTAGGCTGAACGGTGCCGGATTTCTGTTGGACATCCAGACGTACTGACTAGTGATCCAGACGTTATTTCGGCATTGAGGTGAATTTTGTAATTTTTTTTTACTGATATTGCCAAGCTTAGCACATAAATTATTGATGGTCCTAGATACATTTCTTAGTCTTTACATAAAATTACTCTTTTCAGCCTTACAGGGAACTTCCAGTTTGAACCTTGCTCTCATGGTGACTTCCTTGGCTCAATTCTTGGTACAGGAATTGCCAGGGAGAAAGTTGGAGATATTATATTGCAGGTATCTTAAATTTTCCCCACTTATTACGGGAACTTTCTGCCTAAAACTAAAAACTGTTCTCTCTGCAAAAGTAGTAACGTCAAAGTTCAATAATATTAATAGTTAACCATGTTCATGTGATGTTTTATATCCAACTGAGGATCAATAGAGTGTTCATAAGGAGAAGCTATGGCTATTTAATAAACATTAGTAGCTTCTAATTGGCATGCCTTTCTTGTATACATAGTTTTCCTTTCAAATTGAAACTGTGTCAATTTCATCTGTCTTGGCCTGTACATAGTATAAGAGTCTTGTCTAAAGTTGTACATATCTCTCATGTTAATTAGTGACTTAATTTTTTTTGTTTTTTCGACTCAGCTCAATATCTCTTTCTCTCTATTATATTTATAATGTAAAACTATTCATAGAATGCATTTGTGCAAAGTTAAATCATTGTGACTGTTGAGAGTCTAATTAGATACAATATGGTCTGAAAAAGCGTTTATGACTGGGAGATATTCCTCACCTTATAAATCGGTTTTGTAGAGTTAGGTCCAGCCAAATTCTAAGATGGTATCAAAGTCCAATTTGGCCCAAAACCCCATATCGTTAAACAAAACTAAATTAAAAAAAGGGGTCTTTGACTCAACAATAAAAGTACCGGTAGCACACGACCTGACTTCTTTATGTTCAAGCCCAAACAAAAAAAGGAGGCAAATTTGGTATGTCAGTCACAAGTGGGCATACTACGAGACTGATCCAATTGAGAGTGTTGGAAACTAAAGAAGCTAGTTCCACATAGGATAGTTTGAAAGCAATGTAAGTGTATATGTAGGCTAAAGAATTTTTGAGTTCAATTAGTCATGGCTTTTTGGATAATACATCTCTCATGCCTAAAAACGCAAAGGCCCGCTAAGTCTACATTCCTCTTATTGGGCGTATGCTAGAATCCAAAATGGTATAAGAGTGGACTTCATAGTACGATGTAGTTTGAGAACGAATCAGTCGAAAATTGGTGGACGTGTGATGCCCGAGGATGGTGCACCACTGCACCAGACAAGTTCAATGAGCAGCTCCTGACATGTTCTAGGCAAAGAGACACATGAGTGAACCAAATTCACATGAGAATAAGAGGAATCCTAAGGTCGTGTAGGTATTAGACTCTGGTTGAAAGATGACATATAAGAGCACTTGTGGGATGAGTGATTTTCTTGGAAGTTTTCCAAAAAACGTGAATGAGGACAAAGGATGCTTAAAAGATTCGCATTGGCTTCTGGGGATAGTTGACACTCCTTTGTAAGATATCATCCTTTCTAAGATCCGCTGGCCTCCTTCCACTCAGTCACTCTGACCACGCTCCAGATGTCCAATCCTGAACGTGAGAAGCGCGTGTTGAGAGTCACATATTAGATGTGATATGGTTTGAAAAATGTTTATAAGTAGGAGATATCCCTCCCTCACCTTACATACCTATTGTAGGATTGAGTTAGGGGACATCTATATAATTTTTAGATCATAACTATGCTGATGATCCATTGATTTGGCATCAACTTAAAGTTTTTGGACATGACCTGGATTACATATCTTATTTCCATTCATTCTATGTTTTATTTGATCATCTTGGTTGTATTTCTAAATAAATATGCACAAAACCGATCATATGTTTTAAAACTTTGTTGCCTTGGATACCCAGGGAGAACAGGGTGCTCAGATAATTGTTGTACCAGAACTTGTTGAATTTCTTACGTTGACACTGGATAAGGTAACATTATTCACTTGCTGCATTTTACAATTTTCCTTCTTAACAACATCTAGTTAACAAAACAAAAGCAATTAATTATGGAATTGCGGTGTTTAGTTTTTTTTTTAATAAGGGTCATGCTAACAAGTGCCCTAGTTAAGAAAACAAATTTTTTTTTTTTTTTGCATTGGAAATAACAATTTTTTAACTTTCAAAAAGTTGAATACGCCACTTTTCAACACAAAATTTCAAGTTTGAGTATTGTATGAATGTTCCCAATTAGTATGTTCTGATCCTATTCTTATTCAGGTTCGTAATGTTCCTGTAACTTGCACCAAGATACCATTAATTTCTCTTGATTATGAACCGCCAAGGTATCGTATTGATCCTGGTCACAAGCTAACATAATACCTAATTGTGTAATTCAGACTTCACCAGTTTTGTTTATTGTGCAGAACAAAATCATTCAAAACCATAGAAGCATCACTAAGAGTTGATGCAGTAGCTAGTGCAGGATTTAAGATTTCTCGTTCAAAGCTAGTTGACATGATCAGGTTCACAATCACCAACTTATATATATCCTGTCCGAAGAATATTTTTGAATTTTATCTTTTATTATAGAATTATAGAAATATTTAATACACGAGAACTTATTAAGTGTTTATGCTATAAGTGCAGTTAAGTTGTTTATCCAAACATAACCTAAGTTGAATGTCTCTAACTATGATTAGCTTCAACCACATCACTTTCTTTGGCATGAACTTTTTTCTGCTTACGTTTATATGACGACTGTGCTAAACATGTCTTGCTTGTAGCAATGGCGATGTACGTATCAACTGGATCCGGATTACTAGCAAAGGAACCACAATCAAGAGTGGAGATCTTGTATCAGTTAGTGGATTGGGAAGATTAAAGGTAACTTGAAAGAACTTAAAATAATGCCACGATTATCTCAATGACTTTGGATATAAACCACTTTTTTTATTAATGTCTTGTTTCATTTTGGTACAGATTGGAGAAGTAAACACCACAAAGAAAGGAAAGTTTGCCGTGGAGCTCATTCGATTTTTGTAGAAGCTTTTCATTGCCGCATAGAAAAGGTTAAAGGTGTATATACAAAACTTCCATCCTCTTTTATTAAATGTTAATAACTACCTATTTGATCACATTACATAGCTAGTGATGTGATTAGCATTTGTATGACAGGAGTAGAACACTTCACTTTAAATTCCAATTCTGTCATCTTTTAAAGTTTTTCTCATTTAATTCTTGAGATTTGATCATAATTAATTAATTTGATTCATCTTATTACTACGTGATGAGTCGAGGTACTAATACTGGCAATTAAACTCATAATATATTCACTATAGATTGCAATAAATACATGTATATTCATATTATGGAGAGTGATTCTCTGACCACCATTAACCTTTTGGAAGATGGTTGCACTACGAGTCATTCTTGTTGAATATTTTGGATTTACTTTAATTAATTAAAATAAAAAATATAATCGAAATATATAATATCAAATATTATTTATTTGTTATGTTTATTTATATTTTTTTATAAATAAATATGATTGGCTTTATTTGAACGGGCCAAGATGAGTTGGACCGTTCGTTTAGTCGGCTTATTAAGAGGTTTCTCCCCTGATGGACATATATATTCTAGCATCCCGTTAGGTTAAATACAATGAAACAAAATAAACGTAATTCCTTATCAGTAAGACGGCAGAAACACTCTCTTAGAAGCTATTTGCTGCTTCCGCCTCTCTAGGCTTCACCATGGCTCCGCCTATAAGGTACACACTTACAGTAATTAAATAATCTTGTTTAATAATATGCTATGCTTTATATCTATAATAATTTGATCGGTTAAAGTTACTTCAATTGGTATTAGAGCATTGTATGGCTATTGTATAACTGTCCCTGATATTGAGATTGAAATTCTCTCTTGTTATACCAATTAAATATATGTATATACAACTTGAATCATAACAATTGAAAATATCATTGTTTCATTGTTGCTATCTGTTGATACACATGTATAATAAATCATTCTATTTTGTTGGTATATGTATACAATATAATCAGTCAAGTGAATCGATAATATAAATTTAGTGATTGTAATATTAACTAAATTGATCAGATGAATTTACCTCTTTTGGAAGGAAAGAATCCATACCGTTTTCGTTTGAATCAAAACCAGAATTGTCGAATTTAGTCAAATTTTCGTAAGAACCCTAATTTTCAATATGCTTTTTTTTTGCTTGACGATTCATAAAATTAACACCTACGATTAAAATGAGATATAAATTGTTGCCTTGCATTGTGTATAGAGAGAAAACGAACCGGTCAGTCGTGGGTCCTTTTTTCTATCGGGTTATTCAGGTGAAGGAGATAAAAAAACTTCAGGCGCGTGTATCACGCGCGCACTAACCAAGACGCATGTATCACACATGCAGGCTGATCTAGAAAACGTCAAGTGCGGTGACTACTCGTGCTATAGGCGCGTGTAACACGTTCTGATCTAGAACCGATATGGCCTAGTATTTTTTCTTCTTTGGACCTTAGTTAAATTATTATATGGGCTAATTTCTTGTTTATATTTAAATATATTTTAAATTTATATTTTAAATAAATATAATTAAGATTTAAGATTTATATTTCTATTTCTATTCAGAATTTTAAGAATATGTTTAGATTATTTAAGATCAATTTTTCTTATTATAGTATTTTGCTTTAAATTGCTTTAAAGATCATAATGTGACAGAGTTTTATTATGGACAAGTTTGATGGCATATACATGTGGAATCGATTTATTCATAATTTCTCAATGATTCCTTATTCTTCCACGTCGGTCTCCTTTCCTAGCTCCATGAAAACTCTCAATGGGACTAATTATGAGGACAAGAAAAATTCTCTGTATCTCTACTTATCACTTAATGTCTAATGCTTCAGCAATCTTGTTGGTAAGGGCGAAATGCTTATCAATTCTCAAAACTAAATCGAAGTCATTAAGGGATAAGTAAAGATCCAAAGAATCTTTCTTGTCCTCATAGTTAGTCCCATTGAAAGTTTTCATGGAGCCAGGAAAGGAGTCTGTCATGGAAGAATAAGGAATCATTGAGAAATTATGAATAAAATGATTTCACATGTAATATACAGTCAAACTTGTCCATAATAAAACACGGCCACATTATGATCTTCAAAGCAATTTAAAGCAAAATACAATAATTAAAAAAAAAAACTGATCTTAAAATTTTAAACAGAAATATAAATTTTAAATCCTAATGATATCTATTTTAAATATAAACAAGAAATGAGCCCAGAAAATAATTTCATTAAGGCCCAAAGAAGAAAACAATTTTTAAAAATGGATTTACGAAACAAATTTTAAAAACTAAAAATATTCAAACATGCCCTTAATTTATACTTATATTTTCCAATTATTGTATCTAAACAATTATTTATATAAAAAAATTAGACAATTATGATATCTAAAATTTATAACTAAATTACTAACTTAAAAGGTCAAATATCTAAAATTATGTGATTTAAACTTTTTAGTTTAACCGAGAGTTATCTATGATCTTGAATCGAGTAAAATATGAACGGTTCAAGTCACTATATGATCCAACCAAAAATGACAAATACGAGATATTGAAATTAAGAGGTGTCTTCAATTTCATTGAGCCAAAAGGAAAAAATAAATTCTACATATCTTATGTGAAACAAAACTCAAGAAGAAAAAAAAAAGAAGACAAATTAATTACTTAAGAAAACAATGTTTGACTGTCAAATGTTACATTAATGTTTGAACTTCAATTACTTAAAAAAACAACAATTTATTCAAAGAACAATCATAATCCAAAATAATTGAATGAACTCTAAAATTCTAGTAATATCATAAAAATTCATGCATACCCACAAAACCCAATCCTACAAGGAATCCCATGTTTACATGTTTTGTTACACTTACCACAATTATTAACATTATACAATATGTTAGTACAAACTCCACCACAACAACGTTCTCCTTGCTTGCATTTCTTTCCACATTGACCACAATTATTCATGTCACCAACAACATCAACACATTTTTTCTTACAACATTGTAGTAACTCTTTTCCCTTATTTGCTAAAATCCCATTACATATATTTTTAGTAATAGGATTGCATTGTGCACCTTTTTTTATTGTAGTTGCCAAAAATCTACTTCTTGATTTGTAATGTGGAAATGGTGAATCTAATTCATATGTATTAGTTGAGAAGGATATTTGGTAGTGTAGAGATAAAGTTACTATGAGAAGAGAAAGAATAGTTGTAAGATTGAAAAGTGTTTTGGCCATTGTTTTCTAGGTGTGAAAAAATGTGAACTTGTGATTAGTAATGCCAAGACAATAAGAATTTAATGTGAGCTACCACTTAAGTGTGTCATGCATTTAGGATGATTTAAACACTATAGTTTTATATAAAATATTGCATGTTGCATGATTAGTATTCTCTTTATATTATACCGTAGTGTAAAGCATCTTTTTTACTTGACTAATTCAGCTTAAATTTTTTTATGTACTACAATCTGCAAATTAGCCTTTGATGCTATGCTGTCGATCTTGTTAATTAGTTGACTATGTGATTAATGAATTTTATTCATAGATCATGCCATACCAGAGAGATCTGAGAATTCATGAGAGAGAGGTAAATGAAAATAATCAAATGTATTTCATTTATAGTGTGATTGTTTCAATCTAACGGTTCTTACTTCTGAACGATGATTCACGATAGAAAACCTATCTAGGTCTCCCGCGCTAGACTGAGCCGGTATATGGTATTGAACTTATAAAAACCAAAAGTGAAAGACAATTTAATGTTGAACAAGTTGGCATCTAAAAATTTTGGGAATTAATTTCAAGGTCCACACGTTATTGAAAAAATGGGACAGCATGTATTAGTAGTTATTTGTCAACTTTTAATTTGGCTGGTTAGTTAAAGATCATAATTTGTCAACTTTATAAGTTAGTAAAAAATAGAAGTATATTGTCAAAAAAATAAAAAATAAAAGTATATATAAAAATGAAATAAGCCTGCACTGTGATATTTGTGAAGTCTGTGATGTTAATTATGAAAATATTAAGACAACTCCTATAGTGATAAACTTCACAGTTCACAATTCAAATTCTTTCAAAATATAGTTGTAAAATATATTATTGCAAAATTCACCCATTAGCATTTTCTTTATAATTAATCTATTGTAAAAAAAATTACACTATTAATACTTAAAGTAGTGAGCCGGTCCAACGGTACACCTTGTGTTCACTATTTAGGCAATAGATGGAAAAAAAATTAAAATTTTTCGAGATAATTTCTGAAAGGCGTGAAATCTTAAAATGTTGGTGAATTTAGAATTTAGCATATTTAGTTTGCTGTCTATGTAACGATCAGGTGTATTTTAGGGATTTAACAGTGCGTACAAGAAAATGCAAGGGGTGTCAAAAGAAGCTCCCCTATATTATTCAATAAACTCTTCAAAACGTACCAACTTTAAAAGAATAATCGAAAATCTTTATTTAAACCACATATAGGATATGGTATTGATAACACTAAAAATCAAATTACATTTTGATATGTTATGAATAATATTTTTATAGAAATGCTAGTAATATTACATTCTTTTCAACATGTTAAATAATATTGAAAAAATCCAATAATAATTAATATCTTGTGTTAAAACAATGTATAATAATTTTATATATCCATAGCATTTCTCATACTTTTATATTTCAAACTACAATATATAATAGTTATTCAAAAAAACCAAATTACAATATAATAGATTATATAATGTATAGACACTTATATATTTGAAAGGATGGCCTTAACCGTTGCACGGACCTTAGTGAATCGTTAGATCTAAAGAGAGAAAATTTGTCTCGCCAAATCCAACGGCGATCGCCGGAGATACCTTGTAATAATTAACTTCAATTTATGCATAACCACAAAATCCATTACCACATGGATCACCATTTGAACACTCCTTCTTACACTTACCACAATGATGAACATTTGACATAACATTAGTACAAATTCCATTGCAACATTTTTCTCCTTGCTTGCACTTGTGACCACACACACCACAATTATTCTTGTCACTTAAAATATTACGACAATGTTTCTTGCAACAAAAAAGCAAATCTTTTCCCTTGTTTGCTTTAACTCCATTGCATATATTATTAGTCTCACGATCACAATGTGTTCCTTTCTTAATTATGCTTGCCAAGAATCTACTTCTTGATCTTTGATTTTGTGTTGGGGTGTCAACAACATAGAAATCTTGTTCTTCTTCATCTTCTTCTTCTTCCATGTCATGATGATTTATGTTATCATCATTTGATGAAACAAATAAAGCTAGAGAGATGAGTAAAGAGAGAATTATTGTGAGCTTTAGTATTTTGTTAGCCATATTAATTAATTCTCTCTCAAACTCAAAATAAGTGATGAATTATTGCTCTAGTGTGTGTGTGTGATAGTTTAAGGGATTTTGTGTGGAATTTAAACTAAACTTTATCGTGAAATGTTGCATGATCTTAGGGGATGAAAGCTTTGTTGCTTGCAATTGTAAGTTTGAATGAGAGAGTGCAATTCAACTAAATTCTCGGTTAGAGCATATCAATTAAGTAATGTACAAGCATTATATGTGAATGATTATGTGCTCCAAAGTTCTTAATTAACTATTGCAATAATTATGAAAAGTTTAACTTGTTTTGATGATGGTTAAGAAAGCTTATACATGCTCATAAATAATTTAAGTTGATGACAAAATTGGTGAGATCAAGCAAAAGATCCTTTTATTTTTAATCAAGTATTATACGCTAAAATTTCAAGCGGTTGCACCAAAGTTCAAACTCAATCCCTATCACATGAAATATTCCTACTACCAATCTTTAAAAAACATGAACTATATTTTCCTTTATGTGGTTTATGCAAATAATAATATATGCTAAAGTCATGCTAACTAATGTTCATAAAATGCCGGTTAAAGTTACATAAAAATATATTGTATTAAAAAAATTAATTATTATACTTTCAAAAAGTTAACTATATAACTACCAAGATATTTATACTATATTTAGTTTTAGTGTTTTAGAGATACTGGTTATCATTTTACTTAAATTTCAATTTATCGGTTATTATATTATTAGTTAGTGGTGGTATTGCATTGCCCTTAATTAGTTGTTGTTTGCACGTGTTGAGTGTTGACTCAACAAAACCATGGACTTTAGAAGGATGAAAATAAATTTCTCATATACATGATCATGATGATGCTATAGTTTTTCTTTATTTATTTAATGGGGATTTCTACTCTATCTCTTCATAATTTGGGAGCATTTATCCATCAACTAATGAGAACAAGTCATATAAATGGATTTTTATGTGACACTCACAACTAACTTATAACAATTTTTTAATCTGCGTATAATTTGTTCTCATTAGTAGATAGATAAATATCCGATAAACATAACAATTTGATCGGCTCATTATACAATTTGATTCAATAAACATAACAACAAAAAAAATCTTTATATACAATACAACTTCTACTTGATTTGTCCCATTTTTCATCAGCTTTAATTATTTATGAACTTCGAAGCTTTCTTAAACACCATCATCAAAACTAACAAGTTAACTTTTCTTAGGCATTGAAATAATTACTAGTCCGTTTTTTTTAATTGTCCAGTTTCGTCAGATTTAGCGTTTCTAATTAACTGTTTATTTAGTGTTATAATGATACGATTTGTCAATTACTCTTATCTTTTTCAATAAAACTAATTAATGCTATATATTTGAAAAACTAAAGTTTTTTTTTTTAAATTTTTTTTTGGTACATAACATATTAAATATCCCATGAGATTAACTCAGTTGGTAGGGATATTGCACTATATGTTCAGGAGTCCGGGTTCGAACCCGGACACTCCACTTATTCATCTTTAAGGTAGATTTTCAAGTAACTAGGCTACTTGACAAAAAAAAAAAATTAAATATATTTTGTTTTTTTACATAATATATTAAATTTAATGAAAAAAGAAAGTGTGTACAAAAAAATAGGAATTTTTGGTGAATTAAAATTAGAGTATAATAAGAAGATAAAGTGCAAAAATACACTTTCTTAATTTGTTGTTACTATTCTAAATGGGTACTTATAAAAAAACGGAGGGAGTAGTTTTTTTTTTATAAATAAAAATGAATTATGAGTATAAGGGGGTACTTAACCCTTACAATTCAAGAACAAACACCTTAGATACAAATGAGACACTCTAAGGGATTGTTATACTAGTCGAGATACGCTGCATTAGTGTTACTTCCTATTCGACCTATATTAACCAAAACCAAGAAATATAAATGATTTGGTCTATTAAAGAAGGTATGTGCATGGAATCTCCTTGCACTTACCAGTAATTGACAACTTATTTTTTATTTATTTTTTTGGTTAACAATTGACAACTTTCGAGCTTTTTTTGTTTGGTCAAGTAGTCTAGTGGCTAGAAAATCCACCTTAAAGGTGAAGAAGTGGAGAGTCTCGGATTCGAACCCAAACTCTTACACCTATAGTGCGATATCTCTACCAATTTCCGAGCTTTCTTATTGCAATAATTTAATTATTTTGAGCTAACCGAGAATTTAGTTGAATTGCACTCTCTCATTCAAACATGCAATTGCAAGCAACAAGCTTTCCGCTTTCGTCCCCTAAGATCATGGAGCATTCCACGATAATTTAAATTCCACACAAATTTTTAAACTACTCCTTGGACCATAATTATAAAAAAACAAATTTAAGGGAGAGCTACTATATCCCTTCATAATTTGGGTTATTTTTTTTTTAATGACAAATATAGTAATATAACAAGAAAAATACAAGAGAACTTTCAGAAAAATACCAGAAGTACATTCCACAAAAATACAATCATCTCAAACGTAAGACATGATGAAAACCACATGGAGACACACCACCAACAAACTAGAATTCCTAAAAAACACTACCACGAGAAGAAAATTCCTCAGAAAGAGAGAGGGAAGGAACAACCACAAGTAGGACAAGGCAGAAAAATGACCTCCAATCCCCGTGACCAATCAAGATCCAACACGACACCCAAATAAACTCTACCAGTTCCAATCAATGAAAACAAGTCACATAAGTAAATTTTTATGTGGTACCCACAACTAATTTATAACCAACTTTTATTTCAGGTGTATATGAGTTGTTCTCAATGCCCAAATTATGAAGAGATAGTTTAGAAAAAAAATTAAACTCATTGAATAACTTATATATACATAAATTATTGAATAAATCTAAAAATATAAATATTTGTTTATAATTAAGGTCGGAGGGAATATACTTATATTACGCGCACTAGAACAATAATTAACTTATTTTGAGTTTGAGAGAAAACTAATATGGCTAACAAAATGGTAGCTAATGTCATGAGAGGTTAGTTAAAAAATTAAATATGATGCTAATAAAAATTTTATGTGCAAAATTTACTCTTTTTTAGTTTAGCGTGATTCTATAATTAAACTTTTTTTTTTTAACAAAATTAATCCGATTGTTATTACTTATTACCCATTGACTAATACGGACGAAATTAAAATAAATAAAAATGAAGAAATAGGTATGAATAGCCCTAACATGGTTTGTTAATTGTTCATGAGTTCGATTGTAGGTGCACGTGTAGAGGATGCTTTTTTCCGGCGGTAAGTGCGTCAGTCACCGGTAGTAGGCGGAACACGGTGGCCATTGCTTCTTCTAGAAGTTGAAAAATTTTACATATATAAAATACTGTTTACTATTTCTAAACAATGAATGAACTAATACTAGCCGCTTAAAAGATTGACTCTTGAGTATATGCAATTGGGTTGACTTGACTTTCATTTAGTAGTTTTTTTTTTTGGTACAATCATTTTAGTGGTTATTAACTTATTATTATTGCATATCCCTTAATTAGATTTTTATTTTTAACTAAAATAAAAATAAACGTTTTATTCTTTGTGCGGGGTTGATCGTTGAGTAAATTTTTTTTTTTGGCTTTCACCACCAGTTTAATCTGGTTCGGAGGTCAGTTCTGGCATTAAGTGGTTACAGCCCCTTCCGATCGCAGTTGTGGAGAATCAAACTGTGGTTCTCCCTACCAAGTTCAGCGCCAATCACCACTGAACCAACTAACGGTTGGTGATCGTTGAGTATTTGATTCAACAAAACCATGAACATTATTAAAGTAAAATTTCTCAAGGACAGATGTTAAGAAGTCTTATATAATGTAGAAATATTTTTTTTTGTGCTTGTGTAATTGATAATCTTTTTAATATTAAATTTATTGTATTATTTAATATTAAGCTTTTTATTTGAATAGTTTATTATATGTTCTAACGGCACAAATTAACATAATCCCAAAATAAATTGCTCTTGTGAGTATTCCTACACCACGATGATTATCATAGTTTATTTTTGGGTTAAATAATTTTTTGATTAATTCTATAATGCACAAGTAAAGTAACATAAATTTTAAATTAATTTCGGCTATCAAGCTTACTTTACGGGAGGGAAAAGCCATTGGTCGCTCGGCAAGGAATTTGGTTGCTTGGCGACCAACCCTAATTTCCAAATTTCTAATTTCAAGTTAACCATCACAAAAACTACCTTATTCATTGTGACTTGCTATAAGTGATTCCTCTTCTTAATGTGAAACTAATTGATTATAACATAAATCAAAACATAATAGATACTTGGAATAGAAGTTGTTTAAAAAGTTTGAAAACTTGCCCTTTCAAAATCACTCCAATTCTGTTCACACCGCGATGAGATACATGTTAACTAAGGACTCGCAAAACGAACCATTGCAATTCAGGATGTTTGTCTCCATATATAAGATTTCCACCACTGTGTTGGTGTTTTAGTTTCAAGTGAATATATAAGTAGCAAATCACTATCAAATTTTTCAATCCTCCCTTTGAAATCCTCAAGTTGGTGATCAATATTCCTCTTCTTAAAGGCACCGTTGATTCTAGTTTGCGTAAGTGTAGTCAGCCTTCTTTTGAACATATCCTTAATTGCTATCTCCCCTAGACTTTTTCTTTTTCCCTTTGCACCATCAATAAAGATCATCCTCATCACTATCTTTATCACCTTCAATGTCAAGTTTTACATGTGTCTTTTTGAGCAACTTTATTTGTAAGCCATTAACAATACCCGCCATAGTTTTCTTTATATCTAGAGGACATTTGTACAAGGCTTAAAATTACTACTAATTCCATTCAAATGAGGCTTAATTCTGTAAGCACTTCCTGTAAATGAAAGGTTATCAAATTTACATTGCACTTTCTTGTACGAATATCAATCAAAGTAGTGTATTGCCATGGTGACTTAGTCTTATTTCCAGCTGCATTTTTAGCAACCCTAATAGGGGAAGAAGAAGGTGAAGCTCCATTACCAATAGGGTTAGAAGAAGTTCCACCAGTTGAAGCCGTTAGAGTCACATAGTTAAAAAAAGAACGAAAAACAAATTGTGTGGTGAAAAAATAGTGAATGAAAGTGACGGAGGAGAGGTGAACGAAAAAATAGTGCCGAAATGAATCAAAAATAGGGTTAATAAAGGAGAGGTGAACGAAAGTGAGAGAGGATAAAATATTGTCATGGCCAGAGGAGGTAGAGGATAGCGACAACAACACTTAGGGTTTCTGTTCGATGAAGGTGAGTGAGAAAGAGCTTCAGTTCATGTGGTTGTTTTAAAGTGAAGATCAATTTTGGGTTATGATTATAACCCAGCCCGTGCCAAATCCAATTTGAAGGATCAATTTTGACCTAGCTCGTTTTTTAGGCCCTGTTGCAGAAACTTGACCCTGACCACCAAATGTGGAAAAACGAACTGGAACAAAGTCAAAGCACGGTTGGCCCATTGTATCACGCAAAGTTGTACGACCCTACGTACCGGCGCACGAACCTTACTACATTGTTTGCAACCTTTCATAGAAGGTTGTTAGAGTGTTTTACTACGATGCAGAATTTGGACTCTGTTAATAATATTTAATTTCTATTTATTGTAGGAAAAAAATTCAAGAGTAAAAATTTATTTTATTTATTTTATGTCAAGTAACCTAGTGGCTAGAAATTTCACCCTTAAGGTGAATAAGTGGGGTGTCCAGGTTTTGAACTCCGGCCCCTACATTATAATATGATGTCCTTGCCAATTGAGCTAAGCTTACAAAGACAAAAATTATTTAATTTAAATTTGTGTCAGAAATATGATTTTGCAATTTTAAGGTAAATAATGTCTATATTAAATACTATTTTTAACATGCATTAGTTTTTTTGAAGTAGTCTAGCTTGACTATTTTAAAGTGAATAAGTGAAGTGTACGGGGTTCGATCCCCAACTCTTATATATAAAGTAAATAAGTGGAGTGTAGAGGTTCGATTACCAACTCTTACATATAAATGTGATGTCCTTACCAACTAAGTTAAGCTCCTAGGGACTTTAACATGTATTAGTTTTTTTTGAAGTAGTCTAGCTTTGTAATGTTCTGTATAAAATGATCTCTAAAGTACTAGCCAACAGGTTGAAGTGTTGTCTAGATAAGTGTGTTTCTCAAGAGCAGTCAGCTTTTGTGGAAGGCAGATCGATTCTTGATAATGCTCTTATTGCCACAGAAGTTATCCATGCTTTAAAGCGGAAGACCCAGGGTAGAAGAGGTGAGTTGGCACTAAAGATTGATATTAGCAAAGCCTATGATAAGGTGGATTGGGGTTTTCTACGCGGAGTTATGACTAAGATGGGGTTTACTGATGTATGGATTAGGTGGGTTATGATGTGTGTTAGTTCAGTCAACTATTCGGTGTTAATGAATTATGACCGAATTGGTCCTATTTCGCCAGGGCGATCCACTATCTCCTTATTTATTTATATTGGTGACGGAATGTTTAACTGCTCTCATTCACCAGTCTGTTGGTAGGGGTGACATTCATGGTGTGAGGATTTGTCGTGGTGCTCCGGAGGTCTCTCATCTTTTGTTTGCAGATGATTGTTTCTTATTCTGCAGGGCTAATGTAGTTGAAGTGAATGAACTCATGAGGATTTTACATACTTATGAACAAGCTTCAGGTCAGGAAATTAACTTAGTCAAATCAGAAGTTTTTATTAGTCGGAATATGTCTCACGTGGCTAAAGAAGATCTCTCTTGAATCCTTGGTGTCAGACTTGTATTGGGTACTGGTACATATCTTGGATTACCGTCCATGGTTGGAGGAAGTAAAAAAGCAATATTTTCCTTCATCAAGGATCGAATTTGGAAGAGAATTAATTCCTGGAGAGGGCGTGCGCTGTCAAAAGCAGGTAAGGAAATAATGATAAAGTCGGTTCTGCAGGCAATACCATCCTATGTAATGAGTATGTTTATTCTTCCTACTTCACTTATTGATTATATTGAAAAAATGATCAATGCTTTTTGGTGGAGGAGTGGTACTATTAATAACAATAATAATAATAATAAAGGTATTCATTGGTTAGCATGGGAAAGACTTGCTTGCCCGAAGGCTCATGGGGGTTTAGGTTTTCGTAATTTTGAAGCTTTTAATAAGGCTATGGTTGCAAAACAAGTGTGGAATATAGTACAGAATCCAAACTCGTTGGTAGCAAAGTTAATTAAAGCCAGATATTTTCCACGTTCCTCTTTATTTGAGGCTCCATTGGGATACAACCCTAGTTTTGCATGGCGTAGTATGTGGCATGCTAGACAAATTCTTTCTCTTGGATGTAGGTGGCGGATTGGGAGTGGGCAAAATATTCGTGTTATGCATGATCCTTGGCTGCGTGGGAAGGTTAATAAATGGGTGCCATCTCAGCCTGCAGGAGTATATCAGTTATCTGTCAGAGATTTGCTACACGATAATTATAAAGCGTGGAATATAGCTAAGGTTCGAAACTTGTTTACAGGGGATGTAGCGGAGAGGATTCTGGAAACACCACTTGTTCACTCGGTCCGTGAGGATAAAGTGGTATGGGAGGAGGAAAGGAATGAGTGCTATTCAGTGAAATCCGGTTATAAGTTAGCTATGCGTTACATAATAGGCAGCGACAAATATCATGTAGCAGGTAATTGGAATGGTATTTGGAAAGCTTAAGCACCGCACAAGGCACGTCATTTACTTTGGCGTTTATGTAGAGGATGTTTCCCGACTCGTTATCGACTGTTGGAAAGGCGAGTGGAGTGTAATCTCAATTGTCCTATGTGTGATGAAGCGATTGAGGATGAGATTCACATATTCTTTAGGTGTGCAGTAGCCCGGGATAGTTGGTGTGCAGCTGGTTTGTCGTCGGTCCTACATAATGATGCGTACCAACAATCTAATGCTATGGATCGTATTTTCGCTGTGTGCAGCAATGAGAGTAGTGATATAGTTGGTAGAGTGGCCATGTTACTCTGGTGTATTTGGCAAAATCGTAATGATAAGCTGTGGAGTGATAATGTCCAAACGCCACGCCAAATTGGAAGATATGCTTTTGATGCTTGGAATGATTGGTACTCAGTTCATAAGCTACAGAGTAATAGTGAGAGCAGGACTACAGAAGCAGATCTGGTAAGGTGGGAAAAACCAGCTCTAGGTTGGGTAAAATGCAACGTTGATGTTGCCTTTGTGCCTAGTTCTGGAAGGACCTCGGTGGGATTGTGTTTTCGCAATAATATGGGTCAAGTCATGGCTGGTATGACACAATGGCAGCAAACTGTGATGTCTTCTGTAGAGGGAGAAGCATGAGCTTTACTTTTAGCAATGGAAGAAGCTAGACATAGAGGCTTTGATCGAGTTCAATTTGAAAGTGACTCGAAAGTGTTGGTAGAGGCTACTCATATGAAGCGTAGAGGCAATTCTGAGTTTCTGTCAATTGTTCATGATATAATTAGTTTTATGTCGTCTTTTCTAAACTTTGAGGTTAAGTTTGTTAGGAGGCAAGCGAATTCGGTTGCTCATACTCTTGCTAGGGCGGCCTATTCTTGGTCTAGCTTCCATAGATTTGAGAATATTCTCTTATGTATTGAACATTTAGTAATTAATGAAATGCAGTAAGTTTGTTTGATTCAAAAAAAAGTAAAAAAAAAAAAGGATCTTTTCTTTAGAATTTGCTTTGGGCTACAATTATATTGGGCTAGCCCTGGCCCCTGTGTATGCCTATGGCTGTACAAGAAAACCTGGATTTCTATATGCACCGATGGTATCACTTTTTCCTAGTCATAAAATAGTGGCCACTAGCTAATATTGACAATGTTCACACCTTAACCTCATTTTTACTGCAGGTTCTTTGTTTTACATTTCTTTTTTAGCCCCCATGAATACACATCATACATTTTAGTCTCTATTTTAAACACTAAAAGTTAAATATCCAGCATATCACATTAACCAATTCCAATACATGATTAAATAAATTTTGTATAAAAACAAAAAATTACAATATAGACTAAAAGCAAAAAATAATATATTTACCTGTATCCATAACATATTTTAACTTATTTGATGATTTTCGCGAAAAGAGGGCAAAACTAGAAGGAAACCCAAAAGTTTAAAAATATAAAGTTTAATACAAGACTTTTTGTAAGTTCCAAAAGTCAATGTAATGCCCATTTATCCATCTTGTAATTTTTTAAATGTTAATGTTAAACAGTGTCTCAGGACACTTGTTAAGAATTTAAATTTAAAAAGTTTTTTTTTTGAGTATTGTGTAGTGACCATAGTCTAACACATTTTGATTTTTTCAGGACATAACCTTTCTTTTATTTTTATTTTAATTAATGTCTCCGTTAATCTAGTTAAAAAGGCCCTCACATTCATCTTAGTGGAATGTTCACATGGTATGGTTTGGTATGATCACCTTACATCTAAACCACTATTTTGGGACCATTTTGTGAAAACTATAGGTCCTTGATCGTTCTACTTAACATTACACACTTTGTTAATGCTTGTGAGTAGTTAATGACCCATTAATTACTACTAACAAATTGGATAATCACATTATACCTATGCATTTAGAGAAAGCCTCTTTTGACCTACATTTTGTGGTACCACAAATGCTATGGGATATAACGGTTACTAATTTAGTGTCACTCCATGTAATAAATTAATGCAGTTAAGGGAATATGTAGAGATATGGTTAGATGAATATGATTAATCTATGACTTCTATAAGAAAAATTAATTATATAGTCAACTACACAATCAATTGATATAGAGCTAATTCGCTTTTTAGATTGCATTGTACATACATATTGGAGTATTTGGATGGTAGAAAATAATTCTATTCAAAGGAAAAAACAAAGAAATACAATCTTTTTCTGTTGAGTTTGACTCATTTGATTAAGTCGTTTTGAGTTTGTGGAGTTTCAACTACACAATCATTTGTCAGATTTTCAAGAGTATGAGAAGATTGTGGTTTGATTTCTGCAATCTTGAAAATGAGAAAAAAGGTTTTAAATTACGACCTAAGCATTCAAGTGGAGATATTATAGTATTTCGAATATAAAAATTTAATTATTTTTTCTTTCTTTTCTAAATTCTTCTCCTTCTTTTTCGAAAAATGGTCTTGTTCTATTGTAAAATAAATGACCATAAAATTAGATATTTCCTTACGTGTTATTCATATCATGATGATAACATCGATTTATTGACTTCATACAAAAAATAAGCCAAAGAAGCAAAATATAATAAAAGGGAAAGACGAGTACAATGTAACAACACTCTCAACACCATTCACAAGTTCTTTTTTTTTCTCCAAAAATTCTCCTCATCGGATAAAATCCCATTGAGTTTATTATAAAGGCTTAAAAGCTAAACATTGATATTTCACTTCGTTGAGATTTGAATTTTGATTCGTCACATTCTTTCACTAGTACTATATATCTAACCTATTGGTTATTCACAACTTTTTATCAAACATGAAATGTATGTATCCACATATAATCTCTATAGTAGAATAAATTCAGAAAACTCTTCGTTAAACCTTCTTGCATTTTAAAGAATAAGAAGATTTACCACCTACTTTTGGACCAAATTAATCAGTTTGTTAAGTTAGAGCCAATGCTTTCTTTAGACCAATTCATCCATATTTTAAGTAAAAATAAGAATTATTTAGAGTTCTGTAAAGGTAGATCAAATGATAATTAATAATAAAGATTGGAATTTTGAATTTCTCACTTCTTCTTACTACTTACTTATAGTGTGTGAGTATATATCATTAAGCTATTGAGGAAAAAATATTATTGAGAAAAAAATATTTAGGAATGGTAATAGTAGTAGACTATGATGCATTGATACTCCATTTAAGAGATAGTACTACTAATGGATACGTGCTCGTATCAGTACCACGTATCGTACCTTAATTAATTTATATTCATATATGAATTTTTCTAAAAATGACGTGCTTAATACTCAGATCGGATACCAATACCTTACTCGTACCTAGGCAATGTACAGTAGCACCTCCCAAAGTGCTCCCCAACTAGGGCCATCTTTTTTCCTTGTTGTCACTACCTGTGACCCACTCCAACAAGATACTATTATTACTATTACTATTTTAATTCAACCCTAATTAATCATAATTAACAACAACAACTCCATTACCGTTGACCGTTTAATTAATCTTGCTTTAACCCTTTTTATAGTAGGGAAATACAGTACTAATTATTGCATTGGAGACATTAATTAAAGTATAATAATCTTAAAACTTGTGTAGTTGATATATTTCTTGAAGATGGTACCAATGAAGAAAAATTGAAAGAAACTCATAAGGGAAAAGGTAATTATTATTGATTGAAAAAGGAATGAATCGTACTAACTATGTAAATAGTAGGTAACTAGCTTATATATGCTTAGTTCCTTCAATTGACACACGTGCTTATTTACAATCTAAGCTTAGTTGGCATACAACTGGCATAACAAACTATTTGGTGATGACTAAGCTACATGAAGGTGCACCACTGATATCATGCTCTGTAGCTTGAATCTCTTCCATGTGTGTGTCTTCCATTATATGTAATACCATCCCACAAGCTGGAGTGTGGTATATGTTATTCATACCCAGCTTGAGAATAAACGAATTGAAACTCTTAGGAGGTAATGTCTTGGTGAAGAAGTCAGCTAGTTGACACTTGGTGGAGATAAGCAGTAATTTGAATACTCCTTGTTGAACTTTGTCATGCACCAAATGACAATCAATCTCGAGATGTTTAGTTCGTTCATGGAAGACGAGGTTGGCAGCAATGTGGACTGCGCTCTGGTTATCACAACAAAGAATAGGAGCACGCTCAAATGTGATTCCTAGATCAGAAAACAAGTAAAGCAACCATTGTAGTTCACATGCAACAAATGAAAGAGAACGATACTCAGCCTCAGACGAACTTCTAGACACAATATTCTGCTTCTTAGCTCTCCAAGAAATTAATGAAGACCCTAAGAAAAAACAGTATCCAGATGTTGATCTCCTTGTATCCAAGCAGTTTGCTCAATCAACATCAGCAAAACCTGATAATTGAAGGGTTGAATGTCTAGGAAAATACAATCCTCTACCTGGGTTTCCTTTCAAATACTTGACCACTCTACATGCAGTTTCATAATGTGTAATGGTGGGAGATGATAAAAATTGACTGCATTGATGAATAACAAATGCATTATCTGGTCTAGTAGTTGTCAAATAAAGCAATTTTCCTATCAAACGTCTGTAACCTCCTATATCTTCATAAGCAGCACTTGAATCTTGATGTAATTTCACAGAAGAATCAAGTGGAGTAGGTGCAGGTTTGGAACTTGTGAGGCCAGTATCAACCAATAAATCCAAGCAGTACTTTCTTTGGCAAATAGAGATTCCTTGTTTGGAATGTGCTACCTCTATGCCAAGAAAATATTTCAACTGTCCTAAGTCTTTGATCTTAAATTCATCATCCATAATTCCTTTGATTTTAGTGAATTCAGATTGGGAATTACCAGCTAGGATGATATCATCCACATAGACTAGGAGAGCAGTGAATGCTGACATATTGGTTAAAGTGAAGAGGGAGTGATCAGAATTGGATTGCTTGTAGTCTTCTCTTGTGCAGTAGAAACATTGGAATAAGAGTGAAAATTAGATAAAGGATAAAGAGTACCTGAAGAAGATTGCTCTGGATAACTGCATGAAAGATTGCACAAGTAATCTGAGAGGTGTGGGGGTTTTACTGACACTCTAGTGGATTTTCTAATAACTGGTGCAGGAGGAGTAGATTGTGGAGAAGGTGAAGGATTGGATGGTAATTGTGTAACAGATGTGTCAGTAAGAATAGGTTCAGTGTGAGGGTTAGCTGAAGTGTCAGTAGCAGTGTGTGTGGGTAATATAGAAGGAGGATGAGTGTCGGTATGAGTGTGCTTGGAACTATCAACTTCATTATGTATGGATATGATTGGGTCAATTAAGTCCTCATAAGCTGAAGTTGCAGGGGTGGTGTTCTTTGTGGGATGGAAAGAATGGTATGTCCAAGGCACAGAGGTGGGGGACTGATGATATGGTAAAATGTGAACATGATGTGTAACATTTCGAGAGACAAACAATTGCTTGTTATGTAAATCATAAAGAATGCCACCCTTCATTCCTGACTTATAACCTAGAAAGACACATTTTCTAGCACGAGGATCAAGCTTAGTTCTATGAATATGTAAGGTGGAAGCATAACATAAAGAGCCAAACACTTTAAGGGTATTAAGATCTAGGGGTTTAAAATATAATAGCTGATAAGGAGATTTGTTGTGTAACAAAGGTGTGGTGACACGGTTTATAATGTAAACAACATGAGTTAAAGCATAAGACCATAAATGTTTTGGTAGTTTTGACTGAAACAATAGGGCTCTACCTACATTTAATATGTGCTAGTGTTTACGTTCCACCCTCCCATTTTGTTGGGGGGGTTTCAACGCAACTATTTTGATGAATGATGCCTTTGGAGGCATAGAAATGGGGAATGAGAAACTCCGTTCCATTGTCAGTACGAACAGTTTTAACACATGCATAATACTGAACTTCAAGCATTTTTATGAATTGTTGTACAAGGGTACTTACTTCAGATTTGGTTTTAAGCAAAATTATCCAGGTAAAACGACTATAGTCATCAACGGAAGTTAAAAAATACTTATGACCATGGATATATTGGATAGAAATGGGACCCCATATATCAAAGTGAATCAATTCACCAACATGTAAAGCTTTATTGACACTATTTTTGAAAGAAAGTTTTCTATGCTTAGCATAGTGACAAATATCACAGATAGAATCTTTATCTAAGGTTACAAAGGGAAATTCTTGTTGCATATTCTGCAACCTATTATTTGAAAGATGACCTAAACGAAAGTGCCATAGGGCTTGGTTTGGAATTTGTGAATTTGAGCTGGGAGAATGGTTGGTTGTAGAGGTGGTTGTGATGGTCTTGGTTGTGAGATAGTACAATCCTTCAATTAATTCACCCGAACCAATCGTCCTCAAGCTCTTCTTTTCATGTATAGAACAATGCACACCATCAAAAAACACAATGCATTGTGAGTTATGAGTCAACTGTGGTACATTTATCAAGTTCAAGGAAAATTCAGGCACAAGTAGCACATTGTGCACACAAAATTCATTTGATAAACTAATTGTACCAGCTACTTTTGCACGGGCATTGGTAACATTGGGCATTTTAACTTGAATAGGGACAATAGCATGGTATGTGTCAAAATAAGATAAATTGGAGCAGATGTGATCACTGGCCCCAAAATCTACGATCCATGAACCATAAGTTGAATGACTTAAAGAATAAGTCAAGTATGCATTACCTGAGTAATCATGTGCAGTAGCATTAACCTGAGCAAAAGTAGAAGCTTCAGGTTGAACAATAGTTGTTTGGAGAAAATTCACCAGCCTTGCATATTGGTCCTTGCTGAGACCAAAAGCTTCAACACCTCTAGAGCTCCTTACATCATCATTGTTACTACTAGCCTCATCATTACAATTATTTGATCTAGCACCTTTACCAAAGTGAGGTGGATATCCATGTTTCTTATAACAGTCTTCAATTGTGTGTCCATCTTTACCACAATAAGTGCACACACGTTTCTTAGAATGGAATGAACTAGAAGGTTTACCTCTACCATAACTCTGAAATCTTCTAGTGTCTGTAGCATTAATCAATGCTTTGGAATCCTCACTTTCAGATCCAAAAGTGGTACTAGAGTTACCAAATTGTCTCTCATGTTGCATAACCATTGAGAAAACACGATTGATAGGAGCAATGGATCCATTAGAAGGATTTGAGATCTAACATGATCAAATTGATCATTCAAGCCAGTCAAAAACCTAATAGTACGAATCAAAGCATGCTGAGTCCTAGCATTGGTGATACCAGTATTACACACACATTTTCTAGGACAATTGCAAACTGGTATAGGAAGATATGCTTCAAGTTCTTCCCAAAGTGTCTTGAGAGTAGTAAAGAATTCAGAAACAGACCTTGTACCTTGTTTAAGACCATAAATTTCGATTTGAAGTTCAGAAATTCGGATGAAATCACCGTGTGAGAAACGTTCCTTGAGCTCATTCCACACATCGACGGCGTTATCCAAGAACACGATGCTTTGAGCGATAGAATCCTCTACCGAATTCATGATCCATGAATGAACAATCATGTTGTAGCGAGACCACGCGTGAAAGCTAGGATCAAATTCATCTGGAATCGGAATGGAACCGTCGACGAAGTCGAATTTGTTCTTCGATCCAAGAGCACAGCGCATAGATCGCGCCCTTGCATGATAATTGGAATGTGTAAGACAAGGAGTAATAGCAACAGATGAAGGTCCATCGGATGGATGGATGTAATAAACGTTGCCAGGAGATTGTGACGGATCCGACGGCGGTGCCGGCGGTGGATTCGCCGAGCCGAAAACAGTACTACGAGTCATGAAGAAGAAACGGTTACGAAACGGTTAGAAAATGCAGCAGAGCTTAGATTTGCTCTAATACCATCTTGAAGATGGTACCAATGAAGAAAAATTGAGAGAAACTCATAAAGGAAAAGGAAATTATTATTGATTGAAAAAGGAATGAATCGTACTAAGGGTTCGTTTGACCCGGCTTTTTTAGACCTCAGAAGCTGACTGAAAGTTAAAAGTGAAAATAAGAACTTTAAAAAAAAGAGCAAAAGTTGTTTGGTAATTGTTGTTTTTTTAGCTTCAAAGTTATTTTTAATCTAAAATTTGTTTGGTAAAATATATTTTTAAAAAAAAGATTTGTACAAAAAAAACAAATTTAAAAAAAGATAATAACAACTAATAATATTTAAATGAAAACAAACTAAAAAATAATAAAAAGAGTCTTCGGTAGGATTCGAAGCGTGATACTTGCAAAAAAAGCTCCGGATTATTTTCAAAAGTGAGTTTCAACCTCTTTTCCTATAAGCTAATTTAATCCAATTTTGCACATTGAAAAAAATCCGCTTTTTATGGTTAAGAGTTTTACTAAAAATGTGTTAAGCCCAATTTTTAATTAAAAAGAGAATAAACAGCTAAAAAACTCCGGGCCAAACGGAGCCTAAATGTGTAAAGAGTAGGTAACTGGCTTATATATGTTTAGTTCCTTCAATTGACACACGTGCTTATTTACAATCTAAGCTTAGCTGACATAACAAACTATTTGGTGAGGACTAAGCTACATGAAGGTGCACCACTGATATATCATGCTATGTAGCTTGAATCTCTTCCATATGTGTGTCTTCCATATTGTTTTTAATGTAAAATTTTACTTTCTTGTTTTAGTTTCTTAACTGGTATCTCGAGCCCCTCTCAAAAAATTGGTGTCTTGGAGTGACTAATTAGTATGGAGCTATTATTGTTTATATCCTCTTCAGGTTTATCTTATTAAACATAGTCATGTGGTCAAAAAAATGATTAAGAGATGTATACATAATCATATGGTCAGAAAAAGAGATGTATATATGATTAGTGGTCAACATGTTTCAGATACCTTTGGTGTAAAAATATTATGTTATATGTTAAACCAAATAAAATTACACCCAAAATAATATCATTTAAAAAGTACACCCAAAATAAAATCCATTTTTCAACACAAGTCTTTTTTGCAAGTACGTACAACTCAATTTAAAATTAAGAGTTAAAAAAGTTTTTGATCCCTATAATATTTTTAATTTAGTTTTTAGTCTTCTAAAAATTTTCAGCAAATTTTAGTCATTAAATATTTTTCTACATGATTTTTATTCTTTTGCTTTTAACTCGACTCACATTCTTCAAATTTTTAAATTATTTTTTAGTCTTGTTTAGTACATAAAAAAATCTCTCTTACAAAAATTTAGAATTTTTTAACAATGGATGAATTAAATATGAATATTTTAAGTTGATGCTTAAAAATTTATATTTAATTCATCTGTTGTTAAAATATTCAATCAATCGTTAGTTCGTTCAGTGGTGATTGACACTGGACTTGCGGCCCGTTTGAATTAACTTATTTTTGAGCTTATCTAAACAGCTTATGCAATTTTTATATTATTATAAGTTTGTCAAGGTATTTTATGATAAAATAGCTTATAAAAATACAATTTTCACTTGTGAACTTATAAAATAGCATAAACCTAATTTATATTGCATAAGCTCAAAAATAAGTCAATCTAAACGGGCTCTTGGTAGGGAGAACCACGGTTCGATCTCCCGCAACTGCGATCGAAAGATGGCTAAGATCACTTGATGTCAGAACTGACTCTCGAACAAAATTAGGCAGTCCAGTGGACCAGATATTGATGGTGTAAACCCCAAAAAAATATTCTAAATTTTTGTAGGAAAAATTCTGATAATATTTAAACATATTGACTTAAAAATAAGTACCAAAAGTCGTAACAAAAAAATATTTTGAAACCAAAACTGCTAAAAATTATTAAAGACTAAAAATAAAATTTGAAATATTTACATGGATAAAACAATTATTTAATTATATAATTAAAATATGTCTCCAACAATGAATTGATAAAATGATAAGTTCAAGGTTTGAGTATTTTAAACGGGTAATTAGAGATTAAATCTTTAATATGTGCGTATGAAAAACATTCAATTGACAAAAAATAATCTATAATATGCTAAAGTTCTTTTATCAAAATGTATCAATCTTGCCAAGACACTTACCTACCAAGAAGTTTCCTACGTAATTTACTCTCTCATTCTCTCTATATATACTCAATGTGAATATATATGATATGATAATCCAACAAAACACTTCTTTAGCCTTGCTTCTTACGGCTTACATGTAATTTATTTTGGTGATTAATTATATTCATTGGTCAAACGTGTAATAATGAAATAATTAACTAAAATTCATTGAAAGTGCATGCATGTATATGTAGACATATTCTAACATTTTTGTTTGTCAGAAAACATATTTTATTTTATTTTTTTACGGGTGAAAAAAGATGTGTTCACTTCTTCTAATCGGTTCAGATCACCAAATTTTTATATATATTTTTTTTTATTGACAATATTATTTTTAATTGTTGGAAAAGGAGGAAAAAATCACACGAGTCTTATGAAATTTGCCCAACAATATGGACTGGCTGGCCTACCAAAAAATGTCAAACTTTTCGGCATAACTTTGTCAAGATTGGAAAATTAATCCAATCCGTAACTATTTTATTCTCTAGTTTATTTCCTTAAAAAAAACAAATAATTATATTGAGAGTGATCGATTCTAAGCATACATTTTATAACCTATATATGGTGCGAAAAAGTTGATAGATAAGTGTTTTTTTATGTTATTGTTGTTGCAGTTGCAGTAGTTGTTGACATTGATAAATAAATATTTTTGTTGGGGAGTTTGGGGAATTGAGGGAGAAACATCAATGTTTATGATATTATATGAATTAAATTATGTATTTAATATTTTAATTCTCGATTTGGGAGATGAGATTTAACCACTCATACTTAAAACGTAACAATCTATCTCCTAATGATTATGAGTTCTCAGCTTCTATACTTGATCCAAACCACATGACGCACCGGTATATTCATCAATCAGAATCAAGACTCTGATATGACTTAATGTGGAGTTAGAAAAACTATGAAGAGTAACAACAAGTCAATGCTTCAGACAGCAAGAGAGAAAAATACATCTTCATTCAAAATTTTAAACTTTGGTTTGTGAGTTTTTTTATCAGGGGAGTGGGAAGCGAGGGCTTTGGGGAGATGAAAATAGAGGGGAAAAAATAATTCCACATTTTTTGAAAAAGTATTCTTGTATTGAATGATAAGTGAATGTTTATGATTAATATGTTTTTTATTTTAAAAATATTATAACAACATATATTGAATTCGAAGAATTTATTTAAATCCTCCAAAACTATTGGTTTCAAGAAATTATAATCATCGATTTTCATTGAAGAAAAATAATGTTCACCCTAAAAATCTACTAAAGTTTGAATTTAGATTTATACAAACTCAATAATGTATAATGTTTTATGCTATCAATAAATCACAATAAATTATACGTGTGATTTTAAAAATAGTTATGATTAAAGAAATGTTTTGAAATATAAAGGTTGTAATTAATTGATATTTAATTGTGTAAAAAACAAAATTGTGTACAAAATATTGGCGGTATATATAAAAATGAAACCCTTAAAAACAATTTCACATATTTAAATGTTTATTGATATATGTTGTAATCAATGTAAATTTGACCAATGATTTAATTTATGCATATGCATAGTATTTTGGACTAGGCATAAATCTAATTCAGTGTTGAACATAATTCATTTAGGTATCCAACTTATTTCAATAATACATTGCTCTAAGCTCACACGTTACTATTTAACGGCCACATAAGTTGATATTTCTGTAACGTACTATATTAGAATGATTGACATCTATTATCAAGTATATATTAATGACTTTTGGCTCTACGTTGAGGACTATATATACTCTTCTTATGCAAAAGGGTAAGATATTATATTCTTATTCTCTAAAACCTCTCGCTGTACTAAAACACTAACTTGAACGTTGGAGGGTCTTGCAGGTACACCTCCCCTCATTTACCACCATTAATTGTATCCCTCACTCTACTATAAACTGATTTCAGCGTTAAAATGTCTTACCTGCCACAAACATTCAAATCAGATAAGATCGATATATAATTTTGGGATAAATATGTTTTTGGTCCCTATAAATATTCCAAGTTTTGTTTTTAGTCCCTCTAAAAAATTTCTTCTACTTTTAGTCCCTTAAAAATTTCTTCTACTTTTAGTCCCTACTTTTAAATCAACTCATGTGTAGACTTCATATTTTTTAATAAAATTTTCAAGAAAAGTGTAGAATATTTTAACAAGCACAAAAAAAAAAAAAAAATTAACAAAACATGAATTAAATATGAATTATTAAGCACCAAAAATATAAAAATTTATATTTAATTTATGCTTTGTTAAAAAATTCGAAAAAAAAATTGGGAGAGATTCTTATAATATTTTAAACATTCATAAAAAAATTCAATAAAAAATATGAAGTTTATACATGAGTTGATTTACAAGTGAGGACTAAAAGTGTTAAATAAAAACTTTTGAGGGACTAAAAGCAGAAAAAAAATTTTAGAGGGACTAAAAACAAAACTTGAAATATTTATAGGGACCAGAAACATATTTATCCCTATAATTTTTAAAAAAAAAAAAAAAAAAAATGATGATAATTGTCCTTGTAAAATATAGATAGATGTAGTACATAGAGCTCAACATACACATGCCTACTATATAGTATAACAGTTGTATGAGGATTAAACCGGCCGTGACGGTGTCATAATTAAAGCCTAAGTTTGAAGGACCCTGCAAAGCCAACATATCTTAAAACTTTGAAAGTAATTAAGGATTTAAGGATTCTCACTATAAATAAATTGTCACCTACTATTCCTTCTCTCTGCATATGAACCACCAATGTGACACCTAATTATTTACATTGTTAATATGTTCCTATAGTCAAGCCGGCCAATTAACTTTTTCTAATTGCTTTTCCCTAATTTTAGTGAATACATAATATATCTTTGGTTAATTTATTGTATATGACATTATACTTAAAATTAAAATAGTTTATAATTAGTCACCAAGATGTGTCTTGACCAATTGACATTTGACACATTGTATGAAAGTAGCACATGGAAGTATGTGGAAGATAAATAAATACCTAAAGGTTTGATAAAGTTATGGCATCACAAGATATTTTAATTTGTTTTGTGTCTTCAAGGTTATTACATAGTCTTTTAATTAAGTGAGTATAGTCACTGAATTTAGTCACTAAACCATCATCATCTCACCAAATTTTAATCAAGGACGAGGAAGAATCTGAGCGAATTCGATTTCTGGTAGGAACAATTTTTTGTTAAATTAACTTTCCTAATCTCATGGCCGAATTCTGAATTATAGGGGCCCTCTTCCAAGGGAACAAGAGAACTAATGCTAAAAAAGATGATTCAAGAAATGAAAAAGTTAAACTATGAAAATTATATCCTTTATCATGAAGACATTCTACCTAGAAAGATGTCAAGTAGTCTATTTACCCTTTATAAATATTGTTCTTTTGACATGAATTGAAGCTTGAAATTGACTCATATAAGAATAAGGTGCTTGATTATGAAGATTTGTTTTTATTTTTTGGTTCCTATAGTGATAAACAAACACAAGACATATTTTCCTATTGCAAACCAAATGGGTTGATTCCATTAATAATGTCATTGATTGATTATGAATTTGAAACTAGTAACATGAATTCACCAATCATATGTCTCCAACACTAGAGTTGAGGAACAAAAAAAATAAACAAAAGGGTCATTTTCATAAATATAGATCATGACTTGACTTTAGTATTGGTCTCTTTTGTTGATCAAGATATCTCATATAGTTTGGTATTGCGCTTTGTCATCTTTATTCAATGCTAGTCATTCATCAATGCTTACTCATTTTCCACTTGAAGGTGGACTATGGTATCTCACTTTCTTCCTCAAATCCATTTAGCTTCTTGACACTTAAAAACTCTCACTCATTTTAGTATCTCATCATCCCTTTATGTAGATTTCTATATTGATGCAAAGAAGATATATTTTTTGTTCTCTAATTATCATTGAAGAACTTCTTTGAGTTTCTAATTACCATAAAATATGTCTCTCATGCATTAGTTTTTTTTTTCTTCTAAATTAGTTGTGATTTGGACTATAAGATTATGTCTTAATCAAAAAAGACTATGTAAATAAAAATATTATGGGGATGATAAGGGTTTAAAATAGGTTAGACTAGATTAAATTTATTAAGACCCAAGTTCTTTTTAATGGCAAAACAAAAAGCAGAAATCAACTATCACCGAAATGAATACCAAAAATACTAAAAAAATAAAATAAAATACAACGTTCCGCAAACACGAAAATCTGGCTACCAAAACACCGAAAACACACCTAACCACAAAAAATAACCTGCCCCAAAAACAAAAACGATAATAAAGAAAAGAATGTCAAAAAGAAAAACAACATGGAACAGGCCACCCACGAGTCCGAGTAAACGGAACCCAACACCAACATCTCACTAATCACTATTGGCTCCAACACAAGATAAATTGCACCTCACACTCATAATGGAGTAGGAAGACCCAAGATTATTTGCCAAAAACCACTTCCAAAATGAAAGTTTCACCTTATTAATCAAAGTGTCGACAAAATCAATTCCTCTCGCGAAGATTAAACCATTCCGAGAGTTATACACACAACAAAATTCTAAACTCAAATATAGAGAAAGATGTTCAATGTAACAATATCAACATTATCAGTTCAATTAAGTCTTATCGGCATACTTCATAATAATATATTATTTTCTTTCCACACCACTTTTGATGGGAGTTCAATGCATTTGATTATAATCATAGCTAATACGTTTCTTATATGTCACTTAAGCAGTAGTAATAAATTCATAATTTTGCAAAACAGAAGGAGTTTTTTTAAAAGGAATTCCACAATCCTAATAATGATTATACATTTAAAGGGTAATAAAACAATTCATGAAAGCAGTGACTTTGTCTTATTGGCATTTGGTCCCCCACCTCACTTTTTTTCTAATGTAAAATATACTAATATAATACAGAATTTGATTCCCTTTCTTTATTTACTTTTTTAGATTTTTCTTAAGTGTGGAAAGAACAATTTAAACCACTTACTCAAGTGGGGAGTGGATATGAAATTACACATTACCAATCACAAGCTTTGGAGAATGAATGAAAGTCATGGAATCCACAATTGCTCCTTCTTCACGTTGTTTGCAGAACAGAACTTATTCACATAAGCAATTAATTAAGGTGCAAATGCTGATTAAATTATATATCTTAATGACATTATTTTAACATGATAATTAGTGACCAGGGGAAGTTTGTGGATTAAATCTAAAGACACGACGAAAATATGGACCGTTGAAACTAGGAATTAGGATTTTCTTTATATTCATGCATTTAAGATATTGATGGTCGTTCAATCCTGATTAAATTGTCTGGAAAATATACAGATCTTAACCGATGTTCCAAGTGTTTGGATGCGCAGAATTTCCGACTATTGGAGATCCGAACTTTTTTTTTTATAAAAAGGGAATCCGAACCTTGAAACTAATTAAGAAACTCGTCATAAGTATCTATGTTGGAGTATAAGATACTTCAAAAAATCAAAGATTGAAAATGTTCAAATCCAAATGATGTTTAAATCTAACAAAAGAGACTAATTTCGTATATGACGAACCACATATTGAATCTCTCTTAAGAAAGCATCCACATTTAAAAGAACCGTCTAAGAGTTTCATGATATTGAAGAGAAAAGCAAAGTAAGATAGGATCTATCATAAAAATTAACATGAAGTCTAATAGTCTATTAGTTTTATTTTTAGGCATATTGTTTCTATTAGTTTTATTTTTAAGCATATTGTTTCTTTATATGAATGATGCTCTCATATTTTAATGAGGAACATGAAGAAAAAAAAGTTCTTGTGGAATTTTACCCACTGAATCTGATTATAGTGCCATAGAACCAATAAGTGCATGTTTCTTCTCCAATTTGGGCTGCAACTAGCTTTTAATTTTATCAAACTAAAATATGGGATATGCAAGAGGAGACAATAAGCATTAGCAAGCCAATAACATGTGTGTACTTTTGAATTCAACTCATATTTGTTTCTCTTTTACTTGTTGGAAAATGCTAACTAGTGCTTCGGGGCACTAGTTAAGAAAACCAAATATAGAAAAGTTATTTTGGTATTTGTTTGGTCAATATTTTTAAAATATAAGAAATGTTGTTTTCAATGCAAAAAATTTCTCTTTTGCTTCCTTAATTAGTGCCCCGGAAACACGCATGACCCTTGTTTGTTTAACTATATATGTTGATCGATCAAGCCACCATCGTGAGGACGAGGAGCACCTTGAGCTTCTATTTTCACATGTAGGAATCAGATTGAAATTGGTAGAGTATATCAGATTCAAGTACAAATTCAATAATGCCAAAAACGAAAAGGATGAATGTGCGAATAAATTCCTAACATCTAAGTTAATAGCATAAAACAACATACTCATGCTTACAAATAATGTGGTAAAATCAAAGTAACCAGATACCTATGCTTCTATATCTACATCGTTGATGTCGTCCTTTTCGTGTACATCAGTAGTTGAGCCAAGTTGATCTATCAATTCATTCAAACGAAAACCGCAACAAGATGGAAAAACAAACATCGTACCAAGACGAAAAATCAAATGAAACCCACACGAAGACAGGAAAACAAACCACTTTGCACAGAGACAATGAAATCACAAAAAACACAAAAGAAAATTTTAATCTATGTGAAAACCACTTATTTAGATTAAAACAAAATAAAAAAGATTCATAGAGGTGATTTCGGGTCAAAAAGACCCAAAATCATCCTCTTTTCGATGAAAGAAGATAAAAAACTTAGAGAGAAAGAAAAACTTATTTCTCAAAAAAAATAGGGCGGCTCAACTTAGTATATTATGTAATTTTTTTTTTTGATAGACGAAATGACAAAGTCATTGAAAACTCACACACAAAGTAGAGTGACCGGGATTCGAACCCCGATCATGACGTCCAACACTAACAATTTCGGTATTTCTACCAGTTGAGCTAGGATTTTTGGACAATATATTATAGATGTTATTTGCAAAAAAAAAAAAAAAAATTGACTTCTATGAAATATTTGAATAACAGCATTACAATTTATTTTATTTTTTTAAAGAAAGAAAAATTTCATTATATATATAAGATAATTACACTTTAATGAAAGGCAAACATGCAACAAGCTGCGCTGCTAACCCTTTTTAGATGGCAAAACCAATCTTCCTAAAAACCACATCTTGAGACCTAGGATACACTATATTGTTATGCATGACTCATTGAACTCGTTTTAAAATATTCACAGCCTCTGGCGCCAAGAAACCAAAAGTGTCGAATGCGAAAGATATAAATGCATGTTGATTGTCAGCACATGCTCTCTCATGTTTGGCCACTTTACTTGAAGCAGCTTTGAGGGCCGTCTGTCCAACAATAAAACCCTCAGACGTCAATCCCACAAGTGGAGAAACTTCAGTCAAGTCCACACATGCGTGTTTCCCTCCTACCCCGCCCGTACACCATAACATCGGCTGACCTCAATGTAGATCTCCCGTCCAGTGGGTCAGTCAAAAAATTCACAGGCGCCTCTTTCTTCACAAAAACCTCTGCGCGTTTAAAAACATCAAAAAGAACATCCCGAACAAAGTCATGTTAATATTTGAAGCCTGAAAGCTCTCGATATATTGAATTCTTTTTACATTCTTAAGAATTTTGTCAATTCACTCATTGCAATCAAAAGTCTCATCCATCTTATCTTTGAGAAGAATAATGTTAGGAGCACACTCTTTAACACACACATATCAACACACTCTCTTTTATTGGTTAAAATTTACATGGGTCCCATAAATTTTATATAGGGTCCACAATTTTTTATGGGACCCATATGAATTTCAACCAATAAAGAGAATGTATTGGTATGTGTGTGTTAGAGAATGTGTTGCTAGCACTACTTCTTTGAGAATATAGTATAAGTTAAGATTACATCTCAATTTAAGCGCGCACATATATATAAGTATAACCAATAAACTACGAATAAAATGAGATATTAATTGTTTATAAATTATAACTCAATTAAAAAAATACAAAATTGTTAGGTAAACTTTAATTAATATTCTTAAGATTCGGTCTTAAGTCAAGAAACAAAAAGAACATTTTTTTCTTTTTTTTTTATTTAAAAAAATATAAAAAAAATCGGTATAAATGTATAACTTTCGTTTATTTATTTATTTTGCTAAATTGCATTTTTAACTTCATAACTTTTATAAACTTGCGATTTTGACCTCTGACTTTCATAATAATTCATTTGGCCCCTATCTTTAGAACATTTTGCAAAAGAATAGCTTTCCACTAATTTTGACTAAGTCAACGCACACACGACAAATGACTCACATGCCACATCGGCATGTCTTGTCATATAGATCATGACTCACTTTTCACATCAGCATAAGTGGCAAGACATGCTGATATGGCATGTGGGCCATTTGTCACGTGTGCGTTGACTTGGTCAAAATCAGTAAAAGACTATTCTTTTGCAAAATTTATTAGCTAAAGTTTGGGATACAAAAATGCTATTATGAAAGTTATGGAGATAAAATTATAAGTTTGTGAAGGTTAAGTGGTCAAAAGTGCAATTTAACATTTTATAAAAGGAAAAAAAAATAGAAAGTAAGGAACAAATTTAAGAATGTTGCATCTCATTACTATTAAAAGATCCATGGTGATTCCAGTTTGTTATAAACTCAACACAACTATTGGCTTCTCTATAAATATGAGATACATGCACAATGCCAATCTTGGTTGCTGAGAAAACGAAGGATATATCATCCAAGAAAGGTTGGAGGGCAACAATGGATGAAATAACCGTTTTTTACTTTGCTAATAACATCTGATCAAGAGTCTACTTCAACGAGAAAAGAGTGATCAGGGTGAAGAGGACAACAAATTTGATTTTTATAAGGATTACATCCTCAAATCCAAACTCAGTTTGCAATTTGCTTTCTAGAAAGTAAATTATTTTTCTCTAATTTTTACTATTTACACATCTGTTTTCTAAGTAGTAAGATGGGTAAATTTGAAATATCAGAGGCGCGCTTGTAAATTGGGGTGCCAAAATTAAAACTCATATATTATTTGTGTTCATGCATCTTGACCCATTTGGCTCTGGTCAAAATTAACATCACTGCCACTAGTAATGAATATGTGACTTTTAGCACACCCCAAGTATTATTCACTTTTTTTTAAGCACCAAGTATATATATACAAGATGTATACATCATTAATCTGCTAGTAATAATCTGTTAAAATAAGTAAATAAATAGATTAAGAACATGATATAGTATTAAATTGACATAAAAAAATATGCAAAAAAAAATACTTTTCATAGTTTGAATTCTTATACAAAATTAATTAATGCATCATCCTCTTATAGTAATATCTCTATCTTTCTGTTGTCATGGTTACATATGTAGGAGTATGGTATGGTAGAGCTTGTACATACTCATAACATGATTTGTGCGTGATGTACACGCTCTATTATAAAAAAGCCACAATCTAAGACTCAATGAATGTTAATAATTGGTATTTTCATCAAAACTTAATTTTCACCAATCCCATCAAACTATACATTAGTCTTTGTGGTTTGGCTCTGAAGTCAATGCCACATTTATATTTAAACGCCAAAATTATGACTAAACAAAAAATAGTAATAATTAAAGGGTCATGTTAACATGTGCCCTTAGGGCACATGTTAAGATAGCTAAAAGTAGAAATCTGCATTTAATAATACATAAGAATTTAATGTTTAAAAAGTATAATGCGCATATTACAATGGAATATTACTACATTTATATTCTTAAAATGTGCCTCAAGGGCACATGTTAACATTTCCCATAATTAAATCACTATTCTTATTCTCATTGCTTACTATTTTCAATTCTCTTGCTTTTCTGTCTTTATAAATCCCAAAACCGTTTGATTTGAGTGTTTTTTTTTCTCTAGCCCACCAAATTAAAACATGCAGAAGTTCAATTTTATACATTGGACAAATAATTAAAAAAATAGGAGACATATCCTCTCATATATACTGAATTTAAAATTTTTAACTAAAATAATTTATCTTCAAACTTTATTAATTTATCTCTCAATTAAACTTTAAATTATGGTAAAACTTTATTTTCTCAAAAACTCAAAAGAGTTAAAACAAAAGAATATACTTCTAAAAGTTTGAACATAATTAAAGAAGAGTCATATTTTCACGCTTCTAGAACACTAGTTAAGGAAACAAAAAAGTTAAGTTTTATATTGAAATTATAATTTTTTATTTTTAAAACTATTTACTACACAAGTACCGAAATAACTTTATTACATTTAGTTTCCTTTAATTAATACTTCCTCTAGTCATATACTTCATTCGTCCCAAAATATAAACAAAAGTTAGTCAACAAAAATGAATGTATTTGGTCCAAATCTTTAACCAAATACATCAAGTTTCTTTGACTTATTTTTGTTTATATTTTGGGACGGAGGGAATATGTAAGAAAAGTTTTACGTTTTAGATTCATTATAGAAATGATGTATTTAGACTATAATATTGTCTAGATACATCAATTTTACAATGAATCTAAAAACTAAATTTTTTCTTATATGTAGAACCAGAGGGAGTACTTCCGAACATTAGATAGCATTTTCCTTAAAAAACGATACATCTCGACAGATTTATCCCTGCAGTAGCGCACAAAGAACATCCAATTAAAAGATTAAAGAGAATTTCATGAACTTAGTAAGTCACAACAAGTGTAAATGGATTCTAAACATCAATATCAACCCTTGATTAAAAAAATGAAAAGTTTGAATAGTATTCCACAAGAGAAAAAAGAAAATAGTATATAGAAATAGAAGAGTCATAACAAAACAAAACAAAGTCACAATAAGCAACTCTCACACCTTCTTTCTTTCCTCAAAACCTTGTTTTTCACTCTTTCACATTTCTTGTCCAATCTCCACCCAAACAACCCCTAACCCTTTTTTCCTCTCTTTCCTCTCTCCCTTAATTTTGTTTCAAGGAGAGAGAAAAAAAAGAGAGAAATATCTCTCTCCCTCTCCCTCTCCCTCATTCATCAATGGAAATCACTTCAAGATTTCATCATGAAAGAGAAAATCCATCTCCAATGAACTCACCAAAAAGCAATGTAAGTAATTGTATGAGTAGTAGCAATTCAAATAGCAATGGAATCCAAATTCCAACACCACCTCTTACTCCAAAAACAATTCCTAGATCTGATTCAAATCCATATCCAACAACTTTTGTTCAAGCTGATACAACTACTTTCAAACAAGTTGTTCAAATGTTAACAGGTTCATCAGAAACACCAACAACACCAACAACAACAAAACATCATCAACAACATCAACATCAAGATCTACCTCAACCTCAACAAACAAGAAACTTTAACATCCCACCAATCAAAACAGCACCAAAGAAACAAGGTTTCAAATTATATGAAAGAAGAAACAGTCTTAAGAACAGTGTTCTTATGCTCAATACTTTGATGCCAAATTTTTCACAAAATTCTAATTTTTCATCACCAAGAAAACAACAAAATCATCAACAAGAGATTCTTTCTCCAAGTTTGCTTGATTTTCCTTCACTTGCTCTTAGTCCTGTAACACCATTAAATGATGATGCTTTTGATAAATCTTCACCTTCATTAGGAAATTCATCAGAAGAAGACAAAGCTATAGCTGAAAAAGGTTACTATTTACACCCCTCTCCTATTACTACACCAAGAGATGCAGAGCCACAACTTCTACCTCTGTTCCCTGTTTCTTCACCGAGAGTTTCACAATCAAGTTCTTGAGGATCAAACAATTGATTGTTGTGTAAAAGATTGAAACTTGCTATGTGGGTCATTTAGATTGAGAAATTTACTACATGGGTTTTGAAATTTGAATCATTTCAATTTCAAAATTACAAGAAAGGTACAAATACATAGCTTGGTTTAATTTGTAAAAGTGGATTTCTTAATCTTAATCATGAAATGGTTAAGATCATCTTTCTCTTCTTTAATTCTCTCTTGTTAATTTTGTTTTCAACTTTTCCAAATATTTGCTATCATTTTACCTTTCCATAAATGAAAGAAGAAGAAAAAAAATTCTCTTTGTCTAATGAATTTTGTTTAGTTTTGTTTATGTTTTTGTTTTTCTTATATTACATAAATAGTTATTTAATTATTATTTTTGTTATAAAATCACATCTTAGGATTAATCATAAGATAAGATGTCTTTTCTCTTTAATTCACTATATGATTAATTCAATAAGGTTCTTCTAAGTTTGTGTGTGTATGATTCATGTTTCACACCTACCACATGTGAAGTTGTGTGTGATTGAGAGGTAAAGAGAAGAAAAGGGATTTTTTTTTTTTAATTTTTTAATTTTGAGAAAATAAGGAAGCTTGGAGGGGACACTGACACATTGTACTGGAAATCAGTCTTTAGAAGAACTTAACAAAACCATGTACTATGTTGTCATCATCAAAGAAAGCTGCACCAACAAGAAGGTGGGGTGTTTAACTTGGTTAAGGTTGAGGGGGTCCATCTTCTTGGTTATGCCACTTTAGTCTAATCAGTTTTTAAAGTGGTTGATTAGTCCAAATTATGATCGAATTCAAAATGTCGAGTTTAAATCCTGATTGAAACTATCGTTCATCAGACTTTACCTACTTTTGAGTTGAATTTCGGATTACCATGACCGTTTTCTCTGACCAGTCAGAGGGTTAAGACCTAATTTAGACATATATGTGATCGTATGTTTTGGTTTTGGTTTTTCTTTTTCTATTTATTTTTTGTTTTTAGTTTTTCATAACTCCTATTTGAAGAAAAACCATATATTTCTCTATCAATTTTCAATATCCCTTTATGATGAAGAAGTAAAACAAAGACTTTTCTTTCTTTGCATCCTTTTTTAGTGCAGAACATTTATGCATAATGTTACCAACTTGTACTTCTTACAATCTAGACAAGGGACCTATATATATATATATATATATATATATATATATATATGTATGTGTGTTGATCACAAAAATTGAATTGTATTTTCTAGTATAGGATCTATGTTTGTGTTGATCATAAACATTCCTTTAGATATTATGCAATCATTCAATGAAAAAGAATTTTTGTACTAAGTGACTGTTTCCCCTATAGTAGTACTAGGGAAATGAAAATTTTCACAATGGACATGAATTTCAAAGCATACAAAAAGAAAAATCTTGTGATGTGTGCTATGAGAAAGGAAACAAGGACAGTAAAATTAAAAGGAAAAAGAAATGCAGCGAAATGTTAGTTTAAATGAGGTTTTTTGCTTTTTAGTCAAAAAAAAATATGAGGTTTTTTGCGTTTGTATTTGTAGAAATATACGAGTCACATATGATATGTGGAGAAGCCTCCTCATATTGTATATTGTACTCTTCATAGGTCATACTTATGTTGACTTTGCATACTCAAATTTCACGGTAATTCCATATCTAATTTAGGTGACCATATTGTAGAAAATTACAATAATGAAACGATCTATGCAGTTAGAATTTCAGTTGTGAAGATATCAAACACCATCTAATATTGGAATTTCAAATTTGCAGTGGTGATCGATACAATCAAAGTTTAAAGAAAAAAATGTCGATAAAAAAGAAACTTAGTATTAAAAATGTGTTTGATGATAAAAATTAGTGTAGAAAATGTCTTTAATCTCCTACATGTTAAAGATTCACAATAAATTTCGTAATCGTTAAAGTGATTCAAAAAATAATAAAATTATCTATTTTAAAAAATGTCTTTCTCTGATGACGTAGTAGAATTGTATATCTCTAGTTTTCAATCTTTTTTACTATGTGCTTTTGAATGGAATATTTAATCATACAACATAGTAATAAATGTTCTATGTGATTACCAACTATATTTTATATTTATAAACTTGAAGCAACAAAAAATGGTTTTTTTTTTCTCTTGTTTTCTATTTTCACTATCTTTGTTCATTGTTTAATTGATTCAAATTTTCTTGGATTGAATGAGAAGCATAGTAGGGTTGACAAAATGACAAAGAGAGAAAGATAAGATTAGAGAGAAAGTGGAACTTTTGTTTACAATCATCTTGTTAAGAGAAAGTGAGGCTAAAAAGAAACAAAATGTAAATTACAAAAGCAGAGAAAACGTGAAGACCACTACCCTTTTTCTTTTTCTTCCTCCTTTTTAGACTTTGCTTTGTCATTTAGGTACATCTTGGTTGGTCCCTATTGTTGGTGATGCATTGAACAACAAAACCGCCAATATCTTTTACTTTTCAAGTTTTTATGCAACTTCAAACTTCAAATATCTTCTGCATATTTCGAATTCAGATTCTCTGCGGTCAGAAAATCACGTGTTTTGACATAGTAAACAACTTACTAGTTGTTAATATGAAATCAGACGGTTTATATTGTACAATAATAAAATTCATTTTAGATATTCTCGACTGTTAGTTTAAAATCGGACGATTGAGATTGAAAATTGTGTGACACAACTAATGCACCAAATTCAAATCTATATATATTACATGTGAAACAACTTTTTTGACTAAGATAGGAGCTAATTAGTTGGTTTGTGAAAATAGCATGTTGTTATGACCACATGCTTAGAATGAACTTTTCCTTATTCAAGTAAATATAATAAGCACTTTATAATGAATACATATGCATCAAGCTGAATTGTTACTTGAAATTAGGCATGTTGTTTGCTAGTCCATGTTATATGTGGAAATGAAGAGTAATGAGGAAAAAAAATAGATTTTTCATTTTCAATAATTTATTGATGCAAGTAGAAAAAAAGGGGAAATGTGAGTAATTGAGGATCAAACAAGTCTTAAGAGAAATGGGGTTGTGATAACAATGTTTTGGAGGGTTGTCTTGTTAGAACATGCTACACTAGTCAATGAATGAAAAAATTGAAAGCTACCTATTTTAATTTGACAATGACTTTGTTTTTGTGTCTTTGAATAATTGAATTTCTAGTTGAATCCGAATCTTCTAGTCTTAATGATTTAATGTCCCATGTGTAAAAAAATTGATTTAAATTTAATGTCCCTATAAAATAACCCATTCAAAGTTCAAGATAAACGGCATAAGAGAAAAGTCATGCATAAATAACAATATTCTTTTCTTTGAAGCAAAAATTACAATATTCTAAGTGGTGTATATTTTCTATGGAATGGATTTTAATAATTTCAGCTATCACTTTGGTCAATAATATATAAGCTATTCATGAAAACTCCTATCAAATAGTAGTTTATATTTTGAGTATTCAATTTGCTAAAATCACCGCGACTCGTCTCATTTCTACGACGGCAGCCACGAGAACTATCGAGTCCGATGATACGCCATACTAGCATGAACACGGTGTCTATGTATCTCTGTCATCTAGCATGGTCATAGGTTACACCAAGTCTTTGTTCAATTACTTTGTCCTCAACAATCTTGACGTAACAAAAATAATGTAAGACTAAGAAAAGGGATGTAAGACTTGTAAAAATTGCATTGCTCTTTGCTGTTTTGGGAAATGAATAGCTTATGTTGAAAAGATCTTAGTTTGGAATTTTAATTTATGTTTCTTAAAATATATTCAGTAATTTTGGAAAAATTTCTCGCATATAGTTTTTTTTTTTTTGTAAACCGAATATTCTCTGCGCGTAACTGCAGCGACTAATCCTTTGAGTTTCGTAGATCCAAAAATGAGTGGTAAACTCTCTCTAAGTGCTATAGGTCTCTCACACGGTTTTAATGATAAGAGAAATAGTAAAAAATTCATTGTGACAATATCAGATTAAATTTCAAGGTGAAAATCCACTTACACTCTTTCAAAGTTGGAAATCATGATGTGAGTCCTTTCTGTCATATCAGGTGTATTTTTCTCATTTACCATATGTGGAATGATAATAAGACGATAACTATTATACACATAGAGAAGACATCTGACTTAACCAAAGTATGACTATTCTATAATTAGAAAAAAGAATGACTAGTTCAAACTAATTTAATTTTTAAAAATTCAGTCATTATCAAAATAAATTATTCTAATTTGTTATAAAAGTGAAGTAATATAAATTTAGCTGTTTCAAAAAAATGTTAAATTTTGATGTAAAAGAATTAAATTAATTATTTTGAAATACAAATAACTGATATTGGGAATAAAAGTGAAATTATTTGAAATATTGATTTTTAAGAATATAATAACCTGAAATTTAAAAGGAAAAATAAAATTAACAAACATTTTTTGACATAATTTACAATTTGAGAAAACGCTCTTATAGTTAGTAGCCCCCTTCAATATCCATGGCAAGTCTTCAACAATCTAACAAATCTTTTTGATTCATGATTCACAAGTAAACCATTTTTTTTGCTACTAAGAATGCTTCATGTGGAGAAGAATGTGCCTTATATTATTATTATAATAATAATAATAATAATAGTAATGCTAATGAAAATGCATGCAACACGACCATATTTACATTTTGTTTTGGAAAATAGGCAAGTTAAATCTGAAACTTGCTGAAATTCCAAATACATTATTTCATTATTAAGTAAAAGTTACAATTTTCTCAATTATCATCGCGTTTAATATCATCAAAGATGACTGCAATTACTCTTAGATCTCTGAAAAGGATTTGACTGTCTTGAACCCATGCTGTCCAGGGAGAGGTCCATTTCCAGGTCGAATCGAAATTATCACTTCCAAACCTAAAACAAAGACAATAGTCGACAAATCAATATGCAGACAGAATAAGTAGTTTCTTATTAAGCTATATAAGTTCAATCTCAAAGGAAATGCCAGAAAAATTCATCTAGCATACCAATTGGAGGGTTTCACTCGCCATCAGCATCTGTACAGCGAAATATTGATTTTGGCCGGCAGTTAGCCCCAAAATACATACAAACTATTGTGGAAAACCCAAGTTTCACATTGACTTGAGACGCAGCCTATTTTCTAATAATAGCTTATAAAGCTTGGGAACTTCTCACCTTGCAAGCTAGTTTTGTTGTGAAGTTAAACTAGGCGCAAAATCTAAATGATATCAGAGTTTATCCTAGATTCGTTGTTGGGGACACTAACCATATTATTCAATCACCAAACTCATTAGTGTTGAGCTTGAGGTGTATTGAAAAAAAAAACACCATGTCCTACATTGACTAGAGGTAGTGCCTATAAAGAGCTAATAAAACTTGGACAATCCCCATCATACAAGACAGTCCAGTGTGTATAGGTGCCATTGGTGTGTAAGTGGATGAAGTTTTTACAAAGACAGTCTTGCATTTATTTACTGAGCCAAATTTAAAATAAGTTTTCTATTTCATGTAAATCATATGATGCGACACTTTTGTTTACCGTAGTAAAAATAAATAAACATTTTAAGTTTAGGTATAAAGGACTAAATTCATATGTCTTCACTGCAATTAAAAAAAAAAAAATAGTTACTATAATCGTGTGAAACTTCAGGCTTACTGAAAATGTATTGATAAAAGAAAAAAAGTTTGCTATAAATATAACAAGTTTCATAACTGTTGGGTAAAATTTAACTACAAATAAATGATGGGTTAAGATTCGAAAAAAATGTTCATACCTGCTGCCTTTGCAGCTGTAGCTTCTTGGTATACATCAGTGACAAATAAAATATCTGATGGCTTATCTACACCAAGTGACTGAGAGATTTCAACATAACTTCGTGTCTCTTTCTTGTTCCTACAAAAGAGTTTTGTATAAATAGAGGGCAACTTAAGACAATCATCAAAGGGAAGCATCAATATAAGCATTACCCCACTGTGGTGTCAAAAAACCCAGATAGAAATTTTCTTAGGTCCCCATAGTTTGTTTTTCCAAATATTAGCCTTTGCGCCAACCTGCTACCACTAGAATATATGTACACCTGTTGCATATAGATCAGAAAAGGCGATTAAAATGCAAGAAACTATGATTTCCAAACACCAGATAGAAACTGCATATAAAATGTGATGCGATTGTTCAAGTTGTTTCATTCTCGGCCAACTGAAAATAACAATTGCCTTACCCTCAACAAACTCCGACTGAGATAGGAGTTGAGTATTTTTACAATTAAAAGAATAACAGATGTCCATTTCAATTTGTATTATATATTAATATTAATTGTATAAGTATTATAAGTTATAACCATGAGGCCTTTTATAGTTTTACCAGTGATGGAACTCAAGTGATTAATGAACTCCCCATAGGATGAATTGTTCGGGAGAACCCAAGTTCGATTCCTAATTCTTGGCCGGCCAGACTTGACTTACCTCGTAGCCGAACTCCAGATTACCAGGGCCTCTTTCCCTTGGGAACCAGTGGCTTAACACCAAAAAAATATTACTATATATATGGGGTATGGTATTTGTGTCTTTTTGTGCTAGAATTGCTGGACTGGAACCGTCTCTTCAGACCAATTCTTTTATGCGTATTCCTTGGTAATTGATAGTAGGCATGTGATACCAGTTTAGTGGGTCCATGGAGAAGTCAACATGTGACACGAAGAGAAAAGGAATGGTATTATGGTAGGATAAAGGAGATAAGGATGTAATGGGTGGCTGACATTGTTAAACATGTGTTACAAAGGAATTTTGGTTCGGTGGGGACATCCAAAGCCAAGGGCCCACTTTAGGCCCCTAAGACCAAACCAGTGGAAAGAAGAGAGTGGACATAGAAAGAGTACAAGTAAGACAGTATAAATGGAAATTCAAATCAAATGGTTAAATTCTAATGCTATGGAAAGGCATCATATACTCACACAGCCACACATGTTCTTCCTTTTAGCTAATAGAGGGAATATCAACCTATGGTCATTGTATACCCTAGTACCAAATATTGGCATCTTGCTTATGCATCAAAGATGCCTAGGGTCCGAATACATGGAAAAAGAAGCAACAATCCAATAGAAAGTCAACAAGGCAATCAAAAAGAAGTATAGGGTTAAAAATAAATAAAGACAACCTTTATGCCCAATGCATTCCACTTTTCTAAAGCCTCGGGTACATCATCAAAGACTATTCCCTCCAATTCATTATTTGCATAACCAGTTTGCCATATATGACCCTGCATAGCTAATTGTCAGTAATATAAAAAAATATGAAATTCAACAGATAGAAGAAGTCTGCAACATTAGGCTTAACTACCTGCAACTCTTTTAAGGCAGTAATCTTTCTATCTGCTTTGATCATAGCATCCACATTAGCAACTATAGCAGCAATAACTTCTTCTTTCCCAGCATCATCTGGGGGGATAGGCACAGCACCTGCAATCCCTTGTTCAAGGTCACTTTCAACCTGTTATCGCAACAAAAGAGAAGTCAACCAGCAGATTATCTGAATGTGACTTATAAATAATATTTCTATATGTCAATCGGTGAAAGCTTGTTATCCTTTTGTTTGGGACACAAATTGCACTAAGGAAGGTGGGCTGGTCCCTGGATTCCCTACATCCCTAGCATAAACTCAAAAGAGAGTTCCTCCCAAAAGGTTATTTTATAAGGTGGGAGAACCACATAACTTATTATGGGGAAAAACCCAAGTCCCACATTTAATAGAAATAAAGCTTGAAATGAATTTGTAAAGAGCCACACCCCTCTCCTTACGAGCCGGTTTTGTAAAAATGAGTTAGGCTCAATGGAAAAACCTAATATGGTATCAGAGCTTATCCATTCGACCACACACCAAGTTCAGTAGTGTTTGGCGTGAGGTTTTAGGAAAAATCAAAGTCCCGCATTGAATAAAGATAAGGCCTTAAATGAGTTTATTAAAAATGGCACTGACACCCCTCACCTTACAGACCGGTTTTGTAAGGATGAGTTAGACCTAATATAAAAATCTAGTACTTTTAAGCTCCACTTTTTAGGTGAGCCTCTCCAAACAGGAACTCATAACAATGCACTACCTTTCAAGAGCCAGCGTCCTACTTTCTTCTTTATCTCTTTACCGAGTTTATTAAAAATGGCATCAACGCGACGACGCCCCTCAGCTTACACACCGGTTTTGTAAGAATGAGTTAGACCTAATATAAAAATCTAATACATTTAAGCTTCACTTTTTAGGTGAGACTCTCCAAACCGGAACTCATAACAATGCACTACCTTTTGAGAGCCAGCGTCCTACTTTCTTCTTTTATCTCTGTTAGAAATAATATAAAACCATTGATGTAGCATTTCCTAACAGCTTAAGCTTTTGGGATAATCGGTTATTTGATATGCTATCAGAGCCTCTATGACTAAGTGGTCTAGAGTTCGATTCCCGCTCCCCTCACTTTCTAATTAAAAAAGTGGAATTTAAGCATATGGTAGGTGGGCCTATGCATTATCCACGCTTCAAGCCTAAGTGGGCTCTTGCGTGAGGGGGCGTGTTAGAAATAATATAAAACCATTGATGTAGCTTTTCCTAACAGCTTAAGCTTTTGGGATAATCGGTTATTTGACAATCTCTTTACTCTATGATGGAATGGAACACTTTCATTTGACTTTATCCTTTAACAAATCCCAGAACAAGTATAAACTATACGAGATTAAAGGACATGCACTGTTAGTGTAAAGTTATTTTACACTGACAACCAATAACAACTCTTCATTTTGCCACATCATCTTTGACAGATTTAAAATAACGAGCAGTTACATGATTCTTTGTTGTGTTGGCAAGTTGTGAATTGGTTGTCAGTGTAAAACAATTTTAAAATGATAGCGCATACTCCATTTTCTCAAATTATAATAACTTGAAGAAAATTTGAATGATATAAACATGGATGTTTGTACTTTGTACTTCAAAAGATAAAACTGAACTTCAATTCTCATCTCCAACATATCATTTCAGTGTCAATAACAGGACTACTACCATTACACCTACCATATGATTCAACTGCAGGAATAAAATCTTACTTGGGAGCGAAGCAACTTGATATCGGCTTTAGTTTCAGAGGTATCATATGTTGCAGAAAGATGCCTCCCAACATTATCACGGGCATATGGGAAGAGAACCTCTGAAACAAATGATATGGGAGTAGTAGTTCCTTCAATGTCAAGAACAATGCAACGCTGCAATTCAAATAGAGAGGATAATTAACAACCTAATTTGAAATTATTAAATTTAATTTGAAACTACAAGATAAAACTACAGGATTTGTCAGCATTATCAGTCTGTTGGGGATAGAGGATCTTAGTTCATGAAATTTAAGGAAATATAAATACTCGCTAATTTATTGATGAAAAGCTTTAAACAAAAAAGGAGGATTATGTGAGCTCACTGGAGATGGATCAATATCACCATTATCCTTCCTTGCCTTTGTTGACAGATTTGACTCCCCGGCAATACTTAAACCCCTTCGTGCACTTAGTATCGGACCATGATTTGGAGTCGACCAGTCCAATCCCACTTGATGAAGTTTGATAGCAGCATCAAAAAGGTAATGGTAACATTCAGACTGTAAGAAATATCATCAATTTACCAAAACGTCTGTTAATTGTTAGAATATACGAAAGTATATCATAATATTTTGATATTATGTTAGTTTTTCTCGTAGGATTTATTTATTATCTTAGATTATGTCATAAAATTATATTTTATGGAAAGTCCATGCAGAGTGCACAAATAGGCACTTTTGTGAATTTTATTGCAATCTTCTTGGGGATTGTGGAGATAAAAACCTGAGTTTTAGCACTGATCCATGAGTCTCCCCAAACAAATATCCCATGGTTGCGAACAAGCACTGCTGTTGTTTTAGGGTAGTCTTCAATCTACAAATTGTGAACAAATAGGACAATCAAGTTATATCCCAACATATATATAACATGTATACAGAACCATTAGAAGGAAACATACTGCTTTAGCAAAAGATTCTGTGAGTTGATGTTCATGGGCTGTGTTATCAATTATGGGGACCACTAGTTCATCATAATAACCATGCCCCTTGATCCCTTTTATCATCTCCATGTGAGTAATCTGCAATTGTGAAGACAACCAGAATCCAATAAGAATAAGAGAACACAAAAGCATGGAGCAAGATATCAATGTGAAGGAGGCACATTAACCATTTCAAAACTATGTTTAGTTTTCTCAGAGCAATATGTAATAAGCTGTAACAACACAAAATTCACCATCCTACACTTGATTAGGAAAAAGTAACAACAGGCAGCATGACAACAAAGCCACGAGGGTAGCAGGTTGGCAGGTGCCATCTCCATCCACCCTCTCGCACAGAAAAAAAAAATAACTATTCAAAACAAATTGTGTTCAAAAGTATTTTTTTTAGCACTATAAGTGGATCTAAACTTTCCAATTTTGCGTATAAATTTCTCTGTGCACGAGACAAGCCAAAAAATCTCAAGAAAGTTACCATGATTTAGAATATAGCCAGTAAGCATATTCATGTCAATCTTTTTACTTTAAACTTTCTCCTGTTTGTTGATTATTTCACTACTTTTCAGTGGTACACAATATTTTTCCCCTTAAAAACGTGAGTTTTGGAGGCTGGAAAGAGATTTCTAAAACAAGAGGATAACACAATTAGAGAACTAATTACACCTCCAAGAAGAATGTCTCATGCAAGTATGGATCATATTTCAGGAACTTTAATATTATCTCTATTTGAATTCTTTAAGTACGATAAAGAGACTCTCGTTCGTAGATGGTTGCCTAGCTGGAATTTAGCATTTTACAAATAGTACTATCCTCAAGCAAAGATAATATATTTTGCACTCAGCTGCCTGTTCTATTACCAATCTCAAAACCCACTCAAAGATCAAATAACAATTAATAATTGTGTATCATCATTTTGAATGTGAATCTTTCTCACGACATGAAAAGATTGCAAAACGAAAGGGCACCCATGTTTACTTACTCGAAATTCCTTTGAAAAAGGATTGATCATTGTTACAAGACAAGATTCCATCCCATGACTATGGATAACAGCACCAGCATCACGCTTTTCATATGCCTATAAGGGAAGGGAAAGAAACATATATCAATTTCTAATTTATGCAACAAAAGATAAAAAGTAAAAAGTAAAAAATAAAAAACAAAACACATAAGAATTACGATTTTCTACTTTCTAAGGTCAGTTATAACAGTACATTTAACTCCATGAAAACCATCCAAACAAAAATTTTACACCCATGCCATTCAATAACTGAATAATAGTTATTTCTTAGTATAAGTGAAGATACTACGGAGCAGTTGTCATCTGATTGTTGCAGATATATGATAAATTAGTATCATAATTCATAAGTCCAAATATCAAATACCATTGACCCTTACTCCAAAATATAAGAGACACCACGGAAATATTTGGAAGTTCAATAAAAACCAAAATTGTGCATATAAAACACCATCCCTTAACATACTAAGGTTGCATACCAGGCAGTGGATCATGTCACACAGTATTACCGTTACCATTTGTGTTAGCTTGAGTCTGTTAATTGTTATTATTAATGGTAACAAACTAACAATAGTTTGTTAGATTTCTGTTAACTTATCAGTTAACTTCCGCTATTATATAATCTCTTCTATGTTGTAATAGTTCCTTCGATAAAATGAATTCAATATTCATAATTCATTATCTCTCTCGGTTCATAACTTCAATATGTAACATAGTACTGTGAAACTTCAAAAGAATAATGAACAAATCAAACTCTTCATAACTCAGACAATTCAGAAATTAATATAATGTGAAACAAAGCTTACCTTCATGAAGAGTGAATCACAATCAGTACACTTAGGAGGCTTATGTGGGTAAGGTTTGGGAGATGGGGCAGACAAAACTGACCCATTGTCGGATAACACATACATATCCTCTGGTTCCATTCTTTCTTTCTGAACAGCTGCACATATTTTTCAGCATAAAAAACAAAATAATCAATACATGATCATGGAATTTCATTTTCTCTTGCAAATAAAGCCATCTCAATTTTAATTGTGAAACCAACTAGTACTTAGTACTAGTAACCCATATTGCTGCTACATGAGTTTGGAGAGTGTGACATCTTAATTAATGGAGAGAAAAGCACAAATTTCTAATTAGTAATAATAAATAATCATCTTGAATTGAAATTCATCATAACATACTAAATTAAAAACAATGAGTTTGATTTTGATAACTGTCAGCGTAAAACTTTTTACACTATCAAGCAATCACAATCAATCGTATATGTGACTCTTAACATAGTTATATTTAAATCAAAAAACAATACCCAACAGCATGGACGAATCTAGTATAGCATTTGTATCAAACACTTCATGGATACTTTACAATTTTTCACTTCACTATTTTGAATTTGGAGAGTGACATCTTGATTAGATAAAGGAGAGCAAAGACATATTTTTAATTAGTAATAGATAATCATCTTGAATTGAAAAATATCATAACATACTAACTTAAAAATAATGACTTTTTACACTATCAAGCAATCAAAATCAGTCATGTGCGTGTGTGCGTATTATTTTTTTATATTTCCTTCCAATTTCTAAGGGAAAGAGGCCCTAGTAATCCAGAATTCAACCCTGAGGTAAATAAACCAAGGCTAGGGATTGTTCTAGCCGGGATTCAAACTTGTGTTCTCCTAAACAATTGTCATCAAATTGAAACTCATTGACCACTTGAGCCCAACCACTTAGTTACAAGTGGTTGTATACATGACTCTTAAGATAGTTATAATAAAATTTAAACATTTGTAATTATCCGATAATTCATTTTTCCGATAAAGTCAAAAAGAATATAGTATTGCAATTGAGTACAAGAATTACTCCATCCCAGAGTGCAAACCAATTATCCTACAATCATAATCTATTGACAAGTGATAGTGCATACCAATTAAACCAAAAAGAAACCATACCCAACAACATGAAAGCATCTAACATAGCACTTATATCAAACACTTCATAGGCACTTTACAAAAAAAAAAAAAAAACTACAAAATTAAAGTAAGTATTATAGAAAACAATCTGAAAATGAAAAGGAGGAATACCAGAAGGGGACATGAGAATGAGTTGTTGAGGTTTAGGAATGGAATCATCGTGAACTTTGATGCTGATACTGCCACCAGTTCCAGATACCCATCCTAAAGTGTAGAAGTGGCGACACAGTTCCGCCATGAGAGCTTTGGTTTCCTTCACTGCTTTCCCTTCTAGATACGCCTGAGAGGACGATGTCCCTAGCTTTACTCCGTTCAGAGGAATCGCTGCTGCCATTTCTAGAGAGAGAGAGAGAGAGAGTTGTTAGTGTTGGAATCAATCTGACTGTTTAGTCTTGTGACACTTGAGAACAGGAGGAGAGGAGGAATACAATTTTGTGATTTTGATGTCATGAATTAAAGTCCTATCTTTTTTTTTTTTTTTGCATAAAAAATAGAGTCAGGTACATTGCATTATTCCAGATAGGAATGTGCGGAGGAAGCATCTCCGTTCCCCGTCTAGAAATGTCCGCGGGGAAAATTTTGCCTCTATTCCCGTCTTCATGGAGAAATTTTTGCCTCCATCCACATGGATCCCCGCGGGGATCCACGGGGATCGAATTTTAGAAAATTTATATATTTTACGAGCAAAATTATAACGTTTTTTTCCTTTTTGCTTATAAAAAAAAAATAACATTTTTTTCCTTTTTTATTAAAAAATAAATAAATATTTTGCATCTTTCTATTTTAATGATCAAAACAACACATAATGCATTTCATAACTAAAAAACAATGCATAATCATGCAAAAATTCATAACCAAAATATCTCATAATTCATAGCAAAATAGAAACCTAGAATTTTCAAATATAAATAAACCTAGAATAATAATAGTAGTAAAAATATATATTTAAGTGTATATAGACGGATTCGGGGAATCCGCGGGGACAGATGCTTAATCTCCGATCCCCGTCCCGAACTGCCTTCGGAGGAAGTTTTGCCTCCATCCCCACGGGAAAAAATCCCCATTTTTGAATCTCCAAACGGGGCAATCCCCGTGGGAATCCGCTCTGACGGATGCAAATTGACATCCCCAGCAATTGATGTATAAACTCTATACCGTATTCCATCAATTCCAAATTATAAGTCACTTGAAAAAAAGAAGTGTATTAAATTATAAGTCACTTTACATTACTAATAAAACGTTTTTTTTTTACTAATACTAATAAAACATTTAATACTAGTTTTTCTATTATATCATTAACTATTTATCTATAATCTATATCTATAATCTATAATCTATAATAATATTATTTAGGAGCTTTTTTCAAATGAATATGTACACGTGGCAGTCTCTAAATCATTCTTCTCTCATATTGTTTTGGCCATAAATGAATTAAATGTTTTATAACAAAATGAATTCTCTCTCATATGCTTTAAAAAGGAAACAATTCAAATTCAAATTCTTATATATTTCCATATTATTATTATTAGGCTTAATTGCAATTTTAGTCCTCCTATTTTAACAAATTTTGGATTTTGGTCCTCCTATTTTTAAATAAATAATTTTGATCCCCCTATTTCTAAATAAGTAATTTTATTCCCCTTATTTTATAATTTTTTGAAATTAAGCTCTTTTGTTTTCTCTCAAGGTGATTTTTCACATTTAAATATGATAGAGCATTCATCAATGTGAAAAATGAATCCATGACATATAAAAATAATGTAATAAATAAGTATTATTATTTTTATAAAAATTATATTTTCAAAATTTATAAATGCCACATCATATTAAAATTGTGTTCCGTCGTCTTAAGAGAAAAATGATGAATCTAATTTCAAAATTTGATAAAATAGGGGGACCCAAATTGCTTATTTTAAAATAGGGGGACCAAAATCCATAATTTCTTTAATTAGGGGGACCAAAATTGCTTATTTAAAAATAGGGGGACCAAAATCCAAAATTTTTAAAATAGGGGGACTAAAATTGCAATTAAGCCTTATTATTATTATTATAATAATTAGGCTTAATTGCAGTTTTGGTCCCCCTATTTTAATCTTTTACTATAAATCAATGATGTGATATATTTTAAACGACGTGGTATGTGATATGATGATAAGAAAATACCAAGATCGGTGAAATTGTAAGAAAAATCCTTTAAAAAGTTTATTCAAAACATGTTTTATCACCATATTTTAGACAAAATATGGGTTTGGGGGACCAAAACTGTCGAATTTTAAAATAGGGGGACTAAAACTGCAAAATGATGAAAATAGGGGGACCAAAACTGCAATTAAGCCTAATAATTATTATTATTATATTATTATTGGTTCAATTGTAAATATTTTTTAAAGAAAATTATATTATAAATTTCGTGCATCGTATTTTTTTTTTTAAAAAAATATTTTTAGAACTACAAAATTCATTATATATATATATATGTAAAATGTAAATAAAAAAGAAAAAAAATTATATTTTATATGTATCTTTAAATTCAAGTGATTGATATTGATAAAATAAAGAAAATAATTAAAAACATATATATATTCTAAAAATTGTAACCAGTTTATATATTTTAAATAAATAAAGTATTTGTATAATAATTTTTATAATAGTAATAATTCACGAAATAATTTCAAAATTAATTAATAAATTTTTCAAAGTTATTTTAGTATTGCATTATAAGCATTTAATTTTTATGATTTTTTTTGCTTCTTTCTACTGTTTGTGTTAAATATTAAATTTCCTACAAAAAGTCATAATATGACATTCCCCAAAAAAGGAATCAATATATTTGTTATTAATCGGTTTAATTTTATATTATGGATAAAATTACTTATATACCCATGTTTCTTCCCCTATGTAAAATGGTCTTTGATTGAACATTCAAATCACACATTTTCCACCTCCATTCTCTCTTATTTTATCTCTCTCAATACTCATCATTTTTCTGTTTACGGTCGTTTTTTTTTTAATTTCTTTATTTTTTTTCTTCTTTGTTCAACATTTCTTATGTGGTTATTTTGTGTGATTTCTTATGCTGTTTTTTTTTACTATTCATATTATTTCCTTTTGATTTTTATATTTTTTTATTTATTAATTCGGCTTATTATTCATGACAGAGAAGTCAATCAAAGCAAGAAGAAATGCATCATATTCACACCAAATGGATTGAATCAAGATCAAACTCAAAGTTTATTACTTGATGAATGTGTATCAATAAATTAATCAAATGATGTATTTTTCCAATAGTGTTGAGTTCATTTTTATTGTATATTTTCTCTTGCAATTTTTTTATTTTATATGTAGTTTTTTTTTTATCAATGTGATTTTTATTTTTGTGGACTTTCTGTTTATATATGATTGTGTATTACATGTGCATATATCACATTAGAAACAGTTTAGATTTGTACAAAAAAATTAAGAAATATATTAGTTTAACATAATTTACAAGAGAAATAAGTATGTTTTCTCAACAAAAAAAAAGTAAGTAAAATATGACAGGAATAAATCATTCTTTTTTTTAAAAAAAAATATATTATAGTTAATAGACGTAAACAAATTTTTTTATCAATAAAATAGAAAGGTTAACATCCACAGACTATAATGTATGCTCATCACCATCATCTCTATTGATATTTATTAGACCAATCAAAAATATTTCCCAAAATAAAAAATAACAATGAATTAGTAGCAATTACTCTGTATTTGTGTATATAATAGAATTTAATTAATTTCTACAATTAATTTGTCTATCTTTAATTTTCATTTAAAACTTGAGGTTGACTAAAAATGCGTTAGAAAATTTAACATCACAGGCTAATGTTTACTCATGTAACAAAAAAAAGACTAATGTATACTCATCACCATCATCTCTATTAATATTTATTTGACCAATAAAACATACTCCCTTCGTCCCAAATTATAAAAAAATCACACTTATTAAGAAAAAGTAAAACATGATAATTTGAAATATGTTTTTGTGAGTTTTCTTTGGAATAAGTTGCATGAGAAGATGTAAAAATAATTTTTATTGGTTGTTTTTTATTGAGAAAAGGGGAGAGAGAGAAAACTAGATGCAATTTGCATTTAATTTTATGAGAGTATGAAAAAAATATTTTTGAAAATAGTTTTTTCCCTTATAATTTGGGACAAAAAAATGGGATTTTTTCCCTTATAATATGGGACGGAGGGAGTATTTTGTAAATAAAAAATCAACAATGAATTAGTAGTAATTATTTATGTATATAATAGAATTTAATTTAATTTTTACAGTGTCTACAATTAATTGGTCTATCTTTAATTTCCATTTAAAACTTGAGGTTGACTATAAATTTGTTTTTTATATTAGAGTTTTGAATCCGCACAAAATAACTAATATGTCTATACTACGAAGAATTATACAATATACAAATTTAAAATGATTCATTCACATGTTACTAACTTATCCATTTTAAATTTTGAATTATTATAGTAATATTTATAAGAGCAAAGAGACTTGTATAGTCTCATTATTTAAAATTCAGTTATCAAAAGTTATTTATTTATGAATCAAAATTTTTTAGAGATTAATTTATTAAGCCGGCAAGTACAATAATGGATGACAAAATTATCTATCAAGCAATTTAATCAAAAATGGGGTAGTCAAGAATGCACATATGCATTACCCTTCACCATTGTTCACCTCCAAATCCATCCTCTAGGTCTATTTTTATTTTTTTAAGTTATACAAGACATATATCAATAGAAGACATATATGCCTATATTTTTAGTCATATATTAATACAAAATCTATTTTATTTTATTGTAATTTATATGAGACTTATATCTATAGTCATATATTAATGTGTGGTTCTATTTATACCCATATTAATATGGAAGTCTATATTTATACCCATATATAAAAATGAAGCCTTCTTTTTTGTAATTTTCACGGGAATCTATATTTATATTCATATATTAATACATCAGTCTATTTTTTTTTTTTTTTGTAATTCATATGAGACATATATTTATGCTCACATAATTTGGGTTTTTTTTTTGTAATTTATATGAAACTTATATTTATACTCGTATTTTAATATGGGGGCCTATATCTTTTGTAATTGCTACATGGATCTATATTTATACTCATACGTTAATATAGGGGATCTATTTTTTTTTTCTTTTGTAATTTGTACAAGGCATACATTTATATTGATAAACAATTGCGTGGCCTATTTATGTGTAGGGAACCTACATTTATACTTATATTGATAGAGGATCCTATTTGTTTTTCATAATTTATATGCGCCCTATATTTATACTTATATTTAATACACTGGTCTATCTCATCTATAATAATATTATTTATGAGCCTTTTTCTAACACTACAAAATAGCAATAAACAAACAATTAGACTTAAGTGAGTAATTAAATAAGCTAAAAAAAATTTGTGATCTAAAGAGATCTTCCATATTAGTGAAAACACTTGACTCAAAAGCTTAAATAAGCTCTTGTTCAAATAAGCACTTTATTCACATAATCTACAACAAAAATAAACAAACAGGGAGGTATAGAAGTAAATCAGAAAAATAAAAGGGGTACAAACAGTAATAATGAAAACCCAAAGCCCAGTCCAAAGAAAAAAAAACCCTTCTGCTCAAACAAAAAACAAAAACACGGGATCAAGTTATGGCCGTCTGATGGATCAGACGGCCTTGATCTGAAATTAACATGAAAGAAGATCTGGCGTGATTGATCGGGATCAAATAGGCTACAGGCGCGCAGGTGCACCGTAAGATCGTGCACCTGCGCGCACGGAATCACAAATGGGTATATAAGCAAAAAAACCCTAAAAAAAACAGAAATCAAACTCTTCTCTCTCAATCCTTCACCGCCGCTCGCCTCCCTCTCTCAACCTCTCTGGTTTTCTCTTTCATTTCAAATCACAAAACTCCATTAAAACTCCTTTGATTTTCACATAAGTTCATCATCAAACACAAACATATACCATTCATAGACCACAACCGAATCCAAAATAAGCATAAAAAACAAACACAGATCGAAAAGAACAAAAAAAACAGAGGATGGAAATGGAAAACGAAGAACAACCTTCGATGTGTGCTTTCGTTCTACTCTTCTTCTTCTCTTTCTCGCTTTTTCGTTTCGGATCTTAAACTTTTGGTTTGATTCCGGTTCTGATTTGCTCGCTTTTGGTGTGATGAAAAAGTTTGTTTTGATTTTTTTAGATTTGGTTTTGATTTCTGGGTTTTGAAGGTTTGATGAAGTGATGAGGACAAACGGTTTTCTGGGTTTGTGATTTTGTTTGATTCTGTTTTTTGGTTTTGTTTTTTTTGTGATTTTGAATGAACGATGGTTCGTGATTTTGATTTGGATTTTCGATTTGATTTGAAGAATGGTGATGAACAGAGATGAACTTGATCAGTTTCTGGGTTTTTGTGATTTAATTTTCAATTTCGAAAAAAGCTGCGGCTGAGGGAGCAGTTCTGACCTAGGGAACAGTGTCATAATTACAGTATTTATACTGTGTCAGATGTTTAGGGTTTGACAGATGATTTTTCCAATTTGGACAAAATTGCCCCTTTGGGCTTGGACAAAAAAATACACCTGATCTGGACCCAAAAATAAAAAGCTGAAAAAAGACACCACTAATAAAAAACGAAAATAATAATAATAATAAAAGGAAAATGACTTAAAAAATGAAATTAAAAAAAAGAAATGAAAAATCAAAACAAATAACGAAATAATAATAATAAAAGAAGAAAATAATATATAAAAAAGAAATCAAATAAATGAGGTATTTTAAAATACCTCTCTGCCGAAATTTCGTCAGAAATGAACAAAGAAAAAATCGTCGTAAAAAAGACGCATAAAAGCGACTGGTCAAAAAATGGGGTATGACAGATGCCCCTATTTAAGTTTCCTCCATCGGAGATAAAAAGAAAAAGATAATTTTTGATGATATTTTTGTTTTGGTTCGACGGTGGAAGAGACTTAAATACAGAGTACGCCATTTTTTGACCGGATTGAACTATAAAATGCTATGATATGATGTTATGTTATGAATGTTATGCTTATGAGTGCTATGTTTATGAGTGCTATATTTACAAAGTGTTTGAATGTAATGAAGATTATTTGACAGGGGTAATGAAGACAGAAAGCGATAAAGTCCTGTGTGCGGACATAAGCAGTAAAGTCCTGTGTACGGACAGAAGTAAAGACTGAAAGCGATAAAGTCCTGTGTGCGGATAGAAGCAGATAAAGTCCTGTGTGCGGACATAAGCAGATAAAGTCCTGTGTACGGACAGAAATAAAGACAGAAAGCAGTAAAGTCCTGTGTGCGGACATAAGCAGATAAAGTCCTGTGTGCGGACATAAGCAGATAAAGTCCTGTGTACGGACAGAAATAAAGACAGAAAGCAGTAAAGTCCTGTGTGCGGACATAAGCAGATAAAGTCCTGTGTACGGACAGAAGTAAAGACAGTGTCCACCAACATTGTGAGACGGTAAGGACAAGTAAAGGCAGTGTCTACCGACATTGTGGGATGGTAAGGACACACCGAGGAAATAAATTGTCTGCTGACATTGTGGGAGAGCGAGACATGACAAGAATATGTATTTGTTTGGACCAGGCATACTGGAGATGACTTTCTTTTGGGGAAATGAACTGTAAGTTTGCAGTTGATTGTTTGCACAATCTGCTACTTTGAATGTGTATGATGGAGACATCTCTGGACCAGACTCACTGGGGATGACCTTTTTTGTGATGATTTATGATTGATGGAGACATCTCTGGACCAGATACGCTGGGGATGACTCTTTTTGTGATGTATGAAGCAGGGCACATGATGGTCAATGCTGTATGTATGAATGATATTGTTTGTATGTTGCATGTGAATATGAAGGTATGTACACATATATGAATGTATGTATGTATGTATGTATGTGTGAATGATCGTATGTATATATATGAATGTATATATATGATTGTATGTAAGTACGAATGTATGTTATGAAGCTTGTATTTGTATGATTGAATGGTATTTGTACATTGTCGCGGTGATTTTTGGATATCGAGTTATTAATTAACTTCGAATCGCAAATTAATATTCCACCACCGATCTTTAATTTATCCGAGGGAAAGGGAAAAAGTTCGAAAAAACCCTATTTTTAGAGAACAAGGTTCGGGGGTTGGTTATACGAAGGGAAGGTATTAGCACCCTAAGTATCTATAGTACTCTATAGGAACCTCTTATTTTTATTTCTAACTTTGCGCTTTATTTTTAATTGCTTGTAAAAAATGCATAAATGTGGGAAATTAAAGTAGTGATAAAGAAAATGCTTAAAGTGATGAAAAAGAAAAAATGTTTTTTGTTGATTTTATTGATCGGAGAGACAAGTCTCATGCCTACGTACCCGAAGGATCAAACCACCGTAGTTCGGGGTAAAAGTTACGAATAAATTTGTTTGTTTGTTTTTTTAAAGTTTTAAAAATGGTTTTAAAATACCAAAAGCCAAAAATGGCAAAATGTGAGTTTGATTGATGTTAATTTTGTGAAAAAAATCTATATGGTTAAATTGATTGAAATTTGATTATATAAAAAAAAGACACGGACACTTGGTTTAAAATCCAAGGTTTGTTGGGAAAATGTTTGAAGTGATAAAAGACACTTGGTTTGAATTCCAAGGTTTTTTGTAGGAAAAAGAACACTTGGTTTGAATTCCAAGGTTTTTTTTGATAGAAATGTTTGATGAAATTTTTTTGTGTTTTTGTGATATTTTGAAAATAAAATAATTATGTATTTTTTGAAAGAGGTTTTGACCTCATTTTTTTTGAGAAGAAAATGACTACCTATTTAAAAGGGGAATGTTGGGTCTAAAATTTAAAAGGTAGCGCTAAAAGAAAAATAACGTCGCAATAAGCAAATTAAGCGCGAAGACGGTCCGTAATGATATTTTGATCAAAACGGTGTCTTTTCCCTCGGAATTTAACGTTACGCATATTGGCGGAAAGCGATAAAAAAATAAAAAAAAAATAAATATGCATGAGGTGCAATTTTTCATTTAGGTTACATTGGCCTAATCACACTCTAAAAACTATGCAAGAAAATAAATATGAAATGATGCAAGAGAGGGGGTATGCTATGCACTTTTATTTAGAGTTTACACTTGGCCTATTTACATCCTAAATTCAAAAAAAACAAAAGTAAATGACAATTAATAAGCGATAAATACTCAATGTTACGATAATAAAATAACGATAAAAAAATGATGAATAAATCGATGTAATGAAATAAATATGATATGCATGGATAAATAACATAAATAAATAAATACGAAATTAAAAGATGAAAATAAGCCTCGACATCATGCTTTACAAGGCTAAAAAAATAGCTAAAATAGCTTATGCCAAAAGCACTTATCTCATAAGCTTAAAAATGAAATTAATTAACAAAATAAACAAAGACATTAGATAATATTAACAAATCTAAATATCAAATAAATAGAAAAATAAATAAGCCTCAACATCATGCTCGATTGGCTGAAATAAAAGCTAAAATAGCTTATGTCAAAAGCACTTATCTCATAAGCTAAAAAAAATAAAATAAAATTAAAACAGGGGGGTGTGAATATTAAAACGAAATAAACAGGGGGTGCTGATAGCAGTGAAACAGTCAGGCCCAGTCCAAACAAAGGCCCATCTGTGTAAAAAAACAAACAAAAAAACAGGATTAAATCTGGCCGTCTGATGGATCAGACGGCCCTGATCTAAATTTAAAAAGAAAAGACATGAGCCATTTGATTAAAATCAATGGCTGCGAAGAGAGGGTTCACGGTGTGCTGCGATAGACACGCGCACACCGGATCGGGTTGGAGTATAAATACTCCTAACCCTAAAAAAATTTCATTTTTTCTATTCTTCCTCTCTCTCTCACCCGCCGCCAGCCTCCTTCCTTCTCTCCCTCTCACCCGCCGGCCTCATTTCTCCCTTTCCTCCATGGCCGCCGCGTTCATCCCTTCATCTCTCTCAACCCTCTGTTTTTTCTTTCTAACTATTCCCAAAAACAACTCTAACTTTCTAAAACAATTCCAAACATCAAATACATACAAAATCCACTCCTAATCTCAAATCTAAATCAAAGTAAACAAACAAAACATCAAGCAGCCGAGATTTGAAGAGGAAAAAAAACGAAAAAAAAAGTGAAAACAAATCACCCTTTTTGCGTGTTCTGGATTCGGTTCCGATGGGTTTCTCCTTCGCGTTTCTGGTCTGATTTCTTCTTCTTCTTTTTCGATTCGTTTTTTTCGTTTTGATTCGCGTTTTGAGTTTCGATTTTGGTTGGTTTTTGTTTCTGGATTAAAATGGTGGTCTGAATCGGTTCTGGGTTATTTTTGAGCGAGGATGATGAAGGTGAACAGTGAATGAGGATGACGAATTTTTGTTGTTGATGATGATGAATGATGTTTAATGGTTTCTGACTTTTTTATTTGATTCTGTATTTTTTGATTTTTTTGGGATTTTGATCTGTGAATTGAAATGAGCTGCGGCTGGAAATTTTTCTCTGGTCCAGATCTGATTTTTTGCTGTTCACTATATACACCAATTGGGTTCTAAGATGGGGAACAAAAATCTGATTTTGGACAAACTGGTACACTCCCTTTCTGCTTTCTGCAGAGAAATGTCCCTTGCTGTTTTGGAGAAGTTGACTTTCAAATTTTCCTGATTTTTTAATCAGGAAAAAAAAGGACAAAAGGACAAAGTAAAAAATAAAAACAAAATAATTAAATTAAATTAATAAAAATACGAAAATTAAATAAAAACAGTAAATAAAATAATTAAATAAATTTTAAAAGAAAGAAAATAATAATAATGGTAAAAAATAATAAATAATAATAATAAAAAAAGAATAAATATAAAAGAAACAACAAATGAGGTATTTTAAAATACCTCTCTGCCGAAATTTCGTCAGAAATGACAAAACAGGCAAGAAGGTTTTTTAAACGCCGAACAAAATCAATCGGTCAAAAAATGGGGTATGACAGATGCCCCTATTTAAGTTTCTTCCGTCGGAGATAAAAAGAAAAAGATGATTTTTGATGATGTTTTTGTTTTGGTTTGACGGTGGAAGAGACTTAAATACAGAGTACACCGTTTTTTGACCGGATTAAACTATAAAATGCTATGATATGATTTCATGAGTGTTATGTTTGTGAGTGTTTGAATGAAATGAAGATTTTTTTTGACAAAAGTAATGAAGCCAGAAAGCGGTAAAGTCCTGTACGCGGACAGAAGTAAAGACTGAAAGCGATAAAGTCCTGTGTATGGACAGAAGTAAAGACGGAAAGCAATAAAGTCCTGTGTGCGGACAGAAGCAGATAAAGTCCTGTGTGCGGACAGAAGTAAAGACTGAAAGCGATAAAGTCCTGTGTGCGGACAGAAGCAGATAAAGTCCTGGTGCGGACAGAAGTAAAGACGGAAAGCAATAAAGTCCTGTGTATGGACAGAAGCAGATAAAGTCCTGGTGCGGACAGAAGTAAAGACGGAAAGCAATAAAGTCCTGTGTATGGACAGAAGTAAAGACGGCAAGCAATAAAGTCCTGTGTGCGGACAGAAGTAAAGACTGTGTCCACCAACATTGTGGGATGGTAAGGACAAGTAAAAGCAGTGTCTACCAACATTGTGGGATGGTAAGGACACATCGAGGAAATAAATTGTCCGCTGACATTGTGGGAGAGCGAGACATGACAAGAATATGTATTTGTCTAGACCAGACACACTGGAAATGACTTCTTTTGGGGAAATCAACCATAAGTTTGCAGTTGATTGTTTGCAAAACCCGCTACTGGAAATATGCTTGATGGAGACATCTCTGGACCAGACCCACTGGGGATGACTCTTTTTTGTGATATGATAGAGACATCTCTGGACCAGACTCACTGGGGATGACTCCTTTTTTGTGAAATATGTGATTGATGGAGACATCTCTGGACCAGATACGCTGGGGATGACTCTTTTTTTTTTTGATGTATTATTGATGGAGACATCTCTGGACCAGGTACACTGGGGATGACTCTTTTGTGATGTATGATTGATGGAGACATCTCTGGACCAGATACACTGGGGATGACTCTTTTTTGTGATGTATGATTGATGGAGACATCTCTGGACCAGATACACTGGGGATGACTCTTTTTGTGATGTATTGAGGCAGGACACGTGACGGTCAATGCAGTATGTATGAATGATTTTGTTTGCATGTTGCATATGAATATGAATATATGTATGGATATGTGAATGATTGTAAGTATGTATGCATGTATGTATGTATGTATGTATGATTGTTATGAAGCTTGTATTTGTATGATTGAATGATATTTGTACACGACTGGATGATACAAAAGCTTGATCAGAAAAGATGAACATTGGGCCGACGTATCCGTACAACCACTCAATAGTTCTCCACTGGGGACAGCACCCCTTAAAGGTGAAATAAATCAGATTCTCGAGGTAAAACCCGGTACGGTGTGTCAATCCACGTTAAGAGCGATTGCTTCATGGGGTAAAACCCATCGGTCAGGGGTCTGGCAGAAGTCGCCATTTTATACACTGAAACCGAATACTTTCTCATGGTCTTTGCTTTAACAGTCATGCTTTTGCTTTTTTCCTTTTTTTTTGAAATCCCTAACTTTTGCCTGGATCGCCCTTTCGGGTTTTCAATCCACCGGGACGCTCATTTTTGCCTAAGCCGCCTTTTCAGGTTTTCGACTCATCGAGCTTTTGTTTTTTTTTTTTAGCAATGACTGTATTTGCCTTGTTGAACCTGTCTACTTTCGGAACAATGTTGATATATGCTTGTATGACTCATGAATCTAAGAAGTATGTTTGTCATTCGTATCTTTTTCAAAAAAAGGAACTACTAAAAAACTTTAAATTATTTTTTTTGAGTTTTTGCTTCAAGTACTTTAAATTAAAAGAGGGGGAAACAAAAATTGCAAATAAATTTGAATTCCAAATAGAGGGCACAGGCTCGAATTTGATTAAAAGAGTGGCGATTGGCGAAAAGCACAACCCCACAGATCGTTACAAAGATGAAAAATGGTAATTGGGTGGGAAAGGTACGTTAAACACAATGATCGCTATTCTCCCTAACAACTTTGAATTTGCAGTCTAAAATGTTGTAAGCCAAATATATTTTGTCAATCGAGGTACTCTGAGCAAGTGATGCCTGATCCGATGCAGTTACTCGTCTTATTCCTTAACTTTTGCATAGATCGCCCTTTCAGGTTTTCGACCTATCCGGATATTATTTTCTGTTTATGTCTCTAATTTTTGCCTGGACCGCCCTTTCGGGTTTTCAGCCCACCGAGACGCTCATTTTTGCCTAAGCCGCCCTTTCAGGTTTTCAGCTTAGCGAGCTGTTCTTTTATTTTTATTTTTTTAGACAAAGTATTTCTTGACGGCATCGGCATTCACAGGACGAGGGAGCTCATCACCATCCATGGTTGCAAGAGTCAGAGCACCACCAGAAAAAGCTCTTTTGACAACATACGGGCCTTCATAATTAGGCGTCCACTTGCCCCTAGAATCCGGCTGAAAGGACAAAATCTTTTTGAGCACAAGGTCACCTTCACGGAACTCACGAGGCCGAACCTTCTTGTCAAAAGCCTGTTTCATTCTTCTCTGATATAACTGTCCATGACATAAAGCCGCCATGCGTTTCTCCTCAATTAAATTCAATTGGTCATATCTATTTTGGCACCATTCGGCCTCGGCCAACTCAGTTTCCATTAAGACTCTCATTGATGGGATTTCAACCTCTACGGGGAGTACTGCTTCCATGCCGTATACTAAAGAGAAAGGGGTTGCCCCTGTCGAAGTACGAACTGAAGTGCGGTATCCATGTAAAGCAAAAGGTAACATTTCATGCCAATCTTTGTAAGTGACCACCATTTTCTGCACGATCTTCTTGATGTTCTTATTTGCAGCTTCAACTGCGCCATTCATCTGAGGCCGGTAAGGAGATGAATTATGATGCTCAATCTTGAACTCGTCACACAGATCTTTCATCATTTTGTTATTCAAGTTTGTCCCATTATCTGTAATAATCTTGTTAGGAACACCATAACGGCAGATAAGATGGTTCTTGATAAAACGTACGACCACCTGCTTGGTCACATTGGCATAAGACGCTGCCTCAACCCACTTGGTGAAGTAATCAATAGCCACTAAGATGAAACGATGTCCGTTGGAAGCCTTTGGTTCAATCCGACCAATCATGTCAATACCCCACATGGAGAACGGCCAAGGAGAAGAGAGAACATTCAGAGAAGTCGGCGGTAGATGTATCTTATCCGCATAAATCTGACATTTATGGCATTTCCTGGCATGTTTGTAACAATCAGACTCCATTGTCATCCAATAGTAGCCGGCTCTTAGCATTTTCTTGGCCATTGTGTGTCCATTAGGATGGGTTCCGAATGAACCTTCATGTACTTCATGCATCAATAGATCAGCCTCATGTTTGTCCACACACCGCAGTAGGACCATATCAAAATTCCTTTTGTATAACACCTCATCATTCAGGAAGAAACTACTGGACAGCCTTCTCAGAGTCTTTTTGTCTTTGCTAGATGCCCCAGGGGGATATTCTTGCTTCTGAAGGAACATCTTGATGTCATGAAACCAAGGCTTGTCATCCATCACTTCCTCGGTTGCAAACACGTATGCTGGTCTCTCAAGGCACCGAATACTGATGGTTGGTATCTCGTTCCGGCGATTAACTCGGTACATTGAAGATAGAGTGGCTAAAGCATCAGCCATTTGATTCTCGTCACGAGGAATGTGATGTAGCTCAACCTTGTTGAAGAAAGTTAACAACCGTCTTGCATAATCTCTATAAGGAATCAAACCAGCATGGCGAGTCTCCCATTCTCCTTTGATCTGATTAATCACAAGAGCTGAGTCTCCATAAATGTCGATGTTTTTGATCCTTAAGTCAATAGCTTCTTCAATGCCCATGATGCAAGCTTCATATTCTGCAATATTGTTAGTACATTCAAATTGTAATCTCGCAGTGAAAGGAATGTGAGCACCTTTAGGGGTAACAATGACTGCCCCAATTCCACTACCGTAGAGGTTAACGGCTCCATCAAATATCAAACCCCACTGGGATTCAGAGTCTGGCCCCTCGCCAAACACCGGTTCATCGCAATCCTTCATCTTCAAATACATGATCTCTTCATCTGGAAAATCAAACTTGATTGGCTGGTAATCTTCAACTGGTTGGTGAGCCAAATGGTCAGCAAGAATACTACCCTTGATTGCCTTTTGGGTACGGTACTCAATATCGTATTCGGATAACAACATCTGCCAACGGGCAATTCTTCCGGTTAGAGCTGCCTTCTCAAAAATGTACTTAATTGGATCCATTTTGGATATCAACCAAGTAGTATGATTAATCAAGTAATGTCGGAGACGTTTGGCAGCCCAAGCCAAAGCACAACAAGTCTTCTCAAGCATGGAGTATCGAGACTCACAATCTGTGAATTTCTTACTCAAATAATAGATTGCGTGCTCTTTTCTACCGGTTTCATCCTGTTGCCCCAGCACGCAACCCATAGATTCCTCTAGCACGGTTAAATACATGATGAGCGGTCTTCCTTCAACTGGAGGGATAAGGATCGGAGGTTCCATTAAATACTCTTTGATACTGTCAAAAGCCTTCTGACAGTCCTCTGTCCAAACAATCCCCTGATTTTTGCGAAGCAACTTGAATATCGGCCCACACGTGGCAGTCATATGGGAGATGAATCTAGAGATGTAATTTAGCCGACCCAGGAAACCTCTGACTTGTTTTTCTGTTCGTGGAGCTGGCATTTCTCTGATGGCCCTGACTTTGTCTGGATCTACCTCGATACCCTTTTGACTAACAATGAATCCCAGGAGTTTTCCGGATCTAACACCGAAAGTGCATTTGTTGGGATTTAAACGGAGACGATATTTCCTCAACCTTTGAAACATTTTTGCTAAATACTCCACGTGTTCTTCTTCGGTGCCCGACTTGACAATCATATCATCTACGTATACCTCGATTTCTTTGTGCATCATGTCATGGAAAAGGGTGGTCATGCCCCTTTGATAGGTAGCACCCGCATTCGTTAGACCGAAAGGCATTACTTTGTAACAGAATGTGCCCCAAGGTGTAATGAAAGCGGTCTTCTCTCTATCTTCAACTGCCATCTTGATCTGATTGTACCCGGAGAACCCATCCATGAAGGAGAAAACTTTGGATTTAGCTGTGTTATCGACCAATACATCAATGTGAGGCAAGGGAAAATCATCTTTCGGACTGGCTTTGTTCAAATCCCTGTAATCAACACACATCCTGACTTTGCCGTCCTTCTTCGGAACCGGTACTATGTTAGCCAACCACTGAGGGTATTCTGATGTAATAAGAAAACCAGCGTCAATTTGTTTTTGTACCTCTTCTTTGATCTTGAGGGCCATATCTGGATGAGTTCTTCTTAACTTTTGCTTTACCGGAGGACATTCTGGCTTCAGAGGCAAATGATGTTCCACAATTTCGGGATCTAAACCGGGCATATCCTGATATGACCAGGCGAAGATGTCAACATATTCTCTGAGTAGAACGATCACCCTTTCCTTGACAGATGCTTCTAAGGATGCCCCAATCTTGATTTCTTTCTTTCCTTCGCCGGAACTTAAATCAATTAACTCCACATCTTCCTCATGAGGCTGAATGACTTTCTTTTCTTGATCTAATAGTCGTTTGATCTCATCAGGGATCCCTTCATCCTCTTCCTCTTCAGCCTCGTAAACAGGGAACTCAAAGTTGGGAGAGGGCCTAGGAACATTGTGTTCAACGGGTTCATTGATGCTTAATCTGCATATGATTTATGATTGATTTTATTAAATAAAAGAATGCAAACCTTTTGGAAAATGATTAAAAGCTAGGAAATAGAAGGAAAATAAAATATGTACTTTGGTTTTTTTGTGTTACCATTTTCCAGAAATAAAAAGAAAACAAAAACAAAAGTCATGATAAAAACGACAATTTCATTAAAATACTTGAAGCTCAAAACAAAGCCCCACATGCGTTCGCTTTTGCCTTGGGCAGGACAAAAGAATTTTTTTTTGGAAAACAAGAATAGACAAACATATTACTTAGATAGAGGAGTGACAGAGGGGACATCAACAACGACCCAATTGCGGCAAATTCCTCCTGGAATCACGAAAGAAGGCTGCTCTTCTTCAACTTTGTCTTCAATGATAGCATTAGTTTCTGGTGGAGTGTAGATCGGTTCAGCACTGACGAAAGTACCCTTATTTGGATTGACCTTTGTTGTAGACGTAGTAGAACCCAGACCCTCCATGTGTCTTCTTTTCGGCATTTGTAATAACTTCCCCCATTTCAGATGTGACCTTTGTTGTACTTCCCTTTGCCCATCTTTTGCAGAAGACATAAATGTTTTCCCCTTTTTCGACCTTTTCTCTTCAATAGAAAGCCCCTGGAAAGACGTACCGTCCCTAACATCAGCACTGATATGAGAAAAAGCTGACAAATGGCTCACCAATAAAGCTTCCTCTCCATTCACAATCACCAATTTTCCTTCCCGCACAAATTTCAGCTTTTGGTGAAGTGTGGAAGTCACCGCCCCCGCTTCGTGAATCCATGGTCGCCCCAACAAACAACTATAAGAAGCTTGAATATCCATGACTTGAAAGGTAATTTGGAACTCATAGGGACCAACTGAAATGGGTAGGTCTATTTCACCGATTACTGATTTTCTTGACCCATCGAAGGCTTTAACGATTAATGCACTCGGCCTCAAAGGGGCACCACAGTATGCGAGCTTGTCGAGAGTAAACTTGGACATTACATTCAAAGATGACCCGGTATCCACCAACACATTGGATAAGGCATCAGACTTACAAATTACCGAGATATGTAATGCTAAGTTATGATCCTTTCCTTTTTCAGGGAGTTCCTCGTCGCTGAAACTCAAGTTATTGCAGGCTGTGACATTCCCCACTATGCTACCAAATTGGCCCAAGGTTACGTCATGGTCAACATATGCCTGGTCCAAGACCTTCATTAATGCATCTCTGTGCGCATCAGAATTCAACAAGAGTGATAAGATTGAAATCTTGGAAGGGGTTTGTAGTAATTGATCCACGATCTTATACTCACTTCTCTTGATCATTTTCAAAATTTCATCTGAGTCTTCATACACCCTTTCACCAGTCCCACTAGAGTCAGGAATTTGTGTTTTTTCAACAGGACTACCGGTCTTTTCTTGAACCACTCCCGGAAGAATACGCCCACTCCTCAGAATTTTGCTATTATCTGCAATATTGTCCACGGATATCAAAGGAGGAATAGGTATTTCCACCCCATCTTGCAACATGGTGGCATCATATCTATATGGCACAGCTCTCAGGGACGTATATGGCATAGGCCCTGGCACGCAGATCACCAGCGGGGTAACTGTGGGCTCTCCACTATTATATATCATCTCGAGACGGTCAGAGACATTGAATTCTGGTACTATGACGCAAACATCCTCGCTCTTCTTTGTAACTACCAATTCTCCTTTATCCATCAACCTTTGTATGTCCTCTTGAACTCGGGAACAACCTTGAGGATTCTTCAAACATTCCTCACAAGTTGCATGATCATGGCTAAACAACTTTGCTTCACACATCTTACTATGAATGGGCACCAACGGGGTTTTGATATCCTTTATACTAAGAATGGTGCTTGTTTCTTGGCAACTTTGGATAAAATGGACAGAGGACCCGTGATTGGGCAGCGGATTGTTTCGGACGTTGGGATTTTCATCTTTGAAGGACAGCACCTTATTATGGATTAATTCTTGAACAGCTTTTTTGAAGGCGTAGCAACGTTCTACATCATGGCCAGGGGCCCCTTGATGGAAGGCACAAGTTAGGTCACTACGGTACCAAGTAGGTAGTACTGCTGGCGCAGGTGGAGGTGGTCTCGTCTGGACAAGATTTTTGGCGAGTAGGGCGGGGAGTAGGTCAGCGTATTTCATGGGTATGGGGTCAAATGATGGATTTCTCTGGGTGCGATTGGGATAATTGTAGGGCTGTTGGGGAGTTTGTGGTCGAATTTGTGGTTGCTGTGGGTATGGTTGTTGAGGATATGTTTGTTGATAAAGTGGTGGATAGTGCGAAGGTGGTCTTTGGGTCATTTGTGGCTGGTAGGGCGGGTTTTGAGGCACTGGTGAGACAGCTGCAACGTGTTGGTAGCCCATATACGGTCGTTGATGCTGTCCATGGGCCACCATACTTACTTCTGACTCCTTTCTCCTTGCAAAGTTACTCCCAAACCTTTTCGTACTGTTGACCGGAACACTTTCTCTGACCAAACGTCCTTGTCGGACCCCTTCTTCAAGTCGCATTCCCATGTTTACCATCTCAGTGAAATCACTGGGTGCACTAGCGATCATTCGTTCATAGTAAAATGAATCAAGAGTATTTAGGAAAATCTTGGTCATTTCTTTTTCTTCTAGTGGTGGACAAATCTGAGCGGCAATCTCTCTCCATCGCTGAGCATATTCTTTGAAACTCTCTTTATCTTTTTGAGACATACCTCGAAGTTGGTCCCTATCTGGAGCCATGTCTAGATTGTATTTGTATTGACGGACAAAAGCTTCGCCCAGATCATTGAATGTTTGGATCTTGGCACTATCTAAGCCCATGTACCACTTCAAAGCGGCACCCGTCAAGCTATCCTGAAAGTAGTGGACTAGTAACTGATGGTTGTCTGTTTGAGTAGACATCTTTCGGGCGTACATTACCAGATGGCTCTGAGGACAAGAATTTCCTTTGTACTTCTCAAACTCGGGGACCTTAAACTTAGGTGGGATCCTAACGTTTGGTACCAAGCAAAGGTCATGGGCGTTTTTGCCGAACAAATCCTTCCCACGAAGGGCCTTAATCTCGAGCTGCATCTTATCAAACTGATCTTGAAGATTATCCATACGGCCATAAGTCTCTGGATCCTCCGCATGATAGACTGGTTCGCTCACATAAGGAACGGTGTGAGCTACGGAAGCTGGAATGGTCATTGTTGACTGAGGGACACACATAGTGACTTGAGGAAGAATCATCCCAGGTTGGGGAACAACAGTAGCATGCGGCAAAGTAGGAGTGGGGACCTCGGGAACTTGGGGTCGAAGCCCTTCATTAAAATTCATAGGCATGCCCCAAGGATAACCTTCGGGCATGACGTGCTGATGTGCGTTGACGGGTATCACTGGAACCGGGGCAGTGACAATTTCAGAGACGACCGTAGCTTGAGGAGGAGGGGTTGGTGGCCGATTCTACGCAGCCACCAACGATGTCACCATGGCGGTTAGCTTCTCTACTTCAGCCCGGAGCGTTGTTACTTCCCCATGGAGCTCAACATTCTCTTGTTCAACTTGGTCCATTCTCTTTTTCCTGTTTGCTCGAGTGTTGTACGTGCGAGATGGCTGTGGGCGTGGTCGTCGGGCCACTTTAACTGGGACAGAGAGGAGAGAAAGAATATGAGACTCGATTTTTTGAAACTTATGAATGTGATATGATGCATGAATATGTTATGTAAAAATATGCGAGATTTTTCGAAGGACTTTAAGACAATAATTTTGTAAACATTTTATAAGAAAAGGAAAAGTAAATAAAAATTGCATTAATAATTCAAAGGTTACAACCATTTTTCAAAACAAAATAAAAACATAAAACAAATCTAAATCCAATTTCCATGAAGCCACCTAGCCATCAAAATGTGAATCGAAGCCAGAGGAAAATAAATCCCCTTGCCTCTTCTTCCTCTTGCTATCTTGTCTCAATAAGGCATCCTTGACCCTAATCATATCTTCCTTCTCGGCCAACAGACCACTTTGTAGAGAGAGCATCTTCTCTTGTTCTTTCAACTTCTCTTTCAACTCATTGTTCTCAAGCTCAGACTCTCGGAATTTTCTCTCCCATGCATCCTTCTCAAGTCTCAACTTTGCCAAAAGTTCCTGGAATTCATCTACAGTCTTGAATGGGATAACCGAAGGAGGTGTGGTAGTAGAAGACGCATTAACAGAAGAGGACTTTTCGAAACTATAAGGCATCCCGCGCTCTATAGCTCTACTTATTACCCATTTAGTGTAGTCTTCGGAGACAATTCCAAGCTTCTTCCCCAACTGATCCTTTCCTTTTCTATGGATATTATGCCAAGCCCGAGCAAAACTTTCTCTCATGTGTTGACTTCCTTCTTCGTTGGGATAGAATATACCGGTTAATAAAATGCTTTTAGGCCTATCCCTCATGGGGTATCCGAACTGCCGTCTAGCAAGAGTAGGATTGTAACTGATTCCTCCTCGTGTGCCAAGAAGAGGTACATTGGGGAACTCCCCACAACCATCAATAATCACCCCAACATCATAAGCCGCATCGTACCAAACTATATCGGATGAAGTGAGAGGCATAATCCTTTGGGCCCAACGGAGCTTTTCTGGATTCTCCTTGAAGTGTCTAGTCCGAGGTAGGTGTGAAATAAACCACCTATATAGCAATGGTGCGCAACAAAGGATAAGTCCCTCCCCCTTGTGGGTCCTATGATGAATAGAATGGTAAGCATCCGCAAGTAGGGTCGGAACGGGATTCCCTCCCAAAAAGATTTGAATGGCACTATTATCAACAAAACTGTCAATATTGGGGAATAACACTAACCCATAGATGAGTAGAGCGAGGATAGCTTCAAAAGCGGCCACATCTCCGTTTTTGGCGAACGCAAACGCCCTTCCGAATAAGAAATTAGAAGTCAACCCTTGAAAACCCCCCTTTTTAGTGCGACTGGAGACTACGTCTGAAGTCTTCAAATGAAGAGCATTTGCAATAACTGAAGGTGCAGGAAATTCTTCTAAACCGGTATAAGGTACCTTCTCGGAGATCGGCAAACCAACCCAATAAGAATATTCCTCTAGAGTAGGAACCAACTGATAATCGACAAAAGTAAAGCAGTGGTAAATTGGATCATAGAACTGGACGAGTGTATTAAGAATTCCCTCTTCAACATTTGTATTGAGGATACTCAAAAGCTTCCCATATCGTTTTTGGAAATCTTCGGGGAATGGAACTAGAGCTCCTAGCTCTCTTAGCCGGGAAAGATCCGGTTCCTTGAAACTGTACTTCTTAGTGTTCCTTTTCTTTAGGTCCATAATCTGTAATGTTTACAAAATAACTCTCTTAGGTCCTTCGAGGAAAAAAAAAAAATTTTTTATGATGAAATGAATGCATGGATCATGATTATGTTACAATGATTCATAACACAACTGGAAGGTTGGGATATATAATGATGGAGTTAAGGGTAAAAGCCCTCCCATATGGTAAGTACTAGGGTTTACTTGTACCTGCATCACGTGTTCTACAAAGTTCCCAAAGTCATTGACCGTCTCATGGACATTACCGGTTTACGGGACTACTCTCGTTCCGACAACATCCACGGGATAATCTCGTTTGAGTGTAGTTTCGCGTGACGACTAATCTCAAGACTACTCTTGATTTAGCCACCGCACTACGTCCTAAGAAAGGCCAAGATGGGTTAAAGGTGATTCTAAAGGTTCTCGGCTTCGCCGGACACTCACATTGAAAATAATACCATCATCATGACTTTTCATGACAACGAGTACTACCGTCGCGAGGCCTCCACCGAGTAGGATCATATCACATGTGCTTCATAATCCAGACTACTCTGGACATGTCACTATGATTTCACCCCATCCTATCTTATTGTGTCACTCAAGCCCGGGTTAGGACTTATCTCACCACTCAAGACAAACCCAAATAAATATATACAAATATTTACAATTAAAAGAATAAAAGCGCGAAGATAGTAATTTAAAACAAGTTAGGTTCAACCCGCTTGGTATTCCCCAGTGAAGTCGCCATTTCTGTCGCGGTGATTTTTGGATATCGAGTTATTAATTAACTTCGAATCGCAAATTAATATTCCACCACCGATCTTTAATTTATCCGAGGGAAAGGGAAAAAGTTCGAAAAAACCCTATTTTTAGAGAACAAGGTTCGGGGGTTGGTTATACGAAGGGAAGGTATTAGCACCCTAAGTATCTATAGTACTCTATAGGAACCTCTTATTTTTATTTCTAACTTTGCGCTTTATTTTTAATTGCTTGTAAAAAATGCATAAATGTGGGAAATTAAAGTAGTGATAAAGAAAATGCTTAAAGTGATGAAAAAGAAAAAATGTTTTTTGTTGATTTTATTGATCGGAGAGACAAGTCTCATGCCTACGTACCCGAAGGATCAAACCACCGTAGTTCGGGGTAAAAGTTACGAATAAATTTGTTTGTTTGTTTTTTTAAAGTTTTAAAAATGGTTTTAAAATACCAAAAGCCAAAAATGGCAAAATGTGAGTTTGATTGATGTTAATTTTGTGAAAAAAATCTATATGGTTAAATTGATTGAAATTTGATTATATAAAAAAAAGACACGGACACTTGGTTTAAAATCCAAGGTTTGTTGGGAAAATGTTTGAAGTGATAAAAGACACTTGGTTTGAATTCCAAGGTTTTTTGTAGGAAAAAGAACACTTGGTTTGAATTCCAAGGTTTTTTTTGATAGAAATGTTTGATGAAATTTTTTTGTGTTTTTGTGATATTTTGAAAATAAAATAATTATGTATTTTTTGAAAGAGGTTTTGACCTCATTTTTTTTGAGAAGAAAATGACTACCTATTTAAAAGGGGAATGTTGGGTCTAAAATTTAAAAGGTAGCGCTAAAAGAAAAATAACGTCGCAATAAGCAAATTAAGCGCGAAGACGGTCCGTAATGATATTTTGATCAAAACGGTGTCTTTTCCCTCGGAATTTAACGTTACGCATATTGGCGGAAAGCGATAAAAAAATAAAAAAAAAATAAATATGCATGAGGTGCAATTTTTCATTTAGGTTACATTGGCCTAATCACACTCTAAAAACTATGCAAGAAAATAAATATGAAATGATGCAAGAGAGGGGGTATGCTATGCACTTTTATTTAGAGTTTACACTTGGCCTATTTACATCCTAAATTCAAAAAAAACAAAAGTAAATGACAATTAATAAGCGATAAATACTCAATGTTACGATAATAAAATAACGATAAAAAAATGATGAATAAATCGATGTAATGAAATAAATATGATATGCATGGATAAATAACATAAATAAATAAATACGAAATTAAAAGATGAAAATAAGCCTCGACATCATGCTTTACAAGGCTAAAAAAATAGCTAAAATAGCTTATGCCAAAAGCACTTATCTCATAAGCTTAAAAATGAAATTAATTAACAAAATAAACAAAGACATTAGATAATATTAACAAATCTAAATATCAAATAAATAGAAAAATAAATAAGCCTCAACATCATGCTCGATTGGCTGAAATAAAAGCTAAAATAGCTTATGCCAAAAGCACTTATCTCATAAGCTAAAAAAAATAAAATAAAATTAAAACAGGGGGGTGTGAATATTAAAACGAAATAAACAGGGGGTGCTGATAGCAGTGAAACAGTCAGGCCCAGTCCAAACAAAGGCCCATCTGTGTAAAAAAACAAACAAAAAAACAGGATTAAATCTGGCCGTCTGATGGATCAGACGGCCCTGATCTAAATTTAAAAAGAAAAGACATGAGCCATTTGATTAAAATCAATGGCTGCGAAGAGAGGGTTCACGGTGTGCTGCGATAGACACGCGCACACCGGATCGGGTTGGAGTATAAATACTCCTAACCCTAAAAAAATTTCATTTTTTCTATTCTTCCTCTCTCTCTCACCCGCCGCCAGCCTCCTTCCTTCTCTCCCTCTCACCCGCCGGCCTCATTTCTCCCTTTCCTCCATGGCCGCCGCGTTCATCCCTTCATCTCTCTCAACCCTCTGTTTTTTCTTTCTAACTATTCCCAAAAACAACTCTAACTTTCTAAAACAATTCCAAACATCAAATACATACAAAATCCACTCCTAATCTCAAATCTAAATCAAAGTAAACAAACAAAACATCAAGCAGCCGAGATTTGAAGAGGAAAAAAAACGAAAAAAAAAGTGAAAACAAATCACCCTTTTTGCGTGTTCTGGATTCGGTTCCGATGGGTTTCTCCTTCGCGTTTCTGGTCTGATTTCTTCTTCTTCTTTTTCGATTCGTTTTTTTCGTTTTGATTCGCGTTTTGAGTTTCGATTTTGGTTGGTTTTTGTTTCTGGATTAAAATGGTGGTCTGAATCGGTTCTGGGTTATTTTTGAGCGAGGATGATGAAGGTGAACAGTGAATGAGGATGACGAATTTTTGTTGTTGATGATGATGAATGATGTTTAATGGTTTCTGACTTTTTTATTTGATTCTGTATTTTTTGATTTTTTTGGGATTTTGATCTGTGAATTGAAATGAGCTGCGGCTGGAAATTTTTCTCTGGTCCAGATCTGATTTTTTGCTGTTCACTATATACACCAATTGGGTTCTAAGATGGGGAACAAAAATCTGATTTTGGACAAACTGGTACACTCCCTTTCTGCTTTCTGCAGAGAAATGTCCCTTGCTGTTTTGGAGAAGTTGACTTTCAAATTTTCCTGATTTTTTAATCAGGAAAAAAAAGGACAAAAGGACAAAGTAAAAAATAAAAACAAAATAATTAAATTAAATTAATAAAAATACGAAAATTAAATAAAAACAGTAAATAAAATAATTAAATAAATTTTAAAAGAAAGAAAATAATAATAATGGTAAAAAATAATAAATAATAATAATAAAAAAAGAATAAATATAAAAGAAACAACAAATGAGGTATTTTAAAATACCTCTCTGCCGAAATTTCGTCAGAAATGACAAAACAGGCAAGAAGGTTTTTTAAACGCCGAACAAAATCAATCGGTCAAAAAATGGGGTATGACATACATGACTTGGATGAGACAAAGACTTGACTAGGTAAGATGAGCATTGGGCCAACGTATCCGTACAACCACTCGGTAATTCCTTGCTGGGGACAGTATCGTTGCAGGTGAAATAAATCAGATCCTCGGGGTAAAACCCGGCATAGTATGTCGATCCATGGTAAGAATAATTGCTTCTTGGGGTAAAGCCCAATGGTCAGAGATCTGGCAGAAGTCGCCATTTCGTACACTAAAACTGAATATTTCCTCATGGTCTTGTTTCGACAGTCATGCTTTTGCTTTTCTTCTTCTTCTTTTTTTGAAATCCCTAACTTTTGCCTGGATCGCCCTTTCAGGTTTTCAATCCACCGGGAATATATATTTTTTTTGTTTTGCCCCTAATTTTTGCCTGGACCGCCCTTTCGGGTTTTCAATCCACCGGGACGCTCATTTTTGCCTAAACCGCCCTTCCGGGTTTTCAACTTAGCGAGCTTTTCTTTTTATTTTTCTTTCTCTCTTTTTTCTTTTAGCAATGACTGTGTTTGCTTCGTTGAATCTGACCGCTTTCGGAACAATGTTGATATATGCTTGTATGACGCGTGAATCTAAGAGATATGTTTGTCATCTATGTTTTTTCAAAAAGATAGCAACTAAAAACTTTAAATTATTTTTGAGTTTTTGCTTCAAGTATTTTAAATTGAAAAAGTGGAAAACAAAAATTGCAAATAAAAATTGAATTCCAAATAGAGGGCACAGGCTCGAATTTGATTAATAGAGTGGTAATTGGCGAAAAGCACAACCCCACAGATCGTTACAAAGATGAAAAATGGTAATTATGTGGAAAAGGTACATTAAACACAATGATCGCTATTCTCCCTGACAACTTTGAATTTGCAATCTAAAATGCTGTAAGCCAAAAATACTCTGTCAATCGAGGTGCTCTGAGTAGGTGATGCCTGATCCGATACAGTTACTTGTCTTATTCCTTAACTTTTGCATAGATCGCCTTCTCAGGTTTTCGACCTATCAGGATAATTATTTTCTGTTTATGTCTCTAATTTTTGCCTGGACCGCCCTTTCGGGTTTTCAGCCCACCGAGACGCTCATTTTTGCCTAAGCCGCCCTTTCGGGTTTTCAACTTAGCGAGCTGTTCTTTTATTTTTTAGACAAAGTATTTCTTGACTGCATCGACATTTACAGGACGAGGGAGCTCATCACCATCCATGGTTGCGAGAGTCATAGCACCACCAGAAAAGGCTCTTTTGACAACATACGGGCCTTCATAATTAGGCGTCCATTTGCCCCTTGAATCCGGCTGAAAGGACAAAATCTTTTTGAGCACAAGGTCGCCTTCGCGGAATTCACGGGGTCGAACCTTCCTGTCAAAAGCCTGTTTCATCCTTCTTTGGTATAACTGTCCATGACACAAAGCCGCCATACGTTTTTCCTCAATTAAGTTCAGTTGGTCATATCTACTTTGGCACCATTCAGCTTCAGCCAACTCAGTTTCCATTAAGACTCTCATTGATGGGATTTCAACCTCTACGGGGAGTACTGCTTCCATGCCATATACCAAAGAGAAAGGGGTTGCCCCTGTCGAAGTACGAACTGAAGTACGGTATCCATGTAAGGCAAAAGGTAACATTTCATGCCAATCTTTGTAAGTGACCACCATCTTCTGCACAATCTTCTTGATGTTCTTATTTGCAGCTTCAACTGCGCCATTCATCTGAGGCCGATAAGGAGATGAATTATGGTGCTCAATCTTGAACTCGTCACACAGATCTTTCATCATTTTGTTATTCAAATTTGTCCCATTATCTGTGATAATCTTGTTAGGAACACCATAACGGCAGATAATATGATTCTTGATAAAACGTACGACCACCTGCTTTGTCACATTGGCATAAGACGCCGCCTCAACCCATTTGGTAAAGTAATCAATAGCCACTAAAATGAAACGGTGTCCATTGGAAGCCTTCGGTTCAATCCGACCAATCATATCAATACCCCACATGGAGAACGGCCAAGGAGAAGAGAGAACATTTAAAGAAGTTGGCGGTAGATGCATCTTGTCCGCATAAATCTGACATTTATGGCATTTCCTGGCATGTTTATAGCAATCAGACTCCATTGTCAACCAATAGTAGCCGGCTCTTAACATTTTCTTAGCCATTGTGTGCCCATTAGGGTGTGTTCCGAATGAACCTTCATGTACTTCATGCATCAACAGATCAGCCTCATGTTTGTCCACACACCGCAGTAGGACCATATCAAAATTTCTTTTGTATAACACCTCATCATTCAGGAAGAAACTGCTGGACAATCTTCTCAGAGTTTTTCTGTCTTTGTTAGATGTCCCAGGGGGATATTCTTGCTTTTGAAGGAACATCTTGATATCATGAAACCAAGGCTTGTCATCAACTACTTCTTCGGTCGCAAACACATACGCTGGTCTCTCAAGGCACCGAATACTGATGGTTGGTATCTCGTTCCGACGATTAACGCGGTACATTGAAGATAGAGTGGCTAAAGCATCGGCCATTTGATTCTCGTCACGAGGAAAGTGATGTAGTTCAACTTTATTGAAAAAAGTCAACAACCGTCTTGCATAATCTCTATAAGGAATCAAACCAGCATGGCGAGTCTCCCACTCTCCTTTGATCTGATTAATCACAAGAGCTGAGTCTCCATAGATGTTGATGTTTTTGATCCTTAAGTCAATAGCTTCTTCAATGCCCATAATGCAAGCCTCATATTCTGCAATATTGTTAGTGCATTCAAACTGTAATCTCGCGGTAAAAGGAATATGAGCACCTTTAGGGGTAACTATGATTGCCCCAATTCCACTGCCATAGAGATTAACGGCCCCATCAAATATCAAACCCCACTGGGATTCAGGATCTGGTCCCTCGCCAAACACCGGTTCATCACAATCCTTCATCTTCAGATACATGATCTCTTCATCTGGAAAATCAAACTTGATAGGCTGGTAATCTTCAACTGGTTGGTGAGCCAAATGGTCTGCAAGAATACTACCCTTAATTGCCTTTTGGGTACGGTACTCAATATCATATTCAGATAACAACATTTGCCAACGGGCAATTCTTCCGGTTAGAGCTGCTTTCTCAAAAATGTACTTAATTGGATCCATTTTGGATATCAACCAAGTAGTATGATTAATCAGATAATGTCGGAGACGTTTGGCAGCCCACGCCAAAGCACAACAGGTCTTATCAAGCATGGAGTATCGAGATTCACAATCTGTGAATTTCTTACTCAAATAGTAAATTGCGTACTCTTTTCTACCGGTTTCATCCTGTTGTCCCAGCACACAACCCATGGATTCTTCCAGCACGGTCAAGTACATGATGAGCGGTCTTCCTTCCACTGGAGGGATAAGGATCGGAGGTTCCATTAAATACTCTTTGATACTGTCGAAAGCCTTCTGACAGTCCTCTGTCCAAATAATCCCTTGATTTTTGCGAAGCAGCTTGAATATCGGTCCACATGTGGCAGTCATATGGGAGATAAATCTAGAGATGTAATTTAATCGGTCCAGGAAACCTCTGACTTGTTTTTCTGTTTGTGGAGCTGGCATTTCTCTGATGGCCCTGACTTTGTCTGGATCTACCTCGATACCCTTTTGACTGACAATAAAACCCAGAAGCTTTCCGGATCTAACACCGAAGGTACATTTGTTGGGATTTAAACGGAGACGGTATTTCCTCAACCTTTGAAACATTTTTGATAAATACTCCACGTGTTCTTCCTCGGTACCCGACTTAACAATCATGTCATCTACGTATACCTCAATCTCTTTATGCATCATGTCATGAAAAAGGGTGGTCATTCCCCTTTGATAAGTAGCACCCGCATTTGTTAGACCGAAAGGCATCACTTTGTAACAGAAAGTGCCCCAGGGTGTAATAAAAGCAGTCTTCTCTCTATCCTCGACTGCCATCTTGATCTGATTATACCCGGAGAAACCGTCCATGAAGGAAAAAACCTTGGATTTAGCTGTGTTATCGACCAACACATCAATGTGAGGCAAAGGGAAGTCATCTTTCGGACTAGCTCTATTCAAATCCCTGTAATCGACACACATTCTAACTTTACCATCCTTCTTTGGAACCGGTACTATATTAGCCAACCACTGAGGATATTCTGAGGTGATAAGAAAACCAGCATCAATTTGTTTTTGTACTTCTTCTTTGATTTTGAGAGCCATATCCGGATGAGTTCTTCTTAACTTTTGCTTTACCGGAGAACATTCTGGCTTTAGAGGCAAATGATGTTCCACAATTTCAGGATCCAAACCGGGCATATCCTGATATGACCAAGCGAAGATGTCAACATACTCCCTGAGTAAGACAATCACCTTTCCTTTGACAGATGCTTCTAAAGACGCCCCAATTTTGATTTCTTTCTTCTCTTCTTCGCTACCCAGATTGATCAATTCTATAACCTCTTCGTGGGGCTGAATGGTCCTTTTCTCTTGATCCAACAACCGTCTGATCTCATCGGGAATCTCTTCTTCTTCCTCCTCTACAGCCTCGTAGACGGGGAACTCAAAGTTGGGAGAGGGCGTAGGATCATTGTGTTCAACGGGTTTATTGATGCTTAGTCTGCATATGATTTATGATTGATTTCAATAAACAATAATGAATGCAAACTTATGAATTTGATTAAAGCTAAGAAAAAGAAAGGTGAAATTAAAAGATGTGTACATATTTTGGTTTTTTTTTTTTTGTGTTACCATTTTTCATAAGAATACAAACAAAATAAAGTGTCATGACAAGAAAAAATGACAACATATATATATATATATATATATATTTTAAAATACTTGAAGCTTTAAACAAAACCCTATTTGAGTTTCACTTTTGCCTGGGGCAGGACAAAAGGATTTTTTTTTTTTGAAAAAGCAAAAATAGACAAACATATTACTTAGATAAAGGTGTGACAGAAGGGACATCAACAGTAACCCAATTGCGGCAAATTCCTCCAGGAGTCACGAAACAAGGTGGTTCTTCCTCATCCTCATGCTCAATGATAGCATTAGTTTCCGGAGGGGCATTGATAAATCCAGCACCAAGAAAGACATCTGTGATGGGTTTATAAACCACATCCGGCTTACTTCTTTTCGTGGACGGAGTGCAACCCAAACCTCCTTTCTTCTGGCCTTCTGCCAACTGTAATAGACGTCCCCAATGTAAAGCTTCTTCCCCTTGCATCACCTTTTGTGCATCCTTCGCAGTTTTCATAGGTGCTCTGGCCTTTTCTGAACTTCTTTCCTCAATAGAAAGCCCTTGAAAGGCTGTACCATCTTCAATATCAGCACCGATATAAGAAAAACCTGACAGATGACTGACCAATAAAGCTTCCTCTCCGTTCACAATCACCAATTTTCCTTCCCGTACAAATTTCAGCTTTTGGTGAAGCGTGGAAGTTACTGCCCCAGCTTCGTGAATCCACGGTCGCCCCAACAAACAACTGTAAGATGCTCGAATATCCATGACTTGAAAGGTGATCTGGAACTCATAAGGGCCAACTAAGATGGGTAAATCTATTTCCCCAATTACTGATTTTCTCGACCCATCGAAGGCTTTCACGATTATTGCACTTGGCCTCAAAAGCGCACCACGGTATGCGAGCTTGTCCAAAGTAGTCTTAGACATCACATTCAAAGATGACCCGGTGTCTACCAACACGTTGGATATGGAATCATTTTTACAAATCACTGAGATGTGTAGTGCTAGATTATGACCTCTTCCTCTTTCAGGGAGTTCCTCATCACTGAAACTTAAATTATTGCAAGCTGTGACATTCCCCACTATGCTACCAAATTGGCCCAAGGTTACGTCATGGTCGACATAGGCTTGGTCCAAGACTTTCATTAGTGCCTCTCTGTGCGCATCGGAATTCAATAAGAGTGATAACATCGAAATCTTGGAAGGGGTTTGTAGTAATTGATCCACGATCTTATACTCACTTCTCTTGATCATTTTCAATACTTCATCTGAGTCCTCATACACTCTTTCACCAGTCCTACTAGCATCAGGAGTTTGTGTTTTTTCAACAGAACTATCAATCTTTTCTTGAACAACTCCGGGAAGAATACGACCACTCCTCAGTATTTTGCTACCATCTGCAATATTATCCACGGATATCAAAGGAGGAATAGGTATTTCCACCCCATCCTGCAACATGGTGGCATCATACCTATATGGCACAGCTCTCAGGGACGTATATGGCATAGGCCCTGGCAAGCAGATCACTAGCGGGGTAACTGTGGGCTCTCCACTATTATAAATCATCTCAAGACGGTCAGAGGCATTGAATTCTGGAACTATAACGCAAACATCCCCACTCTTCTTTGTGACAACCAATTCTCCCTTATCCATCAACCTTTGTATGTCTTCCTGAACTCGGGAACAACCTTGAGGATTCCTCAAACATTTCTCACAAGTGTCATGATCATGGCTAAACAACTTTGCTTCGCACATTTTACTATGAATAGGTACCAATGGGGTTTTGACATCCTTTACGCTGAGAATGGTGCTTGTTTCTTGGCAATCTTGGATGAAATGGACGGAGGACCCGTGATTGGGCAGCGGATTGTTTCGGACATTAGGATTTTCATCCTTGAAAGACAGCACTTTATTGCGGATTAACTCTTGGACAGCTTTTTTGAGGGCGTAGCAACGTTCCACATCATGGCCAGGGGCCCCTTGATGGAAAGCACAAGTTAAGTCACTACGGTACCAGGTGGGTAGTACTGCCGGCACAGGTGGAGGTGGTCTCGTTTGGACGAAATTTTTGGCGAGTAGGGCGGGGAGTAGATCGGCGTATTTCATGGGTATAGGGTCAAATGGTGGATTTCTTTGGGTGCGATTGGGATAATTGTAGGGTTGTTGGGGAGTTTGTGGTCGAATTTGTGGCTGTTGTGGGTATGGTTGTTGATAAGGGTATGGATATTGTGGTGGTGCTTGGGTTATTTGTGGTTGAGATGTAGGTGTAATGGCTGAGACATGTTGGTAAGCTGGGTATCTAGGCTGGGGTCTTCCTTGGGCCACCATGCCGACCTCAGATTCTTTTTTCTTTGAAAAACTGTTGCCATATTTCTTATTAGCGCTAGTTGGAGCATTTTCTTTTATCAACCGTCCTTGACGGACTCCCTCTTCTAGACACATTCCCATCTCTACCATCTCGGTGAAACTTCTTGACACAATACCCACCATTTTCTCATAAAAGAAAGGACTTAGAGTATGCAAAAATAACTTGCACAATTCTTTCTCTTCTACCGGAGGACGAATCTGAGCAGCAAGCTCCCTCCACCTCTGAGCATATTCTTTAAAAGATTCTCTCTCCTTTTGGGCCAATGCTCGTAGCTCATCCCTATCAGGGGCCAGATATGAGTTGTAATTATACTGCCGAATAAAAGCACTGGCTAAGTCATTAAAGGAACTGACATTTGCCCTGTCAAGGTCCATGTACCATCTCAGAGCTGCACCGGTTAGACTATCTTGAAAATAATGTATCAACAACTTGTCGTTACTGGTCTGAGTAGACATCTTTCTAGCATACATTATCAAGTGAGCTTTGGGGCAGGTGCTCCCCTTGTATTTCTCAAAGTCTGGGACCTTAAACTTATGTGGGACCACAACATCAGGGACTAAGCAAAGTTCATGTGCGTCTTGCCCGAATAAATCCTTTCCTCTAAGAGCCCTCATCTCTTTTTGCATCTCATCATACTTGATTTGTAAATCATCCATCCTATCATAACCTCCCACACTTTCAGCATGAAAGATGGGCATCTGAGTTTGCGGAATAGTATGAATCACAGGTGCAGAAACGGTTGCCGCGGCCTGGGGAAGTGTATTAACGAGCTGAGGAATCGGAACCGTCGACTGCACATGAGGAATTTCAGATACCACTGGTCGTGAGTCATCCCCGAGGAATCCAACAGGCATGCACCACGGGTAGCCTTCAGGCATAACATACTGAGGAGTGCTAAAAGGCGCAGACGAAGCCGGAGGAGGTACAAAGGTACTGCTAGACTGAGGTACCGGAGCTGGCACCTGATTCTGGGTAGCCATTAGAGATGCCACCATGCTAGTCAACTTCTCAATTTCTGTCTGCATGGTTGTCACCTGTTCCCGGAGCATGTGGTTTTCTTCCTCAACATTGCTCATCTTGTTTCTTAACCTGAACCGGGTATTATAGACACGAGTTGGTTTATACCGAATACGCCGAGCCACCTTAACTGAGACGGAGAGAAAAAGAAAGGACGTGAGACTCTATTTTGAAAACTTATGTATGGAGTATGATGCATGATATATGTTATGCTAAAATATGCAAAGTTGTTTTTTCCGAAGGACTTTAAGGCAATAATTTTGTAAACATTTTACATGAAAAAATAAAATAAAATAAATAAATAAAAAATAATAACAAGAGAAAATTGCACTAATAATTCAAAGGTTACAACCAGTTTTTTCAATAAAAACATAAAATAAAAACTAAATCCGAACTTCTGAAGCCGACTAGCCATCAAAACGTGAATCGAGGCCAGAGGAAAATAAATCCCCTTGCCTCTTCTTCCTCTTGCTATCTTGTCTCAATAAGGCATCCTTGACCCTAATCATATCTTCTTTCTCAACCAACAAAACACTCTGTAGTGAAAGCACCTTCTCTTGTTCTTTCAACTTCTCCTTCAACTCTTTGTTCTCAAGCTCAGACTCTTGGAATTTTCTCTCCCACGCATCCTTCTCAAGTCTCAACTTTGCCAAAAGTTCTTGGAATTCATCTATAGTTTTGAATGGAATAACTGAAGGAGGTGTGGTAGAAGAAGACGCATCGACAGAAGATAACTTTTCGAAACTATAAGGCATCCCGCGCTCTATAGCCCTACCTATTACCCATTTAGTGTAATCTTCGGAGACAATTCCAAGCTTCTTTCCTAACTGATCCTTCCCTTTTCTATGAACATTATGCCAAGCCCGAACAAAACTTTCTCTCATGTATTGACTTCCTTCTTCGTTGAGATAGAATATGCCGGTTAATAAAATGTTTTTAGGCCTGTCCCTCATGGGGTATCCGAACTGCCGTCTAGCAAGAGTAGGGTTGTAACTGATTCCTCCTCGTGTGCCAAGAAGAGGCACATTGGAGAACTCCCCACAACCATCAATAATCACTCCAATATCATAAGCCGCATCGTACCAAACTATATCGGATGAAGTAAGAGGCATAATCCTTTGGGCCCAACGGAGCTTTTCTGGATTCTCCTTGAAGTGTCTAGTTCGAGGTAGATGTGAAATAAACCACCTATATAGCAATGGTGCACAACAAAGAATAAGTCCCTCCCCCTTGTGGGTCCTATGATGAATAGAATGGTAAGCATCCGCAAGTAGGGTCGGAACGGGATTCCCTCCCAAGAAGATTTGGATGGCACTATTATCCACAAAACTGTCAATATTGGGGAACAAAACTAACCCATAGATGAGTAGAGCAAGGATAGCTTCGAAAGCGGCTACATCTCCGTTTTTGGCAAACCCAAATGCCCTCCCGAATAAGAAATTAGAAGTCAATCCTTGAAATCCCCCTTTTTTGGTGCGACTGGAGACTATGTCTGAAGTCTTCAAGTGAAGGGCATTTGCAATAACTGAAGGTGCAGGAAATTCTTCTAAACCGGTATAAGGTACCCTTTCGGAGATCGGCAAACCAACCCAATAAGAATACTCCTCTAGAGTAGGAACCAACTGATAATCAACAAAAGTAAAGCAGTGGTAAATTGGATCATAGAACTGGACGAGTGTGTTAAGAATTCCCTCTTCAACATTTGTATTGAGGATGCTCAAAAGTTTCCCATATCGCTTTTGAAAATCTTCGGGGAACGGAACTAGAGCTCCTAGCTCTCTTAGTCGGGAAAGGTCTGGTTCCTTGAAACTATACTTCTTGGTGTTCCTTTTCTTTAGGTCCATAATCTGTAATGTTTACAAAATAATTCTCTTAGGTCCTTCGAAAAAGATTTTCTTATGATGAAATGAATGCATGGATGCATGATTATGTTACAATGATTCAATGCACAAATGGAAGGTTGGGATACATAATGATGGAGTTTAAGGGTAAAATCCCTCCCATATGGTGTGTACTAGGGTTATTTGTACCTGCATGACGGGTTCTACAAAGTTCCCAAAGTCATTGACCATCTCATGGATATCACTGGGTTACGGGACTACTCTCGTTCCGATAACATCCACGGGGTAATCTCGTTTGAGTGTAGTTTCGCGTGACGACTAATCTCAAGACTACTCTTGATTTAGCCACCGCACTACGCCCTAAAAAGGCCAAGATGGGTTAAAGGTGATTCTAAAGGTTCTCGGCTTCGCCGGACACTCACATTGAAAATAATACCATCATCATGACTCTTCATGACAACGAGTACTACCGTCATGAGGCCTCCACCGAGTAGGATCATATCACATGTGCTTCATAATCCAGACTACTCTGGACATGTCACTATGATTTCACCCCGTCCTATCTTATTGTGTCACTCAAGCCCGGGTTAGGACTTATCTCGCCACTCAAGACAAACCCAAATAAATACACAAATATTTACACATAAAAGAAATAAAAGCGCGAAGATAGTATTTTGAACAAGTTAGGTTCAACCCGCTTGGTTGTCCCCAGTGAAGTCGCCATTTCTGTCGCGGTGATTTTTGGATATCGAGTTATTAATTAACTTTGAATCGCAAATTAATATTCTACCACCGATCTTTAATTTATCCGAGGGAAAGGGAAAAAGTTCGAAAAAACCCTATTTTGAGAGAACAAGGTTCGGGGGTTGGTTATACGAAGGGAAGATATTAGCACCCCAAGTATCTATAGTACTCTATAGGAACCTCTTGTTTTTATTTCTAACTTTGCGCTTTATTTTAATTGCTTGAAAAAATGTATAAGTATGAGAATTAAAGTAATGATAAAAATGCTTAAAGAATGAAAAGAAGAAAAATGTTTTTGTTGATTTTATTGATTGAAGAGATAAATCTCATGCCTACGTACCCGAGGGATCAAACCACCGTAGTTCGGGATAAAAAGACGAGTAAATTTGTTTGTTTGATTTTAAGGTTTTGAAAATGGGTTTTAAAATACCAAAAGCCAAAAATGGCAAAATGTGAGTTTTGATTGATGTTAGTTTGTGAAAAAAAATCTATATGGTTAAATTGATTGAGATTTGATTAAGAAAATAAGACGCGGACGCTTGGTTTAAAATCCAAGGTTTGTTGAGAAAATGTTTGAAGTGATAAAAATATTTTGATGTTTTTTCGATGTTTGAAGCTAAATCAATGCGTATTTTTGAAAGAGGTTTTGACCTCGTTTTTTAGAATAAAGCGACTAATTTTTTTGAAGAGGTATTGACCTCATTTTTTGAGAATAAAACACTAATCGTTTCTATTGGAATGTTGGGTTCCAAATCACTAAAAAGGTCCGCTAAAAGAATAAAAACGTCGTAATAGACAGAAATAAGCGCGAAGACGATCCGTAATGATATTTTGATCAAAACGGTGTCTTTTCCCTCGGAATTAATATTCTAACGTTTTTTGCGGAAAGCGATAAATAAATATGCATGAGATGCGATTTTTTCATTTATAGTGTACATTTATTCCTAATCACATTCTAAGGTATTTACGAAAAAATAAATATGAAATGAATGCAACATAATGCTATGCAATTTTTAAATTAAATTTACACCAAACCCTAAAATACATTCTAAAATTCTTGTAATAGAGATAAATAATTAATTGATAAAAGCAATAAACAAACAATTAGACTTAAGTGAGTAATTAAATAAGCTAAAAAAAATTTGTGATCTAAAGAGATCTTCCATATTAGTGAAAACACTTGACTCAAAAGCTTAAATAAGCTCTTGTTCAAATAAGCACTTTATTCACATAATCTACAACAAAAATAAACAAACAGGGAGGTATAGAAGTAAATCAGAAAAATAAAAGGGGTACAAACAGTAATAATGAAAACCCAAAGCCCAGTCCAAAGAAAAAAAAACCCTTCTGCTCAAACAAAAAACAAAAACACGGGATCAAGTTATGGCCGTCTGATGGATCAGACGGCCTTGATCTGAAATTAACATGAAAGAAGATCTGGCGTGATTGATCGGGATCAAATAGGCTACAGGCGTGCAGGTGCACCGTAAGATCGTGCACCTGCGCGCACGGAATCACAAATGGGTATATAAGCAAAAAAACCCTAAAAAAAACAGAAATCAAACTCTTCTCTCTCAATCCTTCACCGCCGCTCGCCTCCCTCTCTCAACCTCTCTGGTTTTCTCTTTCATTTCAAATCACAAAACTCCATTAAAACTCCTTTGATTTTCACATAAGTTCATCATCAAACACAAACATATACCATTCATAGACCACAACCGAATCCAAAATAAGCATAAAAAACAAACACAGATCGAAAAGAACAAAAAAAACAGAGGATGGAAATGGAAAACGAAGAACAACCTTCGATGTGTGCTTTCGTTCTACTCTTCTTCTTCTCTTTCTCGCTTTTTCGTTTCGAATCTTAAACTTTTGGTTTGATTCCGGTTCTGATTTGCTCGCTTTTGGTGTGATGAAAAAGTTTGTTTTGATTTTTTTAGATTTGGTTTTGATTTCTGGGTTTTGAAGGTTTGATGAAGTGATGAGGACAAACGGTTTTCTGGGTTTGTGATTTTGTTTGATTATGTTTTTTGGTTTTGTTTTTTTTGTGATTTTGAATGAACGATGGTTCGTGATTTTGATTTGGATTTTCGATTTGATTTGAAGAATGGTGATGAACAGAGATGAACTTGATTAGTTTCTGGGTTTTTGTGATTTAATTTTCAATTTCGAAAAAAGCTGCGGCTGAGGGAGCAGTTCTGACCTAGGGAACAGTGTCATAATTACAGTATTTATACTGTGTCAGATGTTTAGGGTTTGACAGATGATTTTTCCAATTTGGACAAAATTGCCCCTTTGGGCTTGGACAAAAAAATACACCTGATCTGGACCCAAAAATAAAAAGCTGAAAAAAGACACCACTAATAAAAAACGAAAATAATAATAATAAAAGGAAAATGACTTAAAAAATGAAATTAAAAAAAAGAAATGAAAAATCAAAACAAATAATGAAATAATAATAATAAAAGAAGAAAATAATATATAAAAAAGAAATCAAATAAATGAGGTATTTTAAAATACCTCTCTGTCGAAATTTCGTCAGAAATGAACAAAGAAAAAATCGTCGTAAAAAAGACGCATAAAAGCGACTGGTCAAAAAATGGGGTATGACAGGGATCTATTTTTTTTTTCTTTTGTAATTTGTACAAGGCATACATTTATATTGATAAACAATTGCGTGGCCTATTTATGTGTAGGGAACCTACATTTATACTTATATTGATAGATGATCCTATTTGTTTTTCATAATTTATATGCGCCCTATATTTATACTTATATTTAATACACTGGTCTATCTCATCTATAATAATATTATTTATGAGCCTTTTTCTAACACTACAAAATCTATTTTCAAAAAAATCCAAAACAAACAATCCAATAGTTGCTCATGTATCTTTTAATTCATACACATGTATCAACCATACTATAATATTATTCATTATTTCATGTGTTTCATTTTTATTTTTTACATCAATATATCACGATCTAATGACTAAGTTTCGATGATATATTATTTTGTGTCTAAATTATAATCAATGACGTTTGTGTCTTTAACAATATTTTCTCAACAAAGAAAATAAAATCGGATTGTTATATATTCAATCTGACAGAAAACTATGACGTTAATAGCCTGATTTTTATTGTTATTTTTACGGGAACATATACTTCTACTTATGCATTAATACAAAAGACTTTCTTTTTTTTATAATTTCTACTTAGATCCAGATATATATTTTTACTCGTATGTTAATAAGAATACCTATTTATTTTATAGTAACTTTTATGGAATCTATATTTTTAGTCATATAAATAGGGAGACTACTCTTTTAAATTTCATCGGAAATCTGTATTTCTGCTTAAATATTAGTACGACAATTAATTTCTTTTGTTATTGATATCCACCTCAAAGCCTTTTTATGAAACCTCAAAGTCTCTTCCATGTATCCCACTGAGAAATTATTTTCCATCAACTTTATAATTATTTTGGTCGGGAATAATATAAACAACAACTACGATACATTTATAATTTGAAAAATACGAACTATAGGAATCTTCCCTAAGAAAATTTATGACACTATACATGAATTTAACAGTTAGTTTTTATCACATAGTGTTATTTTAATTATTAAAATATATAAGATTGTAAATATTTACAATCTTATATAATTTTAATTTTAATTATCTTTCATTAGCAATTAAAATTTTAATTTTTTACAATAAAATTTAAATTTTTTAATTGAAAATAAAATATATTATTTATAAGTCACTTACAAAAAAAATTATAACTTAATAAATCTAAAAATGCATTTTTACCCGTGCTTGGCATGGGTCTGGATACTAGTTACTCTATATTCTTTCAATTATTCAATTTATCTTTCTTATATCATTAATGAAGAATAATTTTGTAAACTAATTGATAATACCTCTTTTCCATACAACATTAATTATATTACTTAATTTGTGTAATTTGTCCAAAGTGACTTACATTTTGGACAGAGGAAGTACATTCTAGTATTTTTTTTTTATTTTTAAGGTGAAATTTTTAATTATTAGACTACATAATAAAAAAGGAGACATTGTCCACAAATCCTAGCTCAAATGGTAGAAATACCGAAATTGTTAGTGTCGGACGCTATGACCGGGGTTCGATCCCTGGTCACTCCACTTTGTGTGTGTGAATTTCCAATGGCTTTGCCATTTCGTCTACCAACCAAAAAAAAAGAAAAAAGGAGACATTTTATTTTTTATTTGTCAAAGAAGTTTAATGAATCCCTTTTTAAGGTGAATTATTAAAGTGTCTATTTTAGCAATAGAAAATTTTATTTAAAATTTATAAGTTAAAAAATCTATTTGTTAATATATTTTCAAATAGTTTACACGCTATAGTTTATCACTTTTAATCTTATTATTATAAATAAAATCCATTTTTACCTTTTATGGTTAGGTCATCATACTAGTACAGTACGAGGAGATATTTCCTTATTAGCAGCTATCAGTTGTCAAGCAAGTACCTTACAAAAGAAAAAAACTAACAAATGTCAAAATTGTTAGATGGTAGTTTGCAAATTTGACGTCTCCTCCTTATATTATATGTTTGAATTTCACATAATATTTATCATTTTGTCTATAAAAAAAAATCTACTTTTATCTTAGAAAATAACTTGTAATCTAAAAAAAATAGACAAAAAGAACTTAATTTCTATATATGAACAACCAATAAAAATATATTGGTTGTACGATGATAATGTTTCATAAAGAACAATCAAATCTTAAGAATATATTTTTTAAGAAAAAATAATCTAGTCTAATAGTTATTTAGTAAATAAACTTTTAACCTAGTTCCTGAACTATCAATATCTTTTTAATTTGGTCTAACTATATAAATATACTAGATAGTTTATAAACTATTAATAATCTATTAACATGGTCCTTAAAATAAAAGGTTAATTGCAATACACTGATGGTATAAAACTTTTTTACACATACATGAAATCAAATTATATCACAGTGCCACTTTTATAAGTTAGTTCTTAAAATTTCTCAACAAAATCTAATTCGCGTGATTTGATTGGATGCACGTGTAAAGAAAGTTTACGCTACCGATGTAAAGATATTAAATCCTTAAAGAAAGAAACAAATGAGATTAATTGCAACTAATTTATACCGTGTGCATATTTTTGGACGATAGATAGATAGTGTAATTTATTACACTCCCTTCTTCCCTCTTCTACTTCAACAACTCTATCCACTTCGTTTCTTTCACTCTGTTGGCGCCACGCCATGCCCTTGCCCAAACGACCCAAACCCCGTGGTTTCCGCGAGTTCCTCGGTAGGTACTTTGGGGATCGCTTCGATGAATTCAACACCGCTTATGGCGAAACTGTTAGCGATATCCTTGCTTTCCCTTTCAAAGTTCTCTTCACTCCTTTAACTCTTGCAATTGACATTGCTGGTTCTGCTCCTCGTGGATTCGGTGTTCCTGAACTTGTTACTAAGCTCTCTGCTGCTTCTATTTTCGTTAGTTTCCTTTTACCCTTTTACATTTTAATCATAAAAATCAATTCTTTTTGCATTTTCATTATCTGGGTCATTCACCTCACTACTAGTAGTTCTCTTTCTCAAATTTGTATTTTGTAGGTAAATTCTGTTGTTTTAGCGAGGTTCTAGTTATGGGTTTGTGGGGTTTGATGGAAATTATTGATACTTTTTGGTTTAAATATGATGTTAATCTATGCAAGAGTAGCATTTTTGTTTTAGTAGTGGAAGTTTTTTTGTTTGGGTTCAGTCCTGCAAATTTGTAAACGATTGTTTTAGTCCTTTATCACCATCTTATTGGTCCCGGTGGCGCGATTACATTGAACCATGTATGCGTCAGGACTAAGAAGGAAGTGCTAAACATGCCCCGAGCAATGGTTAAAGAAACAAAAATGGTTATATAATCTTGAAAAGTAGTGCATTGAATGCTTTGAAATTTTTAAAAAAAAATCCTTTCTACTTAATATTTGCTTTTGTTTTCTTGATCATTGTCTCGGGGCACTATTTAGCATGATCCTTATTGAATTTGTAGGACTGAACTCACCCAGACTAAAACACTTCTGGGGGAAGCTATATTTGTAGGCTAACATCATATTTAGACCCACATTTGGAAATAGAGATTAAAGGTCAATTACTTTGTTGAAAATTGAATGAATGTTATGTGTTTAGGGATATGAAGCACGGACACTCCTCAACCTCGGATTAGGTGTGTCCCTTTGTTGAATATGCGTCGGTGTCTAACACAACACTGACTCATATGGTTACATTGAATTATGTCATTTTCTCAAATTATTATCGGTGTCAATGTGTTAGTGTCCAGTGTCTTCATAGGTTTAGGGAACTGTTTCTTGCAAGTTGCTATGACACACAAACACCAGACACGACACTTATGTGTCAACTCGAGAATAATTTGAAAACAATGAAATTTTATCAAATAATAGAGAGTGTAATTGATTTTTCTTTATAGAGTGTGTTGCTAGCATTCCTCGTTTGATATTTGCGGAAATTGCATTGTCTGGAAGCATTACCAATCACCATTGTTATTTCTTTGTTTTGTTATCTTTATTTGTTGATTAATATTGCTGCATGGCTTGGTTGTAGGCTGTTGCTACTTTGGGGACTTATGACATTGCATTAAACCTGGGAAGGAAGGTGATATGTCAAAGGTGCTATTTATTATTTGTATTAATAGATGCTTGTTACCGCATTTGACTACACCGTGCATCTTATTTCTGGTTAGTGTAGTGTCGTTTGTTGGCTTTGGAGTTTTTGTAATCTAACTAAATGTGCTTTCATAAAAAACAGGGACTGTGAGACTTGTAATGGATGGCAGGCCATGCGGTGTACCATGTGTCGAGGATGTGGGAGGGTGCACTATCAAGTGAAGAATTACACCTTGAGGAGGTTAGAGTTTACAGGCATTATTCCAATGTAGTTAGTGGTTTATTTTGTGTTATTGTTGAAATTTCTAATAATGATCTCACAAACGAGTAACACAATTGATTTCAAGCTCATATTGAGATTCTAGCTGTATTAGAATACTCTGGAATCTTTGTCTTTTGGGGTCATCTTTGACCTGTCTAATTTGTTCAAGGAAACTTTTAAAGCAACAAACGTCACACATATAGTGATTCTTTGTAAAATGGTCGTTTAGAAGGCCTCTTAAGGAAGATCATGCTTACTGAACTTCATAAAGTTGGAGGTCAATTGTATCTCTCAAAGTTACACTGAACTAATTTTAGAAGATGAAGAGAAATATTTGCAGTTAATTAAATAAGGAAACGTCTATCTGAGTTATAACAATTTTGGTATGTAAGATAGATTGTGCAGTAAATTGTTTTTCCATAAATAATTCCCTCCACTTTGATTCCTTGGTTGCATATTTTATTTATCATAATTTCATTTTCATACGATTCTCTCTACCAACTAATATATACCTTATATTTTCTTCTTCAATTTATTGACTTTTAGTGGAGAGAAAGCGACTGCTGAGGCTGTTGCAGATGCCATTGTCAGCAACGGGGCTGAGTTAGTGCATATACCATCTTCTTCCATGGATCCTCAGATACCATTACCATCAAAAGACTGTCCAATTTGCGATGGAACGGTATGAACTAAATACTACGGTTTTTAACATGCTTGGTCTAGTAATTTTGCATGCCAATGCTGTTGTGATTTTTGGTTGAAGAGTTTATCGACAATGCACAGGGTGTAATGGGATGTCCTGAATGCAAAAACAAATTGCCGTTTAAGATTTCAGCAGATGGTGTGAGTTGTTTTGTCAATTCCTTAATACCCTTTTTTACCCTGAATTGCTAATTTTTATTGATTCATATTTGAAACTTATTTAATAATTCTTACCATTTTTACGTGCCCTTTCTTTATTCAGATTATGGAGCTCCCGCGGAAAGCTTATAGTGTCTTGGAAAGGATGGATTATCCATACGAGGTTAGTCGTTATTTCTATATTCTAACCTAATTCAATCCGAACAATTGCTATTATTGTCACTATTGTCAAGATAATGTAGAACACTCTCGTAGACTACCAAAACAAACCTTGATCCCAGACATTTATAATTTCATTTCTTAACCTCTATATTAGACTATTACCATATGAGTGAATGCTTCTCTTAGAGTTACATTTTTCACAAATTAATCAGAGTAAGCAGGACTGCAGGAGTATCATGATGGAACGTAAATTAGAATGAATTTCACTTGAGATTCTCACTCTTATTTGACATTGTATTCTCAATCCTTTTTTATGTTTTTAATATTTTCAGCACATAAGGCACAGCATGAAAGATCCCAGTATCGCGGCATTCTGGCTGATTAGCTTTCCACAGATCATGTATGGATTTAACTATGACGATACTGCAAAGCAGACACTATGGTCAGAGTATAAGGTTGTCGGTTCACATAACTTCCTATTTTTCAGTTTCAATTCAACTATTCATGTATTAATTTATCACGTTATTGGTTTCAATATTCTTTTATTTTTCCATTTGTATGTCTGCTTTGCTTGTTCAGATTAATCCTTTTTGACCTATCAATGCTAGTACTGAACAACTCGGAGGATGTTTTCTTTGAGTTGAAAATGTGCTTTGAAATAAAGATAGGTGTGAAAACATATGTGAAAATGAGGAGTGAAGTGTGAAATGATTTTCCCGAAACAATTTTCCTTTGCAATTTTGTGAAGAAAATGAATCAAAATTTAATTTCCACTATCAGTAATTTCTCTAACTGACAATCATAATCTCTTGTAAGACATTGTTCGAACATAGTGTCTCCTGTATGCCAATAACTCTATAAATATTCTTTATGGCTAGGGTCTTTCCGTTCGCCTTTTACTCAATGGTGTGTTAGGCCTATGGTTTTATTAGTTGATTATAAGAATAAGTGTTTATACGGTTGTTCTTGCATATTTGTTGGAGTAACCCTTGAATACATTTTATTTTATTGATGATTATTAAAAAAAGCTATTTAGAGGGGACGGTGGTTCAGAAAACACGAATGAGTATTTAAAATGAATTTGAAGAAAAGGCAGAAAGTGCATAACACCTCTGATTTATTTATTTTTGTGACAGTTAAATTCGCCTCGGGCAACATACTTATTATTATAAGTAATAACACCTCTGATTATGTAACATTTAAAATTCATTATTCTGTCTCCACAAACAGTAGCTTTTTCTAGTTATCCAGACATCATGCAGCCTATGTTCCTACCTATTAATTTATGCTCTAAAGCTTCAATCAAATCATCAATTCAAAGCGGTTTTTATTTTCATAAGTACTCCCTTCGTACCAAATGTCACTTTACATTACCAATGAAACATTTAATGCAACTTTTTCTATTATACCGTCAACTATTTATTACACTCTCTTCTTTCAATTCTTCAATTTATTTTTTCAATACCATAAATGAAGGACAATTTTGTAAGTCAACTCATAATTTCTCTTTTCCATACAATAATGATTACATTTCTTAATATGTGTAATAGTGTCAAAGTGACATATATTGTGGTACGGAGGGAGTAATATTTGTCTTTCTTTTGTGGGTGAGTTTAGGAATCCAGGCGGTATGACGAACTCCGAGATGAAGTGGCCAAGAGGAAACCAGGTTGGGAGCTTCTGCAGGATGTAAGTTTCTTATACTGTGCACTAAATATTGTGGCTTGCAGTCATCCCTGGCTATGCTTTTAACTCTGGACTCAAGCAGCGTAAATGTAGCTATGCAAAATTAGATATTCATCTAGTTGATAAATGGAAAATTGATTATCTTCTACAATTTTTGTGATAATCAAGGTGATTTTATAATTAGTTGAATGCTAGATATTGGGTTATTCATATATTTGAAATAATAGTATCTCAATTTGTATCTTCTTCGTTCTCGCTCATATTTAGCTTTTCTTTAATATAATTTATAATCGTATCACAGGCCTTGATATCTATAGATCCTGACCGAGCAAGCGATGATCCTGTCGTAGTTAAAAATGTCCCTTACTTTAAAGCTAAGAAGGCACTGGAGGAGGAGGTTATGAAGCTTGATCCTCCACCAAGACCATCAAATTGGGGTGTAAGTATTTACAATCTTCATCTAACATTTGCTAGTTATTCCTTTCTAGTTTTTATTATAATTCACATTTGCCTATGAAAGTGATGTGCATATTTTTCTGTCGCATAATAACGTTTTATTGATAATTGTACTTGTTGAATACTTTCCCTTTTTATTTCTCTAGAATTTTCATATATACCTGTTGTGATCTTTGTTATTCTGCCCACATTAGTTCATGCTTTAGATGTTCAGCGCGGAGTGTGAGGGAGTCTGTCAAGAGTTCTACATCAACTATAGAGAACCTAGTTAGTACTTATAAAGCATGGTTGGTCAGTTTTCATCGTCACCTCACCTTACAAGCCGGTTTTGTGGGGTTGAGCTAAACCCTAAGCCGAAACTCTAACTATAACCATAGTTGTATGGACTAGACTACTATGACCAATTTGACCTGTAAGCTGGTCTAAAACAAGCTCATATATATAAGCCATTTCCAGTGAATGCCAAACCTAGGTGAAACACCGGTAGGCTTAACTTTATTTTATATGGTGGAGTGCTAGCAACACATTCTCCAACAAGCTCATCTCAATACACTTCTTCCTATTGGTTGAAATTCAAATGAGTTCCATTATTTTGAAAAGAGATCAAACTAAATTATTTGTGGGACCCATATGGATATCATCTAATAGGAAGAAGTGTGTTTAGAATGAGTGTCTTAAAGAGTGCATTGCTAGCATTTCTTATTTGATTTACTCTTCACAGAAGGAAACATGATGTAAGTGTGTGAAAAACTGTTTGGAAAATCAGTGGGAAATAAACTACTGTAAAGCGCTTTGTGAGATTATTAAAATAAGGAAACAAATTCCGGAGTATGCCGAAAAAATGTAGTCATAGAATTTTCAAAAGTAAGGGCTAAGTTCAGTGTGAAACCTATGTAGTTTAAAAATTCAGTTAAGATTTGTGGACCTTTTTGTAATGTTCTCTTGGGACCATTGGCATTAGGTGTTCGAAAAATACTGGTTAGATAAACTTCATATAGATCGGTACAATAAAATTGACTAAATTACTCTCACATCCCCTACATTCTGTGTTTATTTCATAAGCGTGCTACTTATTATAAAAACCGTGCAAAAGCTAATGAGTTCAAAGTTCTGCATAATAGATTTGTTGATTTAGCTATTGGCTCATGGATGCTGTGGTAAAACGCCATGTTTGGCATTATATATTGAGGGGGGAAGATTACATTCATTTGATGCACTGATAAATTGAAGATTCTTTTGGTGCGAAATCATTTGAATTTAAGACAAACGGCAAGAATTGAAATGGCAAAGTATCACAAAGACCTTGTAGTTAAAACAACTGACATTAGAATGAAAGAAAGCATAATACCAATACAACCAAATCTGAGAGTTAGTGTGGATAAACTTTTTAACAAGCACTTTTAGGAAAAGAAAGTTGAACTGACTTTACAATGACCGAGTTTTCTAAATAATAACTTTTCAGATAAGTTGAAATTAGCATTTGCACCACCTCAACCTTTTCATATTCTCTCATATTTCCTCAAGCACCTTTATATTTGTTTGGATTTTTCATAAGTCAAGAATTAAATTATTTTCTCATTTTATTTGTGTCTGTACATGTATATCCATTGAATTTTTTTTGAAAAGTAATGTAATTGTATCACACTATTCGCTCTGAAACGAGACGTAACTAACTAGAGAATTGACAGGAACTGAACCTTCCATTGAGTTCATCATCTTGGGGTGAAGAGGATCTAAAAAATCCAGAAAAACACCATGAAATGACTGTTCTTCTCAATGCTCAAAGAGAAATCTCTGAAAAGATATTGGATGTACAGTGGGAAACTAAATGGCGTAAAGAAAAGGTTGGTGATATTTTTCTCTTTCCATCTCCTGTTTGTTTGCTAGTGCGGAAGGATCAACAACTTAACTGACACATGTCCTAGTCTGGCATTTTGATGCAATGAATTTATTACGTCCAACGGCATTTTTGTACAACCGCTTTACCATACCTTGTGCTTCTTGCTGTTAATTCAGAATTTACGGGGTGTTCTTGGTTCTTGTCCCTCAATTAGTGTATTTTTCTTCCATGTGAATTGTGTCTTTTTTGCTGACTGATGCTTGATTTGAGCTTCAGGTGAATGAAATGTTGGAGGAAAGGGTGCAGCCATACATTCAGAATATAGAGAATGAAGTTCTTTCTGAGCCTATTCTATTACCAAAAAAACAAGAAACGGTACTCTCTCTCTCTCTCTCTCTCTCTCTCTCTCTCTCTCTCTCTCTCTCTCTCTCTCTCTCTCTCTCTCTCTCTCATGCTGAGACTTGATGCATATGTATGCGGCAAGATTGATTTACTCGCGGCCGCTAATGAATTAACTTGTATTTGGTGGTTATTGGTTTACACATGTTTTTATTTTGAAGTCTATTGCTATTTTAAAAAGTAAATGAAAAGTAATTAACATGAACAAAGTCATGTAAATTTGTTCATAACATCACTTCCAAGTGTTTGACATTTTTTGATGTCACTGTGGGTTTTCTACAATTCCAAACTTGAGGTTTTGCATTTTGTATAAGTTGTGAAGAAGATACTAAAATTGAGAGAGAAAAATTAATGCGTCTAACACTAATACGATTTTTTACTTTCTCTACAATCTATCCTTCTCATAATGTTAGTCATAGTGATGATGCGACTTCCTTAAGTTGTGTGTTACTTTTGCAGAAACGTCGACGGAGGTGGTTCTTCTTCTTTTGACACGATGTGATCACTTTTGTTTCCAGAACGTGCATGCATCTCTAATGTTGTAATCTAAACTCTAACCTTGCAGACTATTGAAATTTTGTCTTCTCAATTAATTTGCTTGGTCTTTCTTTACTCTGTTTCCCTGCTGGAAGCCTTGATGCAGCACTCATCATTAAGCGCGCATTTTGCGCCTCTCTGTCATAGTCATCATTTTGTAGAGGAAACAATTGTTTGTAATACAATTTATGAGAAGGAAAATATTTCTGTTAAGCTTAGATGAACATCAACATGTAAGAAGCAACAAAAACCTGCATGCACCCGAATCCAATCTTATGTTACACTTTTGTTATTTTTTTGTTGGTAAAGTAGTCTAGTTGCTAGAAATTCACCATTTGAGGTGAATAAGTATGGAATCTTGGGTTTGAACTCCGGTCCCCTACATATATAATGTGATGTCCTATATACGCTACTCTCTTTAGATTATTCAATTTTCAGTTTTTTTTTGGTTTTATCTCATGATATAAGCATTTGTCATTGTTTATACATACTCAACAAAACTCACTTAAGACATAATTTGTGAATGTGTGTACTTGGAAGTGCTTAAGACATAAGGACTAGTGTATGTGTTTTAGAGGATTTGTAAAATTAACTAGAAATATGATAGGATCCAATTGGTATAGGAATAAAAATCAAAACACAGAAGTCGAAAGAAAGAAAAATACTGCTTTATTTAGGTAATAAGGTTAGAGATCAAACGGGATCTAACCATGTATACAATAGGTTTATGAAAGAGATAAAGAAATACTGGAATTTAAACTAGGGTAAGCAATTCGAGCTGCTTAACACTCCTATGCAGAGACTGCAATCTGAATACTTTTTTCTACGTACTCCCAATAATCTATTCCATATAAATAGGATCTAGAGTTGTGTTCTCTCACTGCCACCTGGCAGTCATATCTGAGGCATTTAATTAGATGAATTAGTTGCACCATCCTGATCTCGTGCTTCTCTCCCTTTAGTTTTGCGCTTTCTGGTATAAACTATACCGTATCTATCAATACCCCCTCCTTCAAGACTCTCTTTGACCTCAAAGAGAAAATCAGGGAACTCTTGTCTCATCTTTTCCACCAATTCCCATGAATTTTCAAATTCTGGTAGTCCTTGCCACTTCACTAAGACTTCTAACTCCCCCTTCTCATTGACCCTGGTGTCCTTTGCTTCCTCAGGGCCTGGCTCCAATTGCCAACTCTCATTCATGCAAGTAGGTAAGGATTGAGTTTCTACATTTGCCGAGACTGCTTTTTTTAACAGCGATGCATGGAATATTGGATGTACTCTACTATCTTCTGGTAATTTGAGTTTGTAAGCCACAACCCCTATTCTTTCCATTATCTCATAGGGTCCATAATATCTAGGACTTAGCTTTTGGTTGAATCTCTTGGCCAACTTTTGCAACTTATAAGGTTGGATTTTTAAATAAACCTTATCTCCTACCTGATAATCTACCTCTCTTCTATGCTTGTTGGCTTGTACCCTCATTTGGTCTTGTGCTTTCAACAGTTGCTCTTTCATTTCCCTAATCATTTCATTCCTTTCAGCAGTTAATTTGTTGACTTCTTCTTCTGCAGAAAGATGCACATCTCCTCTAACTAACACTGGTGGGCTTCTCCCATATAAGGCTTCAAAAGGAGTGGATTTAAGAGAGGCATGGTAATTGGTATTATACCAAAATTCTGCCCAAGATAACCATTTAGGCCACATTTTAGGCTGCCTCCCTGTCAAGCACCTTAAGTACGTTTCCAAGCATCTATTCACTACCTCGGTCTGTCCATCAGACTGGGGATGATATGCACTACTGTACTTCAACTTTGTACCCGCCTGTTTGAACAACTCTGTCCAAAACGAACTCAGAAAAACCTTGTCCCTGTCGGAAACTATTGAACTAGGAAATCCATGCAGTCTGACTATTTCTTTGACAAATAATTCTGCTATATCCTTGGCTGTGTAAGGGTGCTTCACCGGCAAGAAATGAGCATATTTAGTCAACCTATCAACCACTACCATAATAGTATCTATTCCCTGAACTTTGGGTAATCCACCAATGAAATCCATGGATATATCACTCCACAATTGAGTGGGAATAGGTAATGGTTGTAGAAGACCACCAGGACTCAAAGTTTGGTATTTATTCCTTTGGCAAACTTCACAAGATTCAACATAGGACTTGATGCATTTCCTCATTCCTTCCCAATACACCAAACCTGCAATTTTCTTGTAAGTCCTTAGATAGCCCGAGTGTCCTCCAGTGGCTGTATCGTGAAACTCATGTAGGATCCAAGCTATCCGGGGTGATTGTTTTGGAATCACGATCCTTCCTTCGTGAAATAGTTTACCACCTCTCAGCTGATAACCAGGATGACTCATTGAGTTACTCACTAAATCTTGAATAAGATTTTTCAACTTTTCATCTCCCTGTGTCTCTTCTTCTAATCCTTCCCAAGCTTCACATTGTATCATAGAAATAGTGGCATATTGCATCTGTCTTGAGAGGGCATCAGCAACATTATTTTCCCTTCCTGGTTTGTACTTCACCTAGAAATCAAAACCAATCAGCTTTGCTATCCATTTCTGTTGATCTTCTCCCATCAACTTCTGTTCAGTGATGTGCTTTAGGCTCTTTTGATCAGTGTGAACTTGAAATTTTCTTCCCAACAGATATGGTCTCCATTTTTGTACAGCTATTACTATGGCCATAAGTTCCCTCTCGTACACAGACTTGCTTTGGGCCCTAGCAGATAAAGTCTGGCTCATGTATGCTATTGGTTTTCCGTCCTGCATCAATACTGCACCTATTCCATGGCCAGAAGCATCAGTTTCTAACACGAAATCCTTCTTAAAATCTGGCATAGCTAGGATTGGTATAGTGGTCATTGCTCTCTTTAAGATTTCAAAGGCCTGTTGTGGTTCTTCACCCCATTTAAAATTATCTTTCTTCAGTAACTGTGTTAATGGCCAAGCTATTTTGCTATAGTTCTTGACAAATTTCCTGTAGTAACCAGTTAAGCCCAAAAATCCCCTCAGCCCTTTTAAATCCTTAGGAACAGGCCACTTCAACATATCTTCTATTTTCTTAGGATCGGCTGATACTCCCCCCCCAGAAATAATATGGCCCAAGTATTCAATCTCTGTCTGGCCGAAAGAACATTTTTTTCTATTTGCAAACAGTTTGTGACTTTGTAGAGTTTGCAGAATTTTTGTTAAATGTAATACATGTTCAACCTTGTTGGTGCTATAAATGAGAATATCATAAAAAAAGACTAATACAAATTTTCTCAAATACGGTCTTAACACCTCATTCATCAATGCTTGGAATGTAGAGGGAGCATTGGTCAAGCCAAAAGGCATGACTAAGTATTCATAGTGGCCCTCATGTGTCCTAAAAGCAGTTTTGGCTATATCTGATTCTTTCATTCTAATCTGGTGATAACCAGATTTCAAATCCAATTTAGAAAATATGGTAGCACCGCCTAATTCATCTAATAACTCTTCAATTACAGGTATAGGGAATTTATTAGCCACAGTTACCTTGTTTAAAGCTCGGTAGTCAGTGCAGAACCTCCACCCTCCATCTTTTTTTTTAACCAACAAAATAGGACTCGAGAAAGGGCTTGTGCTATGCCTGATAATTCCAGCCTGCATCATTTCTTTTACCATTTTCTCTATTTCATTTTTCTGGTAAAATGGATATCTGTATGGTCTTAGGTTAGGGATAGCTGCATCTGGTTGTAATACTATGGCATGATCATGTTCCCTATGTGGTGGTAACCCAGTCGGCATGTTGAACACATCTTCAAATCTTGTAATTACTTCTTCCCAGTCAGAAGTAATCCCATGATTTATCTTGTCCTTCAACTCTCCTTCTACTTCTTGCACATAGAATCCCATCCCTTCTTTAGAAATAGCCTTTAACATGGTTCTCCAATTTACTTGGCTATTACACATGGATGGATCTCCTTGAATAATATGCTTGTTCCCTTGCACTTCCCACTTCAAGCATAAGTTGCCAAAATTTGCTTCAATGTTGCCTAGACTTGCCAACCAGTCCATGCCTAACACCATCTCTGAACCACTAAGTTCCATGATAAAAAAATGTTGTTGGAACTTAACATCTTGGATGTTAAATTTCAGCTCTTCACATACTCCCTGATTCTTCACCTTCTCTCCATTCCCCACCTCAATGACATAAGTAGGTGTCTCAATTACTGTTAAACTGAGCTCTGTCACCAATTTAGAAGCTATGAAACTGCTTGTAGCTCCTGAGTCTATCAATGTCAACACCCTTCTGCCTGCTATGTCAGCCCACACCTTAAAAGACTTGTTGGAAGTGAATCCCTCTTTACTTTGCAAGGACAGTTGTAAAGTCTTCAACTCCTTTACTATTTCAACCTCTTCCTTCTGCTTTGTCCCCCAGTCCTCTCCTTCCTCCTCTTCACTACTTGCTTCGCATAATTTCAGTTGCATGTGCTTGAACTTGCACACATGTTCCCTATTCCATTTATCCCCACACTTGAAACACAATCCCTTCTTATGCCTTTCCTCCAACTCTTCCGGACTCAACCTCTTGCCTTTGAATTTATCTCCAGCTACAGCCCCCCTCTTATCACTATCTTTCTTGGCTCCTCCAAAATCACCAGGGTCTCTAAACTTTACTGTACCACCTCTATCCTTCCATTCTGCCTTCTCCTTACCTCCAGCTCCTCGTTTCATCAAGGCATCATTCTTTTCCTCCAACAACAGGGCACGATCCATAGTTTCTGCTAAGTCTCGACAATCATAGAGCTTCAGCTCAGCTTGAATTTCTTCTTTTAATCCATTTAAAAATATGCTATCCAACATCACCCTCTCTTCTCTTCTTATGGGAGCTACCAACGTTTCAAATTGCTCTCTAAACTCCATAACTGTTCCCTTTTGTTTCAGATTCAACAATGGACCAAGTGGGTTTTGAAGGATTCCTGGTTGGAACCTTCGAATCAGTGAAAGTTTAAACTCATCCCAAGTCCTTGATGCAGTTTGTTCTTCCCACCACATAAACCAATTTAAGGCCTTATCCTCTAACGCGATCACAGCTGCATCTAACTTCTCATGAACGCGTACTTCATTCAAACGAAAATACCGTTCAATACGAACCAACCACCCATAAGCATCATCCCCTTTGAAGATTGGGATCTCTAGCTTACGTCGGCCTCCCTGGTACCTAGGAACGCGAGGACGTGATTCTCCCGATACCCTGCTATCATCACTTCCGTCATCATCCTCCCTAGACAACAGTCTCCTACGTGGCCTTCCTTGCCTTCGTCGAGGTCGAACTTGCTCCTGTAGTAACGATCGAATCTCACCCAACGCATTTTCGACGTTACCCATCCTCTGTTCTAACGCATCAGCTCTCGCACCTTCCATTGTTGATGATAAAGATCAACAATAACCAAGGCTCTTGATACCAAATTGATAGGATCCAATTGGTATAGGAATAAAAATCAAAACACAGAAGTCGAAAGAAAGAAAAATACTGCTTTATTTAGGTAATAAGGTTAGAGATCAAACGGGATCTAACCATGTATACAATAGGTTTATGAAAGAGATAAAGAAATACTGGAATTTAAACTAGGGTAAGCAATTCGAGCTGCTTAACACTCCTATGCAGAGACTGCAATCTGAATACTTTTTTCTACGTACTCCCAATAATCAGTTCCATATAAATAGGATCTAGAGTTGTGTTCTCTCACTGCCACCTGGCAGTCATATCTGAGGCATTTAATTAGATGAATTAGTTGCACCATCCTGATCTCGTGCTTCTCTCCCTTTAGTTTTGCGCTTTCTGGTATAAACTATACCGTATCTATCAAAATAGAATAGCTAAAATTATGGTAAGCTTGACAAAATTATGGAAAAACCATAAATCATATTCATAGTCAATATAAACATGCACTTGACATTCTTTTACTAAACTCTAAATCTACAAAGCCATTACATAATGTTTCAAAAATGAGTAAATATTGATTAACATAGCATAAGTTCCCGTTTCGTTTTGTAAAGATGGTTCAATTGGTATCTACCAAGAGACATTATTGGAAGGACTGATGTTTGAACTTCAGATTCTTCACTTTCCACACTTATAGTGTGCGACTCTAATCACTAGACTACTAAAGAAGAAGAAAAAATCAATTTTCTGATAAATGATGCCACATTACAAATTGGTTGGTAGTACATCACTATCATTGCTTTAACACTTGGATATAGTGAATTGGTTGTATGGATTTTTCCACATTATTACCAAAGGTATGTCACTATACTCTACATAGGACATGGCCCCCCATACTACCGACGATATGCCACATCTTTCTTTTCTTTATGAACAGAAATAATGTGACTTTGACTTATATCACTAAATTCTGTTCACTGAAAATGATATTGCAAACAAAGAATCAGTCTAACTTTACCTTAAGCCGACATATACATTGGAAGGGCATTCAAATCATTAGAAGCATCCAAAGAAAATAATCCAAATAATCAACAAAAACAACACATTATAAACATGGCTACAACTTTTGATCTCATTTACTCAATATTAAGACGTTCTTGTTTCATAAGTATAACTCAGTTTGTAACCGTAAAACATTTGATGTAATGATCCATAAGTTTGAACTCATAAATTTTTCACCACTCCGCGCTTAAAATGTACGATTCTCACCACTTGACTATTTGATAAAAAAAATAGTGTTAAGGTTCAAATCAGAAATAAACTATTTTATTCTTCCTTGTTAAGTTTTGATTAAGGTTGCTAGTGTTGTATTCACTACTCATTATTCTAATAATAGTGACAACATAGGATGTCATTTATTCCTTACTACAACATTTCTTCCTAAATATGGAACAACCAATAAAATCATGAAGCTTATGTTTAGTATCACTGTGATATGTCAGACTCACGGTGATCCTCCGTGATTTTAACGTATTCATCGTAATACCAAACATATACGAAATAAATTCAATTTATGGGTATGTAAAGTATGTGAATGTAGCAAAAATGGAGTAAAGTTTGTTAATAGTAGTTAGTTTGTATATTTTCTACTAACTCTATATATTGAGAATTAGAAAGCATTCCTCATGTACCATATTTTATCAATCAATATGAAAACCAAACAACTTTTTTCTCCTATATCAAGCTCTCAAGCTTATTTTTTCAATGAGATTTTACGAGACAAATCTCCATCTCTTTGATCCCGTGACATGAAAAAATAATCGACTTGACTGAAAAAAAAAACGACTTGTCAGAAACCATGAATTATGTTAAAAGTCTACCAGTGCAAGCATTTTTGTCTAACTTATTTGAATAACATAATGAATCATATATGCTATCATTGTTATGTTATGTACCAAAAGTTTTATAGGGTTAAGAATCTACATATGATCTTAATTTATAAGCACTTTCATTATAAAATTTTATCATACGAAAACTGAACTTCGTAGAATATTCTTAATTTATATGTACTTATAAAGTTATAGTGCATAGACATAAGTGTAAACTATATGCATAATTATGAAAACATTAACATAAAAAGCATTTCAGAGACAATGTAATATACGAATAAAATAAAACATTGTTTATATGACTAGATTAGTGTTTGCTTTGATTTCTTTAGCTTAAGGAAACAGAACAATAATATTATGCTATAGTAAATTGGAGCAGCAAAACAAACCAGAGAACTTGATGGACCAAAATCGAACTCCAAGGTGCATTGGAACCAAATTTATTAGATGATTAATTATGTCCAACACCACTTACAAGAGAAAAATGTTTACTAATTATATATATGAAAATGGAAAGTTTAAATAATACTATATGATCATAATATGTTTGATTTTTCTATCCAAGAATAGTACTGGTGAGTGCAGCACCGACCAAAACCGTAATGGAGTAAGTCCATATCCCCCCTGGACTTGTAGACGATACTCCGCTTGTTGTCCGCCCCGCTGATGTTTCATTTGATGCAGAAGGCGTTCCTACAGGGGTGGACGATGGTGATAGATTTCCCGATGTTCCAGATACAGTGGATGATGGTGACGGAGTTGATGCTGACAGAGGAGACCCCACTGGAGATGTTGTTGGAGTAGTGGCTGACAATGGAGAACCCGTTGGAGCAAGAGCTGGAGGTGAAGTAGGGGTTGACACCGGAGAACTCGCGGGAGTGAGAGCCGGAGGTGAAGTAGTGGTTGATGACGGTGAACTCGCCGAAGGTGAAGTTGAAGGTGATGTTGAGTTGTTGGATGGATATGGAGATAGTGGAGATGGTGATATTCCACTTCCGGAAGGAGTTTGTGCTGATGATGGAGAAGATGATGGAGAAGAGGTGCTTGGTGGTGTTTGAATGTAAGGTGGTTGAGAGGTTGGTGAATGAGAATTTGGTGGTGTTTGAATATATGGAGGCTGTGAAATTGGAGAAAGAGCACCTCGAGGTGTGTGAGAAGATGGAGATGGAGTACTCTCTGGAGGTGTTGAAATGTAAGGTGGTTGTGATGTTGGTGAAGAAGGAGTGCTTCGAGGAGTTTGAGTGTATGGTGGTTGTGATGTTGGTGAAGGTGTGTTTGGTGGTGTTTGAATGTAAGGGGCTTGAGAAATGGGAGATGGTGTTTTTGGAGGTGTTGGTACATATGGAGGTTGAGAAATAGGAGAAGGTATTTGTGGAGATTTTGGTACATTTGGAGGGTGATTGCTTGGGGAAGGAGCTATTGGAGTGTTGGGAGGTGTTTCAATGGAAGGTGCTTGAGAAATTGGTGAAGGTGTTTTTGGAGGTGTTGTAACATATGGGGGTTGAGAAATAGGAGAGGGTGTTGTTGGAATATTTGGAGGGTGATTGCTAGGGGCATGAGTTATTGGAGGTATGTAAGGAACATTAGGAGGAGTGTGAATAGGAGACGGAGATTTGGGTGGTGTAATTGGTACATAGGGTGGTTGAGAGATTGGAGAAGGGGTTTTTGGAGGATTTGGTGTATACGGTGGTTGATTTCTAGGGGATGGAGTTTTAGGGGGAGTGTAAGGAGAATTACTAGGAGGAATAGGATTGGAAGTAGGGGAAGGAGTTTTTGGATGTGTAATTGGAACATAAGGTGGTTGATTTTTAGGGGTAGGAGATTCTGGAGGAGTATAAGGAACATTGGGAGGGGCGTGTATAGGCGAAGGGGTTTTCGGTGGTGTAATTGGTACATAGGGTGGTTGATTGCTAGGAGAAGGAGTTTTTGGTGGAGTGTAAGGAACATTAGGAGGGCTATGAATAGGAGAAGGACTTTTCGGTGGTGTTATTGGTACATATGGTGATTCATTTCCAGGAGAAGGAGATTTTGGTGGAGTATAAGGAACATTGGGAGGGGTTTGAGTAGGAGACGGTGTATTTGGTGGTGTAATTGGTACATACGGTAGTTGGTTCCTAGGAGAAGGTGATTTTGGGGGAGTATAAGGAACATTAGGAGGGCTGTGGATAGGAGAAGGTGTTCCTGGAGGGGTATAAGGAACACTAGGAGGGGTATGGATAGGAGTAGGTGTTTTTGGTGGTGTAATTGGTACATATGGTGGCTCATTCCCAGGAGAAGGAGCTTTTGGTGGAGTGTATGGAACACTAGGAGGGGTGTGAATTGGAGAAGGAGTTTTTGGAGGTGTATATGGAATACTAGGAGGGGTGTGAATAGGAGAAGGTGTTTTTGGTGGTGTAATCGGTACATATGGCGGCTCATTTTTAGGAGAAGGAGCTTTTGGTGGAGTGTTTGGAACACTAGGAGGGGTGTGAATGGGGGAAGGTGTTTTTGGAGGTGTTACTGGTACATACGGTGACTCATTTCCAGGAGAAGGAGTTTTTGGTGGAGTATAAGGAATACTAGGAGGTGTGTGAATAGGGGAAGGTGTATTTGGTGGTGTAACAGGTACATACGGCGACTCATTTCCAGGAGAAGGAGCTTTTGGTGGAGTATAAGGAACACTAGGAGGGGTGTGAATTGGAGAAGGATTTTTTGGAGGTGTAAATGGAACACTAGGAGGCGTGTGAACAGGGGTAGGTGTTTTTGGTGGTGTAACTGGTACATACGGTGGCTCATTTCCAGGAGAAGGTGTTTTTGGTGGTGTAATTGGTACATAAGGTGGCTCATTTCCAGGAGAAGGAGTTTTTGGTGGAGTATAAGGAACACTAGGAGGAGTGTGAGTAGGAGGTGTTTTTGGTGGTGTAATTGGTACATATGGTGGCTCATTTCCAGGAGAAGGAGCTTTTGGTGGAGTATAAGGAACACTAGGAGGGGTGTGAATTGGAGAAGGAGTTTTTGGAGGAGTATATGGAACACTAGGTGGCGTGTGAACAGGGGAAGGTGTTTTTGGTGGTGTAATTGGTACATACGGTGGCTCATTTCCAGGAGAAGGAGTTTTTGGTGGAGTATATGGAACACTAGGAGGAGTGTGAGTAGGAGGTGTTTTTGGTGGTGTAATTGGTACATACGGTGGCTCATTCCCTGGAGAAGGTGTTTTTGGAGGAGCATAAGGAACACTAGGAGGATTGTGAACAGGAGAAGGCGTAATTGGAACATACGGAGGTTGATTGCCAGGTGAAGGAGTACTTTTGGGAGGTGTATAAGGAACATTTGGTGGAGTAATGGGAACATGGGGAGGAGATCTTTTTCTAACAGCCAAAACCACAACAATTAATTTTTGACCTTTTTCACAATTATCATCTTTTCCACTAATGAAATAAAATGGACCAGATCTATCCAATTGGAGCTCAGAATCACCATCATCAAATTTCTTGATTGGATTTTTCTTGTTGCACTTATCATAATCCTCTTTGTTCACTACCAACACTGAATTTGAGTCCTTCTTATACTTAAAAACTATATAACACAAACAAACAAAAATCATAATTAAAAACTAACCAACAAACAAATTAAAAAAAAAATCATAAGAATTGATTTTTGCATTAATTTGAAATAAACTTACCAAGAATATCATTGACTTGGAACCTATTTCTCCCTGTCCATTCATTGTAACTTTCATAGGGGTTCAAAACCCATCCATCTTTTCCACCAACATAGAATGTATAGGCTTGTGAGCTTGAAATTAAACTAAAGAGAAACAAGAATAAGCAAATATGTTTATGAAGTTTCATGTTTAATTAACAAGTACTATATACACATAGTATTATATGATATGATAATATTGTGCATAAACTTGGTGTGCTATGTTCACAAAATGTTTCAAGATGAAAATTGAGTGGTGCTAGCTACTAGCTATAGTAGAGATTAATGAGAGTGAAGAATGAGAAGAGTTGTGTGAAGTGAGTGTGATATAAAGGAAAAGTTTTCTTCATTACCGTTGTATAGTGATCAATGAATTATTATTTCTTGGTACAAAGTGAAGTGATGAATGAATTATTAATTTGAGGTACCAACAAGCGTGTATAACACGAGGGGGGTACGTGTAAATTATGAGGGGTTTACAAGTGGCATGTGCTATATGATGGAGATATGTTAATTTTGATCCATAAAGTACATTTAATATAGCGTTGTCGGGGATGAATATATATTATATATATATATAATCACAATCAATCGTTGTACCAAAAAAAAAATCACAATCAATTGTTAATTAGTTTAGTAGCGATTGACGTCAGACTTAGTAGGAAGAACCACGATTCGATCTGTCACAACTGCAATTGAAAGAGATTGAAATCACTTGATGTCAGAACTGACTTTCAAATCAGATTATGCGGTATGTGAATCGGATAATACTAGTGTTGAAAACAAAAACAAAAAATCGCAAAAATAACCTGTGCGATTATACAACACTAATGCACCGAATTTATCAAATTATGCAATTAAAGTATTTTCTCTTAAAATTGAAAGTAGTATTATAATTTGGATTACCTTTTGGAAAAAAGTCCTTGTGTTATACCTGAAAAGAAATGCAAAATAAAAGACATTATCCCTTATGATGGATCGTTCGAGAGAACTGAAATTCAATTTTTAATGGAAACAATTTTTAGCCAAATTTTACTTATCTCTTATATTATAAGCTTGTTCCGTTTTGTTATTTTTAACCCTAATTTTTTCCCGCTCATTTTACCCTAAAAATATAATGTTAAAAAATACCTCAACAAGAATCAAACCCACAACTTTTAAGATCTAATTTGTACATTTTACCACTACACTAGATCAATCAATTTGATGTAATTTTGTAATCAACATCTAATAAATATGGAATTTTATATATATATCTTTCACCATGTTAAATATTTATTATTATTTTTTTTGTTACAATATTTATTATTATTATTATTATTATTATTATTATTATTATTATTATTATATCTCTTATATTTTAAGCTTGCACCGAAATGCTAACCATATCCCTCTCATTTTTCCTCTCTTTTTCATGTGGTCCATTGTATTAAAAAAAACTACAAATTTGTCTAGCATGGGAATCGAACCCGCATCCCTTTAATTTTTTCTTTTGCGATGACTATATTAATAAGAGTCAGGGACGATCTCTTAAACATGTTGGGATATATCTTCTGTCGACAATGTTTTTACATGGTCAGTTGTATGTTGCAACTTCAAGAGTTATTTCTAGAGAAAGATTAAAAATATTGATTATCGCCGAAGACGGTGAAAATACGAATAAAACGTCTAATGTAGTCTATAAAGAAGTATTTCGTAATATACCATAATTTCTGTCATATGAACATTTATCCAAATTTATTGTTGAACTAATATTCAATACTACTCTACTTTTTTATATACGTTTTAATGTTTAAAATTTTTATATCTTATTTACGGGCACACGGGTGAAAGTTATAGTTTTATAGTTAAACTTTAAATTATAAATTCTAAAATTAGGGTGTTAATAAAAAAAAATGATTAAAATGCCAAATACCCCCCTGAAATTTCAAAATTCGTCAAATACCCCTCTGAAATTTGAAAATAGGTAAATACTCCCTAAAATTGTAAAATGTCAATCAAATTGACCCATGCTTCGTTTACTCCATCTATTTTAATGGGAAAAGAGAGGAAAAGATGGATGAGACAAGAATCGATAAAGAGTATAATGTTGGTGATGCATGTTTCTTGTCTGGTCGTGAATCTGATGACTTAAATTGGTCTATTGGGTGATTATAGAATCTCTTGGTTCTGATTTTGAAATCAATTATAATGATGATGAGGATGATTGTAACGATGATAATTTTGCTATTTTGGTTCATTGTTACTCTCCGGGTTACGAGGAGGTTGAAAGCTTAAACAATGTGCTTTTGAAGGTTCAAAATAGACAGAGTAAACGGAGCAGAGACCAATTTGATTGACATTTTACAATTTCAGGGAAATATTTGCCTATTTTCAAATTTCGGAGAAATATTTAACAAATTTTAAAATTTCAGTGGAATATTTGACATTTCGCTAAAAAAAAATCCATGAGTAACAAGAAATGCATTAATTAAGAGAGTTTACTGGTTTCATGGCCATCATTTTGCGGGTCGTGTCGTGGGTGTGAATTGTAATATTGTATGAAAAGTGATGTGATGATAGAGGAAAGATATGAAGTTGGAATATAAGAAAATATTTTTTGTTTTTTATGAGAAAAAGTATCCAATCGAAAGTTACTCTTTTCTAAAAGGAATATTGGAAAGTTAAATGATTTTTTTTGGGTGAAAAAAGTTAAATGATTTTTTTTTACTAAAAGTCAACAATTTTCATTCATTCAAATTGATATATTACATCGATACAATATAAATTTAAATTGGCTAAAAATAAGAAGGATAAATCTGCGAACAAACTCACAATATTCATGTTAATAGCATAAAATAGTAAATTTCATAAGCCTACGAATATGACTGTAGGCTGTAGCGTTGATGACACAAAAGTCTACATTGATTGAATTTGCATTTGATCGAAACTAATTTTTCAACCTGAAATAATGAACACCACACAAAGATGAAAAAACAAAATGCACCGCACAAAGACGTGACAATAAAACACACCGTACGAAGACGGGAAATCAAAATAAACAAATATGTTAAAATCATACTTATTTAATATAACGAGAAAGAAAAAACAATTTGAAGAGATGATTCTAGGTCAAGATTGACCTTAAATCACCCCTCCTTTGATAAACTAAGAAGAATAAAAAAAGTGGCGACGACTAGAATTACAACTCAGGAGAGAAGCATAAAAGTTAAAGTTAAATTATTTTAAATAGTTAAAAGTTAAAGCATTAAGCATGCACTTTACTTTATAAATAGTAAAGATATTTCCTTATAAAGATTAATAATAAAGATAATCAAAATTTTGTGACTCTCTGTGAGTTTAGTTCAATTCACAGATATATCATATTTTATATATAAAGGCTGAATTTTGAATTTTAAATATTTCACTTATTCATTTTAGAAATGAAATTTTTAGCTATTAAATTTCTTGACAATTAAAAAATGTCTAAACCAAAAACACCCCTTAGTTCAACCAAATGAGTCTAATATTAGTCCCCAAAAAAGTGATTGATGTATGTACCAAAAAAATGAACTAAAATGACTGAACATAAGTTAGACTCTAACCAAATTTCTAATAATAGATAAAAAATACAAAATTAACTAAAATGAATGAACATTGCATTTAAATAGAGGGTTAGAGTCTAACCAAATTTCTAATAATAGATAAAAAAAAAGACGTGTTTAAATTGTACCCAAAAAATATAAGATGTGACCAGATCACATTTAGTGTGTTTCAAGTATAGTTGTTTATATTTTATTTTACGTAAATTAGATATTCTCTACACGCAACTGGAAATACTAAAGACAAATCTCTTGAGTCTTATGAAATTTAAATGGATGACGAATTTTTTCTAAAAATTTTAACGTTGTTTCATGCACAATTTAGGGATCAAATATAATTGTCACTGTATATTAAAATGAATTTAACACAAAAAAGATGATTGAATAAATTGATCAAAACATTAATTACTTTGAAGCATATGATTTGCAAGTGGAATTTGCAGATTGGATCGAAAGAATTGTGCAAAGTAAAGTGTTCAAATGTGTTGGGTGTTGGTTTCTAGTTGGTGTCTTTATGTCCAAATGTGTGTTCAATGTTGGTTTCTAGTTTTATCTTTAATTTTTAGGTTTTTTTTAACAAATAAAAATAACAATATTCATTTATTTTTGAAAGAGTACATCAAATCAAAATTATTCGTATTTAAAATCCCAAAAAACTAAATTGTGTTATGATTTGGTAGATTAATCTTTTATGAGTGAGGAGCGCATATATAATACCGTATTTAATATTGTAATTTTTTATTTATTTTACATTTAGCATGTAGTCTACCCCACAGTGGGTATAGTTACCTGTCTATATATGTTAATAAATAGAAAAATCTTATATTTTTTTAAGTTAGAGTGTGTTTAATATCAAAGAGAAATCTCTTATATTACTAGACTCTGACCCGTGCATTGCACGGGTTTTATAGAGTGTTTAGATATACAATTTAAATTGTTATAATAACAATTGTAAGTAAAAAATTTAAAATAAAATCAAAATAGATATAGTGAAATTGAAAGTAATCAGTGTAAATAGAATTATAAAAGATATTTAAAATTATTAAATCAATACTAAAATTATATTAAAAAATGCCTAAAAATAGTCAAATATGTGAGATATAAAATAAGTCAATTAATATAGAAAAGTAATCGGTCACGACATTCAAAATAACATTAGCTGACCCGTGCTATCGCATGGTTTATGTAGAATATCATATGTATGATTTAATTTCTTATAATAAAAAATTTTAAATAAAAAATTTAAGAAAATAAAATGACTTAAAAATATAGATAATTTGTAACTAAAATCATGTGGTACAAATAGAACTACAACGAATAACTAAAATCATAAAAGTAATAATATAATTACATAAAAAACGGATAAAGTGATCTTGATAATGATTCACCGTTGACTACTAAGAGTCCGTTTGACCTAACTTTTTTAGCTCTTAAAAGCTATCTGAAATCTAGAAGTAATCTTTAAATGAAAACAAACTTAAAAATGAAAAAATAATAATAATAATAAAGAAAACCTTGCAGGAATAAAAGCGTGACCATTGCAAAAAAAAAAAACTCGGGATTTTTTTTTCAAAAGTAAGTTTCAACCTCTTTTCCTAGAAGTTCATTTAATCCAATTTTGGACATTGAAAAAATATGTTTTTTACGGTTAAGAGTTTTATTAAAAATGTGTTTGACCTAACTTTAATTAAAAAGAGAATAAAAAGCTAATATAAGTCGGGTCAAACGGTACCTATCATGGAACACTTATTTGTAAAGCATATTTGCAGTTGTATTTAAATCGTCACTTTCATCGTCTGTTATTAATATTTTAACTCTTGATAATGCAACTGCAACATCTTTTTGTGTATCATTGAATTTTAAGTTTGTGTATATAATAGGTATGCCTGCATGCTTGTTCATAAAAAAAAAACGATATCAAGGATATTAGTTTTCACAGAAAAGAAAACGGGGTTGAGAGAAATTTGTCACATAAAGATTATAGTGAAAATAAATTTTTTCACAAACTTAAGGGAAAACAAAAAACTTATAAAAATACACTAAAATTTTAAATAAGTAAAATATTCAAATTTTTTTCACAAACTTAAGAAAAAAAACTTACATCTATCCATACTATAAATTATAGTGGTATGTTTATTTTGATGAAATAAATAGAAGTGGAATGTATTTTCTAGAGCGGTGTGAATAATGTTAGATGCATGTGAGCACAATTAAATCGGTGGAATGGATTTTCTAGAGCAGTGAATACGTTAAATAGTGGGGTATGATTATGCCAACTGATTGTGCTAAATAATAGTCTTTTTTTTTTTTTTTGACGAAAAATAATAGTCTTATAAATAAGAAAATATGTCAATTAATTATAATTAAGATTTCTCAACTAATTTTACAATGATGTAGCATTTACCAAAAAAATAGCAATAAGTAAGCTTTTATGATTCATTATTTTTTAAATTATAATTATAATTAAATCATTCATTCATTAAACAGAGAGAAAAAAGAAAAATCATCTCGACGGTGTAAAATAATTTTACACTGTCAACCAATACCAACTATGTTTATTAGACCATAGCGTAAAATTATTTTACACCGTCAGTGTATATCAAATTATCAATTAAACTCAAATCATGTTACCCAATTTTTTTTATAACAATCCCTATTTAAGTGATCATAAATTTTTGAGAGTTTGTTATGGTGTATATATGATATAATAATATGAGATATATTTCAAAAGAGTTGGTTATGTTGTGTATGTATATAAAATAAGTGATCATAAATTTTTGAGAGTTTGTTATGTTGTATATATAATATAATAATATGGGATATATTTCAAAAGAGTTGGTTATGTTGCGTATGTATATCAAATAAGTGATCGTAAATTTTTGAGAGTTTTTTTATGTTGTATATATATATAATATAATATATTAATAATAATATATGGGATATATTTAAAGTTTTTTTTTTCCGTAGACATTAGACATATTACTCGTATTCAAGTATAATAATAATAATAATAATAATAATAATATATAATAATAATAGTAGAATGTTAATATAATAATATTTGTAGAAAGCTAATAATAATAATAATAATAATAATAATAATAATAATAGTAGAATGTTAATATAATAATATTTGTAGAAAGCTAATAATAATAATAATAATAATAATAATAATAAATAAATATTTAACATGATGAGAGATTCCATATTTATTAGATGTTGATTGCAAAATAATAACAACTTGATTGATGTAGTGTAGTGGCAAAAAACACAAAATAGATCTTAAATATTGCGGATTCGACTCTCGGTGAGACCTTTTTTAAATATTTTATTATTTTAATATTTTAGGGTAAAATGAGAGGGAAAAAAATTAGGGTTAAGAATAGCAAAACGGAACAAGCTTATAATATAAGAGATAAGCTTTTTCCATTTTGCTATTCTTAACCCTAATTTTTTTTCCGCTCATTTTCCCTCGCATTTTACTCTAAAATAATTAAAATAAAATATTAAAAAAGACCTCACCAAGAATCGAATCTGCAACCTTTAACATCGATTTTGTATTTTTTCCACTACACTATATCAATCAATTTGATACTATTTTGCAATCAACTTCTAATAAATATGAAATTTTATATATCTTTCACCATATTAAATATTTATTTATTTGTTATTATTATTATTATTATTATTATTATTAGTTTTCTACTATTATATTATTATATATTATTATATTTTTATATTATATTTTTTTTTATATTATTTTTTTTTTACCAACTTTTTATATTATATTATTATTATTATTATTATTATTGTATATTATATAAGTATCGATGCTAAACAAAGTGACTCTATTACTCTTATAAAAAAAACGACTCTTACCATGTGCAAGTTGAGTGTGATTAAAAAGAAGTTACTAAAAATAATGAAAACAAAATAACCAAATAACCATGTTAACAGAAAATACGGGTAATATGTCTGGGAAAAAAAATTGAAATATAGTCCATATTATTATTATTATATTATATATACAGCATAACAAACTCTCGAAAATTTACGATCACTTATTTGATATACATACACAACATAATCAACTCTTTTGAAATATATCCCATATTATTATATTATTATATATACAACCTAACAAACTCTCAAAAATTTATGATCACTTATTTGATATACATACACAACATAATCAACTCTTTTGAAATATATCCCATATTATTATATTATTATATATACAACCTAACAAACTCTCAAAAATTTATGATCACTTATTTGATATACATACACATATTTGATATGCATACACAACATAACCAACTCTCCAAAATTCAGGCACACCACTTATTTGATATACATACACATATTTGATATGCATACACTCCACTCTAAGTGCTACTTGAAAATCCGACTAATTGTAATATATATATATAGAAGAAATATTCAAATTGAAAATTGACCACCGTCTCATGGCTAATATTTATACTTCATTGTCGCTCTTTCTACTTGAAAAAAAGATTTAAAAGTCAAAATTCGCACGACAATTAAACATGTGGACCATTCCTGATAAACACCGTCCAAATGTAATAACTTTCATGAATCTTCTTTTGGTCGATGATCAGGTAATATTAAAAGAAATTATCAATTTTTTTGTTTAACTTATTTTCATATTTATACATATATATATTAAGGATAACATTGATGTTCTTTTTATATTGTTGTTAAGGGTGAAAAAATACAATCTTCCGTAAGGAAGGCCCTGGTGCAGAAAATTTCGAGGCATGGTTGAGGAAGAAAATAATTATCTTTTAGAAAAGGTGATGCTTGGTTTTAACGAAGATGATTTTAAGATCACATCATAAAAGTATAAGCTAAATGTTACTTTGCATACAAAGTTTACCAAAATCAACGACCCAACTATTCCAATCAATGAGTTTGATTTTAAGTCTTTCAAAATTATTTTGGATTCTACTGATGAAGACAAGTTAATAGATAATTAAATTTATTTTTTCTCGATTAAATCTATATGTATAATTAAATCTATTTTAAATAGTATAACCTAATTAGTACAATTATCTATATGTAGATGTCATGGGACATGTTGTTGAAAAGGATAAGGTAAAGGAAATAGAAAGCAATGGTCTTACTTTGGAAGATTTGGAGTAAGTAAACATGTCACTTTTTGTGTTGTTTTAATATATATATATATATATATATATAGTATTCGAAAGTTCTTTATATCTATATTTATTAATATTCCTTTCTTTTTTTGTAGATGTAGCCGTATTCATTATTCTATTTGGGATGATTATGCTGATAAGCTTGATAACGTGTTTGCAAATTATGACAATTTGACTCCTGTTATATTGATTGTGCAATTTTGCAACACTAGAAAATTTCTAGGTAAGTATAAATTTGACTCATGTCATATTGGTCCTTTAAAAAATGAATATAATCTCTTTAATTGGTATGTCACAGGTGTTATCGGTGTGACCGATTCATGTTTTGGATCCAAGGTGATATATCTTTCGTCGTCAGGTTTTCACATGGTCAATTTTATGTTGCAATTTCAAGAGTTACTTCTAGAGAAGGATTAAAAATAGTGATCGTTGACGATGATGGTGAAGATACGAATACGACTTACAATGTAGTCTAATATACCATAATTTCCTTTGCACCAGTATTTATCAAAATTCTTTGTTAAACTATTGTTTAATGTTACTCAAATTTTTTTCATATACCTTTCAATATTGCAATTTTCATATTTTATTTTATTGTTACATAATATAACTCACGGGTCGAAGTTCTAGTTAGTCAAAAAAAAAATATCAAAGAGAAATTCTAACTATGTTTTTTTGAAATAATGAAACACTTCAAACGGAAAAAAAAAAAAAAGTAACTACAGTATTTATTTATTTTGTAAAAAAATAAGAAACTATTTAAACCCTTTTTTTATAATTATTTATTTAAACCAATTTCTCATTAAAAAACCTTTTTTTTTTTTAAATTTTTTTGACAAATTAAACAAAAACACAATTCGACCCGTGCAACGCAAGTATAAGAAACTGAACCCTATTTAGCCACAGCTACTGCCCGTCCGCCATTCCGCCTGCGCCACCGTCGATTGACCATAGCCACCGCAGATTGACCGCAGCCACTGTCATTCACCGCTTCTTCCGTGAGGTAAGCTTTAGTAACCACTTAATTAGCAGTTTATGAACATGATAGATTTTGCTCCTAAACCCCTTAATAGATTATTATTCACTTCAAAACCGATAATAATTTGAGAAAATGAATTAATTGAATGTAACAACCTGTGTTTGTACATACGATGTCCGACACAGGTACACATTGGACACAGAACACTCCTTTAATCAGAAGTGTCGGTGCTATAGAGGCTATAACTGTTTAATTGCTTTTGTGATTATTATGTTTTACTTTTACATATTATTGTAAAATGTGCTATGAGGTATTAGTATTGTGCTTTGCTTATACATCCTGTAACCTGTAGCGTGAATGATTTCTTATAGGATATAAAGTTAATTTTTTTTTCACTTTGTTGAGTCGAAGAACTTTAGGAACATAAAGGAATTCAATTAGTCTATCCAAATGGGGAGGTAAGGGATTCAACTCAGCAATGCAATTGAATTCCCTAGAATTTTGATTTATGTAGATTTTGGTATTAATCCTCTGGTTCTCAGGGGAATGGGGCCCAGTAATCAAGAGTTCGGCCGCGGAGTAAGTAAAGTCTGGCCAATAATTGTTCCCACCAGAAATCAAACTCGGGTTCTCTCGAATGATTCGCCGTAGAGGGAGTTCGTTAACCGCTTAAGCTCAATGTCTTGGTTGATTTGTGTAGAATTTTAGAATACTGCATCATACAAATAGATATTTATTGTTTGTTAGAATACTGCCTTTTATTCAAGTAGAATTATGTTTTTGTTAGTAAAAGGTTTTTATTCATTTCTTTTTTATTTCCTCATGTTACAGTGAGATTTTGGAGTGATGAAGATAAAGAATAGGCAAAAGGGTGTTATAGAGCCTGATGCTTCTCAAGATTTGAAATCTATGATCCACGAGAATGTCCCGTTTTTTGACAAATTGATTGACCTCATTCCAGCTAAGTTTTATCTGCCAACTGATGATGACGAGAAGCCGTGGTTTCAGGGTCTAAGAAAGGGTGCAAAAGCTGAGGCAAAGAAAAGAACTAAAGAAAATATTAAGAAATCTAAGGAAGATCGTTTCGACGTTAACAAGCCATATGCAACCACGCTTGACCTTCTCAAACAATTTTTGAGAAAAGAAAATGTGAATGATAGTGATGAAGTGGAAGGTGTGGTTAAGCGTTTTATGTCAGGATTGGACGGAGATGATCAGTCTGTGACCTATGAAGAACTGCGCCAAAGGCTTCGTCGCAAACTTGAAGAGTTTCGGTCAAATTTTGGAAATGCTAAGAGGGGTGATAGAAGGATAGAATTTTCGGAAAAGAAACGCAAGAGGGATATTGAGACCGAGATGGATCGAAGTATGCCTACAAATAGTGACTTGGCAGAGAAGGTGAAGAAGGATGCCACCGAGGCTGCTGAAGAGCTTGTGTTTGGCAATGTTAAACTTCAGGATGGTGACGTGCAAGGGAAGAAAAGAAAAGTTTCAAAGCAAAAGGTACTTGAAAGAGCTAAGAAGTTAGAGGAATTGAAGAAGAATGATCCTGAAAAGGGCGAAGCTATTGCTAAAAAGGAAGCATGGAAAGCAGCACTGAAAAGAGCTTCGGGAATTAAGGTTCACGATGATCCTAAACTGATAAAGAAAAGTATTCAGAAAAGGAAGAAGAGGCATCAGAAAAATGCAGAGAAATGGGAAGAGAGAGTTCAATCAAGGGATCAGTTGAAGGAAGAGAAACAACAAAAAAGGTCAGCAAATATAGCTGAGAGGATTAATGATAAGAAAATGAGGAAGATTGCAAAGAGAGAGAAGAAGCTATTAGGACCTTGATTTGAAGGTCGTAACTCGTAAGAAAGGTTTTCTTAATGGCGGTTCCGGCTAACATGGATCTGAAATTTATAGATTTGTACATTTTCTTTGCATTTTATCAAAGGCAGAAAAATCACCTAACAATTTCAATGTCTGGTTTGGTAGACTTGCTTACATTTATCGGTTTACGTTTCCTTTTTCTTAATCCCATCGTATATTATGGCAATTATGCAGCCCTTTTGAAATTCTAGCATTTTGTTAAACAGTGATTAATTACATGTTTGCTTGTGTATCATATCATATCATCTTAGCTGATTTGCCTGTCCGTTGGATTATGTTATTTGGGGAAACATTTTTGAGATTTGCTTCAAAATTTGAAAAGATAAGAATGATTGGTGTATTTCGTCGCACATCTGCTTCTGATATACCATCATGTGTTATCTTTTGTATTCCTTTTCAGTAACCTATTATCAGGTTGTTTGGATAAGCAGCGGAATCAACATTCTTGTGTCCAAACATATATATGGCCGTGATTTTCTAAAGCCATACTTTGTAGCTTTGAGTCGACCACGCAGTCGCACCAAGCTTTTCCAAAAACCAAACATGCTATATCTCCTTAGTTTACTTATTTCACAACTTAAGCAGCATCTTCACATCTTCTGTTTTGGCCTAGGTGTTGACAATGTTTCTAAATGAAAAGAAAACCGTGTTCTTGTTTGGAAGTACGTACATGTTTGATCTCTTAGCTAATAAAGTTTTCCTCGAGATATATATCTTCCATGCTACAATAGAAGTTCCTGTTAAAATCTGGCTGGAAAAGAAACCACCTAACAGGTAATTTTATTACATCATGTATGTCAATATTCATGTCTGCTGTGAATTTCACCAACATTCCTTAGATACAAAAGTCATGTTTATTTATTACAAGTTATGTTCAAAGAGTCTTCACCGCACGTTGAGCCTGGATCTACAAGTTATATTTCGTTCATGCTGTGCATCTAACCAAGCTGTCACTGCGGTTCTAAACATAGACTTATCTAGTCCTAAATGACAGGCATTCAGCTGTTAAACCACAATAGGTTGGCCTTTATCTTTGTCCCCGGAGAGATTCAGTTTAGCCCATTTGGCATGCCTTGTTAAAAATAAGAGAGTCCCAGTTTGACACACCAGACCACAAATTAGACCAATCCATAAACCCTACATCAGAAAACGATTTCGTTATTACACTGATTATGGTGTTAAATATAAGCAAAAATGTATTTTTGTTTATATTTAAAATCGGACGGAGTAACTATTTTACCGTATACTGCAAATTGGTCTTAAATCCAAGGAGACATGAAATTGGCAAACCAATGAGATAAAAAGTTGTAAGGTTGACATAAACAGCTAAGTGCTGCCAACCACATCCTCTAGCCATCCCTGCAATAATAGTTTTTGTTTAAGATCATGTTGCAGAGAAAGCTTATGTTAAAAGAGATAAAGAATTCAAACCTGATAAGACACCTTGGATAGAATCTAGTAGTATGGAAATAGCAAGCAATGGTGTTATTGAAGCAAACTCCTTTCTGATAATAGGACTATTACTGAACAGTCCAATCCATATATCATGACCAAATAAAAGTATCAAAACAAAACAGAAACCAAGGAGGATAGAGAGCTTTAGAGTGACTCTCATTGCATGTTTAGCTCTTTCTGGTTGGCCTGCCCCTAGTTCATTGGATACCCTTGTGCTATAGAAGTTCAAGTTTCAAACTTTCAATATATGTACACAAGAACATAGATTAAAGTGCTTAATGCTTATGTCATGAGAAAACTAAATGCCCCTATGAAGGAAATTGGATTGTGCGCAGCCATACAATCACGGTGTCGTGGATCTCATATGTTGGATAAAAATTTAATGTCTCATTTTAAGTTATAATATGAATTGCTGATCTTCATCTAACGATCGAGATCTCCTAACTGCGTGCTTACCTAGACTGTAGGAAATCTAGGTCCATAAGAAAATGGAAACAGATTTGGTGCAGTTATAAATCAATCGTTGGATCATTTATATCACAGGAGAAAATGGAAACCTGAAAGAGAGTATGTTATCTTTGACAAACTAACCTTGCAGCAGCACTAAGACCATAAGTGATCATGTAAGCAATGAATTCTGTGTTTGCACTGCATAACAATAGTGAATCATATGAATGTTTATTCTCTTTAATAACAGAAATATAAAGATATAAGAACCATACCATATTGCAATCAATGAAGTTGTTATTTGTGAGTCAGGCATTAATCCAGCTAAGAAAACCAAGACTTGAAAAGCCCACATCTCCAAACTTTCATAATATAAAATAAAAATAGTAAAATTCATAATATAAGGATCTTACATTAAATTTCAACAAAAGTATCAGTGTTCAAACTAGAAGCTAGTATTTTATCACTTTAAATATGTTTAAGGTCTCATACCATACCATTGCTGCAGAGGGCAAAGCTAGTTTGATGTTTGTAAGCAGATAATGAAATGATTGCATTGAAAATCCTCTCCATGTATTCTCAAACTTCTTTGCATACATAACATATAGTCCTAACATTATCATTGATATCCACAGTGAAATAGATGTTGCAATTGGTCCACCTATGAAATTCAAACTTGTCCATTCAACAAATCCATATGCAATTCCAACATGAACTAATGCTGGAATAGCTGAAAGAATAACCAATGGCATCACTAGAGATTGTGTCTGTAAAAACCTCAACAAGTTTTGCAAGATGCTATATGCAAATAATCCTGGTATGAGAAACTTCATATAGAGTGCAGCTGTTCTAGCAATGTCTTGTGATTGATGAAGTAACACTAGAATGTGTTCTGTATAGAACCAAATAATTGATATACTGATTGAAAAGATGAAAGATATAATGCATGAGCCTTGTAGATAAATTCCCAACATGTGATATTCCTTTGCACCAAATCCTTGTCCACACAGTGTTTCCAGTGCACCACTTAAACCAACCTATGATAATCAAATAAGGGAAACAGCACAGAGTTTAGTCTTATGAGTTGTGACAATATTTAGGTCTGTTTGGATAAATAAATTAACAAAGCATTTATAAGTTTTTATGCATAAGCTATTTCTATAACAAAACTAACTTGTAAGATGAGGATTGTCTCTCTACTATGTACATGTCATCACATCCGATGTGAGATTTCTTAACACAATCAAACACATTCCTAAACAACAACAATCAAGTTTTTTAGGAAGCACGGACTCTGACACGGACACCTGACACGACACTGCTAATATAAAAACATAGGACATCGACACCGCTATATATTTATAAAATACATAAATTGAGGATCAAAATATATACATGTAAATCTAAGTTGAGCAAGTTATTTCTTAAAAAAAAATTTAAAACAAGATATGATAGTATTTTACCTTTATTTATCTATCTACTATCGAAAAAACTAAAAATATTGTAATCAAAATGTAATGTCTTCAATCTCTCGTTGATCAGTATTGTTGTTTCGACACATCTTTAACTCTTGTAGACATGTCTGATATGTGTTTAAGGATAGTATAAGCAAAGAAAAAACAATTTTTTTGGGACACTTGTCCGTCACGTGTCATACGAGTGTCTTACAAGTGTCGGACACTGATCCAAGGAGTGTCAAAGTAAAGGAAAAATTGAATTTTTTTGGACACCGTTCTAAGCTATTCGACACGTGTCGTACAAGTGTCGGATACTGCGACACGCTAATCATAGAGGTGTCCGTGATTCATAAATTTTAAGGGACATATTTAAATTTTAAGAAATTACCATGACAGCCACACCAGTGACACTATACCAAGAATTAGCAAGAGTAGCACCAGCTAACTGAAGCTCACCAAGGTGACCAACAAGCATCACAGAAACTAAAGTTATCAAATAATAAAATAAGTTTGTAAGAATCATTGGTAGTGAAAACATGAGCTGATGTTTTGTTTCCTCTATGTCCAATACTTTGTTCCACCATTTCTCTGTTTGAGGTTCTGTGTTCTGTTTTCTATTATCATCAGTTGGCACTAATAGAGGTATTCCTGTGCTATCAGAAATGCTACTTGCCTCCATCAGAACTATCTTACTCTTAGCTTCTCTTCATTAATTTGTTCTTTTATGATTTTGTTTGAGTGGCTTAGGTTAGCCCAAGTTTGTACAAGTTGGATGCAAAAATTCTTAAATTTTGAAACAAAACTAGTATAATACCCGGGGGGACACACGGGTCGCAGCATTGCCACCAGTTGTTTTATGATAGGGCGATATTGTCGTAAGTAGAAATAATGATTAATGTTACATTACATAATTTAATGTCGATTTACACTTTTTCTATTAAGATAATGCAAAAAAATAATATTAATAGAGTAAATTTATGATATGTCGAATATTATATAATGCGAAATTAGTCTCGTTATAAAATTATTCATTAATGCAAGATTGTTGTTCGGTATATGTAGTTATATTTTTTTAGCTCTATTATATTTTCAAAAATCACACGGATAAACAATACAATTCCGTTTTTGAAATGACAAGATCCTTATTTGTTATTTGTTATTCAATTTAAAGGAGAACTTAAGTGATACAAAGATAATGTTTATATGGATATGAATAATAATATCTCTGGCAATGTACAAAAGAATATTGAGCATGTTCTTACAAGAATTACATTGAATTGTTCAACCAAAGAAAAGAAGAAGAAAAAAGAATTACAATGAATTAATTTACAAATAATTAAGTACGATAATTAACCTAATGAAGAGACAGATATAGCACAATATACAAAATATCAAAGACCAGATGTAAATGGCACAGTAGCTGTAGCCAACCATGTTGGGCCAGCAAGAAGTCCAGTAACAGTAAACTTTGAGGCTTCATTTGGGTTTGTTATCACATGATAACCAGGCCATTTCACTCTCTCTTTTGTTGATGAGCCAGGCCCATAATTTTCATACTCACCATAATATAATGTGTCTTGAGCAAAATCAGTGTCACCCCATGGAGACCAACCCAATGGGCTCACCAAAGTGTCCATAAAAGTTTTCATTACCATAACTCTCGAGTATTGTTGCCAAGGCCGACCCAAGAAGGTATTGTACTTGTCGAGAACGGGCTTTAGATCGGATGCAGCCCTAATTTGACAATTGTGGAATGAAATTCCGGTGTTTTGAAATGGGTCACCTCGACCTTGGGCGGTGATCATGTTAGCTTGACCATCTAAAGGTTTTCTTGCAAAAATATTACAATTTTGGAATACCACTGCAGCGTTGCCAAAGATGAAGTCTACGGTGCCATAGATGTAACATTGTCGGTAAAACTGACGTTGTGCATGAGTCATTAGGGTGTCTTGATAACCTGATATGGCACAACGGTAGAATACTGAGAGATCAGAGGCTGATCGAAGCGCCACAGCTTGACCCTTGTGTGGACCAGCAGTGTTTTGGAAGGTGATGTCACGTGCAATGAAGTGAAGTCCGTCAATGCCTGGATTTAAATGATTCAAGAGTAATTATATTATTTAGAAAATAGAAGCTATAGTATACATATAAAATCGTCTGACACGACACAACCACTAACATGATAATATTGAAAACATGAAAGTAATTGTATTTAACAACAAATGTCAGTGTATGTCTTTTTAAACACTAATTTTATTTGGTCTTAAAATTTCCTCAATAATTCAACTTTTCCATTAAAAATGTTACAATTTTATAAGTAAAAGAACATAAAAAGATAAAGAAAATGGAATATAACTCACCTGCTGTAGCAGAACTATAAGTGGTAAAACCTCCTTGAACACTTCTAGAACTTGTTATTATAGTATTTTGCATTCCATCACCAACCAACATAATATTATCATTATGCACAGCAACCTCAATATTTTCTCTATAAACACCTTTCTTCACATGTATCACAAATCTTGTCTTATATTTTCTTTTAGCAGCAGCATCTAGAGCAGCTTGAACCGTCTTAAAATGTCCAGAACCATCTTTTGCCACCACAAGATTGAACTTTATTGAAGAGTTAGATTGCAAAAGCTTCTTTTCATGCCTAGAAAACCAACTTGGAAACAACCCTTCTTTTGTTTCTGTGACATATTGAGAAATTTTGATTAGCAAATTTATGATCATATAGTATAAATATTTTTTTTCAGTCAAAAATAAAAAATTTAGAGATTACAAAATTATATCATTATTTTTTTTGACAAAAAAGTTATATTACTATTATGTACCTAAAAGTTGAAGATACTTCAATATCTACAAATTATATATTTTTTTTATCATGGAGCTATGAATCGAACTCACAACTTCTCACATAGTATACCCAATGTTAAATATGTTTGGATCTCATTCCCAAAAGCTAGCTTAAAGGGTGAGGTTGCTCTCACATATTTATACACTTCACATCCCAGGAACGTAAACAATGTGAGACTTTAAACAAACTCCAATAACACAATCATACATTCAACAGGCAAATCTCTCGCCACTAGACAAATCTAGTGGCTACAAATTGTATAATTGCGTGCCTTTATATTTTATTTTTTATTTTTTCATTTTCAACAATATCAAACATGTATTTCCTATGTTCGTATGTGACCAAATAAACATTTAATAATTTATCTTTCAGTTGCGCATTTAATTCTTCACAAATAAAATCATTCAATATTTTTTTAGAGGGGAAAATACTTAGTTTTTAATAAAAATTATTGCTATTACCTTTGTTGTGTTTCATGAAATACATATTGATGGCTAAGATGTTCCTTATCATCTCAATGACATTATTTTGAACAATGAAATTGAAATCTTGAGCATTGAGTTCTAAAGCTCCACTTTTACATGTTTCAATATTTGTAAGAGAAGTTGTGAGCCATGTTTGTGCATCATGTGGTGAACATGTTTTGTTTGCATTGTTTAATCCTTCAAGTGTACGGTTGAGATGAAAGATTGTGTTTTCAAAAAGCTTCAAACAATCACCATGAACCATTTTATGCACCGATGAATTTTGATGAGAATTTTCTTGTGCTTCTTTTTGCATAATAAGAGCTTGTTTTAATGCTAATTGAACAAGCATTGTTCTAAATTCAACTCTATGTTTGATTTTGAAATTATTGTTCATTTGAGTTGTGTATTGTTTGCATGGTTGAGGATGTGGTGTTTGGTTGCACCACCAATCTATGTTGTTTAAGGAAGGTCCTTTTCTTGATGAGGCTATTGTGAAAATTGAAGATAAAAATAAGAAGAGCATGAAAAATATTTTTCCAATGATTGCCATAATTCTATTGTAGAATTAATATATAATTGAAGAATTTAGAAATAATAAGAGTTTATGTTGCATATAACAAATGTATAGATGATGCTTTAATTTGTTTGACTTTTTTTTTTTTGGTTTTGACTTATTAGAATCAAGCTATATGTGCACATATATATACATGATTTTTTGTAGTTAGAGTATGAAGGTGAAAAACGTGTGGAATGAATTGAAAGTATGAAGAATGACACAAATACAAACAATGAATGCAATTGCAAGAAAAAATTAATTTAATATAGGAATAAAATCTTATCTAGAAGAAAAATTGGTACTATTACTTAATAATTCAGAAAGTTGAAGCCTAATTACTTGTTTTTGCAAGAAAAACAAGTGTCCTAATGTGGATTCACATAACATCATTTTAAGCTTACTTATAAATGCATTAATTTGGGATTTGCGGCTATGACTATACATATAATTAAATTAATATTTTGATTAGAATGTTGAGTTGGCTTATGGTGTATGTTTGTTTCATATGCATGCATAATGTTGTTAGAGTAGGTTGTATATATTATCCTTTTATTAGGAAGACATCATCAAGGGTGTAGAAGAAGGATAGTTTTTAGAACATTGTAACCAATTTCACTTGGTATAGGCTTTTGTGTAATAAGCGTTTTGTTGAAGCATAGGTGAAATTTTTTAGGGTACGTAATCCATTATAGTTTGCATACTAAGCAAAAGAAGGAAATTTGTGTGCGGTTTTGACTAAAAATGTGTTAACCCACGTTCATGTATTTAAATTAATTGAAAAAATATTAATTAAATGATGACATTTTTACATTATTGGTTAGTATTCATTTTTCTCTCTAGTTTTTGTGCATTCGGAACTTTGAATCATTTAAAATTATAATTTTTTTCTTCAGCATAATGCTTAATACATTATAGAAATCTCTATTATAGTCTCATAAGTGTAGCTCAAATGATAGCTATTAGGGACATTATTGAAGTCCAACAAAATATGACTTATCAACGAAATTTTATTGTTTGCAGTCATACAATCATGTTGTCGTACTCCCTCCGTCCCGATATATAAGCAAAAAAAATCTCTTTTTGATGTCCTAAAATATAAGCAAAACACAACTTTTTTACTCCTAAAGTTACAAAATTACCATTATTCATAATTTACCACTACTTTTTTATTAAACTTAATTCCCTACTATTTAGTTTCCCAATAAACTCTTGGATTTCAAAGTTAACTCACATGTGCATACCACAACTCTCCCACTTCCAACTCATTATGGCAAGAGCAATTTAGGAAACACAATTGTTTATTTTGGTAAAATTTAGAGTTTCTTAAAAAGCGTGATTTTTTTTGTTTTGCTTATATATCATGATGGAGGGAGTAGATCTCAATTGTTGGATGAAAATTTGATGACTCATTTTAAAGTTTATTTGGTAAAGTTAAGAATTGAGTCGTCCGTCTTCATCTTACTATCGAGATGTCTTGACTCTGTGCTTTTCTGGATTGTAGGAAATCTAGGTCTAGAAGGAAAAATGCAACAACTCCGATGAATGAGAGTATGTTAATTTAGAAGAACTAACCTTCCATCCAGCTGCACTAAGACCATAAGTGATCATATAAGCAATGAATTCTGTGTTTGCACTGCATAATTTTTTGTTGAAGAATAAAAATTGTGAATCTTTGTTCTCTTTATAATTAAAAACAGAAATATAAAGATAGAAGAACCTTACCATATTGCAATCAATGAAGTTGTTATTTGTGAATCAGGCATTAGTCCAGCTAAGAAAACTAAAACTTCAAAAGCCCAATACTCCAAACTTGCATAATGTAAAATTAAAGTAGTAAGATTCATAATATAATGATTTGGTGGGTTTTAAGTGTAAGTGGTTAAAAAATTATAAACTTTTCCTTTGAAAAACTTTTCTCCTCTCTTAAGTTCTAACTCTAGCCGTCACCTTTTTTCTTCTTCTTAGTTTATCAAAGAGGGGTGATTTCAGGTCAAATCTTGACCTAAAATCACCCATCCAAATTGTTTTTTCTTTATCGTTATTAAATAAGTGTGATTTTTCACATATTTGTTTGGTTTTGTGTTATTTGTTGTTCCGTCTTTGTGTGGTGTATTCTGTTGTGCCGTCTCTGTACAGTGTATTTTGTTTTTCCGTCTTTGTGCGGTGTTCATTTGTTTCAGGTTGAAGGATTAGATCCGATCAAGTGCAAATCCATCCAATGTCGACTTTTGTTTTATCAACGCTACAGATCGGAGGCATGGACATTCCATACACTTCAATATAGTCATATTTGTAGGCTTATGTAATTTGCCGTTTTATGCTATTAACATGGATGCTGTGAGTTTGTTTGCAGATTCATCCTTTTTGTTTTAGCGAATCTGAATTTGTATTACATCGATGTACTCTATCAATTTGAATGAATGAATATCCTTTGTTTTTAGTCAAAAAAAAAAAGAGTGTAAGTGGTTAACTCTCACATCGACTATGGAAAGAATATTGAATTTATAAGAGAGGTGACCCATGAACTCTCTCTCTCTCTCTCTCTCTCCCCGAAGTTTTTCCCGGACTCCCAAACAAGTGGTATCCATGCCGTCGTTCGGCTTGGTGGGGGGAGCGCGGCGCGCTCATTTGTCGGTGGAGCTTATTTGTTTTGCTCCCCCGTCGGCTCCTCTGTTTGTTTTTGTGAGTCGATCTTGGTATTGGATCAACTGTAGGTGACCCAAGAACCTAATGTCTTAAGGTTTTGGGTGGAGATGTGGCGTCTCTCTCTCGCAAGGTCCTGAAACATTTGCCACGATGTTTCTCCCGAGATTCCTTGGACTCCCCAACAAGTGGTATCCAAGCCTTTGTTCGGCTTGGTGGGAGAGCGGGAGTTGATCCTAATATTGGATCAACTATAAGTAATCCATGAACCTAATTCATAATTTTTTGGTGGAGATGTAGTGTCTCCCTCTCTATTAGTTCTAGCGAATTTGACCCGATATTTCTCCCGAGTTTCCTCATACTCCCCAATAGAATCTTACATTAAACAACAACTAAAGTATAATAATGATCAACCTTAGAAGCTAATATTTTAGCATATTCCCTATTTGGATAAACAACTTAAATAAGTCATATAACATAAGCGCTTATCATGTAAGAGCTTATGTATAAACTATCCTTATAACAAAAATAAAGTCAAAATAGTTTTCATATAACTGTTATGTAATTGTTTCCAGAAGCCCTCCCAAACGATCTCACAAGTGTTTATGACAGTAAATAACCTCAATTAAGCCAATCCAAACAGGTTTGTACGCTTTCTAAGAAATCATCAAAAGGGTAAAAAATAAAGTGAAAGGCATTTAGAAACTCTCACCATACCATTGCTGCTGAGGGCAGAGCTAGTTTCAAGAACTATAGGAGCGGGAGTCAATTCTGGTATTGGATCAACTATAGGTGACGCATGAACCTGTTTTCATATCATTGTATAAACTATTTCCAGAAAGCCATTTGAAACAACCTTACAAGTGCTTACACCAGTAGATAAGTTCAATTAAGCTAATCCAAACTTGCTCATACGCTTTCTAAGCTAAATCATCAAAAAGAGTCAAATAAAGTGAGGGCATTTAGAAACTCATACCATACCATTGCTGCTGAGGGTAGAGCTAGTTTCAAGTTTGTAAATAGGTAATGAAATGATTGCATTGAAAATCCTCTCCATGTATTCTCAAACTTCTTTGCAAAAATGATATATAGTCCTAACATTATCATTGATATCCAAAGTGAAATAGAAGTTGCAATTGGTCCACCTATGAAATTCAAACTTGTCCATTCAACAAATCCATATGCAATTCCAACATGAACCAATGCTGGAATAGCTGAAAGAATAACCAATGGCATCACTATAGATTGTGTCTGTAAAAACCTCAACATGTTTTGTAAGATGCTATATGCAAATAATCCTGGTATGAGAAACTTCATATAGAGTGCAGCTGTTCTAGCTATATCATGTGATTGATGAAGTAACACTAGAATGTGTTCTGTATATAACCAAATAATTGATATAATAATAGAAAAGATGAAAGATATAATGCATGAGCCTTGTAGATAAATTCCCAACATGTGATATTCATTTGCACAAAATCCTTGACCAGAGTGTTTCTAGTGAACCACTTAAACCAACCTAAGACAAGAAGAATAAGGGATAGAAGATAGAGTTTAATCTTGTGACAACATTTAGGCCACTTCTAATAAACAACTTATTTATGAACTTGAAGTATAAACGCTTATCATATTATAATATACGTACTTATGTATATGTCCTTTCTTAAACAAAAAATTAAAATAGAGTTAAATTGTTTTCATAATTTGTTTCTATATGTTCTTTCAAATAGTCTCACAAGTTGTTAAAGTGATGTTTAGTTATTAGGTGGTTAGTTAGTTAACCCCCAAATTGCACTATATAAGAGCCACAATTGTACTCTTTTCACTATCTTTTATCAATAAACCAAACACGCTCTAAAACAACACGACAAGTTAGGAAATATTGATTCTTAAGTATTGCGTCAGATACCAGGATATATGTGTATGATACTTTCTGATACATCTAGGAAAGAATCCAATGATTCAATTTTACTTTTTTAATGTATATTATAGGAATCTCTCTTGCAAAATTTTGATTTTTTTAATAAAAAATGAATTAAATATGAATTTTTTAGTTTTTTGCACATAAAAATTAATAAATAATTTATCTTATGTTAATAATAGTATTATAAATATGAATAAAAAAAACCTTTGAAAAATGCAAAAGTACACAAAATTTTGATTAAAAGCAGAGACAAAACGGTTCACCAAACTCTGAAAGTGTTTCACGAGCACCAAAATCACACTGAATCTGATCGAAACGCCGCAAATTCCGTCACCACCACTGAGGATGTAGTAACAAACTAAGATGGAATCCCCCCTCCCCATAACAACCTAAAGCTTAATGTGGATGCATGCTCACTTTTTGAGTGATGGCCATTGGGGTTTAGGTTTGGTTTTGAGGAAGGAAGATGACCTCTGCCTTGGAGCTGCAACTCGGGTTAGGTTAGGGACGAATTGTGTGGTGTTGGCCGAAGCTTTAGGAGTACAAGAGGCATTGAGATTCATCAATCATCATCATCTCCGTCGCGTGATCATCGAAACGGATTCGGAGGTGTTGGTGAGGGCAATTTCGCGGAGGAGAACCGCCAAATCAGCGTGGGGGTGTGTCAGTTAGCAGGGTTAGGAAAGAGGGAAAAAGGGTGGCCCATGAATTGGCCAAGTAGGCTAGAGTGGAACCTTGTGGGAATTGGGTCCAGGATCTTCCTACTTGTATCACCCCAATATGTTAGTCTAGCTCTGCCACTGGAAATAATAAGATTGTGGAGTTGACTTTAGTATTGTCGGTAACAACTGCAAGCGTGTAACATGTTTTTTCAGTTATAAAGTTTGTGAAGAGTCATCTATGCAATAAAATGAATGATTAGTGGTTAAATGACTATCTTGTAAGTTTTATAGAAAGAGATGTTCCACAAATAATTAACAATGATGTTTTTTTAGCTCATTTTCAAGAAATAGATGATAGACAATTTTCATTATAAATATATTAAAATTTGGCCACACCATCATTAGATGTCTGGATCCGTCCCTACCCCTCACCCCTAATAACTAAAAAGATATAAGCTCTTGTTCTTAGTTTTGTTCCAATAAATTTGGTTTTATTCAAAAACAAAATTGTGACAAAAAATATTTGAGAGAATAAAAATTACTGAAATTTTTCATATGACTATCTAATTATTAATGAAAACAAGAACTATTCATATCAACATCTACAACAGAAAATGGACAAATAATCAAATATAATGAATGAAAAATGAAAAATTTACTATAACAGCCAATCCAGTGAGACTAAACCAAGAATTAGCAAGAGTAGAACCAGCTAACTGAAGCTCACCAAGATGAACAACAAGCATAACAGAAACCAAAGTGATCAAATAATAAAATAAGTTTGTAAGAATCATTGATAATGTAAACATAAGTTGATGTTTTGCTTCTTCTATATCCAATACTTTGTTCTCAGGTATTGTGTTCTGTTCTCCATACCTATGCGTCCACGTGTTGAATTTTTTTGTTTTTAATATATACATTTTATTTATTATTATACTTATGTTTTTATTTTTAAAAATTGAAACTACAATTTATAAAATTTATAGTTGTTGTTAGAATTAAGAATTGAGTCTATCTAAAGTCACTAAGTATGATTTAGTAGTAAGGGGTTTGGGCAATATGCATGAGGTATTATGTTTGATATTCATCGGCAACATTGTAAAAAAAAAAAAACAGTTGAGTCTATGACAATCCAATAAAACCAACTTATAGGAAGAGTATTGTCCCCACTTAAAAACATATAGTTAGGTCATCTTGCAACCGATTTGAAACTCTTAACACACCTCTCACCCCAACACTATTGGACTTAGTGTACGGATATAAATTGTGGGTTGTTTGATCCGAAACTTGATAGCAGGTTGTTGAGCGGATCAGTGGATCATGGAGGAAGCTATGATTTCATAAAAAAGTTTAATTTTGATGCAAAGACAAAACAATTTACACCGTTAATTAATACATTGAATCTTCTCCTTTTGGTACAAAAACACTAATCAATCTTATTTGTGACTTTTATTATAGTATAACTAAATTCAAAAATATGTAATGATTCAAACAATATAATTAAATGACAATTTAAAAGTTATTTTTATGACAATGTAAATCAATTAATTTCTTCACATATTATTACAAATACATTATCTATAATATATTTATTGGTACGATGTTATAATGATATATAGAGGAGTCTTCACCGACTTAGCTTGAATTTCAAGTTATAGTTTTACTCACATCGTAAATCTAACAAATCTGGCACCGTGATTCTAAACACAAACCGAATAAGTCCCAGAAATTTAGTTGTTAAGTAACAATGAGTTGGCCTTTATCTTTGTCCTCTGAAACAATCAGTTTAGTCCATTTGACATATCTTGTCAAAAGTAAGAGTGTCCCAGTTTGACAAACCAAGCCACAAATTACACCAATCCATAAACCCTATATCATAAAACAAATTCAAAAGAAACAATGATTAAAAACCCAATGTAAAATCAAGATTATTCTTCTTTTTTGCGAATTTATATAATAGTCTTAAATATATAAACAAGAAAAGGTATATATAGTTAGTCTAAACCAAATATATAACCTGATATATGTACATTTTGCTTATATTTAAGATCAGAGAAACGTTACCTTATACTGTAAGTTGGTCTTAAATCCAAGAAGACATGAAATAGGTAAACCAATAAGATAAAAAGTTGCAAGGTTGACATAAACAGCTAAGTGCTGCCAACCACATCCTCTAGCTACCCCTGCATCAAGAGTTTTTGTTTAAGATCATGTTGTAGAGAAAGCTTAAATTAAAAGAGATAAGGAATACAAACCTGATAAGACACCTTGGACAGAATCTAATAGTATGGAAATAGCAAGCAAGGGTGTTATTGAAGCAAACTCCTTTTGGATAATAGGACTATTACTAAACAGCTGAATCCATATATCATGACCAAATAAAAGCATCAAAACAAAACAAAAACCAAGAAGGAGAGAGAGCTTTAGAGTGACTCCCATTGCATGTTTAGCTCTTTCTGGTTGGCCAGCTCCCAATTCATTGGAAACCCTTGTGCTATGAAAGTTCAAGTTTCAAATTTTCAATATATGTACAAGAACATATTTTAAAATCCAATAAAATATGCCTTATCAAGGAAATTGGATTGTCTGCGGTCATACAATCACGTTGTTGCATATCTTGACCATTGGATGAAAATTCGATGACTCGCATTTTAAAGTTTATTTGGTAAAGTTAAAATCGAGTCACTGATCTTCATCTAACGACCGAAATCTCTTGACTGTGTGATTTTTTGGATTGTAGGAAATCTAGGTCTAGAAGGAAAAATGCAACGATGTCGATGAAAGAGAGTATGTTAATTTAGACCTACTAACCTTGCAGCAGCACTAAGACCATAAGTGATCATGTAAGCAATGAATTCTGTGTTTGCACTGCATAATTTTTTTTTTTTTTGAAGAATAACAATAGTTAATATTTGTTCTCTTCACATTAAAAACCAAAATATAAAGATAGAAGAACCTTACCATATTGCAATCAATGAAGTTGTTATTTGTGAATCAGGCATTAGTCCAGCTAAGAAAACTAAAACTTCAAAAGCCCAATACTCCAAACTTGCATAATGTAAAATAAAAATGGTAAGATTCATAATATAATGATCTGTTGGTTTCAAGTGTGAGTGGTTAACTCTCAAATCGACTATGAATGGGAAGAATATTGAATTTATAAGAGAGGTGACCCATGAACCTTATACCTTAAGGTTTTGGGTGGAGATGTGGCGTCTCCCCATCTTGTGGTTCTAAAACATTTGACCCGATGTTTCTCTCAAGTTTTCCCGGACTCCCCAACAAGTAGTATCCAAGCCGTGTTTTGGCTTGGTGGGGGAGTGGGAGTCAATCCTGGTATTGGATCAACTGTAGGTGAGACATGAACCTAATGTCTTAAGGTTTTAGGTGGAGATGCAGCATTTTTCTCTCTCTTGTGGTCCCGAATTATTTAACCCGAAGTTTTTCCCGAGTTTCCCCAGACTCCCAAACAAGTGGTATCCATGCCGTCGTTCGGCTTAGTGGGGGGAGCGGGTGTCGATCTTGGTATTGGATCAACTGTAGGTGACCCACGAACCTAATGTTTTAAGGTTTTGGGTGGAGATGTGGCGTCTCCCTCTCTCGTGGTTCGTAAACATTTGCCTCGATGTTTCTCCCGAGTTTCCCTGAACTCCCCAACAAGTAGTATCCAAGCCTTTGTTCGGCTTGGTGGTAGAGCGGGAGTCGATCCTAGTATTGGATCAACTATAAGTGATCCATGAACCTAATGCCTTAATGTTTTTGGTGGAGATGTGGTGTCGCTCTATCTTTTAATTCTAGGCTTCTAGCGCATTTGACCTGATATTTCTCCAAGTTTCCCCAACAGAATCTTACATTAAACAACAACGAAAGTATGATAGTGCTCAACCTAGAAATCATCAAAAGGGTCAAATAAAGTGAAAGGCATTTAGAAACTCATACCACACCATTGCTGCTGAGGGCAGAGCTAGTTTCATGTTTGTAAATAGATAATTAAATGATTGCATTGAAAATCCTCTCCATGTATTCTCAAACTTCTTGGCAAAAATGATATATAGTCCTAACATTATCATTGATATCCAAAGTGAAATAGAAGTTGCAATTGGTCCACCTATGAAATTCAAACTTGTCCATTCAACAAATCCATATGCAATTCCAACATGAACCAATGCTGGAATAGCTGAAAGAATAACCAATGGCATCACTATAGATTGTGTCTGTAAAAACCTCAACATGTTTTGTAAGATGCTATATGCAAATAATCCTGGTATGAGAAACTTCATATAGAGTGCAGCTGTATTAGCAATGTCTTGTGATTGATGAAATAACACTAGAATGTGTTCTGTATAGAACCAAATAATTGATATAATGATAGAAAAGATGAAAGATATAATGCATGAGCCTTGTAGATAAATTCCCAACATGTGATATTCATTAGCACCAAATCCTTGCCCACAAAGTGTTTCTAGTGCACCACTTAAACCAACCTAAGACAAGAAGAATAAGGCAATGAACATAGAGTTTAATCTTGTGACAACATTCAACTTATTTAAATAAGTATTTATGTATATGATATTTCTATAACACAAGATAAAATAGAGTTAAATTGTTTCATATAAACTATAATAAAAAAAATTATTTTCATAAACTATGTTGGAGAGCTTATGGAAACAAGCGGAAAACAACTTATGGACAGATCATAAGTTGTTTTTATAAGCTCTTTCAATCAGTTTCACAAGTGTCTGCTAGGATGAATTTAAATAAGTCAATCCAAACATGTCCGTTTTTGCATTCGGTTGAACAAGCCTTGAGACAATGATTATGATTTATGATGTCAAATTAGCATTAACATTGATCTTAGGATATGGAAAATTAATCCAAAATTTATATTTGCAAATACAAATCAGAAACAATGTTTCACAATTAGACCGAAAGAATGCTTTATTTTTTAATTCAACGGCATTAAATGAGAGAAAAATTCCTAAATAGTACTATTTAGTCTCAAACAAAAGAAAAAGTTAAGTCAACCAAAGTTGATGTATTTAATCAAAAAATCACACCGAAAGAACTGTAAACTCGTGACCGTTCAACCAAACATGGTCTAAAACAAGACAAAATTTCTTATCCCACTTTCATATATGTGTACCAAGTGACCCCGTAATATATTAACATAGGACGGTAAGGATTATAGATGTCTATAGAGTTGAGTATCTTGGAAAATCCAAAATAACCGTCCATAACTAATCCACAAACATTTATTATAACCGGATATTAAAACCAAATATCATAACCGGTTTTGTTTTCACAAAACCGGTTATGTCCATAACCACTTTTATAAACCGGTTTTTGTTTAATAACTGGCTTTTTTTTAACCGGTTTTTGAGTAAAAACTCCAGTTTTCAATTCCGGAGTTTTCTCAAGAAAAAAATTTCGATATTTTGTTCGAAAAAAAATTTTCTATCTTTTTTCGGTAAAGAGTTTCGCTCTTTTTTCGGAAAAATATTTTTGGGAAAAAGGTTCTCGATTTTTTCCTGAAAAAAGTTTTCGATCTTTTTTCCGGAATTTTTTTTCAATTTTTTCGGAAAAAAGTTCCCGATTAAGAATGGCCGGGTTTAGTTATAAAATCCAAACATAATTAACCGGTTTTCAAAATCAGATATGGATTAGTTAATCCATGACAACCGGTTAAAATGAACCTCCCTAGGTGTCTACATAGTTGAGATATCTACTTCTTCCCTATATCTAAATGTTCTTAATTCTAAAAAAAAAGTCTTCCTAGAAATACTAAAACAAATAAAAGAAATATGTCACACTTACATATGTACATTTGACTAGCATTTCATATTGGATATAATTAATGAATAAGAGTTCAAGATTTGTTAAAATAATAAACAAAGAAACATCAGATCAAACATCATGTTAAAGTTAATATTGTATCTTACAGTATTTCATATTGACTAACTTTGTCTAATTAATGAAAACACACAAGAATTGTTCATACCAACATCTATGAAAATGGACAACTAATAAAATATAATGAAAGAAAATTGTAAAATTTACCATAACAGCCACACCAGTGAGACTAAACCAAGAATTAGCAAGAGTAGAACCAGCTAACTGAAGCTCACCAAGATGACCAACAAGCATCACAGAAACCAAAGTGATCAAATAATAAAACAAGTTTGTAAGAATCATTGGTAATGAAAACATAAGTTGATGTTTTGCTTCCTCTATGTCCAATACTTTGTTCCACCATTTCTCAGGTCTTGTGTTCTGTGTTCCATTCTCATCAATTGGTAGTAACAGAGGTGTTTCTGTTTCATCTGAAATGATACTTGCAGCCATGTGAAGTATCTCAGTCTTAGCTTCTCTATACCTTCAATTTTTCTGTTGTGATTATACTGATTTTTGTTTTATATAGATACATTAATACACACGGCATTGTGTGAGGAGGTATTATCGTGTGGCATAGGTCAGCCCAGCAGGCATTTTGCATGATTATTTTCATTCTTTATATAGTAATAGTCAGTACAAGTTGGATAAAGTCTTTTTCATATTTATTCAATGTATTTGCTCTTTAATAATATTATAGATTATAGATCAAATACATCATTTATTTCTCTATGACGGATCGTTTGGAAGAATCTGAGTTTGATTTTTGGTAGGAATAATTTTTTGTCAGACTTTCCTAACCTCGCAGCTGAACTCTGGATTATAAGGTCTTCTTTCTCTAAAAATCGGAGAGCTAATGTAAAGAAAAGTACATCATTTATTCCATTAATTTATAGTTAAGGTTGGAGGAAGGAGTTTCTTAAAATATACTCCCTCCGTCCCATTTTAGAATATTTGTTTTGGCTAAATGCACTATTCATTTATCTGCTTTAACCATATATTTTTAATAATATATTGTTGTGGATCCAAAGAAACCACACTAATAACCTTTAGTGCGTGGAACAAATGAATTAAGCAACCAAAATAACAATTAATGAGAATGAGCAATAAACAACAACCAACAAAAGAAATAACAAAGAACGGGATAAAGAACACCGATAAATTTGTTTACCCAGTTTGGAAATAACAACCCACTCTGGGAGAGAGAACAACTCTTCGTTCCACTATCAACCTTGAAGTACTTGATTACAAAAAGATTTAACAAGAGTTAGTGTTTTCTCGAATTCTACCATTTTCCCAAATCTCACCCCATGACCAAGATATTCAATGATATGTGATTACAAGATGAAAGAAATAAGTTATCAACCCTAAGGACACCCAAGAGAACCCCTCTAAGTTCGTAGCTTGATGTTGGTGACCAAAACCCTCAAAAAACCACTTTCTCTCTCAAGCGCGCATTGCGCCCTGCACCAGCTTAGGCGCGCCCTACGCCACCTGCAGATCCAAAACCGTTTGCTTTCCATCAATTCCAAGGCAAAATCCCAATATATATAGACACTACTACAATTTTGGCTTACAATAGCACTAATTTAATAGCACTTTTACAGAAGTGCTACTAAAGATCTCACTCAAATCTGTTTAATAGCACTTTACTATAAAAGTGTTATTGTAGATACTTAAAATAAATTTATCAAAAGCCTTTTATAGCACTTTTGGAGCAAGCGCTATAATAAATATACCTTTGATAGCATTTTTGTAAAGCGCTATTATACTTAGATAGCACTTTCCAGTCATTCAAAAAAAAAAAAAAAACTAGAACTTTAAGTGGAAAAGAAAATAAAAAATTACGCATCATTCTAAAAACCCAGATTTCAATCCTGCCACTCTCAGATATCGTTCCATCGCTCTCCACTCTCAGATTTCAATCTCGTTGAACCTCCATCTCCTTCGTTTTAACCCAACACTCTCATATTTCAACCCCAATCTGCGCCGAACCCTAAATCTCGTGAGTTCTCTCCCAACCCAGAAGAACCTCAATGTCGAACCCTAATTTCTTGCACCCGATACCTCTGATGTCCTCACTCCCTAGTCATATTTGATTTCGTCCCTAGACCTGTACAAGGTGAGAACATCGATTTTATTGTTATTGTTAATTTTTAATTTGATTAGTATTTACTAAAATTGCAGGAACTCCATGGATTATTTTGATTTCGACGAATCCGCCTATCTCACTACTCTTTATGATAAGCACATTAAATAGCTGAAATCACTCCCTAAGCTTGATTCCAACAAATATATAAGGGAACTTCTTTAAATTTCAAGCCTGGACATGTACAAGGTGAGTGCCCAGCGTTTTGATTAGTTTTATTTGTTAATTTGATTGATGTTGATTGTTAATATTAGTCAGTATTTTGATTGATGACTGGCTGAAGGGATATTTGCTGTTATTGAAATTTTTGGAAAATTTTGCCACTGTGTTTTCTTTGTTGAGTTGAATTGTGGAAATGTGCTAATTATCTGAAGTGTCTAAGGAGCGAGTAAAACCTTGTGTTTAGTTTAAGGATTTTTTTAGCCAATTGTGCAAGGCTTAGAATTCTGTGACTGGATTTTGTGGTGAATTATGCTCACTTTGAGATGGGTTTTGGGTGTGTTTCTACATGTGCAGTGTTGGGAACTACTCAGGGGAGGATGGAGGTAGCAATTATTCTCGGCAGTTCAAGAATTTGGACAAGCTAGCGAAGAGAATAGATGAGGATATTTTGTCAAAATTAGATGGTTCTGCCAATGCAAGCTCATCGACTAAAAGGTAAATTTAGATTTTGTGAACTCTGTTCTTTACGATTTTCATGTGGTAGTGCAAATCTTATATAATCTTTAGGACATGATTGAAATTTTTTAACCAAACCATTATTTAATCATGAATTATAAGAGTTCAAAACTTTTTTAACTCAAAATGTGATAATTAGTTTGTGATTCATTTGCACCGAATAGAGTATGATAATGTTTATAGTGTTATCCCCTAGCATTTGAAATGTCAGTTGAAAATTTCTAGTAACCTAATGGTTTTTAATATGCACATAACAAGTAAATGTTTTATCTTGAATAGTTCAATTGAATTAAACTTTGTTTTTCACATCCAATCTGAGTAACATGTGCAGACCTTGACCAAGTTTTGTTAGAAGTTAATTAGAAACATTCCCGTGATTGAAGAATGCATGACTAGAGGCTCTGACCTCAATTTCTTAAAGATGATATTGTTTTGCATGTGGGCTTGTTTACATATTTTGAAAATTTTATTATTTTTTCTCAAATAAGCATGAAACAAGCATGACGGCATATGTTTTCTTGGTCATATTTATTGTCACTTAACTTCCTATTTCATTTGAGGCTTGATTGATTATAAAATCTAAAGCTCGTTGAACAAGGTCCCTTATCACATCTTGGTTTAATTCTACTACTTGTATTGAAACTGGTTGTTAAAGAAGAACAACACATTGATGATGAATTTGGTTGTTGAAAATTTATGCCTAACTGGGATTTGTTCGATAGAATGTTACAGTACCTTATTTTATATTTTTAGGAATTTTAAAATGAGTAGCTTAGATGTTAATTTAGCAATAAGTTAGCTTTATATTTGTTCCTTCAATGAGAGTTGTTGTCATGGTAAGAGTAGTGAGATTTTGCTTAATGTTTTTGTACCTTTCAGTCTGTTTTTGTTTCAGATCATTGCTACTCTTGTATAATTCCTCACATATTGTTTAAGGCTAGGTATATTGGGACTGTTTTGTATTGGTGTATTGGAGAAAAATACCAATATACTATTTGTATTGAAACTGTTCAATTATGTCATTAAATAAGAGTAATCAAATATATAATATATTCTCAATATTCTTAATTTTTCAGGGATTTCTTGGTAACATGAGAATGGTGTTGGATGGAAGCTGCTCTGTTAGGACTCTGTATGTGAATTTGGCCTTGGATAGGCAGTTAGACATCAGCTGCCAACTCGTGTATTGAAATTGGTAATTGAACAGTTATTATCATACGGCAATTCTGTTAGTTTACTCTCAATTTCTTGTTCGTTGGATTTTCCTTCCACGTTGCACAATAAATAGGCATATTAGAGTGCTCTAACTAGGAAATATTTCTAAGTCCTCTGTCTTTTCCCCTGTTGTGGTGGTTTATATTCAATGTCGTAACTATTAAGACCAATTTGGCTATTAGAACCAATTTAACTAAATTTTGATCCCCGATAATGTACATGATTTTAATTATTATTGTTATTATTAATTCATAAGCATAGATAATGTAATTCAATTCTATCTAAATTTTGTGGTTTTTTTTACTTGAAGTATTTTGATGAATACAAATGTGGTACACACTCTATGGATAAGTTACATGAAGTGAAGGACGAATGGGCGGGATATATGTTCACAAGTGTTATCGCCGGCGGAAGTTGGATAATGTAAGTATACTCTTCTCTGGTTTGGGTTTCAATTTTTAGTCATTATGATTGTTTACGGTAATGCTCGGTTGAAATGTAGCTGCTGCTAAACTTTTCTATTCTCTTCTTTTTAATTTTTCAGGAACTTCTTGAAACCATGAAAGATATGTTTGCTTTGGTTTGACAATTGGCAGAGGATTTGCTTGCTTACGTTAATTAGTTTGTCTTGTTATAATTAGTGTCATGAACATCATCTAGCGAGTTAGGATAATTAGTTTGTTTTTGTCTTAGACACAATTGTCTTGCTTCTTATTTGTTTTGTGATGGATGGGAGACTCATGTAATATTATGGTACTTATTGGCCTCCTTTGTGCCTTTTTATCTTTATTAATATAATTTTTGCCTTTTGTATTATTTCCTACTATATTATAAGTTTCAAATTAAACTTTAGGTCAAAAATACAATTAAAAAAAAAAATTGCAGCTTGTAAAAGAATAGATGCTTTGAAAAAAATCAATTGCATACAATAGCGCTTTTTTTACAAAGTGCTATTAAACATTGGGCAAACGATAGCACTTTTAAACGCAAGTGCTATTGAAACTGAATCATATAATAACATTTTTCTGAAAAGCGCTATTAAATCATGTTGCATAATCAGGTCTACTATAACGCTTTTACTATACAAAGCGCTATTAAAGATTGATCCTACAATAGCACTTTAAAAAGCGATATAATAGCTACATACCTACAATAGCGCCAGCTTCAATAGCACTTTAAAGTGCTATTAAAGCTAAAAAAAAGTGCTATAGTAGCCCTTTTTTGTAGTAGTGAGATGTAAATATTAGTATATAAGATTTTGTTTCATTTGTTTTAATGAATTTTTATAATTTTTACTAATAGACAATTAAATATATTAGTAGTTAAAATTGTGCATCGGCATGGAAAAGAGTATACAACTTTTAGTAATAACAAAAATAAATTGGTCCACTTTAATTCTTATGTCAAATTGGGAGGCATTTTAAGACAATTGTAATATTCTAAAACAGTGTGTTTTGGAAGGATATTACAGTTGACAGCATGCATGGTTATAAGGTAGTGGCTCAGATGCATGCTTATCTAATAGTGGGAGAGGTGGAGTTATGGGTATATATGTATGGGACTTATTTGGAAGAACCGGACGAGTTGGATTGGAAAGTTAAAGTTTCTCACTCTTACTAGCCGAGGAGAGATCCTCTCCCGTGGAAATATAACTTGAGGGAGTTCACTTTATATCCCCGCCATTTATAATTATCGTGTTTATTTTTTATTTTTGACTAACGACAAACAATATTCATTCATTCAAATAAGTAGAGTATATCAATCGAAACCATTACATATTTAAATTTGCTAAAAACTAAAAAGGATGAATCTGCGAACAAGCTCATATCATCCGAGTTAATAGCATAAAACGGCACAATATCTCTGACATACTCCCTCCGGTCAGATTTATAAGCAAAAAAACACTTAAAATTTTGGTCACTATTATAAGAAAAAGTTAACTACTTTTAAACTAATTAATACTGTTATTCCTAATATACCCTTAATTTTCGAAAGGTGCATGTGATTTCCAAGAAAAAGAATGGTACAATATAATAAACTTATTCATGTTTTATATTAAATCAAGAAACTTAATTACACTTAACTAAATTCCTTAAACACCGCGCAAATAATTTTTTTGCTTATAAATGTGACCGGAGGGAGTAGCCTACAATTGATATGATAATATTCAAGTGTCCGGAATAGTTATGCCACCGGATCTGCAACGTTGACGATGCTAAAATCATTGAATCTGCACTGAATCTGGATCGAAGCAAATCTATAAAACTGAACAAAATAAACACTGTACTACGACGGGATTAAACCAAACACCGTACCAAGACGGGAACTCAAGACAAAAGTTCGCACTAAGACGGGATTAAAACAACAATAGACAAGAAAATCACAACAAAGAAAACGCAAACGAAACGTAAAAATGTGTGAAAATCACTTATTTAAATTAAAAGAAATAAAAAAACAATTGAGGGGGTGATTTCGGATCAAAATTCCGAAATCACACCTCTTTAGAAGTTGAACAAGAAGAAAAGCAAAAATTAGGGTTTGTATTGTTGTTGTGCGGCGGTTGAGAGAGAATTTAATTATCGTGTTTATTAAAATTATTTGTAATGAAAAAAAAAAGGATGGATAGGATTCAACTGGAGGGTAAAGTTATAGGAGGGGATCTCCTCTCATTTTAGCCAATATGGATTGTGATTTGGAGTTTTCTTTACTAATTTATGAGCATTGTCCTATTTAAGTTAGGTTATTTTTGTTGATCGATGATGCGGATATTTTGTTCAATGTTGATTTGTTTGTAGACTCTTTTAGATTTCGGCTCTCTTTTCTTAAGAAGTGTTTATACATAAGCTACAAATTAAATTGTTTATCAAAACAACATTGTAACCAATGGAAAAATGGAGATTTGGTTCACTTTTCACATCGGTTCTAGATTTAAAAGGTGTGCAATAGAAAGAGGCACAACATATGTAAAAGGTGATCAGGAGGTCCAAAGGCCAAAGCCGTGAAAAATAACGTTATGGGGATATTTTTACATCGAGTAAATTGAGGGATCTAGATCATCTCATGCACTTTATCTTCTGCCTTTGGTTCTGCACTAATCTTAGCAATTGGATTCATACATTTTCTCTCTCTTCTAAACCATGTTTTATATTAGTTTTCTCTTGTGTGAATATCAAGCATTGGATCAAAACCGTAAATATGGCAAGATATAAAGTGCAGGAGGAGATTCAGTTCTGTAAATTGAGTTGTTTAACCATTGTGAAAAGCCCATGTTCTAAATTTGTGGTATCTACATCGATTACATAATCAATGTAAAAAGTGGTTTTCGACTCATGTGAAAAAATTTGTATATCGTAGTGAAAGGAAGAAGTGAAAGTTTACTTTCTTCTTGCAATTTATAAAGGAAAATCATATGATTTTTTTTTACTTTCTTCCATTTTCTATCATCATCATCTCAAACGGTAAAAGTAGTAATAGTAACAACTTGAAGTCCCAATACTCCAAAATTGTTAAAGTATTAGTGTCTGACACGTATTCGCACAGATACATTTCATGTATATGAAATGAATTTCGTTATACATAAACATGATTGAAGTTATTAGCATATACCAAACTGAAAAGTATAGATCAGATCAACATAAGAAAGTATGCAAGATTTGAAAATTTGAAATAGTATTTTATTCTCCCTTTAAGCATTTACTTACAAAGGCAATTAATGTCCATTTTAAAATTCATAATAAAAAAGCATTATGTCAATGCTAATTAAACGACCAAATAAGCACAAAATAGGCACACATTATTGTGCATATATGCTTAATTAGAATATTAATATTGATCATAAAAACAACACATAGGAAAATAATGTAACATTAATCAAAGAAAGTTTGCAATGAAGTTTACATGTCACTGATCTTTCTTTTCTTCAACTTTTTCTTCCTTAGTAGCTTCTTTCACTTCCTTAGTAGGTTCTTTCACTTCTTTAGCTTTTTTCACTTCTTTGACTTCTTTCACTTTTGCACTTCCAGCCTTTGGCTTCATGAAGCAAAAACATGAGCAACAAGGACATTGGAACAAGAACTTCATTTCCAATCTAAAAATGCTCAGATCCCAATTTTCTGAACAGAGAATGTAGTGTTCAGCTTTTGTGTGTCCTCTTCTTATCTTCTTTCTTTCTAAATAATTTATTTATGCTACTATAGCCATTTACTTTTTCTACATCTAATTTTTATTTTACTATAAGCTGTATATTCATTGGATTCCACTTCAATCACTTTCAATGTCTAATAATGCCAGCTTTTGAATGAGGATATGGGGTGGTGGGGTTATGGCCTTATAGGCTAGCTAGGCCATATTGAAATTAGACGCGGTAAATGCATCACATAGTTATTGATTTTAATTGTCTGATCTGAAATTAATGGTAAAAATAATTTAATGAAATTTAATGAAGTTGTAATGTGACCGATCTTAAATTAATGGACGATATCGATTAATGCGTATAATTGTGTCTATTTATAATCGCAAAATGCAATAGATCTAAATCTCCGAAATGGTGGTTTCTTGTGGGATTTGTATTATGTGTTATCTCATTATACAATTTAGCACTTTGAAGTCGTTCGATCGAGATTATACTATCAAACATTTAATGTGATTTTTTTAATTATAAAATATCGATATTAAAATTTGAATTGTTTAATCTTAATCATATGACTTTAAAGTAGATGTGCAATTATAAAGTTGTGAATGTGCAAACATTCGAGATCCTTCCTTGTGGGTCATCTTGGCCATGCTTGATGAGAAAAAGAATGCACCTATCCTTGTTTTTTTGTATACCAAAACTCCAAAAGGGTTACTCAAGCATGTGAGGTATTATAATTAGGCATAATTTCAAGAAGGTTGAAACCAATTTCAAAGTTTAGACTCAAGTAAAAAATAGAGTATTGGTTTTTAAGTTCTTGTAACTTTTCTATAAGGTAGATAGTTGGTTAATTTTGTTCTGTTCCCATTTTTTTATGATAAGTTAATCTTGGACATAATGATAGGCTAATGGTTAAGTTCAAAGAATTTGATGAGATCAATTAAATTCTTCTAAAAAGATATGCGGCTTGTGGGGTAAACTGTTGTATTTGGTATACAGCTATATACTCCCTCGGTCCATAATATAAGTAAAAAAAAAAAATTCACACTTATTAAGAAAAGTAAAATTTGATAGTTTGAAGTATGACTTTTTGTGTTTTTCTTGAAATAAGTTTCATTGAAAGATGTAAAAAGAATTTTGATTGGTTATTGATTATGGGGAAAAGAAGAGAGAGAGTAAATTTTATGAGAATAAGTAAAAGTAAACCTTGAAAATGATAAAAGTTGGTTTTTTTCTTATAATCTGGGGACAAGAAAAAATTATTTTATTTGCTTATAATATGGGACGAATGGAGCATATGTTTATCAATTTTACACTTTGTGTTTTGTCCCATTCTTGCTACCCATGTGTATTGGTTTAAGAGCTTCTAAATCCATTGAAAATGTTAAGTTTATTTGAACTTAAGGATAGAGTTGAGCATTGCCATTAAAAAAAAATGTTGAGTATTGCCGGATTTGGTTGATTTCGTACTAAAATCGTTAAATCGATAAAAATTACAATTTTTTAATTTAGACTTAATTTTGATAATGTGTCAATTTTAATATGTTAGGTTGAATTTTAGTTTTTTTACAATGGAACCGAGAATCATATTCAAGACCTCTAACATACTACTTAAACCTCTTACCACTAAATTAACTATTATAGTATATTTTATACCTTCTTCTTTAACATATTATACAAGCTCGTAAAATATAACATTTCTCTCATCTATCAAAAATAAATAAAAACAATAAAGTAAAAAGTATGAGAGAAAGAGACTCAAAATCAAAGAAAAAAATAATTTGTATCTTAATCTTACTCAATCGGTTCGGTTATCAATATATACGTTCTTAGAGACTCATACAAGTTCATATGCAACCGAGACCCGACCCACATCCAACAAAATATTTCTATATGTTAACGGTTATGTCGACTTTAAGCCGGATCGTAAATCCTTACATAGCCTTATCATGTATATGCATAATGCACGGTTTCAACTTTCAATTTAATGCTACACTGTTTTTCTGAGGTCACTTGCAAAGGACATTGTTGTTGACTAAAATTAATGACAAGTTTTGAACGAATTGAAAATAGTTGGAGCCCTTGATCTCTAATATAGTAAAATTGGTGACTGTGTATATTGCCCTACAATTTGTACTGTATTATTGTCCTATGGCAGTTGCCGACTTCTCTTAATTTTATTGTCCTATGTAAAATTAAAGAAAAAGAATAAGAAGTCTTAACACACATCCTCTCGTCTAGCTAGCACTATTGAATTTGGTGCGCGAATATAAATAGTGGGTGATTTGATAACAAAAATATAATAAAATGTGGCCCAACAGAATGTGAATGAGGTTCTGATATCATTTTATAATTAGGAGTTTGACCTACTTAATTCTACAAAATTGACTTGTAAGATAATGATTACTCACACTAATGAATATATATTCATATCATTTTGCAAACTAGTACTATGATAGTACCACATAAATAAATCGTTAAGTATCTCAATCCTCTTTTTAAATTTGTGGGTCAAAGTTATAACACTAATGTATGGGCTCTTTTTGTCTCGTTTTTACATCATTTATATCACCGCCCAATTATTCATAGAGACCAACGTTTCGCACCCCTGAAACTCTTGTCCACCCCCTGAAATTACCATAATAACTAGGCACGACAATAAAACTCATATCTGTGGGTATCCGCCTAAACCCTACCCGCTTTGATGGGGAAAACCCGAGTTGACTGAGTTTGGGTTTGGGTTTGGGTATGGGTTTTTCCCGATTTCAAAAGATGGGTTTGGGGCGGGTAACAGGGACATTGATACCCACCCCGAACCCGTCCCCGAACCCGCCCCGCTTATGTTAAAAATTAGATTTTACCTCTTTAAAATTAGAAACTCTTAAACAATCTCTTAAATTATATTCATTTTTTTATTTTTTATTTTTAATTTGAGTAATAAACAAATGATTTTCTCTATTTCTTTTATTTATTTAAAAAAATATTGTTAAAACAAAATAATTTTGGACTTTTAACCTTTTTTTTTAATAAAAAAAATACTAAAATACAATCATAATTCATGTGGAAAGAGGCGTAACGGGAATACCCGATCCCCGTTAGATAGGGGTTTGGGGTTATACGTTTTATCCCCGTATGGAATTGGAATGAGTTTGGGGAAACCCGAACTTTATGGGTTTGGGTTTGGGGATGGCAAAATCCGCCCCCCCCCCCCCCGCCCCGTTGCCATGCCTAATAATAACCTTCTCGCTATTTAAAAAACAAGCATGGTTTTCGCACTCTAAGTAGCGAGTGACAATATTTTATACTTAAACTCAACGTTTTCACCCACAAAGGTGAAAAAAATCATGAAAAAAAGAGTTCGCTTTCTAGATAGCGAACTCTTTTTTTCATGATTTTTTTTCACTTTTTGGGTGAAGACGTTGAGTTTGAGTATAAACTATTGGCACTTGACTCTGAATCCTCAAGCAACGTTTTCACTTTTTTTCCCAAATCTAAGTTTCTGGCCATTTTCACAACTCTGAATCCTCAAATTTGGAACTTTGTATCTTCCAATTCCCATGAGATTTTGGTTTAATATTTTCATAATAATGAAGTATGTCATGTAACCTTCAAATAAGTACCTCCACCATGAAAAATAATTGCTTGAATTGATCACAAATTGTCCATAAAGTCATGCACTTAGTTAGGTCAAAACTTTTAAAAACAATTCTAAGTGTTTCAGAATTTCACAGGTAATGAGACCTTGAATTTCTACTTTGATACTTCCACTTCAAGAAACCTTTTAGCCTCAAATTTTCTATCCACTTGTAGTTTCCAATGCCCTCTTTAAGAGAAGCCATCAAGCATCTCAAATGAATTTGTAAATTGCTCAAAATTGTCTTGTGAAGTTGTGTAGATGATCATAAAGATTTGTACTTCGAAAATATTCCAAAACTCTAATATTTGACTTTTTGAACCTTTTCTTGATTTTCCTTATTCTTGATATTATGCAATAATGCAAAAAGAGGGTGGGATCTTAGGTCAAAAATTGGGGTATGACAATAAGACTTTCATGTCTTTCCAAATCAAAATTTAATAAAAAGATATTTCTTTTCTCATCTCCCCAATCATTTACAAGCAAACAATTTTAGCCAAAAAATATATGTATTACAAGAGGTTCCTATAGAGTACTATAGATGTTTAGGGTGCTAATACGTTCCCTTTGCATAATCAATCCCCGTACCTTGATCTCTTAATGCATTGCTTATTGCTTTATTGCTCATTTAGCTTTGCATGTTTTATTTGTGGGTTTATTTCGATCTTTTCCCCCTTCCCTTGGAAAAATTAAAGTTCGGTGGTGACTTCTTATTTTGCGAGTCAAAGTTAATCAATAGCTTGATCTCCGAAAATCACCGCGACAAATTCGTATCTACAGTAACAGGGTCAATCAACACCTGTTATGTTACTACTGTCAATACTCAAGAACCTCACTATTTTTACATGTATACACATGTTCTGCAAAACCTCAACCTCTGGCTCCCTTTTTCTGCTTTTGAGAGTAAAGTTCTAAGAGTTATCAATCTCGCCTCTTGTCAACTTCACCCTAACAGTTGGGCCTTTGTCAAGGCCTTTGAAATCTTTTGTGAAAACATAGGTATAGTTCCTACTACAGGGATTTTCTTTTAGTAGCCAAGCCAACCGGGTCTCCCCTCAATCTCTCATTTCTATTAGTACCCAAGCCAACCTGGGGCGATTCAATCCGTACGCCTCCAACTTTAAAAACTATAAGGACACCTTTGTTCGTTTTCCCTGTGGGGAAGGGTTCTCCGATCTTATGTTCAACAAGTATGGGGAACCTTTGTTCCCCTTTTACTGGTCTCCAACCCCCGGCTAATAAAGGGAACTAGGGTGGATAGCCTCAATGAATATGAGCGAGAAGCTGTAAAGTTTCTCGTCGGGTTTAAGGTGATGAGTTCTAGTGATCTAATCGCCAGAGAAACAATCCCTGAATCTCTCAGGGCATACTTAGGTAAGGGGATTTTATCTTTCCTCGTACCGCTTTGTGTTTTTGTTTACTCGCCAAGGTACTTATGGTGATATACTAACTCTCTGTTTTTGTCATGTTGGTTTGCAACTTCTATGTCGACTTTCTCGCCTGAAGATAGGAAGGCTTTCATCATGAAGGCTAGAGAACTGTTGCTGCTGCTGCTTCAGATCCTCTATCACAGCTGGTGATAGATGAGACCAGGCCCAAGGTCCCCAAAAGAAAGAATCAGGAGGAGACTGGGCGAATGACCTTCAAAATCCCCAAGAAGGGCAGGGTAGTTCTTGATGATGAAGAAGAAGAGACTCCTGAGGAGCCTCTCAAGAAGAAGACGACAAGCGCCAGAAGTGGCAAACTATGCTCACTAGCAGGAGCAGTAAAGGTGACCCCGCCAGTGTAACCAAAGAGGGAATTTCTACTAGCAAGACCCCCTCTATAAGTTGTTGTTGTGGTAATCCTAGTGAGAGGAGGAAGAAACAGAAGAGTTATCCTTCCAGCTTTTTGGCTCCAGAGTTTGACTCCTTGTCCTTCATTGATGAAGGGTTTCAGAAATTTGGCGACCCCTCCTCCCTTAATGACGCTAGTTCAAATGTCTTGGTGAAGAAGGTGATGAACCGTCACATCCAGGGTGCCATGATTAGTTATTTCCTTTCTGCTCGTCAAGAGCTTGCTCTTATAGAAGCTGACAACAAGACGAAGACGTCAGACGAGAGCTTGGCATCCCTTGAGAAGGAATATGGCGACACCAAGGCCACACTGGAGAAAGATCTCAAAGACTTGGGGGCTGGCTTTGAGGAGGAGGTAAAGAAGGCGGTGAATGTTAAGGAGAATGAGTGGGCTAAGGAGAGGAAAACTTATGTGGGCGAGGTGAAAAATTTGAGAGAAAAGGCGAGCACACTTGAAGGGCAACTCGCCTCAGCGACCCAAGAGAGGGATGCCGCCATCTCTCTGAATGAGGAGCTGACTAAGGTGGTAGACGCTCTTTCTGCCAAAGTGAGGGTTTAGGAGCTGGATCTCGGATCTCAATATAATGACGGCTTCCAATATGCTTTGGAGCAGGTGAAAGTCATCTTCCCTGATGTGGATGCCACCAAGTTGGGCGAGTTGGACGCCCTTAGTCAGATTGTGGATGGAAAGCTAGTTCCCTATACTTTGCCTGGTTCTACCTAATCCTGTGCCTCTACTGGTGTTTCTTTTTGGGGCTGCGCGCCCTTATTTTTTGATGTAATATTTGTACTCGCCTTCTGGCGCTATTCTCGAACACCGCTCTATATTTTAATTATCTTTTATGTTATACTATCCTCGCCTCATCTTTTACTTTATTATACATGTTTATTTTTATGATGTTATGTCTGTTTCTAATCTTACTTCATCGTTTGTAACGGATATTACAATTAACTTGCTCTTAAACTCCCCCACCCACTACAAAAACGAACCTGAACACATTTCCCAAAATAGTCAATTCAAAGGTAGTTACTATTTGCCTTGAATTATGCGCTCATGCTTATCTTATTAGGGTTTCAGAGTCCTATAAAAGGAGGCTTTCCCCTTACTATTTTTCACATCTAACAACTTCTTCTATTCTCTTTCTCTTTTTTCTTTTGGAATCATGGATAAACCATCCAAGAAAAGAAACGTTTCTCCATTTCGTAGAAGTTCTAGGGTTAACTCCTGTAAATCCTTTTCTTCTAAAACCAAATCTTCCAAGGCCTCCTCTTCCAAGGCCACAATTAAATATTCCAAGAAACCTCAACGTCAGATCAAGGAGGCGGAGACCTATGATTCTGATAAAGCTGATTCAGATTATGTTGAATTCTTGAGGACTTACAATCCCGAAGACGAAACTTGGGATTCCGATCAAGAATGTTCCTTAGTAACGGTGGAATCCAAGCTAACCTCGGTTACGGAGAAGAATTTCGCTTGTAACAAGAGGTGGGAGGATTCTCCTCGTAACGGTAAAAGTCGTCTTTAGAGACTCCCGTTGTGTAGGAGCTACCAGAGCTTGCTTCTTGCTAGATTTAGGAATTTTGTTTAGACTTTAGGGCTATTGTGTAATAACGACCCTTGCTTCAGTTGCAGGGCTTCATAGAAATTTAAGGCTATTATGTAATAATAAACCCTGTTCAACAAACTCAATAAAATCTTTCTTTTATTATTTCCTGTTTGCAGATACATTTGTCGTATCTTGTGTGATGGCTAAAAGATAAAATAAAAAATACCTTTCTTCTTTGGTGAGAAATTATCTTTTATGATGGCTCGCCTATTGGCCTTCTGAATGCGCTTTTGGTGATGTCTCCTTGCTCCCCTAATAATTTAGCTCGCCAAAACCTTAGACTCACATGGCGGCTTTCAATAAATCACTCGTTAAAGCCTTAGACTTAAATGACGATGTTGATGATTTTGCTCGTCAAAGTCTTAGACTTATATGACGACTTTTGATAAATCACTCGCCAAAACCTTAGACTTACATGACGGTGCTGGTATTATACAATTATTTTTTTACTAGATTTTTAGCTCGCCAAAACCTTAGACTTACATGGCGGCCTTAGTAATTCGCACATCAAAGCCTTACACTTACATGATGGCGCCGATATTATATATTTCTTTTTTACCGGATAATTACACTCGCCAAAACCTTAGACTTACATGGCGGTGTTAATAATTTAGATCGTCAAAGCCTTAGACTTACATGACGGCCTTTAATAGTCCACACGTCAAAGTCTTAGACTTACATGACAGTGCTAATTTCTTTATGGCTGAGGCCTTGGACTTACACAGCGTTGATCCTTTTTGGTATTTGCAACTTGCTGAAAGGCAAACTAACAAGTGGTTAAATAACACACTGTAATCTTTCTGAAAACAGTGGTCCTTAATAAAATTATGCAACAATATGAATATGGGAGAACGATATTCAAATTAAACCGAAGTATGTTGGATTGTGACCATAAATGGACTAGTGAACATAATCAAAACAAAAATACAGCTCAATCAGGCTAAAGTTAACATAGTGTAGTAATAACAATATATAAGCCCAAAAATATGAAGAAATAGATTTCACAAAGAACCAGACAAATTTGATCTAGAAATTAAAGAGCGATAACACCTGGATCGGGAGTCGCCTAGCAACAAAATTGAATGACGGTGAGACGATGATGCTGGACGGTAAGGCAGTGGCGACAGTTCATTGAAGAACATGTTTCAGTTGGAATGTTTAGTTAGCAGCTTCTATCTCACCTAATGGTATCAATGACCAATTGCTTTGGTTTTGTGATCAGCCCTTAAAAGAGTGTTGTGCTCCACGTATTTTATACATGTAAGACAAATACTAACAAAGTTATGAAAAATTGAGTTAGAGATATATCATAATCATATAATATAACTACTGGATTATTTATCAATTTATTTTTGGGGTGGCGGTTCAATCAGAAGTGGTCGCCTGAGACATATCATATAGAATGTATTGGTTTTATAATTCAGACTGTGCAATGTTGAGTCAGATGTTGGAACATCTGTCCTTCAGATGCTCTAGCAGTCAGAGACTCTAGCTCTTATACAATGTTGGAACATTATTCTGTATAGGCAGTTAGCAGTTATTAGTTTGTTATGTACAGTTGTCATTTCTGTTAGCTAGTTTGTTTGTTTGTCTTAGGTAGTTATGCAGTTGCTTGCATTTAAAGCAACCACCTATTGTATATAAACAATTAAGGCCCTTTGTGGAAGAATAAGATTTTTCTTTACTTTCCCTTTATCATTTTTTCTATTCTTTTCATTGTTTTCCATCTCTCTCATAATTCATCTCCTTCAATCTTTGTTCAAAGGGTTAGAGTGAATAACCCAACAAAGTGGTATCTAGAGCAAGTACGATCCAAGGAATTTTTGATTCAATCTTGAGGATAGAATCTGTGATTGTGAATCAATCATGGCAGGGAAGAGTAACTTCCACGCAAATCTTCCAATTCTTGATGGAAAGAACTGGGATACATGGGTCAAACAGATGAAGGTGATATTCATTGTTCAAGAAGCTGATGAACAAGTGAATACGATTCTTGATCCATTCCAGCCAATGCAACAGAGCAGCAAAGAACCACATTCAGAGAGGCAAAAAAGAAGGATAGCAAGGCTCTGTTTCTCATTCATCAATGTGTGGATTCAAAGGTATTTGAGAAAATTGCAGATGCTACAACCTCTAAGGATGCTTGGGACATTTTGCAGAAGAGTTATGGAGGTGATGCAAAGGTTAAGAAAGTCAAATTGCAAGCCTTGAAAAGACAATTTGAACGGTTGGAGATGAAGAATGATGAAGCAGTTGCAGAATACTTCACAAGGGTGGAAACTCTCACAAATCAGATGAAGAATTGTGGAAGCACACTCAGTGAAGAAGAAATGGTGGAAAAGGTACTAAGAACTTTAACTCATAAATTTGATCACATTGTGGTGACAATTGAACAAACAAGAGACTTGAGTGAAATAAAGATGGAGGATCTGCAAAGCACTCTTGAGGCTCATGAATTGAAGCATGGTGAGAGAAATCATGGCAAAGAAGATGAGCAAGCTCTGTCTGTAAAATTCAAGAAGTATCAAGATGAAAAGAGGAAATGGCAGAACAAGAAAGGTTCCAAGAAATGGAAAGAAAGTGTTGAAGACAAGTCTGAATCTTCAAAGAAAGAAGGAGGGCAAAAGTCAAAGAAAGATAAGAGTACCATTCAGTGTTACAATTGTAACAAGTATGGTCATTATGCAAGTGAGTGTAAGGCTCCAAAGAAGAAGAAAAGTCAGAATACTGAAGAAGAAGCAAATGTTGCACAAGATGGTTCAACATCAGAAGATGATGTGAGTTTCATGGTTACAATTACTGATGAAACAGCTGAGTCTATGGTTTGGTACTTTGATACAGGGTGCTCAAATCATATGACAGGGAGCAAGAGTATTTTGACTGATTTCAACAAATGTCTTAACACGAGGATCAAACTGGCCAATGGTAATTTCATTGCAGCTGAAGGCATGGGAAATGTGGTGATTCAGAGGAGCAATGGAAAGAAGGCAGTTATTGAGAAGGTCCTATATGTGCCAGGGATGAAGTGTAATCTGATGAGTGTAGGTCAATTGCTTGAGAAAGGTTTCAAAGCAGTGTTTGAAGGTGAAACACTGAAGCTCTTTGATTCAAAGCAGAGATTGATCTTGAAAACAGCTCAAAGTCAAAACAGAACCTTCAAGACACAAGTTAAGACAATTGAAGTTGAATGCTTAGCTACATCTACTGAAGATAAAGACAGTGACTTATGGCACAGAAGGTATGGTCATTTGAATTTCAAAAGCTTGTCAATGCTTAATTCAAAGAACATGGTGTTAGGACTGCCTAGTGTTATAGCTCCAGTAGATACTTGCACTACATGTCTGTTAGGGAAACATCCTAGATCACCATTCAAAAGTAATTTGCCTATGAGATCTAGTGAAGTGCTAAATGTTGTGCATTCAGATATTTGTGGACCAATTGATGTGTTATCAACTGGTGCAAACAAATATTTCATCACATTTGTGGATGAGTACTCAAGGATGATATGGCTGTATCACATAAAAGCTAAGAGTGAAGCTTTTGAAGTGTTTAAGAGATTCAAAACACTGGTTGAGAAACAAAGTGATAAGTCAATCAAGGTACTTAGAACAGATGGTGGAGGAGAGTACACATCAAAGGAATTTGAGAATTATTGCAAAGATCAAGGCATAATTCATGAGGTTACTGCACCATATACTCCTCAGCATAATGGACTGGCTGAAAGGAGAAATAGGAGTATCCTAGATATGGCAAGGAGTATGGTAAAGCAGAAGGGTTTGCCACATAGGTTTTGGGGTGAAGCTGTGTCTACAGCTGTGTACATCCTAAACAGAAGTCCAACAAAGAAGTTGATAGACAAGGTACCTGAAGAGGTGTGGTCTAAGTGCAAACCAAGTGTGACTCACTTCAAAGTGTTTGGTTCCTTGAGTTACAAGCATGTACCTGATGCTAGAAGGAAGAAGTTGGATGACAAGAGTCAACCTATGGTTTTTGTTGGATATCATAGAACTGGGGCATATAGACTGTATAATCCCACATCAGACAAGATAGAGATCAGTAGAGATGTGAAGGTCTTGGAAAATGAAAGCTGGGATTGGAAACAGAAATCCACATCTAAGAAAACTTGTGAAGTGGACTTAGATGTTGGAACATCGGAAGCAAATACTCCAGTAACTTTTGTTGATCAACATCAACATCAGGAGAATCACAATGAGGAAGATGCCTCAAGTGATGAGGATAATGGAAGACACCTACCAGTAAGATCTCACAGAACTACTCAAATCCCAAGAAGGTTAGCAGATTGTGATATGGTTCCAGATAATGTTGTAGACAATGAGGGGAACATTGTGCACTATGCTATGCTAGCAAACACTGAACCTCTAGATGTCAAGAGTGCACTAAAGAGTAAAGTGTGGTTAGAAGCAATGATTGATGAGTTAAAATCAATTGAGAAGAACAGGACATGGGACATATGCAAGCTACCTTCAGATAAAAGAGCAATTGATGTGAAATGGGTGTATAAGCTGAAGCAAAATCCTGAAGGTCAAGTGATCAAGCATAAGGCAAGGCTTGTGGCTAAAGGGTTTCTGCAAAAGCAGGGATTAGACTATGATGAGGTCTTCTCACCTGTGGCTAGACATGAGACTATAAGGTTAGTGATAGCACTAGCTTGTAGTAGAAGATGGCCTATGTTCCACTTAGATGTGAAGTCAGCATTTCTAAATGGTCCATTGGAAGAAGATGTATATGTGAAGCAACCACCTGGCTTTGAGTTGAAAGGCAAGGAAGATAGGGTGCTGAAACTGAACAAAGCTTTGTATGGCTTGAAGCAAGCCCCAAGAGCATGGAACAAGAGAATTAACCAATTTCTTGTTATGCAAAGTTTTGTGAAATGTAGTGTTGAATATGGTGTTTATGTGAAACACAGTGATGACAAACATATGTTAATCATATGTTTGTATGTTGATGATTTGCTAGTGACTGGCAGCTCACCCATGGAGATTGAGAATTTTAAATCACAAATGAAGAGTGAATTTGAAATGACTGATTTGGGAAAATTGACTTACTTTATGGGAATGGAACTCCTAGAAACACCAAAAGGAGTGATATTGCATCAAGCAAAGTATGCTACTGAGATTTTGAAGAAGTTTGAAATGCTTGATTGCAATTCAGCAGTGATACCTGCAGACACAAGGCTGAAGCTAGAAGTAGATGGAAGCAGTGAGACTGTGGACTCTACTATGTTCAGACAATTGTTAGGTTCCCTAAGATACTTGTGTCAAACCAGACCTGACATTAGCTATGCAGTAGGCTATGTTAGTAGATTTATGAGCAAGCCACTGAAGTCTCACCTCCTAGTAGCAAAGAGGATACTCAGATACATCAATGACACAATACACTATGGTGTGTTATTTCCATATTCAAGTGATAGCTCCAAACTTGAATTGAATGGATTTTCTGATGCTGATTGGTGTGGAGACAAAGTAGACAGGAGGAGCACAAGTGGCTATGTGTTTAAATTTCAAAATGCACCAGTTTCATGGTGTTCTAAGAAGCAATCAGTGATTGCTTTGTCTAGCTGTGAAGCTGAGTATGTTGCAGGCTCTCTAGCTGCTTGTCAAGCTAATTGGCTGCAATCACTTCTCAGTGAAATGAAGATTATTGACAACATCACAGTAATGCTGAAGATTGACAACAAATCAGCAATTAACTTGGCTAAGAATCCTGTCAGTCATGGTAAAAGTAAGCACATTGAGACAAGGTTTCACTTTCTTAGAGACCAAGTTAACAAAGGCAAACTCAGTCTGGAGTATTGCTCAACTAATGATCAACAGGCTGATATATTGACTAAAGCTGTGAAGAGAGATCAGTTCCTGAAGCTAAGAAGAGAGATGGGGATAGTCAGCTTTGACAGTCTGAATTAAGGAGGAGTATTGGTTTTATAATTCAGACTGTGCAATGTTGAGTCAGATGTTGGAACATCTGTCCTTCAGATGCTCTAGCAGTCAGAGACTCTAGCTCTTATACAATGTTGGAACATTATTCTGTATAGGCAGTTAGCAGTTATTAGTTTGTTATGTACAGTTGTCATTTCTGTTAGCTAGTTTGTTTGTTTGTCTTAGGTAGTTATGCAGTTGCTTGCATTTAAAGCAACCACCTATTGTATATAAACAATTAAGGCCCTTTGTGGAAGAATAAGATTTTTCTTTACTTTCCCTTTATCATTTTTTCTATTCTTTTCATTGTTTTCCATTTCTCTCATAATTCATCTCCTTCAATCTTTGTTCAAAGGGTTAGAGTGAATAACCCAACAGAATGAAGGTAAAATATACTTGTCATTTTATGTGTCTAACTATGTTCGTCAATGTAACTACATAAAAGAGCATGTAGATATAATATACTTGAGATTGGCAGGTTCTAGTGGAGTGTACTTCTGGTACCTCTTCATTTTCCTAAACTTTCTCTTATATTGTTGTCGTTTCTTTATTTATATATAATATATTTGCCATTAAAAAAAAAAGAGCATGTAGATATAGATACTAAAGATAAATATAAATTCTTGTGACAACAAACCTTACTTTGTTAATATCAGATTATTTTAATTTCCAATATTAATCAAACTAACTTATCCGTGAAAATAATTAATTCTGAAAGCTAGATTAATCCGAAGAAAACTCTTTCATAACACCAAATATTTAGTCCAGATTCCTTGCAGATCATAATATATGAGTGCAACTATACAATATTGGAGAGCTAATGAATTAAAGTAACTTTGAGAGAATACTCAATCTCTTATAGAAGAATAACAAGAAAGTACGCATAACCTCATTATGCGTAAAGTGTTGGAACTGATGGAGGATCGCCGACGAAATTGACTTTCGTATCTTCCTGTGTGAATGAACTAGTAGTGGCTCCACGTTCTACCATTATGTATTAAACACATGCCTATTTACAAGCTAATCATGGTATAACGTGGGTATAATATCTAGCTTTCTTCTAAATCATGCTCCTGGTCGTATGATTAAAAAATTCCTCGGCGTATGATTAAAAAATTGTTCGTTCTTCTTCATTGAAATCATAGGTATTTATAGATTACATGAGGAGGAAAATCCTCCCGCCCTTTTCTTCTAGTAGTGGCTCCACGTTCTACCATTATGTATTAAACACATGCCTATTTACAAGCTAATCATGGTATAACGTGGGTATGCTTTCTTCTAAATCAGGCTCCTGGTCATATGGGTGATAGTAGCGAGTGGAATGGATAATGAGAAAATAGCGGTTACAGTTGCAGATCGTGGGATCATGGGGTCTTGGGCATCTCGCCCTCTCGCCTAATTGATGATGAGTGTTGTCTCGCCCAATGGTCCCGCCTTCTGGCGTGTTTGGGCCATATTTTCATTTATATATTGGGCCGTTGTCTGGATTGTTAAATAATGTATGGGCCTTGTTAACCGCACCTCTTATATTTTTACCCCGTCCAATTTCTTCTGAAAATAAAACAGAATCATACACTAAAAGATCTTTATTTTGTGTCAAAAAAGATATTTCTTCTACATACCAAAAAAAAAATGAGGGTGTAGCACTTACCCTTGACTACAACAGAATGAAAAGTCACTTTGAGCCAACATAATATGAAAGAATGTGGTCAACAATAATCTCCGCTGCTTCAATGACTCCTGAAGCGATGGTTGGCTATAACAACTTTCAGATCCCTCTATAATTAATTCCTTTTTCTCATAAGTAGCAGCCACATGGAAATTACTCCAACCGCATATTCAATGAAATCCTTTCATGTTTCATCATCATCTTTTGGTTTTAACATGATTGTGCTGAACTGGTTCAGGTATATGATTTGATACATGATGATTTTCTCTTAAACAATTCTCAAAGTTTTTAACTAGGGTGGCCTTCAATTCTTTACTAGGATGTGCATACCAAACATATTCAACATAAAAGATCTTAGATGATAAAATGTGGGATTGCTAAAGCGAATATTTTAAGCAACTCAGCTGTAGCAAAACCAAAAGGCCCCTATCCATTAATGTCTGATTTAAAAAAGACAATAGTCGACTCAAAATGTGTAAAAGATAATTTATTAAATTGTGCAATATATAATCATGGATTTGGATTCCTGTAGTATATGTTAATCATGGCCATTCATAAAATTGGCTTTTTATCGATGTGTTGTGAGTCGTTAGATTTTGTACAAACGGTCAAATTCTACTTAGATGCGCGTAAAAACTTAAATGCAGGCAATACTAGTCCAATAATCATCGAAGGCAAAGTTAAAGAAAAAATTATAACAATTTAAAGGCAAAATATCTTTTAAAGGCAAAGTTGAAGAAAAAAAATTAACATTGCATTAATAATTAGGGAAAAAGACAACATTGAATACTTACTATAGTTGATTTGTTTTTCAGTCAAAAAAACAAAACAAAGTTACCTTTTTTTTTGTAGAAAAAGGTATTTTTGAAACTAGTATTCTTGAGGCGTTTGCTAACACACCTACATCGGTTTAAGTAATCTCTCATGTTGAACCTAGCGGATTTGGTAGGTTCAACATCAATGGTTGATATTTTAATCACTTTTATATTATTACGCATGTCGGCATGTGCATGTCATTAATTATTGGCTTACTCACTTTACTCTCTAAAATAAATTGTTCACGTGTACGAACTTATCTTATTAGATGAGATTGCGCTATATAAATCAGCCATAATGTTGTATCAGAAAACAGACATATAAATGTAACACCTGACTTTCAAATAATTTTTTTGCTATAAAGATCACATTATCAATTCCCAAAATGGTGTATTACTGGCAAACCCGAAAAAATGTTGAGGCAGCAAATGAGGTCAGTTTAACAAGCAACCAAGACAAGGAAGCAAATGTATCCCATCAGCACAAATAGGTAGCTCATTGCGCCCATTTTGGAACAGTGTGGCTAACAATTCGGTGTTCAATTCTAGACACAAACTAATTCAAGGGTCAAGCCTTTCGAAAGAGTAAAGATAGCGGATATCCTTGGGAGGATTAATGGAAGTTCCTACCTTGTTGTCGTTAAAAATAACCCATCTACCATCTTTTAAGATGTGTGCAACATAGTGACCACAGTGTGTTGAGGTTCCGATTCCCGTTAGTGATATCCTGTGAAAAACCAAAAAGAGAAAAAATCATAAAACCACTTGTCAAACTAATAAAGCCGAAAGTAGCAACCGAGAGAAAGAAAAAGGAGGAAGCAATAACGTCAAACAAGTACATTATAACAAGCTGAGATCAACAAGAACCAACTCTACCTGTTTCCAAGATTGGTTCCACTTCCTGTCCACTCTCGGATTCTATTCCATTCAAAATTGGTATTTTGGTCGAGTTCTTTTTCAGCAGTTGTCATTTCAGTCTGATACATAGTAATACACCAAAAGTTAAGTTTACTGCCTACACATCCATTAATAACTTGTACGCAGAATCTTGCTTAGAAGTTGGCCAAGTAATAGGAATATATTAAACAGTGGTGATAGTAATATAAAAAACCTGATGTCTCAGGCTTAGAAGGAGAGATGGAAGTGATAGATAATAAAGCATGGTAAAGGAAATTGTATTCCTCAGATTAAAAGGAAAAAAAGGTGTGATATATCTTTTAAGATGCACCATCTCAGCTATGAATTATTCCAAAAAAGCTTAACCTTAAGTTCCATGTTTGTGTTCAATTACTAATAGTCTTGCTTGCATAATCAGCTGACTAGAGTGCTAAACCATTATAAAATAAAGCTTTAAAAAAATACAAATGCATCACTAAGAAATGATCATAGAACATAACAGTAATCTTGCATAATGGTACATTAAATCAAGCTCTACAAGTAAACTATTGAAACTACTAGAAACATAAAGTTGTCAAAATAAAATACGCTCGAGGGCATCACCTGCTGCTTCCAGATCAGCAGTAATAGTCCCGAGCATTACGGCAAGTGGATAGCCTGTCTTTTTATAATGTTCAACCGCATGGTTGTTTCCACCACTTCCATCCCAATTTTTCCCCCCACAAAGGATCACTCCATCGGTCTAATTTAACCAAAGATTGTCCGTCTTGTCACACTGAGAACATTTCCACCCAGATGGAGGAATAACAACACCATTGTCAATTTGTTGTAAACTCATTGCATAGGTACTGACGAGTTTCTTATCAGCAGTCCAAGATGCAACTTGCTCCTTCCGTTCAGCTAAATACTGAATCAAATTAAGATAAATAATGAAATCAATACACAACTAAAATTTCTTCCTCGGTAAATGACAAATAGAAACCAGTCCACAATATATTTGAAAGTTCCTGGTAGGATTTAGATTTGAACAACCATGACACTTCACTACTAAATAAGGTGAAACTAGATTTCGGATTTCAGATATACATAAAAGTTCAATGATTTTAGGTTCTATAAGGCTTTGCAGAATCTTCTATTCTATCAAAGAAGCATTGAACATCTCAAGCAAAATACAGTGAAACTCAAAGTAGACAATATGTTTGGGATAAATAAAACCGTGGATAGATAATGAATATCAGATATTCTAATTGTTAGATGTAAATGATTTGGCTTAGTAGTATATTGGCTTAGTGCTGGTTTTTTGCTGCTACTCTGCTAGGTGTTTTGCAGCTACTGGGTCTATAGTTCTTGTTTGTTGTTTAGTTCGAGTATTAGTGTACTCCTTGTACCTAGTACTGTTATATCAATAAAATTTAGCCTATTCGGAAGGAAAAAAAGATGTAAATGAGAGTGGGAGAGGAAATACCAACTACGTTCCAATTTTCCTCATTCTGTTAGTTATATAGGATTTACTTTAGCATTCTAAGTAGATTCAAAATAAATTAAACAATACATCCAAATGATATAAAGAACAATAACCCAATTTATAGAATATTGCCTACCTTCAGCTCTGCTATCTCTTGCTCATGTTTAGCAAATGTCACAATGAATGCTGCTTCCTTTTTCTTTGCTTTTTCAAGCTGATAACCAATAAAAACATGGAAGAGATCAATAAATATGATCAATGTATAAGGAATCATTTCAAAGTAAAAAATAGAATTTTAGATTCTGAATGACCGGACCTGGTCTCCTAAGGACTCTTCCGATGATTTCAGTGCTTGAAGATAATTAATCACCAATTTGGGTACTAGAAAGCATCAACAGGAAACAACTTGTCAGGTATATATATATATTTAAAACACAAAACAGTCATACATAGAACTGGATTTTTGAATAATTAGTACATTCATGATTTATCACAAGCAAATAATTCACGTACAAACTAACCTGGTGTGGTCCCAGCAGGTATGAATGGTTCATTTTGAAATGAAGAGTGCCATTTTTGAATCTCGGTTTGTGCAGCCTCAAGTTCATTCTTCAATATGCAATGATCCTGTAAACAATTTTAGGAAAGGAAAAGCTATGACTCAACCTAGACTAGGATTGCGATTTTCTGCAGTCGAGAATCAATTGCAAACAATCACATACATTCAAAAGACTTATTTTATATGACAAGATGCAAGTAAACATACAGTTACCTAGAGGCTAGACATCTTTTAAAGCTTACAGTTACTAGATTGAATTGTGAGCAGGTAACAAAAGTATGTTAGTTTTACAAGAGAAGGGATACATACATCGGGTTTTGTGTGGAATGGAGCAAGTGTTGTGACCAAATCCTTTATATTAGGCCGTTCTCCCAGTTCATATTGCAAACATTTAGAGGCAAGATTGACAACTACGGTTGCCTCTTCTGTAGGATACTTTCCATCCAAATAACAATCCATCGAGAGCGTGATATTTTTTCCCTGTATCATATCAAGTTCCTGCAAACAGAATCAGATAATTCCATATGGCACCAATAAAAAAAAAAACTAATGAACAAGTCAGAGTAAGAAAATAGTAAAATACACACCATTATTAGGATAAAATTTGGATGAAGTTCCTTATATCATTATCGTCAAGTTCCCAAATCAAAATATGGTGTATTAGTTTGATTCGAGAACTTGTCTTCAAGATTCATGTTGTATGTCTTTCAATTTAAATTTGGAAAAAGTGTTGTTAGGGGAAAAATTATACAGAAAAAGGTTCGACTAAAACTAGTAGTTAGTTACTTTTGGTTAACAAAATATTAACACGGTGGTATGCTCATTTTGTAATAACTAATAGTTAGAACAACTCCTAGAGTACTCGTATATTAATATTAATATTAGCAATACAAACCCAAGCCTGCTCATACAACAAGACTACTAAATACTAACCTAAACTAAATACTGAATCAAATTAAGATTTGAAAGTTCCTGGTAGGATTTAGATTTGAACAACCATGACACTTCACTACTAAATAGGGGCTAGACATCTATTACAGTTACTAGATTGAATCTAAAACTGATCCAACATATACCAAATAAGCTTTATGTAATTTATGGCTAATTTATGAGAGTAACTAGTTTGCAAAAAAGGAGTACATAGAAGAAACTTACATAAGTAGCTGTGACATAAATCTCACTTTCAGTGGTGAGGACACTAGGAGGGTTTACATCCATGTTGTTCTTCATTGAACCGCCCAAAAACGAGAGTCTCGGTTTGGGGCAAAGGAGCCCTAGTCCCTACATTTTTTAAAACAATAAAGCTACCGGCACAAGTTTGAAAAGTTTACCGGTTTGTAATTTAAATTTTCTAGAACACCTGGAATATTTAAAAAAAAAAATATGCATATCGGCACACTTGTGAAAAGTGTACCAGTAATTTTAACATATCGGTAAAAAAATGGTCTAACCGGTACACTTTTGAAGTGGTGAACGACTTTTACCGGCAAAGTGATAAAACGATAAAGTAAAAAACATAAAATATACAAGAGTAACATAAGGGTGCAACTGGAATGTTTTAAAATGTGTTAGGGTATAGAGACAATTGTTGTGATAGAAAATTTAGAGATCTAAAATATCCTCAAAAATTTGAAGTGACTATTTTACACTTTTAGATTAACCAATCCAAAGGTATAAAAATTCCTAAACCTCATTAATAAAAGCATTTTGTACTTTTAAATTAGTCAATCTGGACGTGCAAAAACTCATGAAAATTTGGAGTGTGCATTTTACACATTCGGATTTATCTATTTGGAGCTGTAAAAAATTTGAAATGAAAAACACCTTTAAATTAGATAATTTAAAAAATCTTGCCTGGATTGGTTAATTCAAAGAGGGTTAAACCTTGAAACAAAAAAAGAGATTTTAGAAGCTTTTTGAAAATTTAGAGGAAAAATAAGCTCTCAACACAAGATAAAGTTTTCGTATTGGGCTAGCTTTCTTAGCCCATAAGATGTCTAGCCTCCTCTCAAATTCAATTTTGTAGCAACCAAAAGAAAAAGTGAAAAAGGAAAAGAATATATGTTATTTTTACCTTTCATCTTCTTCTTCTTTTTTTCCCTTTTTCTTTCCATGTTTAGGTGAAATTTATTGGAGGGAGTTTTGAATATGATTGCTGATTCTTATTTCAATAGTTTTTTTCTTTTTGATCTTAGACAAAATGATAAATACAACTCAAACTTTTTTTTTTTTTACTAAAAATAAAGGATATTCATTCATTCAAATTGATAGAGTACATCGATGTAATACAAATTCAAATTCGCTAAAAACAAAAAGGTTGAATCTGCAAACAAACTCACAGCATCCATGTTACATACACATGTTGTTGGGTGGATCACTCTTCAAGTGGGAACCACACAAAATAAAAAGAAAAAAAATATAGAAAATATTTGAAGAAAAAAAAAAAAGGTTTGTTTTTGTTATGCGTTGGGCTAGGCCCACACGTGCTGTGTGTGTGAATATAAAAGGGATATGAAATTTCTAGTTGCCATGAGAACTACCGTAGCCGTCGAGAGAGAAAATTGCAATTTGTATGATAATTGCACTTTGGCAACAGGAAACACAATTGGTGAATTGTGTTTGTGCGTAACATATAAGTGGTTGACGCACAGTGAAGGTTTGTTTTGAGAAACAGAGAGCATCAACACAGAAAGAATATTGGTTCCGGTGACAAAAGCGTGTTCGGAAAATGTAACACTCAAATCCGAATTTATGCAAAATTCTAATTTCCGAAAATATTTTACAAAAATTCGCACCGGATAAAAAGACTTCATTGTTTAAATCAAAATCGAGATACAAAACACTAGTTTGAGGTATTACACTTCTTTCAAAAATAACACCAAGATAATAAAAATAGTGTTCACTAGCCATACAATAAAATACTATTTTTAATACAACGTCAATAAATAAAAGACTCGATATACATGAATCCTTTCTGTGTCCTAATCAGAGCGAAGCTTCACCAACAAACTCGAACATAACACGAAACTTGAGGATCTGAACCACCCAACGGTCCACAATCACACAAAACATAGATTAGATATACATAACCAACAAAACAATAAATGCGAGAAAGTACAAGCATTTATCTCATCAAATAAAATAAGTAAATCAATTACTAATCTCAAGTATATCCAACAATTCTATACTACACAAGTCACATAATATCATCACATATTATCACAATAGATAAGGTACAACGCATCTCAAGTCAAGTTCACATTTAATCAATTATTCATCAATTTAATGCACAAACATTGGCACATAATACATGGTACAATTAAATGCACAAATTCTTAATGCATCTAATGTCATCTTCATGCAATGTCCTCTAGACACCTCTAAATGCATGTGGTACCGAGTCTCATCTATATTGGATACAAAATCTATTTCCCATCTATATTTCACATCTATATTGGATACAAAATCCATTTCCCATCTAAATGGAATGCATGAATGCATATACACCAATATGCTCACATCATCATAATGAATTCTCATCTATCATTATCACATCTATAGAATGATTTCACATCTCTTGTATATAAACATATCACATGTAAATATACCATCATCATCACATCTATCAATATATATATAACACATATATACATATATAAATCAACAACATCAACGTCATTATTATCTTCATCAATCATTATCATCATATATATATATATATATATATATATATATATATATATATATAACACATGTACATATATACAATCTTCAACAACATCATCATTAATTATCATCAATAATCATCATCATACCATACTCATTCAAACATATTATGAGCATCACCATCAATCATACATTTACATAAGAATACATTAACTCATGTATTAAATCATCATCAACATCCAAAATCATCAATTAAACAAATATGTATCAGGCTCTGTCGCTTAGCGACCTCTAGCGAGCAACAACGAACAGAAACAGAAGGTTCCAGTTCAACTAGCGAGCACTGGTCGCTAGCTCTCGCTACCTGCTCGCTTAGCGAACCAAGAACAACAACGCTTGCAGCGTGTCGCTGCAAGGCTCGCTTGGCGAGCAAGCACAGAATCACATGCTCTGTTTTGGGTTTCCAACGAAAATCAACCCAAAATCATCGAAACGATTTCCAGTTAAGAATAGATGTTAACTTTAAGCAATTAGCATACATATACACATAAAAGTACAACTCATAGCTCAAAATAACATCAAAACATCCAAATCTCAAAGATTTATCATCAATTTATAAAGTTTCTCAAAAACTCATAAATTCTAACAAACATCTACAATTACCCATCTTTTCAACCCAAAATTCGTTTTCTTCATTAGCATATAAGTTAATAAGCTCAACCAAAATTAAAGTTCTCATCTTTCTCATAAAAATCCCAAAACTCCAAAATAAAAGAGTGTGGAGAGTTTGGGTTTGGAGAATTAGACATTCTCCCCCCTCCATTAATCACTCTAGCTATGTAAATCTAATCTCTTACCTCATTGATGAACTTTTCTAGCTTTCCGTCTCCAATCTTCCCGTCTAACTTGACTTTTCTTCTCTTTTCTCTTCTCTTCTTTTCTCATGAGAGCTTCTCTCTCTCTACCTCCACCAAAAACAACACAAATGGATTTCTCTCTCTTAAAGGTACCTATTTATATCTAGGTCAAACCTCACTTCTAATTACCAAACTACCATTCACTTATTCTAAGCCCAACTCACCAAAAAGCCCAATCTAATATTCACACCTCGTCAAAACACTACTCTACTAAAGATACCCCCACCTCTAATACCACTTAACTAATAAAATAAAGCAAACATAGCAATTAAATAAAACAACACCAAAATAAATAAATAAATAAAACGGGCGTGACAGCAAACGTTCTCCGTTTCGGCTGAAATTTGAGTATGTTGTTTCAGTCACCTTGTTAGTTGCTTAGATAATTTTTCTGAGTAGTATTGTCTTCTCTTTGTGTTAGTTTGGGATACTCACTAGTGTGTGAGATTGTTAGCTCTCTTGTTATTAGGTTCACCAAGTTGGTGATTATTTGTACTCATTATTTAATAATAGTGGAGTTGTTTGTTTGATCTGCACGACTCGTGGTTTTTCACTCTCACATTGAGCGTTTTCCATGTTAAAATTGTGGTGTTCTTATTTACAGTTTTTACTCCTTTTATTGCTATTATTGTTGGTGTTGGTTGCGCTGGTTAATTTGGTTGTTCAGGTTCCACAAGAAAGATCAATTTAAACGCTTCCGTATATTCCATTGTGCACTCTGATTCCCAACACATGCGACATCTGTGAGATTTCATGTTCGAACTTTGAATGAATATGTTCAACCTACTTGCAATATTGACATTAGTGGTTAATTTTATAAAGTAAAGACAATCATCATCTTACAATCCTGTTAGTCAGTTTTGTAGGGTTGTGTTAGGCATAACTCTCAATTCTAAAATGGTATCAGAGTCTCTCCAAGATCTGTTGGATCACCCACGATTTATATCCAACCACCAAGTCCAATAGTGTTGGACGTGACAGAGTGTGTTTAATTAGAAGTCTCGCATCAGATGTGAGTTGGCCTAGACAAGGGTTTATAAGTAAGAGACAATCATCACCTTACAAGCCAGTTTTGTAAGGATGATTTAGACCCAATACTCAATTCATAATGGTATCAAATACTCTCCATGATCCACTGGACCACCTGCTATCAGATTTCTGATTGGATCATCCACTATTTATATTCGCGCCCCAAGCCCAATAGCGTTGGACGCGACGTGGGGTGTGTTAAAAAGTCTCACATCAGTTGTGAAATGACATAAACAATTGTTTATAAACAATTGTTTATAAAGTAAAGACAATTTTCATTTTGCAAACAAATTTTATAAGGATATGTTAGACCTAATTAACTCTTAATTCTTAGAAAATTAGTCACCATGGACATATTCATAGTTTCTTTCACGCATTTTTATTGTCTGTATTGAAAAGAGGAGAATGAAATTTAATGGGCAAACTCATAATAATAAAGTAGTAGTACTACTTCCTGACATTAAAATAAAAAAAAAAACTGGTGAAGTGTATATACCCGTTTTTGGGCCAAATCCCATCTACAATAAGTGAATGTTTATCCTATGTAAAGCCTTTTAAAAAGAAATTGCTCAAGTGGGATTTGGTTACTTCAAAACCAAGTTATCTTTAATCCCACAGTGTCTAGAGTTAAGCAATATACTGTACTATAAACAGAAGTGAAGCTGTGTGTACACGTGAAGGTAAAATCATGAAACAATGATCTCTTAAACTGATCAAATAAATAATTTCTCCTTATTATAGTCAACTTAGGTTTGGTCTGATTGATAAAGAGTTGATTCATATACTATAAAGATGTTAGTTTGACTCTCGTTGTCGGTGTTAAATTTGTTGTTATGGGGGAGGTGGTCAAATTATTTGGAGTCATGTACTTAGGAAAGCTAATTTTGAGCTTCTAGAGGTTTCTAATTGTTGGGAGTTAACTCCTTTTTTTCATCAAAAAAAAGTTCAGTTGACAATTTCAATATTAGTCCAAATTTCCACCCAAGAACATTCCACAAAACAAAAAATTAAAACAATATATATTAGTCCCAAATTCAATCCTTAAAACATTTCCATCCAATAAACATGAACAAAATTGCCACAGTACAATTCTTTGAGGACAGTCAAACATAATTATCATATTCATAGTACACTCTGTCTTGACCCAACAAATCCAACACTAAAATGAGAATATCAGATTTTAAGGGACATATACCTTCCAAATCACTTAACCTCAAATGTAAAAGCAAAAGAATATATTAATTTTATATTACTTTACATTAATTAATACTATAAATTTGGTACTCTAAATATATTGCACCCGTGGAAAATTGAGTTGTATTAATTACTTTGAAATGTCAACTATCAAAAAAGAGAAAAACATGTGAAAAAGGGAAATGATGGATGTGTCTATTGTGGAGGATACCATCATATGTAAGTATGAAATCCTGGTATTTTATAAACTTGCTTGCTAAGATTTATCATAACTAACTTCTTTTCTCTTTAAAAAAGGTTGTTTAATGAAAAGGAAGAAAAAGTGACCAAGTTACAAAACAAAATAGCATAATGATATCATTCTTTAATTAAATTGGTAATGATATCATTCTTTATCTGAATTACTTATCATATCTTTGATATAAATTTGGCTAGTACTACTACAATGTACAAGTGAGACAAATGTTGTACTATGTCTTTCGGATTACGTCAAGGTCTAACACGTATGACTTAAGTGCTCTAAAGTTCGATTCAAATTCACTTTATTTCGGTAGCTTCGCATAATGAGCACTATTTGGCTAAACCCCTGTACCAAATGCTCTCCCATCAATGCTGCCGGGACCACTAGATTCATCTCGACGGTTCCCATTATCTTATCCCAGCTGTTGGCCGTTGTCACAGTCTCATAGATGGTTATAACCCTCTTCCCTTATATAAATGCATAGTTTTGGTGCCAAGGTACATAATTCATTCATTTTCCCTTTCAATTCTTTTTGATCACATTACTGACTTAAACATTGAAACGTTAATGTGTTTTGCAGGTATTTTCGCCACAATGATCCACCGTACCTTAAACATGTCACCACTGTAACTGTCTCAAGTCTCACCATCAGAGTTATCTTATTCTAATCCGGTAAAAAAAACTATACCTAAATTTATTTGTACCCTTGGCTAGTAAATACTTCATGTAACATATTGATTTGACCCGAATTTATCAATAAAAATAACGAACTCACTTTCAAATTACCACACTTTCAAAACAAGGCAATCTTTTATGTATTAAGCTTTCAGTTTTAAAAGGAAATAGTGGGGGTGCAGTTAGTAATTTATAGAGGCTTTAGTAATAGTGAGTATTCTTGCCATGACAATGAGTGTGACACGATTCATCCTTGCTCATGTAACAAATTTGTTACGAAGCATATTCTTAGATATGCAAAACAAGTTATTAGAAGCTTCTTTGAACTTATTAAATATTCGAATTTGCTCTAAATTACATTTACTTTATTAGTGCCCTTCCAAAAACGCCTAAAGTTTCTAAACAAACTTATTGCTAAAGTCTCATTAACAAGTAACGACCCATTCTTTAACTATATAATGCTCCTTTTTTAAAATCCACCGTATTCCATTAAAAAGTGGGAATTGCCTAAATTAAGGTGTTAATTGACCTACTACATATTAGAACTCAATTTCTCTTTTGTGTCCTGGTTAAAGCCCCATATTTGAATGTTTTCTTTTCCCACCCTCTTCGTCTCTTTTTGACCTCCCTAAAACCTCCCTCAAACAAAGGAAATTAGAGAGGTCAAAAAGAAATAAGGGGGATGGAGAGAGAGAAAACATCTTATATTTGACCATGTCCGAAAGATACAAGCTCATCAAAAGTGGGATTGGATCGTTTTCGACAAGTTCGAACATCTATAATAGAGAAATTTAGTTTTAGATATTACGTAGATCTTACATGTCACATTACTCATTTATAATTTTTTTAGTAATAGTACTTAATAAATATTCGATCTCTCCAATTCAACGCCTAAAAAATTTTACTATTCACTAATAATTTTATATCATCTATCAATAATATATTAATTTTTTTTAATATTACTTCTTATTGGATAATAAATACCAATTTATGTTTATTTGAGCACATCTTCTCAACGAGTACCAATTTATGTTTTGCTCTAATTGTAGATGGAGATGGTCTAATATCCGGTCATCTCTTATGTGCACAATCAAACGGTTATGAGACTATTAAAACTTAAAAAAAGGTTCGTAAAATATATATTAGAGATATAGTTAGTTGTTCTAATTACTAGTTAGTTAGCCTATAAATAAACTTTACCTTAGTTATTTGTACCTAAGTTTCTCATTATTATAATTCTACTCATTACATCAATACAAGTTTTCTAGATTTCTAGGTTTGAAAAGAGTATTTAATTATCAGTGGGAGATGTTTAATTATGTTCTACTTCAATTCTTCAGTATTTTCACTTTAATTTTAGATTTTTTAAATAGGAGTTGGAGTAGGACGTTAGTTTGTCCTAGTTGAATATTAATTGGTGCTGGCTATTTTGTATATATTGTTTCACTGCATTTTTTTTTTTTGGAGTTTTGTACTCTTTCTCATAATTTGTATGTCATATATTTATAGTTGAGTTTTATAATTGCTAATTCAAAAAAAAAAAAAATCACAAGGTTAAGTTTACCTTTGTGTATGTTTTGTTGATTTGGTTGTTTATGTTTGAACTCATGTCTTATATGTGCACTATTTTTCTCTTCGTCAAGATTGAATCCAACCGGATTTTCCATGATAAAGTTTTTAATAAGATAGACAAATTTTTACCTTTGAGTATTAATTTGGTCTAATCCCCAAGATTCTTTTGTACCTTTATTTATTTAATTTAATATAAATTCATCCAATTTTAAGTTAAGGGATCAAAGAACATAGCAGTGACAATTCAACTATAAATTCATCCAATCGATGCATCATATAATACAATCATCAATGTAACGAGAATGCAATTTAGGCATGATAATAAAACTCATACCCGCGGATATCTGCCCCAAACCCTACCCGATTTGACGGGGAAAATCCGAGTTGACTGGATTTGTGTTTGGGTATGAGTTTTCCCCGATTTCAAAAGATGGGTTTGGGGCGGGTAACATGGACATTGATACCCACCCCGAACCCATCCCCGAATCCGCCCTCGCTTATGTAAAAATTAGATTTTACCTCTTTAAAATTAGAAAGTCTTAAACAATCTCTTAAATTATATTCATATGTTTATTTTTTATTTTTAATTTGAGTAATAAACAAATATTTTCTCTATTTCTTTTATTTATTTAAAAAAATATTGTTAAAACAAAATAATTTTGGACTTTTAACCTTTTTTTTTAATAAAAAGAAACTAAAATACAATCATAATTCATGTGGAAAGAGGCGTAACGGGAATACCCGAACCCCGTTGGGAATACCCGATCCCCATTGGGTAGGGGTTTGGGGTTATAATTTTTATCCCCGCATGGAATTGGGATGGGTTTGGGTTTGGGGATGGCAAAATCCGCCCCCGCCCCGCCCCGTTGCCATGCCTAATGCAATTCATCCAACATTTTTAAAATTATTAATAAATAATTTAAGTAAATATAATATTTAAAGTGTAACCAAAATAAAAAAAATATAATATTGAAATATTTTTAAAAAATAATAAATTTAACAAAATTATTGTTTAAAATAACAAAGGATGATATGGATGGTTATATTCGATTCTAAGGCAGGGCCTTATTTTATGTAAGATAAACCAAACATTACGTTATTATTTGTCAAAGATTTTATGTCAATTTTTTTTTCTTTTGTCAAAGATCATAGTCCCGTTAAAGTTAGGTTGTTAATATTTCAATATGCAAAACTTAAATTTTGTCCTAGAAACAAATACATGCTCTTTGAAATTCAACGTAAAAGCATTTTTCTTCATATGGGGAAGTGTTGGGGGAAGATTGTATTTGTTTCAGATATTGTTAGAGGTTGTATATGTTTAACAACGTAAAAGCATTTCAAAGTCATAGTCCCGTTAGTGTTGCAGATATTGTTTTAAAAAAAATAGAAAATGGTAGTAATTATCCCATGAGCACAATTTATTTTTCGCATACCTAAAAATAGTCTCACATCGCTTGGTAATCGAGACTAAAAGTATACATACCTTTCAAACCATCGAGACACATTTTCTACAAAGGACAAAACTGTGATGGGTAAACCTAAAACGGACAATCTCTCGGAGATGTAGAATTGAGGTCGGATGGAACATTGGCGTCGTACGTCTGTGGGAAACGTACTCCTGCACGTTATTCCGGATACACCAAAATAATCTCACATAGCTTGGTAATTGAGGCTAAAGGTTTATAATTATATATAACACACACCTTTCAAACCACTGAGACACATTTTCTATACAAAGGACAAAATCGTGATTGGTTAACCCCAAATCGTACATTCTCTCGTAGATGTGAACTTAAGGTCGGATCAAAGCATTAATTAGTTTTTTTTAAAATCACTAAGCTTTAGTTTTTTTTTTAATTAAATTTTTATACTTAAAAATAATATTTTAACATATTTTAAATGATGTGATATACACCACGATGATATTAAAAATGATCAAAATCATGAAATTACAAAAAAAATTGTTAAAAACTTCAATTTTGCCTCCGTGAGCTTAGTTGAGTTGGCATGGACATTGTATGAAACATGAAGGGATCTGAGTTCAAATTATGGTAGTCCCACTTATTCACATCAAGAGGTGAATTTCTGGTCATTATGCTACTTAACAAAAAAAAAAAACTTCAATTTCAATTTTAGAAATTATTCATTCTTATAATTAAATTAATGAAATGTAAATAATTGATCCATTTAACCATCACATCACATTCTATGTCTTTTAAAATATATTAAATCAATATTTTTAAGTATGAAAATTTGATAGAAAGATGAAAATTGAATAGTTTTACAATAGAGGGACAAATTTTTGTAAGTGGGTAAAAATAAAGAAACTAAAACTATAAAACTATAATTAAGTTATCAATTAACCACTCTCTTTCATTTTTTATATTTACCATTTAACTCACTCCATCACATAGTTTAACTTTCAGATACACTAAATAGGAATTAGATATTCTCTAGTGCCTTTTCTTCATGTCCTTCTTACGGTCCTTTTATGTATTTATATCTCTCATTATTTTCCTATCACATCATCATTTTTTAATTTTTTATTTCTCTCTTTTCACACACATAAAATTATACAGCTGCAGTGTTGTGGCAGGAGTTGATCCAAATCCCACACAATATGTATTCACAAATCTATGGGTGGAATCAAAGCTAAAAATGGAAAAAAAAACAAAATAAAAAAGAGACAACAACATAATTGCATCATATTTTATTATCAGTTAAATTACATTATTGGTTTCTTAAGTCAATATTAGATTTTATTTTAGTTCTTTACATTTATTTTTGGGTACTTTACATTTTTTATATTTCAATTTAGTACTTTGTGTTACAAATATTAAATAATTTAGTCCTTTAAATACTTTTCATTTTATTTTCCATCAAACTTGATACTGAATTAGACTTACGCTTAGTCTAAAATGTGAATATATAGAGTTCACGACAACTTATCTTCCCTGATTTTACCTAGGAGTGTTCAAATGCACGCCGATCCAATTAAAACTACAGAAAACAATCTATAAACTGAAAATCGTACAAAGTCAAATATTTTTAAATATGTTTGGATGTTCTTTATGAAAACTGTCGGATCACATTAGATTTTAGTTTGATTTTTTAAAACTGATTCAAATCAAACTAAATTGCATACATATATTGTAATACTATTTATCTTTGTTATTTGTATTATACATATATTGCACTAACCAAATCAGATGAAATTTTACCTCAAAACCGATAACAAATTATCGCGATAAGTTCTAGGTTTACCACCCAATCCACCATCACAAGATTTCAAAGAGAGAGAAAGAACAGACAAAAAAATTAGGTGCCCCGCATTGACAATCAGAGAGAGAGTCATTTGTTAAAGTCAGCTAGTTGGACTTTTGTTGTTGCTGCCTGTTTCCTCAACTAAACCTCTGTGTCTGTTGTCCATTGTGATGCAATCAAATCCAAAACATCACACAAGTCAGCACCTCTTTCTTCATTTCAAATCTACTCTCAATTTTATTTATAATAATTATTAATTTCATTTCTTAGATTCTTATCAAAGATAAAGAACTTTCCTTTTTCTGTCTTCAACTTTGATAAGACTTGTCCTCTTTATCTCTCTCCTACACCATCTTTCCTTTCATTTCAAAATTTCTGCTATCTTTGTCTTCTTTAGATTCTATCTATCACTGTTTTTCCTTTGAAAAAAAACATCACAAACAAATAAAAAACACATTTTTTTCAAGAGGGTTTGGTTTCAAAATCTTGTAGCAGATCTGTTTGATGAAAGTTGTTGAGGTTAGGTTCTCTTGTCACTGTTTATGTCTCCAACCCCTTTTCTTTATTCACCTTAAATTTCAAATTTTTACTTGTTTCTACCATCTCAAGTAAGTAAAGATTTGATTTTTAATAAGGGTCATTGTTATTGTTATTGTTGTTGTTGAGTTTGTTTATCTCTAATTTGAGTATCATGGGTTTTTGTTTTTTGAGTCAAAGTTGTAAACTTTCATGTGGGGACTAATGGATCTCACTTCCTTTAACTTGTTTGTGTATTGATTGTTCTTTTACTTTCTTGTTTTTTTAATGGATACTGTTGATTGCTTCATTCACAAGCTGTTTTCATATGGTCCATGTTTAAGGGTATCTTATCTCTTTCTTCAAGGTTACTAGGAGTTTTCATAGATCTCTTGTTCTTGGGATTGGTGTGATCTAAGTCATATCCTTGAAATTGGTGTTTTTTTTCTTCTTTGCAAAGTGCAAGTTGTGATTAAAAAAGGTTGCTTCATTTGAGGTTCTTGTCAGTGATACTATTACTAGCTAGCTTCTGGTGTATGTGTGTCTATGGGAGATTAGAGTCTTTCTTTTGAGATATACTTTATTGTTTTAGTTTCAGAACTTTCAGAAATGGTGTTACTTAGAAGTTTCTTGTTGACACTATTTCAATGTTGTGTCTTATCTTGGTTTTTTTGTTTGTCTTTGAGTCTTGACAATGGAACAAAATCATGTAATCCCAGTGATTTAGCAGCTCTTAAGGATTTTGCAGGAAACCTTACAAATGGTTCAATTGTGAAAGCATGGTCTAATGACAGTGTTTGTTGCAATTGGATTGGAGTTTTTTGTGGTGATAATAATGGTGAATCTGTTAATAGAGTGACAAAGTTGATCCTTTCTGAGATGAGTCTAAATGGAACAATTTCACCTTCTTTAGCAAAACTTGATCAACTCAATGTGTTGAATCTTTCATTCAATCATCTTGAGGGTAAATTGCCTTCAGAATTTTCCAAGTTGAAGATGTTGAAGTTTCTTGATTTGAGCTATAACATGTTATCAGGAGGTGTTGCTGATGCAATTTCTGGTTTGAATTCCATTGAAGTGTTGAATATTTCAAGCAATTCATTTTCTGAAGAGTTTTTTCATCTTGTGGAATTTCCACATCTACTTGCTCTCAATGTGAGTAACAATTCATTCACAGGTAGATTCAGTTCTCGACTTTGCAATTCTTCTAAGAATCTTCACACACTTCATTTATCTTCAAACGATTTTGATGGTAATCTTGAAAGTTTGAACAACTGTAACAAATCTCTTCAAAGGTTGCATTTGGATTCAAATTCATTTTCTGGCCCTTTACCAGATTCTTTGTATTCAATGTTAGCCTTGGAGCAATTATCACTCTCTGGCAACAATTTTTCTGGCCAATTAAGCAATGAGTTAAGTAAGCTTTCTAGCCTAAAATCTCTTGTGGTTTCTGCAAACCGTTTTTCAGGCGAAATTCCAAATGTTTTTGAGAACTTTTTGCAGTTAGAACAATTTGTAGGACATGCTAATTCATTTTCTGGATCATTACCTTCCACTTTGGCTTTTTGCACTAAGCTTAGAGTTCTTGATCTTAAGAATAATTCATTGTCAGGTTCAATTGATCTTAATTTCACTGGTTTGTCCAATCTTTGTTCACTCGATCTTGCTAGTAATCATTTTACCGGACCACTTCCGAGTTCATTGTCCTATTGTCATGAATTGAAAGTTTTAAGCCTTGCTAGGAATGGTTTAAATGGTTCTATACCTGAAAGCTATGCCAAATTATCTTCTCTTTTGTTTGTGTCATTTTCAAACAACAGTTTAGAAAATTTATCTGGTGCACTTTCTGTTCTTCAGAAGTGCAAAAACCTCACAACTCTAATCCTCACTAAGAATTTCCGCGGCGAAGAAATTCCGCAAAGTGTACCATCAACAGGATTTGAGAGTCTTATGGTGTTAGCACTTGGAAACTGTGGTCTTAAAAGTTATATTCCTTCTTGGCTATTAAAATGCAAGAAATTGGCGGTACTTGATTTGTCTTGGAACTCATTGAATGGTAGTATTCCTTCGTGGATCGGTGAAATGGACAGTTTGTTCTATTTGGATTTCTCGAACAATTCTCTCACGGGAGAAATACCAAAAAGTTTGACAGAGTTGAAGGGATTGGTTTGTTCAAAATGTGGAAGACCGAATTTTGCTTCTTATGCTTTCATTCCTCTCTTTGTGAAGAGAAATACTAGTGCTAGTGGTTTGCAATATAATCAAGCTTCAAGTTTCCCTCCTTCAATTTTATTGAGCAATAACATGTTAAATGGAAGTATATGGCCCGAAATCGGTAACTTGAAGGCACTTCATGTGATGGATTTCAGCAGGAACAATATCAGCGGCAAAATTCCGAGTAGTATTTCGGCGATGGAGAATTTGGAAACATTGGATTTATCTTATAATGATCTATCTGGAACAATCCCTCCTTCATTTAATAACCTCACATTCTTGTCAAAGTTCAGTGTGGCGCATAATCACTTGCAAGGACCGATTCCAAGTGGAGGGCAGTTTCTAGGCTTCCCTAGTTCAAGCTTTGAGGGTAATTTGGGACTTTGCAGGGACATTGATATTGATAGTACTCGATGCAAAGTTGTTAACAACATGAGACCAAGTTTATCTTCTGGTTCGTCAAAAAAAATTAGTAGAAGCAGTGTAGTTGGCATTACAATCAGCATAGGGATAGGGCTTGCTTTGTTGCTTGCAGTTATTGTGCTAAGAATGTCGAAGAGGGAAGAAGATAAACCTATTGATAACTTTGACGAGGAGATGAATACTAGGAGGTCACACAGGTTATCGTCTGAAGCATTTGTTTCATCTAAATTGGTGCTTTTTCAGAATTCAGATTGCAAGGATCTCACAGTTTCTGATTTGTTAAAAGCAACAAACAATTTCAACCAGGCAAACATTGTTGGATGTGGTGGCTTTGGTCTTGTTTACAAGGCGTATCTTCCGAATGGCATGAAAGCGGCTGTCAAGAGGCTTTCTGGCGACTGTGGTCAGATGGAACGTGAGTTCCAAGCCGAAGTTGAAGCCCTCTCGAGAGCTCAACACAAGAACCTTGTTTCTCTTAAAGGCTATTGTCGGCATGGCAATGACAGATTGCTAATTTACTCGTATATGGAGAATGGTAGCTTGGATTATTGGCTTCATGAGTGTGTGGATGGAAATTCAGCTCTGAAATGGGATATACGACTCAAGATTGCACAAGGCTCGGCTCGTGGATTAGCTTACTTGCACAAGGGGTGTGAACCGTTCATAGTCCACCGCGACGTTAAATCTAGCAACATACTTTTGGATGATAAATTTGAAGCTCATTTGGCCGATTTTGGTCTCTCAAGACTACTTTCACCGTACGATACTCATGTCACAACAGACTTGGTAGGAACTTTAGGGTATATTCCTCCAGAATATAGTCAGACACTGACAGCAACATTCCGCGGTGATGTCTATAGTTTTGGTGTTGTTCTTCTCGAGCTTCTTACCGGTAGAAGGCCTGTGGAAGTCATCAAGGGCAAAAATTGCAGGAACTTGGTATCCTGGGTTTATCAGATGAAATATGAAAAGAAGGAGCAAGAAATTTTCGATCAAGCCATTTGGGAAAAGGAGAGGGAGAAACAACTATTGGAGGTTCTCGGCATTGCTTGTAAATGTCTAGACCAAGATCCAAGACAAAGACCTTCTATTGAAATGGTTGTTTCGTGGCTTGATAATGTAAGATTTGATGGCATTCAACAATGATAGTTCTTGCTTCTGTTGGTGTATCATCTTTGACAAATAACAATACATTGTAAAGCAAGTTTGTTATATTAAGGTTGAGTTTAATGTTGTGATTTTTTTGTTTTGAATAGGTATATGTTATTATATATTAGTTGTTATGTTAATATTTTCTCTTTTCGTTAGAGTTTGAACTTCAATCTGATAATTTCTTTAACCCTTAGCTCACACCAGTTGATCTTGAATTTATGGCTACACTCTCTTGTTTCAATGTTTAGTACTGTTTTAACTTTTAACATGTATAAAGCAATAATTTTTGTGACATGAAATCTAGCAAAAGCAATATAAAAGTGTACCCTTTTCATGTTTATAACTTATAGGACATTGTAGGTATGATTTTATTGTTCTGTTGTAGTATTGAGTGTTCTACTGTGCCATGCACTTGTCTTAATGTGCATGTGATACATGATGAGTATGAGTCATGACAAATGATTTATAATGCTTACAAATTTGGATTTGTCTTCATTTTTCAGGCTGATTTTTTTGTCTTGTCTATGACTCTAATTAAATCATTCAGTTTTGAATTTTTTTTGTCTCCATTGTTGATTGTTGGTTAGATCCATTATGTGTGGCTGAAATTTGTGGATTGTGCTTGCACCTAAATAGCATGCATTAAGAAATTCTGTTAGGACGAATTGTTTGGGAGAATCTGAGTTTGATTATCAGTGAAAATAATAATTTGTCAGATATTATTTACCTTACGATCGAACTCTGAATTACTAAGGCCGTATTCGTCATTAGCGTGTTCAACATATGCGTACCGTGAAAACAAACATGCACTATATTGTTCAAATAATTTACTATGCCTCTTTTTAATTTAGGATTTTTTTAGTATTTATTTCATCCTACTTTATTCTCTCTGGCTGCCTTATTTGACTTCAAAGAATCTAATGCATGATAATATTGACATTAAAATTTTTTCTAGATTAAAAGGTATGTTATTTTTTCTTGTGGAAAGTGAGGACTGAAAACTATTTGGTAGATTTAAATGGTGAGGTCAAAGAGTTGATTAAAGGGAGCAAAATGATGCATTAACTACTTTTTGTTTTTATAAAATTTGGTCATTGGATCATGTCATTCACTCAAAAAAGGGTGCATAATTCATAGTGGTTTAAGGCAGAAAAATGACCTAGCAATTCTTAAAATTTAGGCATCATTGTCCAATACAAGATGAGTGGAAGATGCACTTGGGAATTTATCAATTGGTTAAAGAATTAAATCCCATCACAACATTGATATGAAATCTCACTATTATTATACATGAGATTGTCCTTTCATGATGATACTCCACCAATGTAGACTACATTTTTTTTTTTCAAATACCTTACTGAATAGAAATTTCACTCTTAAGGTGGATAAGTGAGATGATCGAGATTCGAACTACGGCTCCCTACATATATAATGTAATGTGGGCCAACTGAACTAAACTCACATGACAGAAAACATTTTTCTTTTATCATGATACATATGAGAAATTTTCACCGCCATTAGCAATAATTAATTTCCATTTAGATATACCTATTTTTTCATACGCAACAGGCAGAATTTTTTTTTTCTTTCATTTAGACAAATTCATTATTAATATCAAGACAATATTTTAATATCATATCAAAATACATCACTTATAATTATTGGCTCTTTTTTTGGGTACAAATTTATAATTTATTGTTTTAATTAAAAATGAGAGAAATGATTGTACAAAAAAATGGAGAGAAATGATAATAAAAAGAATCAAATTGTATTTAATACGTATAAATATATGATGTTTGACAAAAAAATTCAAATAAAATTTCTCTTATTTTAATTGACAAGAGCTGGCTGCAGAACACCAACACATAAAGTCGCTTTCTAATGGGAATGGATTAATGAAAGGAATTATTTTGGTTGAAAACTGAAAAGTAGCCTCCTTGAAATTCAGTATAAGAAACAAATTTGAATTAATTCAAATTCAAACGAGGAAATCAATTCATTCTTTATATGATATCACTAGAATTCAAATCCGAAATTTCAAAAGAGTGTGTGAAAATTTCATGCAGTGTTTATCACTTTGTTTGGAGACAATTTTTTTGACATACTCACAATTTTCCCTCAAATTTGTATTATTTTCTCCGTATGAAAATATAAGTCGTTTTGACATATTACACAAATTAAGAAAGTAATTCATATTGTATGAAAAAGAAAAATTATAAGTTAATTTACAAAATTGTTATTCATTAATGGTATGAGAATGATTTTTTATTTTATTTTAATCAACAGTGCTATGAAAAAGATAAATCGAAGAATTAAAAGAAGATAGAATAATAAATAATTAAGGGTATAATTGTAAAAATTACATTAAATGTTTCATTGGTATTATATATATATCTGTGTGTGTGTGTGTGTCTCTGAAACATTCGAGGAATGAGCGTGCCTATTCATGTATATTGCGCAACAACCGTTTTATTTATCTTTTATTTATAGCAAAAATGTATTCAACTAAAATAATGTTGGATTTCAAGTGTGAATGATTTAAGTTTCACATTGATTATGAATGAAAAAGAATGTTGGATATATAAAAGATGTGATCCATGAAACTAATGACTTAAGGTTTTGGAAGGAATTGTGTCGTCTTCCTCTCTATGGTTGTGAAACATTGACTTGTTATTTCTCCTGACGTTCCTCTGGACTCCCGATAGATGGTTAATTTTTTAGTTCCATATAATTATAATATAAATTTATATTTAAAAAATAATTGAATTGTTTAAGGGAATATAAATGTTGAGATTTATTAACGGTAAGTTAAGTCTAACATTGCTTGGAGGACCCATAAACCTAATGCCTTAAGGTTTTGGGTGAAAGTTTGGTGTCAAATACAGTTGTTCAATGCCCAATGTGTACCGATCCAATCCAGTGAGACTCCCTTTGAGCGGCCCAACAGTGGTATCAGCTAAGTGAGTGGTGATGGAATCGTGGATGCGGAGATCACACTTGAGAAAAGATGTTGAGACCTATTAAGTCCCACATATCAAAGTTACTTGTACGGTTGCTCAATGCTCAATATGTCAATCTAACCAAGTGATCCGCTCTTAATTATAAATAAAAGCGGGTAAAAAATATTTGATCTACTAGTTGATCTATTTGGTTCAATTGGATCAAGCATATCATTTTTCTTTGATTCATTTTATTTATAATTGACAACAAAGAGACTAGTTAACTTTTTTTTTTTACTAAAAAAAGAGAGTAGTTAACTTAAAATTTGGTTTTATATATAGTATATACTAGTAGTATGCTATTAATATTTAGATTAGGTTTAGATATATCTTAGGTGATGCAAGTGCAATTTAGTGCAATTTTTCAATCGAAAATCCCATGATCCAACCAGTTGCAATAACACATTTAAATATGATTAAGACTTTTGAGGCAGTTGAGGTTTTCCTTCATGTTTGTATGACAAGTTGATGTGAACTCACCTAATATGCGCAAGCCAATACAAAACGTGTGGTGATAACCATATCCAAGTAATCTCTTTTCCACGTATGGTGGTCAATAGTGACTTATATTTTAACATGTATACTTTATAGAAACAAATTATTAAATGATATTGGATGAAGTCATTATCATCTAGTAGGAAAGTAGAAGCTTATTAATAATCAAAAAGTAGAAAGCAACGCGTAGGATTTGAAATTATAATATTTTTCAGCTACATTGAATGTAGAAAATTTCCTCCTCTGGATTGATGTTTCGTTGAAAATAGAGTCATGATATAAGGTGGAGGCAAAAATGGTGCATTGCAAATGAGTCATGATATTTTTTACATCAAAATTTCGATATTAAATAAGGTGTTATATCATCTGTGTGTTTTTATAAGCCTGTTTTCAGACTACATCGTAAATTACCGTATAGTCCGTTGTCGATTATTTATAAGTTATATAGTTTTTACCAGTGTTCTTTAGTTACATTGGTTGAAAAGAATATGGTAAACGACAAGGAACTTTTTGTGGCCAAATTGAAAACAATACGACTAACCGAAACATGTGTCACTCAAATGAGGCTTTCCCATTTATATCAAACTAGATGGTGGAGCAGCTAAGTTGCTTATAGGATCGAAAACATAAGATTCACCAGCTAAGTGCGAATCTGTACACTTGCAGGCCAAACTCTTTCATTTGACACCTAAAAATCTATGGTAGGGAGATACCATTAATTTAGGTTTCTATTGTGATATTTAATTAAAAGTTGAGATGCTTGATTGAGCATATTGTTATATTAACCTAGATGTTGAAATGCGTGATGCAGTTTATAAATTGATGTAATTTTTCTGTCTAGTATTTTGATAAAAATCTTTATATTCAATTTGCCCACCATTTTATTTCCCTTTCCTTCTTGTTTCTGTTTCCTTTTTGTTGCTGTTATTCCTACAACAGAAGGGTTCCCTAGTTAACCTCCCAAACCAGAATTGGACAAGTTCTATTTCATGTGTTACTAAACATGTTTTGATAAATTTAAATACATAACCATGCATGCAGACATACATAAATTGGTTTAAATACGCAACTTGTAATAAATTAACTATACATAAACAAAAAATTATCCGTACATAAACCATTAATATAACTAAAAATTATCCGAAAATTATTACAAACACGCTACATCAGTGCGTACACGAGCCCCCCTCCACCCCTCCATCGATAATAGGAAGACCTCATGGTCTGCCTCTCGACCTGCTGCAGAGTAAGACGAGAGCCTTGCGGTATCTCCCTGCTGGCCAATAGTGCCTATATAAGTTGTCGGATCTCGCACATACATGTAATCAAGTATGTTGTCCTCTCACCCTCAGTCTCCTCCTGAGTGGTTCGCTGCCTTCAGAGTAAGGTAAGGACATAAACCAGTTCAACAAACATACATAACATATATAAACAACAAAATCAACAAAATATCAACCAAGTTTTAGCACCAGAGTGGTTTGCTGCCTAAGTAGCGAACACCATACACTTGGTTTACTACTTAGCCAGCGAACAATACCTGTAAAAGGAAAAAAAAAAAAAGAACATGCAAGTGTTGATTCAAGCAAATGTGCACTAATCTCTTGTTTGTTGGCTTTGGTCTTCACTTGTTAAGAGATGTCAAACATAAATGCGAAGAAAAAAGTGGATTTGATGAAGATATCGAGTTTTGGGGATTTTGGAGGGATTTTGATTTTTTTTGGAAACCGTTGAAATGAGGGGGAAGGTGTGGGTCTTGTAACACCTCCTTTGATTTAGGGATGGCAACAAGTAGGGTCGGGTGTGGGTTTGACACTTCCCAGACCCACACCCAAAACTACCCTAAAAAATCAAACTTAAATGTTGTTTGGGTGGCAAAAAAAATCTGACACCCATATCCATTGAGTTCGGGTTTTTTCACCCAAACAATAATTAAGAACCCGCAGAAATCGGCCCGAATTCTGTTTGATCATTGCTATCTATGAAAAGATAAAATGTCATCCTATAGATATCTCTAACATAATATACATAATATAAATAAATGTTTCAAGAAAATAATACACTATAAAATAACAATGCATCACATTTAGATATAAAATTCCAATAGTACCAAAACATTACTAGCATACGCCAATATCACTTCATGTACTACTTTGCAAATTTAATATAGGTAATTTAACATATATTCGGGTGGGTGTTCTGGTTTCGGATTTGAGTGATCCCAAATCCACACCCATAGTTTCAGATGTCACCCGAACCCAAACTCAAACTCAGTCAACTCAGGTTTCACCCGTTGATTTGGATCTCACGGGTTTGGGTTTTCCTGCCATATCCCTACTTTGATTTACAATAATTTAAATAGAAAATAATTATGAGAGGTACAGAGAGTGAGAGAGGCGGTGGCCATAGGCTTGACCTAGGGACACCGCGCCGACACTCTTTTTCGCCGGAAGAGAGATCAAACAGGGGGGTAGGGTTCCAAGCAGGGCGCCACAGATGGGGGGGAATATGGGAGATTGGACTGAGGTGAGATCGCGACGTCGGAAAGCGTCCGGACAAGCAGATAGAGGTCCTATCAGACAGAGGAACGTTTCACGATTCAGAGAAGAATATGCTTACCATCCTGGGCACTCGCGCGATGCAAGTTACCATTGTTCCAGATCCAGGTCGCCATGGTATCTCCATCATGAAGCATCAACCCGTTTTAGAGAAAGTGATGTAAGAATGCGTGATGTTTATGCTGCTTCTCGTAAGCACGTTGACAGACCGCGTTTTTTCCATGACAGCAACACAAACATGACTCGGTTTCACCATGCTCGTGAGGATCAGAGAGGGCATTACTCATACGGCGTGGAATTCTCGGCGGCACGGTAGAGAGATGAAGATGAACAGTTCATACGCAAGGTTAACATCAGTAACACGTTTAGGCTTCAACATCTTCATGCGGCTGGTGCACCTCATTCCTTCTACATCAATGTGGCTTTCCTTCAAAATGCAGAAGACGAGCAGAATGTTGGCAAGGAGAGGGATGGGTTGGGGTCAGATTTCAAACGGTACGTATCTTTCTATTTTACAAACTTTCCGGATCATTTGTCGTTATTAGATCCTAGGAAGGGTTTTGAAGTTTGTGGAATACTCGACGACGTGTACGTGGCCAAAAAGAGAAACTATTACGGTGACGTCTTTGGCTTTGCGAAGTTTTCAAATGTTAGAAATGTCAATAAGTTGTGGAAGGCGTTAAACAACGTGTGGTTTGGCCACTTCCGAGTTCGAGCAAGACTGGCTAGGTTCGATCGGAAAGGTACGAAGGAGATAATGAATGTAAGGGCGGAAAAGAACGACGCGACAATGAAGAGAAAGGTAGAGATAACCAGTGGGAAGGGGCTGCACGGGGAAGTTCGGATGGCGGCAGAGACTATCATCGGGAAGCAGGAGACTTTGACTGAAGGAGGTAAGGATACCCATGGTGGCACTGGAAAGTCTTATGGCACGGGAGAGTTTGATGGGGCCGAGGGTGTCAGAGTGGGGGATGTGATGATTAATTTGGGGGGTGTCAGGAATGTAGGCAATCTAGGCCCTCAGAAAAATGGTAGTATCCCTTTAAAACAAATCTTGGAGGGATCGGGGTCTAAAAAACAGACGCATCAGCTCATGCGAGCTTATAGGACTGAACCAAAGGACAAGCAATGGGCATGCAATGGAGTGGTGGCCACGGTAACTAACGGGGAAGCATTACCAGTAATTCAAAATAGAATAGTGGATGCGGGATTCAATGATTTGGATATCATGCCGATGGGCGCTGACAAAGTGTTTGTTCGGAGTTTATCTGATATAGACACAGTGACTGTAGCAGAAGGAGCAAAAGATTTCTTTAACCTTGTCTTTTCCAACTGGGCGAGATGGGATAAGGAGACTATACTTGTTCGTAGGGGAGCTTGGGTACGCTTATACGGTATCCCTGTACATGCTTGGAACGAGGAGTTCTTTAAACTTTGCATTCTTGACTGCGGTAGTTACCTTCGTGCAGACAGTCACACCGTCGATAAGATCCGGTTTGATTATGTCAGAATTCTGATAGGTACGCCCCTGTTGGAAGTTATTAAGAGCGCAACAAAAGTACTGGTGGACGAGGAGGTGGTGGAGGTTAAGATCTTGGAAGAGTGGGGTTATGCTATGGGGGAGGACTCTTGTCTGTTGGCGGAAGGAAAAACCCCGGAGGCTTCACATTCAGATAATGAGGAAGAGCACGTTGATCTTGAGACCAGCAATAACGTTGATGTGTTGCTTGAGAAACTTGTGGCGGAGGTGGAGTCAGGGGAAAGACCAGAAGAGCATCAACCAAACCTCCCTAACAAAGAATTTGACATGGCAGAAAGAATTTCACAGAGAACAGATAACCTAGATCGGGATCCCCAATTGCCACAGTTTGTGCCATGTACGGTTACCATCAATGAGAGTGAGTGCAGACAATGTTTGTGAAGTGGCTGACGTAGGGACACATACCTATCCGAATCCTAATCAGAGAAAACGTGCTGACTCGTGCCCGCCTGGGGCTAAACACTCGGTGGTTTCGGGACCGTGGAGCTGGGAATGGTTGCATGATCATAATCTTGGAGATGCGGGTGTTATTTTCTCATCTAATAAAAGGACTAAAAAAGGCAGTAGGTTACCCAAGGAACAGAGTCCTGTTGTACACTTGGAGGACAAAAGAAAGAAAGCAGGGGGGTGTTGCATCACTCCTTTCAGAGTCTTAAAAAGGTGGCACGTAGGCCGATCAAAGATCGCGATGAGGTTTTGAAGATTCTAAGGAAGAACACACTCAGCCGCTGGGAGAAGAGTAATTCTATCAGGAATAGTGTGAAGCCCTCTCAGGGCTCGTCGGCTTCATTTACAAATGATTGGGAACACTGGGTGGTCATGCATGGTAACGAGCAGAGGGCAATAGAGGATGTCAGGGGAATAGGGAGAGTCATTGGTGTTCAGGTTAAAGGTGACAATACTAATAGGTTCAGAGTACTCTCAAGGGATCGGAAAGGCGTGCAGGTGATTTTGGACGAGCCACTGGTGGAAGGAGGTGCGCCAACGAAACGATGCTAGTTTGTGTGCGTGGAGTGTTGAGGAGGGGTGTGTGTGTGTCCAATGAAGATCTTATCGTGGAATATCAGAGGTTTGGGAGGGCTTGAGAAAACGAAGGAGGTTCGTAAACTGATTGGGGAAATGAACCCTTCCATTGTTTGCTTACAAGAAACGAAATTACATTCATGTGATGACTCTTTAAGCGCTTCCCTATGGGATTCCCCGGATCATGCTTTCTCCTTTCGTCCGTCAGGTATGGGGAGGAGTGAGGGTCTTTATGTGAGGGAGGGAGGCGAGGGTCTTCTTGGTGGAGGGAGATTGCGAGGATTCGTGAGGGAGTTGGGGGCTCAAGAGGATGGTTTGGGGATTGTGTCTCGAAAAAGGTGGGGGATGGAGTGGATACGTTTTTTTGGACTGATCTTTGGGTGGGGGGGGGGGGGGGGGGGGTCCCCTTGAGAGAGCGGTTTAGGCGCTTGTTTGATTTATCGGTGTTTCAGTCTAGTACTGTAGCTGAGATGTCTTCTCTAGGGTGGGAGGTTGGGGGGAATGCGTGGGTGTGGCGGAGACAGTTATGGGTGTGGGAGGAGGCGATGTTGAGGGAGTGTTAGACTTTACTTCACGATTTCTCTTTGCAGGCCCAACATCATGATAGGTGGCAGTGGCAGCCTGATCTGGATGGAGGTTACTCAGTTCGTGGTGCCTATCAGCTCTTGACTTCCCAGCAGCCTATTGCTTTGGATGTGGCGGAAGAACTCATTTGTCACAAACAGGTTCCTTTGAAGGTATCTATTTTCGCTTGGAGACTCTTGAGAGACAGGTTGCCTACAAAGGCAAATTTAGTGGCTCGTGGCATCATCACTCCTGAATTTCATTTGTGTGTATCTGGATGCGGTGGTGTTGAATCAGCTCAACATTTATTCCTATCTTGCACGGTTTTTGGTTCTCTTTGGTCTTTAGTTCGTTCATGGATCGACTTCTCGTCAGCAGACTCTCATCACTTATCGGACCATTTCGTTCAGTTTACTTACTCTTCCGGCGGTCTTCGTACTCGACGATCTTTTCTACAGCTCATCTGGCTTGCTTGTTTATGGGTTATATGGACTGAACGAAATCAGCGCCTCTTTAGAAACTCGAAGTGTTCCCTACCTCAACTTTTGGACAAGGTCAAACAGTTCTCTTATCGGTGGTTAAAGACTACAAACTGTAATCTTGTTTCGAATTATCATAGCGGGTGGTCGAGCCCGTACACTTGTTTGGGCATTGTTTAGTTCTATTATTGGTACTCGGTTTTGACTTTTTTGTATCCCTTTTGTATCCTCTTGGCACACCTTGTGCAGAGGGGATTGTTTGATTAATATATATTCTATTTTAGCTTGTTAAAAAAAAATTAAATTAAAATGAGTGAATAAAATATTAATTTTTAAAAAACTTCGGCAGGACCTCGTTAGAAAAATGACCATTTTGTATGTCGCCAAATATTGTACGAAATAACAATTTTATATTTGATAAATCAAAGAATGTATAACATTTCACTGGTCTTATAAACAATTGTCAGTGAAGGAGATAAAATTTCATTTCTTTGAAATTTGCAAACCATTATGTATAAAAGTAATACTCAAATAAATGAGTTATTTGAACTTGCAAGAAATTTATAAATCACAAGCGAGGTATTACATAATGATATATACACAATTTCTAAATCCAAATGGGATATAACAGTTCCCATAATAATATATACATATAACTAAATAAGGATACAATTATCAGGACGTTGCAAGTCTTGGGTTATATAGGGAAGGAGTTCCATTTCTAAAATGCAAACTGGGTGAAGGGTGTTCGTTGCCTAAATAGCGAACGATAATTTTTTAAACTAAGGTGTTGTTTCATCTGAGGGGTGTAAAGGATGCAAACATTAGAATTGGATAAATAAAATCACTCGCTATATAATCTGCGAACTCAGTTTACTGTCTATATAGCGAGAGATGTATTTTGGTCATTATAAGGGACGCATAAAAACAGTGGAGGCAGGAAAAAAAACTCAAAACTCAATATGGCTCATTTTTGTTATTTATTTATTTTGGTCCAAAACTCACACTTGCTAGTTGCTATAAACACAAAGCCTTTCTAGCCCACAAGAGTATATACCTTTCCCGTGGTCCAAGATTACTAAAAAAACTTGAGAATTTCTTATTGTGCCCCTTGTTACACTTGCGCGTCTTCTGATATTCCAAATTTACCCATCACTATTTAGGATGCGAGTTTGTAAATAGTAAAAATTAGGAAAAAAAAGAGTTCGCATTCTAGGGTGCAAACTGCGAACTGAGTTCGCATCCTAGGATGTCAACCTTATAAAAATCAATTTTTATTGTCATTTTCAGTTTTCTCTCGTATCCCATGAAACAATTTTGAATAAAACACAGTTCGCAAGTTAAAGTATGAACCATTCATTCACCACAAGAAAACATTTTAAATGAAACAATGTATGAGCGAGTGATTAAAAAATAAAAAAAGAGGTTTCAATTTATAGAATTATACGGTGTGTGTTAAATCTGACCAACATCCCAAGTTAAGGAAATAAAATAAACAAGGCATAATTTCTTATTTCTCATAATATCCCAACATCTCAAACATCACAAACTCAGTTCGCATCCTAGAATGAAAACTTTTTTTCTCATAATATTTTTTCATTCATGGGGGGCGCAAATGTTATACTTGAGTCAAATAAAATTGTCACTCACAAAATAGGGTACAAACAATGCTAATATTATAAGATACGAAAAGGTTATTTTAATACTTTTAAGAGGCACGTGAAAATTTCTAAGAGACGGGAAAAGTAAAAATGAAAAATCATTCCGAAACATTAACGTAAGATAATGGAGCTCTCTGAATGTTTTGCCTTTGTCTAGTCCAATTATTATTTTAATGGGCTAACTTTGTAGCATTCTACCATTTTATGGGGAAAATTGCTTTTTAGGCCCCCTATAATACTCTCAGGCCCCCCGTTTTGATCAGTTTGTCCTTAAAATCATTTTGGTACATAACTACCAAAATGGCAAAATAACATTAATTTGATTATCTTGGCATGTAATTACCATAATACGCTTCGAGTGAGTTTCTATCTTCCGAAAACGCTTAGGTTCGCTTTCTATCTACCACAATGGTGAAAAAATTTCGAAATAACATTAGTTTGGTTACTTTTGGAACGTAACTACCAAAATACGCTTATTTTGGTACGTAACTACCAAAATGGCAAAATAACATTAATTTGATTACTTTGGTACGTAATTACCCGAAAACGCTTCGATTGAGTTTCTATCTACAAAAAATGGTGATAATCTGGGAAATAACATTCATTTGGTTATTTTGTTACGTAACTACCAAAATGGTGAAAATTTAGCGACTGTTATAATATTTCAGAAATTTGCTCATGGAATACAAATGTTTCCGGTAGAAAAAGTACTCACCTTAACACAAAGAGCTAGAGACTTATTGCATTATGTACTGAACACCTAAAAATCAAAGTTTACTCTTAATGTCTATGAGTAAACTTTGATTTCTAGGTGTACAGTACTAATGCTATAAGTGTATAGCTGTTTGTGTTAAGGTGGAATACTTTTCTACTCGAAACATTTGAATACTAGAAACATTTGTATTCCATGAGCAAATTTATGAAAATTTATAACAGTCGCTAGATTTTCACCATTTTGGTAATTACATACCAAAATAACCAAATTAATGTTATTTCGCTGGATTTTCACCATTTTGGTAGATAGAAACCGATTCTAAGTGTTTTCGGAAGATAGAAACTCAATCGAAACATATTATGGTAGTTACTTATCAAAATAATCAAATTAATATTATTTTACCATTTTGGTAGTTACCTACCAAAAACCAAAATAATTTTTGGAGTATATTTGTGTTACATAAACATCCAAACTCATTCCAACAAAAGTGAAATTTATCATTTATATTGTTCGGTTCATAGTGAGCAAATGGTGAATAACACACGTACCCGAAACGTGTCAAATTGGACCCTTTGAACGTGTCGTTGAACCCTCAAAGATGGCAATGTACGTTACTTTCACCGTTTAATAATTAATTAATTCTTCCATATATATGAATCAAGTAGCATGATAATAATGTAACACTGAGATATCTAATTAACCAACCAAAAGAAGCTAAAGAAAGAGAATACTAGGTGTAGTGTTTAAGGTTACAAATTTGCCATGTCGTTGCTAACTAAGAAAACAATCAACATTGCCACCAAATCTATGTCCTTTTGTCGCATAATTTCCACAGCTTCCTTTTCCACTGCTTATGAACGTGCCGAAGTATATATACCTCTTTCAATTTAGTTATGCAAGTTTTTACAATTATTATGACTTAACAAACAATACTTATAGGGAGAAGTCAAGGGTTGATAGGTGATATATGCTTGAAATTTATGGAATATGCTTCCCTCTAGATCTTAACTAATTTATGTTCATATTAAACTTTGATATGACTTCAATTGAATTTTCAGTCTATAAATTGAATATCGAGTTAGAAAAAAATTATAACTTTACTATTAATTTTTACATATACATAATTATATATTACTTATGATATACATTTTTTAACTATAAGATAATTTTGTGAATTTCTCTTATTGTTTCTATACATTTTTTAGTTAAAATGATTTTTTTATTATAATGTCTTTTATTTACTAATTAATAAATAAACAATAAATACTATAAAAAGATGAACTCAAAAGCACAAGATCAACTATTAAAAATTTCAAATAATTATTAACTTATAATTTCTTAGTTTAATCAATAAATTGCTATATTAAAAAAAGTAAATATTAATATAAATTGTTTAATTTTGATATGTCCAACTTTTATTTTTAAGTTAGGTATATGTAGTTAAAGTTTGGTATTAATTCTATAACCTATATTCAAGAAATAGAGGTTTCATATCTCTCTAAAACAAATATAAAATATTATTAATTAGTGTGACTTTAATTAATTATAGTTTATTTTAAATGTTGAGTGTTGTCTCAATACAACTAGTTGCACTATATGACTAATTATTTTTCTATTCAAATAATAATTATAAATGTGGAAAACGTAATTAATTGAAATTTAATCTTAATTATGATTAACATGAAACTAAATTATTGTAGGGTAGTAATGCGGTGGCAGAAGCAAATAGTGATGGAGGTGCAACGATGGAGGGTATGTACAAAGGCATCAAGGAAGAAGATAGGGCTATGACTAGGGATCCAGCTAGAGAGGGTCCAATTAAAGCTGAAGAAGAAGGAGACATTGTTAGAGATACTGCCAAGGATAGTATGGATGGAGCTTGGTTGGCAGCTCAAGATGCTAAACACAAGGCTATTAGAGATGATAATGATGATGATAGGAAAAGGGATTGAATGCAACAATGTTAATTTTCAAAGTGATAAAATGCATGTTAATTAGTGTTAACTGCTGAGGAACTGATAATTAAGGAGGAAAACATGAGATAAAAGTTAATTATTTGTGGTTTTATTTTTAGAAAAAATTGATGATGCTTAGTTATAAATGTAGTGGTTTAATATTTAGAAAAGTTAGAAAACAGAAATGCTTATGAAAATTGCAATATTGAAAGGTATGTGAAAAAAATTGAGTAACATTAAACAATAGTTTAACAATAAATTTGATAAATATTACATTAGAATTGTATTTATTAGAAATCAATATTGGTGTTAGAGATATACATTGGTGCGAGAGATTTGTAACTACTATTAGCTGACTCATTCAAATTAGGACTCTACTTATCAGAAATCAATATTGGTGCGAGAGATAATAACAATCATTAAACAATAGTTTAACAATAAATTTGGATAAATATTATATTAGAATTGTGTTTATTAAAAATCAATATTGGTGTCATATATATATATATATATAATAACTACTATTAGCTGACCCATCCAAATTAGGACTCTACTTATCAGAAATCAATATTGGTACGAAAGATAATAATAATAATAATAATAATAATAATAATAATAATAATAATAAATATTTAACATGGTGAGAGAGATATATAGAATTCCATATTTATTAGATGTTGATTATAAAATTATATCAAATTGATTGATCTATAGTGGCAAAATGCACAAAATAGATCTTAAAGGTCTGAGTTTGATTCTTGGTGAGGTATTTTATAACATTTTATTTTTGAATTAATTTTGGATAAAATGGAAAGAAAAATGAGCGGTAAAAAATTAGGGTTAGAAATAGCAAAACGGACCAAACTTAAAATATAAAGATGTGATGTTGTTTTTTTACAGATAAGAGATATGACGTTGTTGACTTAAGTTTTCTAATAAGTTGGTACTCGTTATGCAGAAATAATTAAGGAACAAGTTCATATCAAAGTTGGTACTCGTTATGCAAAAATAATTAAGGAACAAGTTCATATAAAAATCACTTTCAGAAAGTATCACTCGTAAGGATGTCTTGATGTTGATGATAACTTTTCTAACAAGTTGGTACTATCTCTAGTTACGAAGCGCTAACACGATGTAGACGCATATAATAACACATCAATAAAGTCCATAAGTGTCGGTATCATGTTAGTGTTCTACACCGATCTACCTTTGTCTGATATTGTACTGCATAGCTCTCTAGTCACTATTATACTTAAAAATAATTAAGGAACAAAACTATATCAAAAATAATGATATAAAAATCACTTCGAGAAAGTATCATTCATAAGGATTTGGTATTTTTTTTTTCAATAACAAAGAGAGCTAAAGTTCAGTTTGGTATTTATTTTGTTTGTTATAATTTTTATTTCACCATATTAATTTTTTTGATATATTATTTATCACGGATCTAGAAATTTTAGAGAGTGAGGGAAATATATATTTTATTATATTAATTCGTAAATTATATCTACAAATATATATGTGGCGAGATGTAATTTGTTTTGAAATTGTCAAAGACTCAAATGTTCAAATGGCCCATGTCATTCTCAACCTATTAACATCCTCATATTTTCTAAAGCGTATCGTCCGCAATAGAGTTTCATATAGGGTATAAATAATACCTCTGCAAGTATAACATATCTTAAAATACTCCAATAGTAGTGGATAAATTATCTATTCGCAAGATATTTGTGACTCGTTTCACATGTGCATTCATCCCAAAGGTACACTTTTACACTCTCCCACCTCGAGCAAATACTGACTTAAGCGTTGGAGTGCTAACATTTTTGTAGGTACCTTTCACCTACATCTGAAGTACAGCCACTAAACCATCATAGACACCAAATCCACCAGAGGAACCACCCAGTTATGCACGCCGTTCAGAGCAACGGCGTCGTCTGCGAACATATTTTCCCTATAAAGCGTCCCGAATTCACCATCTATACTACCTTCTTTCAATTCAACAATTCCAATGGCAGGATAGAGAAACACTCGTAGCAAAACTGTGTAGGTGCTTATATAGTAACCTTTAAGTGATCGCAAAGATTTGATCACATTTATTGTAAGGAGCTGATAAAATGTCTAATTTTGTTGTATGGTATTGGTCAGATATAATAGTATAAACTCTTTTATCTATTTTTTCCTTTATTTATGTGTGTATGCCTGAACGCTTCATTTGTATTTGTGTCCATATAATGCTTCCTCAATTGTAATATACGTCTCACCTCGAGTAATAAAAGACATAGTTTAACGCTGGTTTAGATCTCAATTGTTGACCTATGATCTGACGCTCTAAGTATGCAGCACACATTTCTATAATTTCTCATAATTTAAAATCCCAACCGTTCAATTAAACTAGACGGTTCTGATCAATTACTGCATCCACGCAGTTACTACATGGAATCCTATTCCGTAATATACCTTCTTATCCTCCTCTTGTATTGTAACGAATCCTTTGTAATTTTAATGGACTTAGAAAAAAACAATTTTCAAATAATTGAAAGTTAATTACATATATTGATGTTGATCCAATCCAACGCAATGAGAATTGAGAACCGTTCTCCACCGAATCAGCTGATTAAATTAGTGACATGAGTGGACAATCCCACGTTGTTTTCCATGCAAAAACAAAGTAAAAGATTCATGGTACAAATCCTTTATGTTTACATTATTTTTGTCTAAAATTTTATTTCAATTCATATTCACGAAGCAAGACCTAACACGTGTCAGGCAACCAATAGTCTTCACCTTAGTGACAACGTACGAACGTGTTGTGTTACAAAATCCTCAATATTCATGACTCATTTCTTACCCTTCCAACACGTGTCACAACACCATTCGACCCATTTCCATTTTTTATTTTTTATGATTCCCCCTTCATTTTTTTCCTCCCAAGATATTTTCTTTCTCTCTTACTAGTATATATAATCTAAGGTTGTCTCCATTAATTCACATACTTAGACATCAAGGGATCAAGAGAGATTAATATTCATTAAGACATATAGACACTAAAAAATGGCTAAGAGATTTCACTTTCTTGTGGAGTATAAAGAATTGGTCAAAAGTTTCCAATCAAATACTAGTCCTTATAAAGCTGCTATTGTTAGCAACTTCTCAATTGCAAAACAATCTCATGTGCACACTCAAGTAAGTACACCTCAAATTTGTAAAAAAGTAGTAGTTTAGTCTCTTACAATTGATCAATTTATTTCATTTAGTATTTTTTTTAAAGATATTTATACTTTTATCTTTTATCTTTCAAGAGACTATTCAAGTAAATATCGGTCATTTATGGATCTATGGTTTTGATGAACTTTTACTAGTAATATATTTTAATCAAAGGACTAAATTGAAATAGCGTAAATTTGAGGAACTAAATTTTTTTAACCTTACTATTTTTAAGGATTAGAGTAAATATTGAACATAACTACACAATATAAATTTTTAAAATATTGGATAATTTTTTGTTTTGTACCATGTTTAATGGACAAACACAAATAATTACAAATTATTCATTTGTAATTTAGGGTCCGTTTGTCCCGACTTTTTTAGGTCTCAGAAGCTGACTGAAAGCTAAAAGTGAAAATAAGAACTAAAAAACAATTTGATTTTTGTTTTTTGGTAATTATTATTGGTTTTTTAGTTTCAAATTATTTTTAATATAAAATTTGTTTGGTAAAATATATTTTTAAAAAAAGATTTTTATAAAAAAACAAATTTAAAAAAGAAATAATAACAACTAATAATATTTAAATGAAAAAAATAATAAAAATAGCCTTTACTAGGATTCGAAGCGTGATCATTGCAAAAAAAACTTCGGATTTTTTTTTTTCAAAAGTAGGTTTCAATCTCTTTTGCTAAAGCTCATTTAATCCAATTTTGCACATTGAAAAAATCTGCTTTTTACAGTTAATATAGCTTTATTGAAAACGTGTTTGACCCAACTTTTGATTAAAAAGAGAATAAAAAGCTAAAAAAATCCGGACCAAACGGAGCCTTAACGAGGACAAAAATTTCGATTTTTTCAGTTATTTCAATTCCATAAATAATTTTAAAATTAAATACGTGGGTAAAATACACGCTAAAATGTTGATTTACTCTAATATGTGTATGGTTTTTGTACCTTATTTTATTTCCTAATAAATATTTGTACTTTATTTTTTTTCATTCAGAGTGGTGATCCATCATTAGTAGGAGCAATAAATCAAGGGTCAGAGAAAGCAAGGGAGGTGCTAGAGAGTGTTGAAGAAGTGATAGGTGATGAAAGTGGAGACACAGCTTGGGATGCAACAAAGAAAAATATACAATTAGTGACAAATACAACCACTGCTGAAGCTGATATGAATATTGTAGACACTGTGGAGTATAGAAGTAGTGAAGATTTATCAGGGCAACTTGGAGATGGTTGTGATAAGATTCAGTTATAGTTAATCAATATAGGATTATAGAAATTAATTAATAAGGGTATTAATCCTATATATATTTCCTATGTTTTTTTCTTGTTTTGAATTTTATTTATGTCTATATAGTAGTACTAGTAACTTATAAGAGATAAAATGTAGAAGAAATTAATGAAGTTAAATATTTTGCTCTGCTTCATTTTTTGTTGTATATATATATATATGCTTTTTCTTGTCTTTGTTTGGTTGGGGATAAAGAGCCAAACAATTAATGTAAATTGAAACATAAAGAACTTTCACTTTCCTAATCTCCTCCTTCAACGGCAACAATGTCAAGGCGTAGACCATAAAAAATGGATTCAAGGGCTTTTCAGTTTTATTTTTCAAGTTTCGAGATTTTGCACCCATTTTTTGTCTTTTTTTCAAAAGAACTTGTAGACTTGTAAAGTCGACTCGAGTTTATCCGTGTCTATCGAAAAAGGTTCTATGTGTGATTCCACTCCTTTTAATTAAGTAGCGGAACTCCTTACCAGATTTTTTTTATAACGTCCGCTATTTAAGTAGCGGATGACATTTTAAAAAAAAAATTATTTTTATAACGTCCGCTATTTAAGTAGCAGAAGAGTAAAACGGAAAAGACGTAGGGCGCGCGAGAGACCGGTAGGGTGACAGAAGTAAATTTCTTAAGTCATTTATTAAGTCATTGAGTCTTTAGTGTTAGAGTGGGTAACTTATGATAAGCCCATACCAATTTAAAAAGGAGTTCTTCTTTTCGCACCCTACCATTTCTAACGCGCTTCTTAAAATTATCAAAATAGTCCACTCGTTATTTGAGTAGTGAACAGAGTTCACATCCCTAAGTAGCGAGTGACAATTTTTTTTATCCAATCCTAACATCTACACCCTTCACGCCCCAGATGAAACAACACCCTGATTTGAAAACTACATCCTTTTCTACCTAGGAAGTGAATGCCTTTAATCCAGTCTGTTGGGCACAATGCAAACGCATTTCGTATATAACACGAATCCCACCTTCTTCCCCCGCATTTCTAAAAACCCTCCAAAACTCGTAATCCTCACCCAAATTAAATGCACTGTTTTCTTCAAATTTGTGTTCGAAATCCCTTAACAAGTGAACATAAAAGCCAACAAACAAGAGATAAGTACACATGTCATTGTAAACTCATCTTTAACTAACATTTCTACTTTGAACAAAGACATAACGGCTACCTGCAACATTTTTTCTTGGAGAACAAGTCATAGACAACATGCTACAAATCATCTCTCTCATTCCATGAAGAAACTACCAATAGAACGTGACGTTTTGGCAGATCTGCTTTCTGCAACAAATTTTTGTGAGCTGTCTTTTTTAGTGCATAACGACCATATAACGTACATCCTTGGAGACCAAGCTACAGATGGTCATCTACATCGATAAATAGCACGAAATGTTGCAAAGGAAAAGCAAGAGTTCAAGCTACAAGTCATCAATCACGTGTTTTTGACTACAAGTCATAAAACTTTTCTTTTATTACTCACACTCAAACTCTGCAACCTCATAAGTATTTCTAAGTATATTTAGTGTTCTTATTTGCTTCTCAAACTAACCTTTGAGTTTCTATAAGCAAATATCTCAAGAGACCACTTTTCAACACAACCCACTTTTAAGTGGTTGCATGTCTCTTCTTTTTACCACTCACACTCCATCTCCCTGTCAACCTCCGGGATCAAAATATTATTGTGTGTACCGAGTGTATTTTTATAAGTTTGTCAAACTAATTTTGAGCTTTTGTATAAGCTTAGATCCAGACAAACTTCACAATCATTTGTAAGAAATCAAGTCAATACGGTAACTATTGATTGAGTGTCACCTTGAAAAGCCTGTAGGGTTGAGGTAGATTAAGCTTGTAGGGCTGCTTGAAGATTTGATCTTCGTTTAGATCATAGAAGAAGAATTGTAATTGAGATCAGCAGTATCTCAAAGATTATAGTGGAAAACTCGCATGCGTCGGAATTTGAGTGAATCAGTATAAATTTTGTTTGTAAATCTCTATTACCTTTAACTATTTATTTTCTGTAAACACACAACACACAAACCATTTCATTTACATTTACTTTAAATTTCACTAACATTTATCCAAATATACACTTGAGATCAATTTTGTAGAGCGCAAAATTAATTTTAAAAGTATTACAATACAAATCCCCTTTTTTTTTGTGACTATTTCTTCCGGTTCAATAAGCGGTAATTATTTAATGGTGAAAAATTTATTTAACCTTATAATTAATATGCTATAAATGTGTGGCATGGAACCAAGATTTTGATTTAAGTTAAATGTCATTGGTCATCACAGATTACAAAAGCTTAGGAGCAGCAACAAATTCCATGTTACCTTGACCAGATAAAAACTTTTGTAATGCCTCTTACAAAAGCTTATGATCACCAAACAGAAGCAGCAGCTGTCGTTGTTGCACCACTCCTTCTTTACAAAGAACATTGTATTTGACTCCTTCTTACTTTGTCCTTTCTATAGAATTCTCCTCCCTTATTTTTTTGACAATAGAATTCTCCTACCTTAATACATCAAAGAACTAAAAAGACAAGGACCACTACAGTTGGTCCAAAAATAAAATAAAAGGACCACTCAAACTTGGTCTTTTTTTATAAGAAAAACTTCTTCAAGATTCTTTGTATAATTAAGGATTAAATAAATTTTTCGTCTCTAAAAAAATTGGCATGTACGTTACCATCCATTTAAAAAGGAGTTAGAATCCTCTCCATTTTCTATTTTTTCCATTTTCTCAAAACATTTAAAAACTTTGGTACCGGGAAGAAATGAAAACAAGTAGAAATGGAGAGGATCTCAACTCATTTAAAAAGTTTATGCATGTAATTTTAGTTTCTATTATTTTTTAAAATTGTTTAATTATCTTTAAACTTATACATATATTTTTTCAGCCATATTTAAAATACTATAAAAAATGTCTTTACAAAACTTTAAATTTTTTGAAATGAGTATCGCATTGTCCTCAAATAGTATCCGATGATTCCTTTATTTCAAGTTGATGAGGTATGTCCTGTTTATCGTAATGCGTGTCTGGATAGATCTGGGGAGCACGATCGAGAGCTTCCCGACTTCAAATACATACATGACTTTGTTCAGAATGTCATTTTTGATGTTTTTAAGCACGCATGAGTATCTGTGAAAAAAGAGGCACCTCGAACTTCTTGACTGACCCACTGGAGGGAATATCTATATTGAGGTCAGTCGATGTTATGGTGTATGGGTGGGTAGGAAGAAAACATGTTTGTGTGGACTTAACTGAAGTTTCCCCACTTATGAGATTGACGAATGAGGACTTTATTGTAGGATAGACATCCCTGTCCTCAAAGCTGCTTTAAGAAAGTGGCCACACATGAGACATCGTGTTTGACATTAACCAACATGTTTTCATACCATTTGTTTTTGACATGTTTGATTTTCTACTACCAGATGCTCTGAATATTTTGAAAATAATACAAAGAGTCATGCATAGATGATTGATTATGCCATCCGAAAAGGGTTAGCGGCGCAGCTTGTTGGCTATTTGCATTCTATTCAAGTGTAATTATCTTATGCACATGAGATGAATTAATTTTTGTTTTTAAATTATAAAAGGTAAAGATAAAAGTAACACACATACTAATTTTGAGCTATTTTTTTAGATGAAATTTTTATAAGATTTTTTTTATAATATGTTCTAAACATATCAGCAAAATAATTATTCAAAGATACACGCCGACTTAACAAGATTAAAACTACTTGCATAAAAAATTTGTAGGAACATAAACATGTCATATTTTATGAGAACGAAAAATAAAATTTGATAATTTTTAATCGTGAAAAAGTTATTTAACTTTATATTTAATATACTATAAAAGTGTGCCATGGAAGCAAGATTTTGATTTTATGTTAAATGTGCCATCACAGGTTACAAAAGCTTAGGACCAGTAACAAAAGCTTACCTATGTAATGCCTCTTATCATTATGATCACCAAACATTAGCAGCTAGCTGTTTTTATTGCACTACCCCTTCTTTACAAAGAACACTATATTTGATTCCTTATTACTTTGTTCTTTCAATAGAATTCTCTTATCTTTTTTTTTTTTTATATAATGGAGTTCTCCTACCTTAATACATCAAAGAACTAAAAACACAAAGGACCACTCTAAACCTTTTTTTTAGGGAAAGGACCACTCAAACATATGGCACCACAACAAATGCAAACACACATTTCAATGGCACTTGTATGTGAATTGGGCCAGTTAGGCTTTGTTTATACTTCATGCATGACCTGCAAACAAATAATATTATGGGAAATTAATGAAGCAAAAAAGGGACCAAATCAAAGAGTGATAGCCTGTAGGATATTTTTTGAGAGTTTGTGGAGGGGTGTAACATTATCATTCATTCATTCTAATGGCCTTAAAGGAAATAATATATAAGGCCAATGGCTACAAAATTTAATTGGACACTGTATACATATATGGCCAAACATCATTTGTACATATTAAAATTCCTTTGTTTTGTTTAAATTTAAATTCATTTTGATTTATTTAAATTCACATATTTGTTACATATTAATAGTGACGTGCTTTCAAATGCACCTTACAAACATATATCACATACCAAATAACATTGCAAACTATACTTTGCATAATTTAAGGATGTTTTAAATACAAACAAAAGGATTTAATTAATGAGAAGAGTTTGCCATCACTTGAAGTTTGCTTGATCATGTAAAGGCCACATAAATAGTGGTTGTTGTGGCTAAGCTCTATCTTTGGAAAATATAAGGTTTAGTTAATGGCCAAGTCTATATGCATTGTGAAATACTTCGTCAAGTGCACAAGTCATGAATATTATTATAACGAATGCGAATTTTATAAAATTCATATTTGAATGAAAATTTATATCATATAGATTATCCATATAATTTGTTTTTAAAGAAATAAAAAATCATTTGATATGTTATTAAAATCCATCAAAATTAATGGTTTATAGGTTTTTATTGAATACCGTTAATTTTGATGTGTCTCAATAACGTATCAAATGATTTTCAATTTCTTTAAAAATAATATGGATGATCTATAGTATGATTTAAAATTTTCAATCTAATGGCAGATTTTGTAAAAATCGTATTCATTTTAATGTTATCCATGACTGTGCATCGTAAAAGGCTTGGTGAAATCTTTCATATTAAACAAAATCTTAGTTAAATAGTTGTTAGATTAGAGAGTTAAGAAGTTAAGTAATAAAATGGGAGATAGTTAGATCCAAATGTCATTAAGTTAATATTTTCTACCTTAATTATTACATATCATTTAGGTCAACATTTTCTAAGCTAATGTTATCTATCAACCATGTGAATTGATTCAAGTGGTTAATAAACTTTACCAAAAGACAAATTATTTGATTGTCAGGGTCCCTTCATTAAAAAACCGATTTAGACACAATAAAAACTGTTATTCTAATCGATTGTTCTTACTCCTAATAGTTTCATACACCTTCCTAATCAACTTTTAATTAATTAGCCAATTTGTCTCCTGCTATTCATGATGGGAGCTATTTTGATATTGAAATTGCGTTTGACATTACCTTTCGTTAAAAACTGATTCACAACTTATTACACTAACTTTCAAATAAGTTCACATTATTTTATGTGCTCAAATACACTTTAAATTCACTCACATTTTTAGAGAAGAGAATTGTTGTGCTAATATAAAGCAGGCAACATTGGTCTATTGGAAACTAGCTAGCTGCATTTGGTGGAATAACTTATCTAATTTATTGGGAATGATTTCAATCACAACATGCTAGGTTTACCTTTGTATAGGTTTTGTTGATTTAGTTGTTTATGTTTTAATACATGTCTTATTTCATTATCCCTTCACCAGGATTCTGTCTCACTAGATTTTCCTTGGTAAATCTTTTATAGAGGGAGCTGAATTCTCTCACCTTGGATTTTAGTCTAGTCCTCCCAAGATTCATTAGTATCCTTCTTATTTTATTTTTATTTAATATACTTCATTAGAGTGCTTCTAAAAAGGTTTCGTTGAGGTGTCAACATAATTGAAATGTTTTTAGTTATCAACTTTATATCTTTTTATTTATATAAAAAAAGATCATTTGGCCAGCATAATTGATTATCCTCTGTCATAATCGATTAGTCGCTTATTCTAGTTGATTATCTGGTAAACCTAATTGATAATTATTCTTTTAGTCTAATTAGCTATCACTCATTAATTCAACATAAATTCACACTTGATAATTTTAGAACCCGTTTAGTGACCAAGATAAGATACATAATATGATAATTGTATTATATATTATTTCAATCTGGTGTTTGATGAGACAGCGAGACATGATAAATTAATCCTAAAATTTATCTTATCTTCTGTCTCTAGTTAAAAAATGAATCCTCAATTTGAGCCGTGTTAGAAATTAGTGGATTTGATAAGAAAAATAATACAATATTAAATTAGTCTCCATCTCTGTAACTTACTCTCAAATAAGTCAATGACTCTTTTAATATCTCAAATTAGTCTCTGTTAACATGACCCTAAAAACAATACGGTTAGTACTCACCCAAAATTACCAACCAAAATACGCCGCAAGACAAGATTGCAAGTACCTAAACAGCTAAACCAAAGGGAATATATATATATATATATATATATATAAATATATTTGAGGTAGGTCTAAGTTAGCAAAGTGCATTTTTTCACTTTGGATAAAAAAACCATTCATATTTAGAGGAGTACTAGCAACACACGCTCTATCACACACATACCAATACACTCTCTTTTATTGGTTAAAATTCATATGGGTCTCATAAATTTTTTTGGATCCCATATAAAATTTATGGAACCCATGCAAATTTTAACCAATAAAAGAGAGTGTGTTGAGAAGTGTGTGTTAAAAAGTGTGTTCCTAGCATTATTCTTCATATTTATTATTTAAAACTACTACCTCCGTTCCAAATTATATGTCACTTTGAAGAAAAAATTTGTTCCAAATTATATGTCACTTTACATTACCAATGATGCATTTAATGCAACTTTACCTATTATACCCTTAACTATTTATTACTCTCTATTCTTTCAATTCTTCAATTTTTTTTTTTCAATATAATAAATGAAGGACAATTTTGTAAATCAACTCATAATTTCTCTTTTCCATACAACAATGATTACATTTCTTAATATGTGTAAAAATGACAAAATGACATATAATTTGGAACGGAGGGAGTAATAACTTGATGGATAGTTTTGTAACTTTTATTTAAAATGTTCCTTAATTCGCACCCATTTTGCTAATTTACACTCACTTTATTTTAAAAGGGACACATGACTTAACATGGAACACTTGATTTATCAGACAAAGGAAGTTGCTTGAAAGACAAATGATTCTCCCACTTCAATTAATTATTTCCTTTAATTAATTAAATGACATTGACATAACTACCCTTCTATTTATAATATGTTTGAGTAGTGATAATTGATTTTTTTGTCCAAATTGAAAAGTTGCACCTTGCTAACTTAGACGTTCATGTTTTTAAGTGGGTCTAAGTTAGCATATATATATATATATATATTGTTAGAAATAATATAAAATCATTGATGTAGCATTTTCTAACAGCTTAAACTTTTGGGATAATCGGTTATTTGACATGGTATTAGAGCCTCTATGATTAAGTGGTCTAGAGTTCAATCCCCGCTCCCCTCACTTTCTAATTAAAAAGTGGAATTTAATCATATGGTAGGTGGGCCTATGCATTATCCACGCTTCAAGTCCAAGTGGGCTCTTGCGTGAGGGGGCGTGTTAGAAATAATATAAAATCATTGATGTAATCATTCCTAACAACTTAAACTTTTGGGATAATCGGTTATTTGATATATATATATATATATATATATATATATATATATATATATATATATATATAATTTTATTTTTCAGACAAACCATTATCCATGCAACACTTCAATATCCATCTGTCTACACAAATTAGGAAAAGCACATAATTAACAAAAAAAGAGTTTGCGGTCCACACCCCCCATTCCACTTCTTACCAAGACCTTTTATTTTTGGTCGAAAAACTTCTTATAAAGCCCAAATACATTAAAATGTAGAAATGTTTATGTCATCACACACTGATAAGTTTAGGATTAATATACGTACTTTAGAAATATCAAAATTAATTCGTTATATGTTTAAAAAATATTATAGAGTATGTACAAATCTTAGTAGAAATATCGAAATTGCTAGTGTTTGACCATATGACCGGGGTTCAAACCTTGTTCACTCCATTTTGTGTGTGTTAGTTTTCAATTGCTTTGTCATTTCGTGTATCAATAAAAAAACAAATTAAGGTATGATGCTATGAGATAAAACTTCAATGGATTATTATAAAAAAAAGCTTCAATGGATAAAATAAATGAGATATCTTTTTTTTTTTACAATGGAGCTGAGGATCGAACTCAGGACCTCTAACTCATTACTCAAATCTCTCACTATTAGATCAAACCTAGTGGCTTAAAATAAATGAGATAATATCACCAAAAAGAAATTAATGAGATACATACTATTACACAATTTTTATTTAAATTTAAAATTTAAAAATATATTTTTTACATTTTATTTCGACAATTTAAAAATAAAAATATATCTTTTAAGCTAGTTTCGATCGCAACCATTATTTTGAAATTTGAATTACGAAAAGAATTATATATATATATATATATATATATATATATATATATATATATATATATATATATATATATATATATAATTCTTTTCGTAATTCAAATTTCAAAATTTTATCATATCGTGTATTTATATCGTATCACAGGTTTTTTCTAACATGAAAGAGTTGATCAAGTGGTGCATGGTGTATCACTTGTCAATTACCCTATAACGAATACGAATTCTACAAAATCGACTGTTGAATTGAAAATTTATATTATTTAGATCATCCATACAAATTTTAAAAAAAATTAAAAATCATTTGATGTGTGTTATTGAGACCCACCAAAATTAACGGTTTTCAATAAAAATTCATAAACCGTTATTTTTTTATTATATTTTTAAATATATGTATATATAATTGTTTCTAATTTGAATTTAAAAAATTTATCATATCATGTATTTATATCATATCACACTCATAATGTACTACTACATGTGCAAACTCTTCATATGTTTTCTTCTCTATAAACTTTCTTTGTTACTCTCATTCCTTCCAACATTACCGTATACAATGGAAGCTAGCAGTAGTACTATAGAGAGGAAGCAAATATTTGAAGAAATAGAAAATGAAGAGAAGGAAGAAGAGGATGAAAATGGTGGTGTTGAAGAAGTTGAGAAAAAGAAAGTTGTTTGTGTAAGTGGAAGAAAAGGAAGATTTTCAACACCTATTTGTCAAGCAGAAAATTGTGAAGCTGATTTAACTTTTATGAAAAGATATCATCGTCGCCATAAGGTTTGTGAGTTTCATTCTAAGGTACCTTATGTGATGATTGCAGGGTTGAGACAGAGGTTTTGCCAACAATGTAGCAGGTGTGTTCAATCTCCATCCCTTACTAATTTGAATTGATCTTGATATAAGCACTTTTCACTAAAGATTCTATTGTAGTATCGATTGTTTTTTAATTAAAAATAAGGTATTTATTCATTTAAATCAGCAGATTATATAGTAAACAACATAAATTTTGCCTATGATTAATATCACAGTGAATACGTCATAATTACGATAATGTATTGTGATTTTTCAAAAGTTACAGAGTGTAGTTTATGTGAAATCACGGTGGATTGTCGTGATTCTGCCATATCCATTGTAATATTAAATATAGTTTTCATATTACTAAAATGAAAAAAATGAATCTACGAAAATATGTCATTTATAAATCGTGATTCTCTTCTTTTTAATATCCGCACACTCTTAATTATTGTATGTACTCGTCTGAGTACTAGTGATTCAGATTTGCTTCAATTCAAGTTCATAGTTGTGTTTTGTCATCTTAGTACATTGATTCGGTGGGTCTTTGTACTTCCAACAGATTTGTTTTAGTTTTACACGTTATGATGTTTTCTTGGGATTTGGAGTAGGTAGGAGAGATAGGATCGGTTCGGTTTAATTTAGCATGTTATTGTGCGGTCAATTTGAAAATCCCTGCTTAAACTATTTTCTTGAAAATAATTTTTGAGTAAGTTCTCAGGATATAACCTCTGCTCCTTATACGAATGGGAGACGTAACCTATCTTTTGTTGGAGCAGGTAGAGCACGGTAGTTCCGGTCCGAGCGCGACTTAGTCTTGGGTGGGTTGACTATCTTCCCCTTGCTCTGTTGCAAGTCCTTTCCTCTTGCTATTTGGAGGGGTTTGGACCGGTTGGCATATCGGGTTATATTGTTTTTTACTTTCTTGTTTTCTTTTGTTAGGAGTAATTTTTATATTCCTCTTCTGTTCTGATACTCTTTTTTTTTTATATTTTATTAATATATATTTGTCATTAATAAAAATGACAACATTGCAATAGCAATTGAGACTATCAACTATACAATCTAACTGTGACTACAATTTAAAACTTTAATTCCCTCTGTCTGTGTATATGTATATATATATAGTTTTGAAACTCAGCAAAATACTACTTTTTTAGTAAACCTAAAAACTTTGAATGTTGATTGCATCAAAATCACACATCAAAAAATTGAACATTATTCTTGGACCTTTTCACTTATATCCTACCCCCCAAAAACAAGAAATTAATGCTTCCTTGCATTCACCTTACTAGAAACCTATGATTATTGTGTGCAGGTTCCATGACCTTATAGAGTTTGATGAAGCTAAAAGAAGTTGCCGAAAACGCTTAGCAAGACACAATGAACGGCGACGTAAAAGCACTACCAGAAATTGTAATGAAGGAAGGAGTACTAGCATCAAAGGGCAGGAAATTAATGATTGTGATTGGAGAAACATTCATATGAACATGACAAGTAGTTCTTCTGGTCACGAGAATATCCATAATTTTTTAATTTCAAATGAATATCCATAAATTTTTCAGCATATTTTCTCTTTTCTGTCACTGGTTTCTTTCATTGGTTGCTTAGAAGCCAAGGCATGTAATAAAAACCTTCTCAATGTTACGAGAATAAGGATCTAGACCAGAGGAAAGAAAATTTTCAAATATATATCTATGGTGTGGTTAATTGTGGGTGTTTTGCCATGCAAAATGCAACTGTTTTGGTCAATTTATATGAAGCTTTTTCCTTTCTTTATATGAAACTAATTACTTAAATAGCATGCAGATATCTCACTAGGTAGCGTCTAACTTGTCTGGTCCATTGGAACTATATTGATTGAATATAGAGAGCATAGTTCTCACCATGTTGTTGTTTTGAAGTTTCATTTTGGTGAATCCAATCTGAGTCGACCGATGAATGACAGTCATCAACACTGACCAGTTACCACCCTTCACATATCACCATAGTTGAGAAGATCATTAAGTTGACTCTTCGAATCACAGAGTAAAGGCAGTGGTTGTCACCTTGTTTCACCTAATTCTACCGGCATTCTTGTCATTGCTATCCATTGATGAATCATAGAGAAAACATGAGACATGGGGAAAAAACAAAATAGAGCAACTATGCATAAATTTTGGATTTTAAAATCCGGACACTAAAAAATATTTGTTTGAATTTTAAAATCCAGACGTCAGTAGGGTTTAAGGGAAAAAAATGCTCAATCGAAATTAAGGGGTTCGAAATCATATAATTGAGAAATTAGTGGGGTCACAGTGCAATTAAGAAAAAATGACTAATTGAAAACACAAAATAAGAGAAAATGTGTATTAACCTCTTGCTTGAATCAAAGAAATTTAAAAAATGAGATAGGGGTGCAAAAAGTCACTAGTGTATAGTACTATAAATCAATGTGTAGTTGCAAAAATGGAGGGGTGCAAAAAGTCGTTCTGGCTACATGATACAACTACTTTATAATGATATAAAACCAAATAAAAAAATAGTTTGTAAATGATTATTATTTTATTGTTTGTTAAAATATGAAATTTACTTCCCCTTGAATAACATCGGTTGTGTTGGCTACTGCAATTTGTATCTATTGTGATAAAATGGGGACAAAACTTACTGTTGAGTATTTGTATCTATTGTGTCTATTATAAATACCGCTTGTAACACTGAAACCCTAATTCATTCATTCATCTAATAGAAACGAGCTGTAGCCAATTCTGCAGCCGGAGACGTACCTAAGGGGAACTCTGTTAACAAACTTCTTGTGTTCTTTATTGTTTGCAATTTCGTTATTTACCTTCTGTTACTATTTGTGCACAACACTTAACCCTTTTGTGTAAGCATATTTATGATTGATATGCTTATTTTGCTACAAAACAATCACCATCGTCGTTATAACTCAACTGATAATGCCATTATTTGTAAGTTGGACACATTCATCCAGATTCGAACCCGGGACCTAATAATTGTGCGAGAGTTAATTGACCAAACTTCCTTGTATAAACACAAATTAAAATGTAGTTTGATCTGCAAACTTAGACTTTACAATCTTTCCCAAATTGTCTTCAAATAAAGCATTGTCTCAGTTGGTTTGTATGAAGAACTCAGCAAAATAACAGTTTTATGGCTATTAAGCTTAATAATTATTACACAAAGTATATGATACACTTGAATGTTTATTGATCAAAGTTTACTTGATGAGTCTTGTGAATTGTGATCACTGAAGTTTCACAACAATGCAAGAGATATCGTCGTTGCTTTTCCGGTTAACTGCTTCTTCAGTGAGACGCTTTGCTGAAGATCGAGCATCTTTTATATCTTTAATACAATCAACTGCTTCTTGATTTGACATTACCTGGAATGATAAACGAATAAACAGATTTGAGCACTAGTTAAATATGCATGCATGCATCAAACACTGACACTTTGTATTAAGAAAAAATATGTATCTGTAAGGTGTTTGCTTGCAGCATGATTCATTTATCGAAAACTGACCTTCCACAAGCCATCACTGGCTAATATAATAAACTCTGCATCATCATTTATCTTCTCCACTGTCACATGTGGCTCTGAACTCAAGTGTTTCTTCAAGCTTTTGTCACCAAAAGCCCTCGACACTGCCAACCGGCCATCAACTCGCGGAACGTCCCCTGAATTGATGGCAAAAGCTATATCATTAGTAATGGAACGAAGTCTCTATTCTAAGTAAACTTTTTCAAAGTAAGCCACTCATGTAAATACATTGAAAATCATAAACTCGCTGAGCAAAAAATGCCACAACCGGACGACCCAGTGCAAATAGAGTGAATAGACAAATTGGTCCTCAAAATTGTAAACATCAGTCAAAATAGTCCTTTATTTTTGCAAATTAGCAATTACATCCCTGAAATTATAAAGTGTTGGTCAACATAGTCTCTCAGTTAACTTTTTGTTTTTTAGGCATTGGCCCTCTGGTTCTCAGAGGAAAGGGGTCCCTAGTAGTCTAGAGTTCGGCCGCGAGATTAGGAAAGCCTGTACAAAAATTGTTCCCACCAGGAATCGAACTCGGGTTCTCCTGAACGATAGTCTCTCAGTTAACTTTAATCGTTAGAAACTATGATGTCACACGTTAACCGAATATGCACACCCGCCACAACCACAGCTGTGCATCCCCAGATAGATACTTGCCATTGTGACTTGGTCGTAAAGAGGTACAAACTGAAAGTACTATTCCATATCCCAAAAGTCCAGAGACTAATTTGCCTACAAAATGTATTTCTTTTAAGGATATTTTGAATGATATTTTACAATTTCAACAATGTATTTATTTGTCAATTCGCAAAATGGGGGATAATTTTGACCGATACTTACAATTTCGAGTACTAATTTTCCTATTCACTCGTACTAATAAGATAAAGCAAAATTATAAACCCTATAAAATATATCATACCTGGGAATCTTGATACAAAACCACCTCTATTTTTTATATCCTCATGTTCTGTGGTTGGTTCATGATCCACCGACAGTTGTTTGGCCACACCTTTCTTTGATAAGACAGCCCGAGAATCTCCGATATTGGCTACTATTAACTTCTGACCATCAATCAATATTGCAGTAACTGCGGTTGAACCCCCTCTACCCAATTCACCTGACTTCTCTAAAATACTAGAATCGGTTATACTATACGCTTGCTTGACAGCATTTACAGGTTCTTTCCAGAAGTCAGGCTACATGGGAAAAAATGGATTGTTGGACAATGGACATCATATTCATGCGACTTGAATTAACATTAAGAATTGTTCAAGTTGATTTTTGAGAATCTGCAATTCATGAATCATATAAGTTAAGAAGTTACCAGAAAAGGGAAGTTACCTCTTTTAAGATATTATCAAACAAATGAGACTGCAAGTAGTTAGGTACATTGTGACCAGCATGGCCATCAAATATTGCAAACAAGCCTAATTCATGATTATCGATTTGCTTAAATCTTGCAACAAGATAATCCTCCATTTCATGATATGATCTTCCCTTTACCAAGTGAAATCCATGAGTTATGTGTTTCGACATCTTGCTCTTTCCTTTACCTGAATCTGGGTCTGATAAACCAAACCCAACTTTTTCCTGCAGGCAATGTGTTAATGTCAAATGACGGTCACAAGAATGACAAGAGCCCAGTTTCGATAAACAGTTTAATTAAACGTTCATAGCATAAGCACTTATCATATAACTGCATATGTATAAGCTATTTCTATAACAAAAGATAAAATCAAGTCAAATTATTTTCATATAAGTTGTTTTCATACGATATCGTAGAGAGCTTATGTAAATAAGCTGAAAATAGCTTCTGGACATGGCATCAACTTTTTCCATAAGCTCTCCCAAACATTCTCAAAAGTGCATGTCACTGTCAGTAGATAAACTCAAATAAGTCGATCCAAACAGGCCCTAGAATACTAAGCAAGGGTAAGAAGACGTGCTAAATGAAAAGAATATCAGGCCAGTGGCCACAAACAACTGAAATGTTCTTATCAAATGACCAATAAATTTTTCACCCTCTTTGTCAAATTAACAAAATAACTTTGGAAAAATTAGCAAATATCTTTTCCAAAATTACATCTTCACTAGAAGTATGCACACCCTATTTTACGATTGATTTAGCTCTAACATCATTATTTTGTAATTTTGTACATATTGGTGATGATACAAGGTTCTCGGAATTGAGAGTTGGGCCTAACTCAACCTTACAAAACCGGCTTGTAAGGTGAGGATTGCCTCTACTTTATAAACACATATTCAGGCCATCTTGCAACCGATGTGGAACTTCTTAACAAAGGTAACAAAAGACATTAAACCACAAAGAAATCATAACTAAACTGTAAAAATGGATTCAAAAGCCAATATATAGATAGTGAAACCTGGTTAGTTCTACTATAAACGTTCACTTTTTTGTGTTAACCCTCCGGTTCCCAGGAATGGGACCCCTGGTAATCGAATTTCAGCCCAACGGTAAGTAAACTCTGGCCAAGAATTGTTCCTCCCAGGAATCAACTCAGGCTCTCCCGAACAATTCATCCTTAGGAGGAGCTCATTAACCGCTTGAGCTCAATCACTTGGTTTCATAAATCTTGCCTTAGAATTTGAACAGTTCACACTAATAGTTATTTAAAAAAAAAAAAAACATAATCTAGTCTAGTATATTAGTATATTTTTGTAACTGAGAAACAAATAAATATACATAATGAATTTCAATAATATATTTCCTTACAGATCGGGGTTAGTAGAAACTTAAAAGATTCTAGCTTTACTTGAACAAGTCAAATACAAGTCAAAGTGAATTAAGGAAAGAGCAAAAATAACACAAGAAAATAAATGGGGTTTATTAAATAAACCAATAAAACAAGTCCACTGAATCAATTGATAAAAATTAGTAACAAAAAAAATGAAGATTTATTTAGACAATATATTTTGAATGAAACAATTGGAAAACATGAAATGAAGGATCTATGTATGTATTGATACCTTCATCTTATGAAGAATGTCTCTAGCAGCCATGAGTGAATGAATGAGTGAGTGGTTTGGTTTTGGGAAGACAGAGAAAAATGTGATTTGGTTTGGTTGGGTTGACTTGACTTGAGTGGTGAATGATGAAGATGATGAAAAGACAATAAATTTCAATTATTTATTTATTTATTTATTTATGGCGTACTACGTAGATTCATTCATTTGTGAGGTTGAAAAAGACAACTCTACCGCGTTTCTTTCTTTTTTAAGCCAACTTACTATAACTGTTTCCATCTTTACTTTTACACCACTAGTATTACTTAATGGTTTTTCCATTTAACCATCATTTTTTCATTCCGCATCATTTTCTCTTTCTTCCACCTAATTATTTAACACTCATTCAACTCTTACTTTCTCTAATGGTTTTTCTATTCAACACCCTACCCCACCACTTTCTATTTCATATTCTTATTTAAATTTAAATTTTTGTTTTTATGATTAAATAAAATTATAATTATCGATTAAAATTAAATTAAAATAATACACTTAACAAAATTTATTTAAATAATTTTTTTATTTTCTTAATTTAAAATGCAATACATCACACAAACAACGTAATTAGTACGATACAAATAGCTTAAAATGCAATACAACACACAAGTAACGTAATTAATACGATGCAAATTAACTTAAAATACGAAACAACACACAAATAACGTATAGTACGAAACAAATCATCTTCAATCCTGAAACATTCCAAACTTTGGCCCTGGTGGACTTAATAATTAAAGCAAGTTGGGTGGTGGACACAATAATTAAAGCAAACATGTTGTACAAATACTTAAAGGAAACATTACACTGACATATTCAATCACAATAATTAAAGCAAAGACTACACTGACTTATTCAATCACAATAATTAAAGCAAACACTACAGACAAATACTTAAAGCAAACACTACATTGATTGAAATTAATTATGGAAACAGTTCTTGGGTCAACGTGTCCAACAGAGCTTTCTACCGGTCATCGAGATTCTGATCGAAACTTAACTTCAGATACATTTTCATTTTCTTAAGTTTGTTTTTCTCTTGTTGATTGGAAACTATCATTGCCAATTGTTCCATCTCTTTCTCCTTCATTTGTTTGTATTCATCTCATTCTTTGTCCACCACCTCTGTGGCAGCTTTCTTTTTACCCTTCTTTTTTGCTGCCTGCCTACCTATAGGACGAGCACTATATCCTACAGAGTTTGAGCCACATGCATCCTCGTGAGATCTCTTAGATCCACTATTTCCTGAGTCAATATTTCCTCCTGCTAGACTTCTAAAACGTGGTTGATCACGGAGAGCATGTCATTCTTCCATTAAAGTGAATTTAGCATTCTTCCCACAAGCGTATATTTCCTGCGCTTTTGCCAAAACATCATTCTCCGACCTACCGCTTCCTTGCAAACGCTTAGCGCCATCATAAGCACCAATCCATTTCCCAGTAATTTGTTCATATAATTAAAGTGGTTTTGGCATGCAGCGTCATCACGCGGAAGATCGAATTTGCAATGCTCATTACAATACTCAGCAATATTACTCCAATATGTTTCACGTCTCTGGTTTCTCCCGACAACACTGCTTGTTGAAAATTTAATTCACCCACTAATTAGCACCAAAATTTTTTCATTGTTCCATGTTAGTTGCAGGTGTTTCGTGCTCTTAGGAGTTGAATCCTCTAAATTTAGAGTGACTTCATTAGCAATTGTTATATGTGTTGAAAATTCGGGAAATTCAGGTGTTTGAGATGAATTTCTCATCATAGATCCATAATATGGATGGTAGTTTGGAACAGAGGATGACTGGTTGAAATTTGGTGCAAGACAAAATTAGGTATGTTTTGAGGAAGTTGGTTGAAAAATGGATTTGAATTTTAATAATTGTTGAGATTTTGATAATTGTTAGGATTTTGATAATTGTTAAGGTTTTGATAATTGTTGGGATAATTAGAAGAATTATTGGGATCCATTTCACTAAAAAAATATTAAAACGTCAAAAGAAAGACTAATTAGAAAGATAATAATAGATTAAGATAGTGAAAAACTTGGTTTTTTTTCTGTGTCCAAATGAAATGAACCAAGTCTCTATTTATAGAGAAAAAAAATCATGAATTTTGGTAAAAAAATAAAAAATTAATTTGCAATGAAATAATTGAGTTTAAAGGATAAAAATCCACCGAACCAATCAGAAGCAGCCATGTTGCCTGCTTTATCCAAAACCGGATTCTCTTTCCTCACCTCTGCGCACACACGCGCCTTGTCGGCGAGTGTGCCGCACGCGCCAGGCTGCGCGAATTAAAACGCGCCACGCGTCTCCTGGGCCAGGCTTCAACTATGTTGAACATTTTCATCATCTCTTTCCTCCACATCACATTCAACACATGCATGCAATGGTTTCAACACTTGAAAGTATCATTCAACACCCTTCATCCAACACCATTGTGGATGGTCTTATGGGGTACTAGCGGGCAAGTTCTGCGCCTACCTGTGTCTATCTTATGTCAAAAAGAAAAAGACATGTCTTATATTATTGTGAGTTTGTTAATATAAAAAATTGCACCAAAATGCAGTTATGTTTTTTTATTGTTATTGTTGAATGGTAGTTTTTTAATTAAAGGGCAAATTTGAAAATATAAAAAATCTACACCAAAACCAATGTAACATTTTTATATATAGTATAGATAAGTTGTAAAAAATATATTATAATGAATATGAATTTTATAAAATTTATCGTTAGATTAAAAATTTATACTTCCTACGTTCCAAATTATATGTCACTTTGACATTTTTACACATATTAAGAAGTGTAATCATTGTTGTATGGAAAAGATAAATTATGAGTTGATTTACAAAATTGTCCTTCATTTATGGTATTGAAAAAATAAATTGAAGAATTGAAAGAAGAGAGAGTAATAAATAGTTAAGGGTATAATAAGAAAATATGCATTAAATACTTCATTGGTAATGTAAAATGACATATAATTTGGTACAATTTTTTTCTTCAAAGTGACATATAATTTGGAACGGATCGAGGGAGTATCGTATAGATTATTTATAATTTTTTTTAAGGAAATTTAAAATTATTTGACATGTCATTGAGATCGAGCAAAATTAGCGGTTTATTGATTTTTATTGAAGGCTTTGGCTAAAATGAAAGAGTGAGACATGTCGATAACTCTATAACGAATACGAATTTTACAAAATTCACCGTTGGATTGAAAGTTTATATTATATAGATCCTCGACACAAATTTTTAAAGAAATTGAAAATCATTTTATATGTTATTGAGACCCATCACGATTAACGGTTAATGAATTTTTATTGAATATCGTTTGATGACTTCACGTCATTACATGTTTTTCCGAGCTAAGTTGGGTGATATTTGAGGTCTTTGGAGTGATATTTGAGGTATTTGAGGTCATTACATGGTTTAAGAGGAAGCTTGTGTTACAAGAAAAGGAGAAATTCCATTATGTTTGGAACGTTTTGACTGCTTTTGTCTCTGGCTCCTGCGCGTGGCGCCGAGGAAGATCGCGCGTCGCGCGAGAAGCTGATGATTCAGGAGTTTGTTTCGATTGACTGCGCGCGGCGCAGAAAGGATCGTGTGCGGTGCAGAAAGGATCGTGTGCGGCGCTGACTTGAGATGTTTGGCTTTGATAAGAATGTGGTGTACAATTCACTTGTATAGTTATTCTTAAGTCCAATATAGATGATCTCTCAGCTGACTCCTCGTGACCCAACCAAAAGGTGACTTTCATGATGTTAAAGTGTGTAGTGGAGTTCATATCCTAACAGGCCTTTATTTTGCGGGGTTGATGAACGTGAGGAAATTATATTATACAATATTTTGAAACATTATGAGGAGGCTTCTCATCATGCTCTCAACTAGCAAAATTCATAAATATTTGTTAGCAAGAATACCACAACCGACATCATAGATTGGATGGAGTCTACTAAATGTGTTAGGAAGCATAGGAGTGGTCAAATATTTAGGCCTATCATCTATGATCTAGGGGAAATATAAGGCAGGCTATCTTCAACTACTTGTGTGATCCAATTTGGAAGAGAATCTAAAATTGGTCAGGTAAACATCTTTTAAATGTCGGTATCCAAGTTCTAACAAAATCAATATCTCAAACTATTTCGACTTATTGCATGAGATATTTCCTATTGCCAACAATGGTGGCAGAAGAAATTCAAAAATATGCCCGGGAGTGGCGGATATAAATAATGGGAACCGACAAGATAGTGATTAAGTTGGAAGTGTTTATCTATGATAAAAAGAATATGGAGGAATGAGATTTCGTCATTTGTATGGATATAACTTAAACACGAGAGGGAATCAATGTTGGAAGCTTGCAACCATGATACTATAGTGTCGCGCGTCTTCAAACCTATGTACGTTGAAAATGATAAGTATGTTTGGAAATTCATCCCAACCATTAGGCTTTCGTGACCCAGAATTTGGGTGATATCAATTGTAATTGATTTTGTTACTAGAGTTGACTCTTATTATAATTACTAAAGTTAGGATTTGTAGTTTTTGACTGTCAAAAAATTATAGTTCAACATTTCAACTCGCTTTTAACTAAAACATCTTTAAGCATTTGGTCTAGTGTTCAATTTTTGACCAGTATGAAAAAATATTTGTTGGAAAATCTCAACTTTTTAAATGAATTTTAGTTATCTAAGGAGATTAATATCTCCAATTGCATATAGAGGATACCTTAGTTTACCAAAAAAAAATCATAAATCACTACCATTTTGTCTTGGAAGGTGAGAATATTAATCCACTTTCGTGTATAAACAAATTATACTCCCTCCGTCCCAAATCTTTGGTCCTTTTAACTTTTTAATTTTGTCCCAAATCTTTAGTCTTTTTTAATAAACCAATGCATAATTAGTGATACTTTATCATTTGTACACTTACTAAAGTTAAAGCATTAATTAAATATATTTTCTCTTTCTTAATAAAGTAAGGGTAAAAATGACTTAACTTATCAATCTTTATAATTTCTTAATCTCCGTGCAAAACTCTAAAAGTACTAAAGTTTTGGGACGGATGGAGTATCACTTGCTGTAAATTTATCAAGTGGTATATCATTACTTCATCAAACTAAACTTTAATTCAAACAAAATTGGTCTATGAAATTATAAGTTTTAGTCAAAATTGTTTTAAATTTTATAAATTGATAAACAAAAGCATCATTTTTTAATCTCTCTCACTACCATTTTACAGCACAATAAGTTTGATTGGTTTTCATTGTCATCAAAAAATTGCGATTAAAAAAGACCATGGTACGTGAGAAAGTCTACCTCAACGTGATCGTAAGCACAATATAAGCTTTTTCAGCAAAAGATTAAGAGGAAATTCAAGGACTATATATGTTCATCAAAATCAATATGGTAAAAGCTGCTAGGTTTGGTCTAGTGGTGAGAGTGTTAGAAGTTTCACATTAGTTAGAGATGTGGCAAAGATAAACCTCAACTCTCGAACTAACTTTTGTGGTTGAGTATAGACCACTCAAATTTTGATAGAAAGGTTTAGATAATATGCAAGAAGTCCTTGGTTGGATCCTATGGTCTTTCAAAAAAAATCAATATGGTCATACATTGACGGAGGAAATTGAATTAAGAGGAATTTATCCACCCACTTTCAAGGACTTTTCACTTCTTTACCTACCAATTTGGATAAGGTTATATTGAAGTTGTGAAGGCCAAACTTAATGATGATATGAAGAATATTTTAATGGATTTGTGAGTTGGTTTTTTGATGGGATGTGAGAGGAAGATTTTTTCTTCTTTTTAAATTTAACAATATTGTAAAATATTTTCATCCCACCTCGATCCGAAATGACTTTGCCGGTGATGCTCCTCTTCCGTTCTGGTGAATAGGAGGGGGTTGTGTACCTACAGATGCTCCGACGCTCAAGTCAGTGTGAGTATGAAGCAAGGTTTTTAAAGTAACGGTAGAATATACATAACTCCTTGTTGGATTATTCACTCTAACCCTTTGAACAAAGATTGAAGGAGATGAATTATAAGAGAGATGGAAAACTATGAAAAGAATTAGAAAATGATTAAGGGGAAAGTTAGAAATCTTATTCTTCCACAAAGGGCCTCATTTGTTTATATATAATAGGTGGTTGCTTCAAATGCAAGCAACTGCATAACTACCTAAGACAAACAAACTAACTAACTAACTGAAATACAACTGTACATAACAAACTAATAACTAACAGCTAACTAACTAACTGCTAACTGTCTACACAGAACAATGTTACAACATTGTATAGAACATCTGGTAGAGCATCTGAGAGGTAGAGCCTCTGACTGCTAGAGCATCTGAAGGTCAGATGTTCCAACATCTGACTCAACATTGCACAGTCTGAATTATAAAACCAATACTCCTCCTTAATTCAGACTGTCAAAGCTGACAATTCTCATCTCTCTTCTTAGCTTCAGGAACTGATCTCTCTTCACAGCTTTAGTTAGTATATCAGCTTGTTGATCATTAATTGAGCAATACTCCAGGCTGAGTTTGCCTTTGTTAACTTGGTCTCTAAGAAAGTGAAACCTTGTCTCAATGTGCTTACTCTTGCCATGGTTGACAGGGTTCTTTGCCAAGTTAATTGCTGATTTGTTGTCAATATTCAGCATTACTGTGATGTTGTCAATAATCTTCATTTCACTGAGAAGTGATTGCAACCAATTAGCTTGACAAGCAGCTAGAGAGCCTGCAACATACTCAGCTTCACAACTAGACAAAGCAATCACAGATTGCTTCTTAGAACACCAAGAAACTGGTGCATTTTGGAATTTAAACACATTGCCACTTGTGCTCCTCCTGTCCACCTTGTCTCCACACCAGTCATCATCAGAAAACCAAACAATCTCTATATCTGGCTTTGCATTCCTTGCTGACTTTGGAAGGAAAATTCCAAATTCTAGTCTACCTGCTATGTATCTCAGAATTCTTCTGGCTACATTATTCATATATGGCTTTCTAGTATTCTCATTGAGTCTACTCACCAAGCCTTTAACAAGGTATATATCTGGCCTACTCTTGTACAGATATCTCAAGCATCTAGCAACTTTCTTGATTATTGTAGGATCTTCACCATGATTCTTCACTTTGATTCTACAATTTTCTTCTTTGCTTTGATTTTCTAGCTTGAGATTCATTTTCATGGTTGACTTACTTTCAACCATATTGAATCTTCTCAATATTTCTCCAGCATACTTCTTCTGATGTAGCATTAACCCTCTTGTTCTAAGCAATTTATTTCTTAAGAAACAAGATACTATGCCTACATCTGTCATAGCTTTTGACCTAGTCACTGGTTCATCAACCAATAATGCACACTGCATTAATTCACCTTCTTTACTGACTCTACTGTCATTTGCAAGCTCACATTCTTGCCACCTGGCTGGAACTTGTCTTTTCCTTGTTGATCTGGCTTCTGTTTTTACATTAACCTCAACTTCCGATGCTTCAACCTTTGTCTCAGCATTCCAATCTTTTGTTCTTGTTGATCTGGCTCTTGTTTCTACACTAGCCTCAACTGCTGATACTTCAGCTTCTGATGCTTCAGCATCTGCTTCCACATCTGATTCTCTTGCCTTTGTTGATCCGGCTCTTGTTTCTACATTAGCCTCAACAGTTGATACTTCAGCTTCTGGTGCTTCAACATCTGTCTCAGCATTACAGTCACTCTCACTGTCTTCATTGATATGCACCTCATTCATTATCACATCTTCACTGATGTGCACTTTCTGATGTTCACTATCAGACTCCTTAGATGTGTGCTTACTAGCACCATCTGTCCTTAAAATCTTAATTGATTTATCATTCTCCTACTCAATTAAGACTTCACTATTTGAATTCTCAAATTTAACTTGGACAGTCCTGCTTTGTGATAATGATGCACAAAATACCATCTTATTTTCCACATTGTATACTTTCATCTGATTGTTTCCTAAGCTCAATGTGAAACCTTTCTCAACCAACTGTTCAATGCTTAGAATATTTGATGGCACATCTGGTACATACATCACACCAGTAATCAATACTTAATTACCATCCTTTCCCTTTATTAACATATCACCAATTCCTTCTGATTTTACTGTTCTACTGTCAGCAAATCGAATTGTTGACTTCTTTGAAGAATCATAGTTAACAAGCCACTCCTTGTTACTAGTCATGTGATTTGAACAACATGTGTCCAAATACCATCCTTCTTGCTTACCAAATTCATCCTCTGTGGTAGGCATCATCAATAATGGACCTTGATCTGATCCATTATCATTCTCAGTCATGTGACTTCTATTATCATCATCACTTGAGTACTCATCAACAAATGTGGTGAAATATTTGTTTCCACCAGTTGATAACACATCAATTGGTCCACAAATGTCTGAATGCACAGCATTTAGCACTTCACTAGATCTCATAGGCAAGTTATTTTTGAGTGATGATCTAGGATGTTTCCCTAACAAACATGTAGTGCAAGTATCTACTGGAGCTATAACACTAGGCAGTCCTAACACCATGTTCTTTGAATTAAGCATTGACAAGCTTTTGAAATTCAAATGACCATACCTTATGTGCCATAAGTCACTGTCTTTATCTTCAGTAGATGTAGCTAAGCATTCAACTTCAATTGTCTTAACTTGTGTCTTGAAGGTTCTGTTCTGACTCTGAGTTGTTTTCAAGATCAATCTCTGCTTTGAATCAAAGAGCTTCAGTGTTTCACCTTCAAACACTGCTTTGAAACCTTTCTTGACCTACACTCATCAGATTACACTTCATCCCTGGCACATATAGGACCTTATCAATAACTGCCTTTTTTCCATTGCTCCTGAATCTCCACATTTCCCATGCCTTCAGCTGCAATGAAATTTCCATTGGCCAGTTTGATCCTTGTGTTAAGACACTTGTTGAAATCAGTAAAAATACTCTTGTTCCCTGTCATATGATTTGAGCATCCAGTATCAAAGTACCAAACCATAGACTCAGTTGTTTCATCAGTAATTGTAACCATAAAACTCTCATCATCTTCTGATGTTGAGTCATCTTGTGCAACATTTGTCTCTTCTTCAGTATTCTGACTTTTCTTCTTCTTTGGAGCCTTACACTCACTTGCATAATGACCATACTTGTTACAATTGTAACACTGAATGGTACTCTTATCTTTCTTTGTCTTTTGCCCTCCTTCTTTCTTTGAAGATTCAGGCTTGTCTTCAACACTTTCTTGGAACCTTTCTTGTTCTGCCATTTCTTCTTCTCATCTTGATACTTCTTGAACTTTACAAAAAAGCTTGCTCATCTTCTTTGCCATGATTTCTCTCACCATGCTTCAATTCATGAGCTTCTAGACACTACAACAAAAAAGGGCTTCTAATAGCGCTTATTTTGACTTTTAATAGCGCTTTAAAGCGCTATTACTGCTACCGCTATTATAGGTCTGGATGCCTATAATAGCGTTTTTAAAACGCTATCAAATGTGCACGTTTAATAGCGGTTTTTCCAAAAAACGCTGTAGTATGTAACTGCGCGCATCCAAATAGGATTTTGGAAACGGGTTTTGATAGCGCTTTTGTATAAAAGCGCTTTTATATGTGATCTATAATAGCGCCCGTGTTTATAAAACGCTATTATAATACCATGTCTGGACCAACTTTTAATAGCGCCCATGTAAAAAACGCTATTGTATGACTTGTCCTTTTTTTTATTTCTACTAATCCTGTCCATTTTTTTAAAATTGCTCTTGAACTTTTAAAATAGTACCAATAAATCAAGCTCTGATAAAACAAAAACTCTTGTAATACATTCATTGGCTTGTAGCTTCTCTAACCACATAATACATTCAAACAATATACAATCAATATCAAGAAAATCTCTTCAAATCCAAACACAAATTGCATTTCAACTAATTAATATATGAATTACACAACATATTTCCTAAAAAAAAATGTACATACACTAGTGAAACAGAGGCTTTCATAATATATCCATTTCATAAATAAAACTAATTTGAGTACAAGACAAATCCGAATCGGACGGTACGAGGACAAGCACCACTCACTACAAACATATCAAACACTAAAATAATGTGAGGTACTCCCTTTGCACCCATCATACTCTTTGCACCTACAATGCTTAAATGAATTATGTACCACAGCAACATCAGTATGTAAAACATCGCTATCATAAATGAACTGGAGCCCAAGCTTCAATGCATCCTCTCCACTCACCAAAACTAAATACAGCAGCACCATCACTGTCATCAATAGCATTTTCATTAAAATCAGAGCTCATACCAAAATTAGAACTAATAAATTAATGGAAACTCAAGATTTAGACAATTAATAGACATAACAAACTATTATCCTATCTTGAAGTATTGCCAGCAGTAACAGAACCAGGTTAAGAAACTCATGAATATAGTTATAAAGCCTATCTTAGTGGAAGGTACAGATGCAATAGTACAAAGAAACTCACTCGTCGGGTTCGTGCACAACACCGACAATTTAGAGCCTATGCATTATGTCTACTTCTAATATAATCAATTTTATTATATTAGAAGTAGACATAATACATAGGCTAGTGGTCACATAATAAGAACCTTTTTTTTTTTTAACAAAATAAGCACACCCATTTTAAAATACACAAAACAGTAACTCAATGTGAACATACCTATGGAGGATCAAATTTGGCTCCAAGGTTGCTGCGTTTTCCATGTGCTTCAGCATATACCTGCATCACAAATAAATTTTTTAAATATCAAATAGATTGGTTTTATGTTGAATTAACATGGACAGGGGAAAAAGTTCGGCTATTTTTTTACCTTGAAGGAAGGATCGTCAAAAAGAGCAGCATCAGTTGGCAAGACCAATATATCTTCATCCTTTTTTGCTTTGATGTCTTGTATTTAACAACAATTAACAGTTAACAAAAAGAAAAAGTAAATTGTGCATACTCCCCCTCTCCTCTTCTATTCTCCCTTTACTGTTATACAATCCCCCATCCCAAAAAAATTAATTAAAAAATCTGACCTTGAAGTAAGAGTTGTCAAATTTTAACCATTGTGCGGTCCAGGGTTGTCCCCCAGATGCTCCTGGCCCATCTTTCTGTATATTTCATTGATTTCAAATATCATTCCATTCAAAAAACTATTTGATCGTCATCACATAAACAAGCTCTAAAGAGAAACAAAACTCGACAGATCTGTATACACAAGATTAAATATAGTTAACATAAGAACTATCAAGGACATAAAGAAATAACTAGCAAAGATTTAGTTTTACTTTTCTTAAAAGTAAACATCAGACAGAAATAGAGGGTCAAGACAAGCGAGTAATAACAAACACTCATCATATCTAATCTAATCAAGATACTTTTTGATTATGCAGCAATGAAGCATTATCAAAATTTAGAGTAGAGATGCTGCATTGGTAATGTCTTCCAATCCCAAATCAGGAATTATATTCTGAAAACAGACCATAATGATGATTCCAATAAGAAATTAATATGTACTTGCAGTGTCCCATGAAATTCCAACTCATCAATAACATTTTTATTTCAGAGATGAATCCTTAAAACATATTTCAAGTTTTTATTTCGTGCACAGAAAAGTGGGGACATATAGAGCCTACAGGCAACTAATAACAACTGCATAACATACCTTAGCTAAGTATCCACGGAAGTCATCAGGGTGACTAGATATGATCTGAAGAGCCTACAGGCAACTAATAACAACTGCATAACATACCTTAGCTAAGTATCCACGGAAGTCATCAGGGTGACTAGATATGATCTGATCACAAATAGTTATAGCATCACCGACATGGACAAAGTCTGAATAGGCTTTCCCTAGAAGTAATTCCCCTAGAAGTAATTCAACCTGAGTATCATATCAAAGCAAATATAAAATGGAAAAAAAATATAATTATATAGAAAGAACATTTTCTATGAAAGAAAGAATTAGGAAAATTTAATGTATAGTATTTGCATTAGGAATGTTAAATCAAGGAAAATCTTGAAAGCAAAACAAAACATTCAGATGAAAAGCTAACTAAACTTATTTTCCTGATTGTTAAATTACTCCATTCCACTGGTGTATAAAGATAATGTTATTAGTCTAATTTGTAGTGATGTTGAGCTTGTAAAAATAGATACAACTAATCCTGATTACTTTGATTCTGAAAGATATTCAACCTTAATTAGAAAAGGCTATGCTTATGATTTACATGCAATCTTATAAGAACTTCAAGTTGATTCATGTATCTTTGTTGGTCAATATTCTATTTCTGCTATGATTGGAACTGTTGCATCAATTTCTCGACCTGATCTTTTTGCTAAAGTTATCAGGATTTCTGCTTCACTACTAAAATCCATAGTTGGATAGATAAGATATATAACTTATAATTATTAATATGGATCTCAGTCACTCCAATCATAGATATAGATATGAGCAAAATGGCTAATGGGTCAAATATAATGAGTCACTTTTTGAGTGTTCTGCATCACAATTCAAATTCAGGCAACAAAACAACGCCTAAGAAAGAATGAACTGATGAACTAAATATAAGTCAAATTTAATGAGTCACTTTAAGTAATCTGTCATACTACTTGGTGTAAGAAGTGGAATAAGCTTCTATAGCAATTGAAAATCAGAGTAGATATGGAACAATGAACTAAAAATAAGTGCAATTGAAAAACACAAATTTAATATCTTCCACTAAAAATCACAATTGTAAACACACCATTACAGTTGAAAAAATAACAGGTGATTACCCAACACCCAAAAACAATTTTGTCTTCTAAATTAAATCAATAGTTTGCATCGATTGTAAGCATACCTTAATGACGGCAGTTTGAGTTGTGAAAGCACGGCGACGAACGAGTACGACTACTGACGGTAATTGGATTAAGGTTCTTGGAGAGAAGAATATTTTTGGGTTATGGGTTAGGGTTCACAGTGGTTTATGGGTTCTTGGATATCAGGATTGACGAGTGTGATTGAAGAAGACGAGTTGAACGATTAATCGGGAAACACCTTCTGAGTTCCGATTTCTCTAACTTCAATTTCTCTGTGAATCAACCTCTCTGAGTTCCTATTGCTCTGAGTTTGATTACAGAGGAACGAGATTCCTTTGGGTTTGAAGCTACAAGACGATCGATTTCGAATCTAGAGTTTGAGTTCAAAGTTTGCTGGGAATTGTTTGAAAAAACTAGAAGAACATTGATTTTGTTTCTAGGGTTTGAATTCAATTTTTACTTGAAGTGGATCAGATCGTGGGGTTTGATTGCTCTGCTTATTTTTTTATTTTTATTTTCTGTTTTTGTTTTTTTTTTTAAATTTATTATATGATTTAGGAACCAAGGGGTCAAGGGTTCGACACCCACCCACTACCCTTTTTTATTAATTTCCGGCGCGCGCGTATTAGCTTTAATAGCAATTTCTAAAAGCGCTATTATAATACTCCGCATTTTGGGATTTAACAGCCGTTTTCATACAAAACGCTATAATAGTGTTGTTGGTCGAAGGCTTTTATAGCGTTTTTACTGAAAGCGCTATTATAATTGCTACAGTTTATGTTTTGATAGCGTTTTTTAAATAAGCGCTATTAAAAGGGCACTATTAAAACTTTTTTGTAGTAGTGAGAGTGCTTTGAAGATCCTTCATCTTTATTTCACTCAAGTCTTTAGTTTGTTCAATTGTCACCACAATGTGATCAAACTTATGAGTTAAAGTTCCGAGTACTTTTTCCACCATTTCTTCTTCACTGAGTGTGCTTCCACAATTCTTCATCTGATTTGTGAGACTTTCCACCGTTGTGAAGTATTCTGCAACTGCTTCATCATTCTTCATCTCCAACAATTCAAATTGTCTCTTTAAGGCTTGCAATTTCACTTTCTTGACCTTTGCATCACCTCCATAACTCTTCTGCAAAATGTCCCATGCATCCTTAGAGGTTGTAGCATCTGCAATTTTCTCAAACACCTTTGAATCCACACATTGATGAATGAGAAACAGAGCCTTGTTATCCTTCTTTTGTGCCTCTCTGAATGTTGTTCTTTGCTGCTTTGTTGCATTGGCTGGCAATGGATCAAGAGTTGTATTCACTTGTTCATCAGCTTCTTGAACAATGAATATTACCTTCATCTATTTGACCCATGTATCCCAGTTCTTTCCATCAAGAATTGGAAGATTTGCGTGGAAGTTACTCTTCCCTGCCATGATTGAATCACAATCACAGATTCTATCCTCAAGATTGAATAAAAAATTTCTTGGATCGTACTTGCTCTGATACCACTTTGTTGGGTTATTCACTCTAACCCTTTGAACAAAGATTGAAGGAGATGAATTATGAGAGAGATGGAAAACTATGAAAAGAATTAGAAAATGATTAAGGGAAAGTTAGAAATCTTATTCTTCCACAAATGGCCTCATTTGTTTATATACAATAGGTGGTTGCTTCAACAGCTAACTAACTAACTGCTAACTGTCTACACAGAACAATGTTACAACATTGTATAGAACATCTGGTAGAGCATCTGAGAGGTAGAGCCTCTGACTGCTAGAGCATCTGAAGGTCAGATGTTCCAACATCTAACTCAACATTGCACAGTCTGAATTATAAAACCAATACTCCTCTGTATGAGAGGAGTATATATAGCCCCAAGCACTGGACCAAAGTCGTTGATGGGCATGTTTAATGTCATCAATCGCTGTTAAAAAACGGCTGGAGAGCCATGATGAGCAGTTAATGTTCATCATTCCGGTGTCGAGCGTTACGATTGTATTGGGCAAGTCGTACGCTGACTGTGGTCAACTGTATTTGGGTTGCATAGCTTTGGACCGTGCTCGATGGCCTATGAGGAGAATATCCTCGATGATTGGATCTTGAGTTCAGTCCATACAGGGGCGTCTCCATGTTTTTGGAGGCCCTGTGTGAACTTATTAAAAATAGGCCCTAATAAAAAAAAAAAAAAGAATTCATAAGAATTGTCATCAATTTAAATTACAAATAATATCAATAACACTAAAAAATAATCATTTTTTCCACTAATATTACCAAATTTTGATAATCAAGACAATCTATACGCAAGTCTCTCCATTTGATAAAACTATAGTATAACAATTAACTATAAAGCATATAAAAAATTTATTCACAATAGAACCATCTTTTTTAGGACCTTTGGTAACTAATAAATCTCTCTCATATTAATGAATACTGAAAACCTCAAATATTTAGACTCCACAATTCCTTGTTTGGAAGGTCATAATTCATCGTTTTATACTCAACATTTACTAATATTTACTACCTATAATTTTTTTTGAGGCCCCTATTTTTATGAGGCCCTATGCCATGGCACATGTTGGCCATGTGGCATAGACGCCTCTGAGTCCATAACATATTTTAAAAATGATTTAAGTATGATTGAAATATTATGTGATCATTTATAAAAAAAATTTATTATTTTGAAAAAATATTTTATAGTGCTTTTAATTCAAATAAAGAAAAATAAATCATCTTCTCACTCTAGGAGAAAGTATATTTTGTCATCCATAATGTGAAACTCTAGTAAGTTATATGTTTTTGGTACCAAAAATATTGGGACAATTGAAAATAAATTTTTTGGTTACCATGCTAATGCTATGAATATTTTTTGGTCCTCTATTCTAAAATTTGACAGTTTTAGTTCATCCATCAAATATTTTGTTTAAATTATAATGATACGACATGTTTTAAATTAAGTTAATAAATGAATTTTCTTACAATTTCATCTATGTTGATATTTTCTCGTCATTAAATTATATAACACGTCGTTAAAACATATCACATCATCAGTTTTAAGACAAAGTATTTAATGGAGGGATTAAAAATGTCAAATTTTAAAATAGTGAAATCAATTCTACAAAATAATAAAAATAGAGAGACTAAAACTACAACTAAACCTATCATTTATGATGGTTTTATAACTTTATTGCTTTTGAGAATTTGAAGCACAGGATTGCGATAGAAAATTTGTTGTCTGCATCTTAGCCACAGGAGAATCGTGGCTAAAACATCGGTAAACATCAAAACTATTTTCAACGTTGGGAACTTATTGTTGTAAATGTGGGGGTATGAGGATAATTGTAAGGGTATGAGTAAGTTTTCCATAAAAGTTGTTTCTTTTTCAGCTCTAGACAAACCCACCAGCAATGTATCTCCCAAAGCTTTGCGGAAATTGCTCTAAGGTACCCTAAATTACTCTTAGACCCCTCTCAAATTGACAAAAAATGTTCTTTGAATGTGATTGGAAGATAGGATTCAAAATAAAGACCTTAACGGGATCCTACAATTCGAAATATGTCTATTTTACATGGCTTTTTTTAATAAGAAAATTTAAGGGTTTCGGAAGATACGTGTCGAAATCAACCTATTTTGGATCCTATGATCCCATTGGAAGCTAAATTTTGGATCCTAGGATCCCATTGGTAGTTTTTTAACATTTGAAAGATATCTATCGAAATTACTTGCAATTTTGGATCCTAAGATCCCATTTAGTAGAAATGTAAAACGAAAATTGTGTTAATTTATCCACGGATTTGTCCATGTATTGTATCCCAATAAAGACATTAACAAAAGCAAAGTGTTCAATAAATATATTTAAAACCAAGACAAAATCCACCATAAACCAAAAATGGAAAAGCACAAAACATCGATTGAAGTGGAGGGATGAATTTAGATTGATGAAGTTGAGAGTGGGATGAAATTTAAACTTGGTTTTGGTATATAAAAAATGTAAAAACGTAACTAATGGAAGATTTGTGGGTTTCCTGTTATAAAAAAACAGCATTTCGGATCCTAGGATCTCATTCGCTACCAATTGGAAGATATATCTTCTGAAATCAAGTTTAATTTTGAAAGATATATACGTTCCCATCTATAATGATATTTCGAAAGATATATAAAACACGAAAATTGTTCTTCTTCCCCCTGAGTTGCTTCTAGGTCCCCCAAAAATGCCCTAAAAAATTGTTCCGAAACCACATAGATTCGGATTGTAGGATCCTAAACACTACTCCAGACCCCCCAAAAACACCATTTTAGATTTTTATAGGTTTCAGGCCGTAACTTTCGAATTTGAGCTATTTGAAACCTAGGTTTTGAAATGGTTGAATATTTGTTTTGTTTCACTCAATAATGCTTCTGAAATTCTGGCGCAGTGCTGACAAATACCGTATACAAAGTTGTAGCACTTGTCTTATAATAACGTGATGCTAAGACAGATGTTTCAGCATCTCGTACCAGTACAGAACAAAACAGACAAGGTAAAAATAAATTGCAGAAATTAAAGAACACAGTATGTTGTTAACCCAGTTCGGCGCAACTAACCTACTCTAGGGGATACCAATCCAGGAAGGAAATCCACTATAATAGTCCTAGTTCAAAGCCCTCAGCAAATGCCCCGTTTACGACTTATCACCTAGACACTACCCGTGCAACTTCTACCTAGAAACTCCTAGATATGAGATCCCATCTCACTTCCCCTCAACCTTACAAACCAGTAAGGATTTCAATAACAACACATACAGCGTTGTTTACAATTATTATAATCAAATTGTGGAGACACACTCCTAGACACAAATAGACTTTACTCTCGCTTAAAAGCTCTTGAGTAAATCACAAATACAACTCAACTAAACATCCACCTCTGTGCTTTGATAATCAATCGCAGCACCAGAGTGGTATACAAAATAAAGCACAAGGCTTACAAAGACACGAAACCCTAAAAGACTACATCTTTGATATTCGGTTTTTGCTTCAGTTTCGGTGGTTAAAACTAGGTCCGAGTCTTTCTTTAAATAGCCACTGTAACATGGACTTGATGAACAAATCGGGCTTCAAACACAGTTGGTCATTGGAAAAGTCCAGCACACATATTTTTGAATCAAATCTCTTGTTTCCATAAATGGCGTAGCATATTATGAAAATATAACTTGGTGCAGCCGCCATATAAAACCTCAATAAAAACGTGCGCTTTGGTACACAAGAAAGGCGAAAATATTGCTTAGGCGAATCTTCAAAGATATGGTGCACAAATAAGGCGAGGATTACCGCCAAGACAGATGTTGTACCCACCTGCTACGGCATCTGGTCCAACATCTTGCTAGAACTTGTTTTTGCAAAATGAGGCCAATATACAAAACACCAACAATCTCCCCCTTTGGCAAATTTTGGCTAAAACAAGCTAAGACAAGTTCTGGAGGGATGCAGTACATACCTTCCTTCAAGTCAACGCAAACACACAACTAAGAACGAAGATAATACATTGGCATGCTATTTTCAAAAATAGATCTTCAAGAGAGAAATAGCGAACACGCAGCATCAGAGGCATTCAACAGCGGAAACAAACAACTAGCCTCATAGAATACAAGATAGGAGAGAAATAAACTCTCACATAAAAAGCACACACGTAAGCGCCATACAATTGCACCAGGGAAAAATAAATTCCACATACATGAATCACCATAGGAAAAATAAATTTCTACACCGCTGAGAAAAATAAATTCTCAAATGTCAAGTAAAAGTGGATTCTTTTAACACAGACGAGATGCCTTAGCATTTAGAATGACGTCTGTCACACACAACATGCATCACAAAAAAAAAATTATACTACTCCCCCCGAGTTCATGCATATCACACAATAGAGATCACTCCCCCTTAACATATCAGAGCATACACAAACACACTAGATACTTACTCCCCCTCAAGCTCTGCATACAGACAAAAAAGCATACTACACATACTACAGAAGGTATATCACATGTCACATCATCATCATGACAAAGAGAAAAAGTATTTTTACTCCCCCTGAATACATACATGCATATTGTACAGAACAGAAAATAACACATCTCCCCCTCACTATATGCAAAACATGATAAATTATACTCCCCTTCAACACATGCATCACAAGCAACACAACACACATACTACATATCATCTTCTTCCACTTTAACTCCTTCTACCTTGTCCATAGTGCTAGAAAGTATCTTCCCTAGAGCTCACCCAAATACAGAACAGGATGCCTGCTCTGATACCAATTGAAATTCTAGCGCAGTGCTGACAGATGCTGTATACAAAGTTGTAGCACTTGTCTTATAATAACGTGATGCTAAGACAGATGTTTCAGCATCTCGTACCAGTACAGAACAAAACAGACAAGGTAAAAATAAATTGCAGAAATTAAAGAACACAGTATATTGTTAACCCAGTTCGGCGCAACTCACCTACCCTAGGGGATACCAATCCAGGAAGAAAATCCACTATTATAGTCCTAGTTCAAAGCCCTCAGCAAATGCCCCGTTTACGACTTATCACCTAGACACTACCCGTGCAACTTCTACCTAGGAACTCCTAGATATGAGATCCCATCTCACTTCCCCTCAACCTTACAAACCAGTAAGGATTTCAATAACAACACATACAACGTTGTTTACAATGATTACAAACAAATGGTGGAGACACACTCCTAGACACAAATAGACTTTACTCTCGCTTAAAAGCTCTCGAGTAAATCACAAATACAACTCAACTAAACATCCACCTATGTGCTTTGATAATCAATGGCAGCACCAGAGTGGTATACAATATAAAGCACAAGGCTTACAAAGACACGAAACCCTAAAAGACTACATCTTTGATATATCGGTTTTTGCTTCAGTTTCGGTGGTTAAAACTAGGTCCGAGTCTTTCTTTAAATAACCTCTGCAACATGGGCTTGATGAACAAATCGGGCTTCAAACACAGTTGGTCATTGGAAAAGTCCAGCACACATATTTTTGAATCAAATCTCTTGTTTCCATAAATGGCGTAGCATATTATGAAAATATAACTTGGTACAGCCGCCTTATAAAACCTCAATAAAAAATGTGTGCCTTGGTACACAAGAAAGGCGAAAATATTGCTTAGGCGAATCTTCAAAGATATGGCGCACAAATAAGGCGAGGATTACCGCCAAGATATATTGTACCCACATGCTACGGCATCTGGTCCAACGTCTTGCTAGAACTTGTTTTTGCAAAATGAGGCCAACATACAAAACACCAACAACTTCTCCTCTCGATATTTATTAATTTACACATTATTTTGTTCATATTTATTCTATCATGTATGCAAAGCATGATTTCTTCATGGAAGCAAAACAACATACCTTCACAAGAGAAAACTCTAAGTCCAAGTTTATTTCAAGCACTTTAAAATGCCATTACTGGACACAGACAAAAACTAGCTGATCAGCTATAGCAGAAACAAACTTGATTTCGGAATGTATCTTACATAAGCGTTTTCGAAACGTATAATCAGAACTTAACTTTTGAAGTTAATTTAATTTCATATTGTAGAATCCAAACGTCATTGGTCACAAATTTAATTGGAATTGTTGGGGGGGGGGGGTGTCTGACTAGAGGACCTAAAGAGTAAAATTATTAAAACATTGGTCCCTAAAGGCACAATTAGCATAATTGAGCTCATTGGTTTTTTTTTTATTTCTTTTTTGACAGGAGCCCATTGGTTCTATTATCCATAGAAACCAAAACATGAGTAAATTTGTCATTGATTCAAATAGATCCTTAAATGTTCATGAGTATGTAAAATTTTACTCATTAGTCCTTCTAAAATTATGTTAGGGACTAAACAAATAGGAAGTTGTTAAATATGGAGATCAAATTGATATTAAATTCTTAAAGTATAAAGATCTAATTTATAGAGTTCAATTTGACAATTTAATAGTGTTACAGATCTTTTAGAAATATTTATAATTGTAAGGACCTATTTGAGAACTTCATACAAAATCAGAGATTAATTTGATAATTTATTCCCCAAAACACAAAATAATGATTATTTTCCAAATCCAAGTTCTAATTGTACTTTGTATTACTCGAAATTGAATTTGGTGCATACATCATTTTGCCGCGGTCACACAGTCATGATGTCCAAATAATCCAAAAAAGAAAATCATTATATTTTATTTTATAATTTCAAAATTACGAATTTGAAATTTATATCATCTTATATTTTTATTTTTATTTTAGTGACAAATTGTTATAGTTGTTGGTATATTTACAATATTATGTTAGTTTTTCTCCTTGCTATGACTCAAATCCTGGACCTCCAACTCTAACCCTTGACTCAACTAGTTTAATCAATTGAATTAACTCTAACCCTTAACTCGTCTGATCTTAATCGAACAACGATAAACACTTGAATGCAGAGAGATTTGCTAAGTGCAGCAAATCAAGGTCCTTATTACTCTCACACACACAAAATTACAAAATTGTAGTACTATGTTTAGACCAAAAAAGTTATAGTTGCATCTTTGCCATTATTTCCTTATAGAAAGAAAGTAACTCTATATCTGATCCCACAATTGCTTGGTCTTTCTGAGGAAAGGCTGCAGTACTAATATTCTTGCTGCTGCATGCTTGGTCTTCTCACTTCCTACTTTATTTTTGGTCCTTCTTTTTACTTTTTTTTTGCTTGTCCTATTTACTCGTGGGTATATTTGGGATTCTGTCCTTGACTATTTAATAACAAAAGGCAAGTTGATAATTGATAAAGATTAATGTTTGATTCGATGTACTTACAATAAGAAAAGATTAATCAAACCAAGAATTAACAACTTGAAGGTTTTTAAATATGTCTTGCAGTTGAGTTGCAGGAATGAGAAATTATTATCAAATATAAGTACTAGAATCCCACCAAATTATATTGTGCATCATTGATCCAAATCATGGACTCGGATCCACTATAGTTAGTTTTACACTCAGTTCAGTTGCACATAATAATTAATCTCAGTCAAAGATTTAAGTTTTGAACGGACCAAATTATATAATCAATATTACACAATTAAAGAATTTCATCCGATAATTTAGATCGAACAACTTGACCAAAAAAAAATAATAATAATTTAGATCGAACAAATAAGAGTTGTTACCGCATAACATAGTTATCACAGTAAATTCATTTCCTCCGAATTATACATCTACCTCCTAAACAAGGAAATACGTGCAAGTTTGTATTAACTTTTTTTCTCCGGTCAAAATTTGTACAGTATTAGTTAGTTAATTTGTTAATGTGTGTATATACACAAAACTAGACAAGTGATTGATAGATATTTAAATTTTTTAACCATTTAATTCAGGGTTCCAATATCTAATTGATGTGTATGACTCGCAATGTGTCTTAGAGGTATCTTGGCATTGTTTCACTTGATATTACATCTTATTTATATAATCAATAGTGCAATTTATTGTTTGTTTGTCTTTTGCTCTTATTAAGATTTAGTTCCTACTAATCTTTTTCATAAGTTTGCTTGTTCCTTCTTATTTTTTATTCACTAGATAGAGAAAATCTAGGTCAACACATGTCACATAACATCAATTTGGACGCCATGTAAGAAGTCCATGGAACATGTGCAAACATAAGTTTTTGTCTCCCTTTTCTTTGACTCGGGTTTTTGTCTACCTAGTTACTAGTAAAGAACAAGCAATAGTGACCCAACTTAAAAGAAAACCTTAATAAGAACTATAATTGAATGAGATGAGATGTATATTTATGTGGACTAAAACAAACCAACAAAACTTTGTATAAAAGAAGGGTTAAATTTTTGTTATTATAAATATCTTAAATTTTGTTTTCAATTTTAACGAAAAATTCAGTAAGTTTTTATCCTTTAAATATTTTTTTATCACAATTGATGTATGATTCAAAATTTAAAATTATTTCACGGTTATGTTTAGTATATTGTAGAAATTTTACTTGCAAAAGATTAATTTTTTAAAAGAGAAATAAATTCAAATATGAATTTTTATATTTTTGTCGCTTATAGAAATTCATATTTAATTAATTTTTTGTTAAAAATTCTAAATTTTTATGGGAGAGACTCTTATAATATTATTAACACAAATAAAAAAAAAAACTCATTAAAAAATATGAAGAGTAAAAGTTGTGACGTTAAATATTTTGGGGACTAAAATTTGTTGAAATTTTTTTATAGAGACCAAAAATAAAATTTGAGATATTTACACGGATAAAAAGCTTAGTTAACCAAAAGAAAAATTAGAAACTTGAACTAGGAAAAATGCATTATGAACAAGAGGACAAGATATTGGGAACAAAGAAAAATATCAAGGAAAGATGGATAAATTATTTTCATCAAGTCTTAACAAAGATTACCCAATAACTATGACTGAAATGATTATTAATTAGATTTTTATTTATCTTCACATGAATCACGATGGTCAATTTTGCTTAAAATCAGAATGTACAAGAAAAGTATTCAATCCTATATACAATGTACAAGAAATATTAACTACAATTTTGTACAAACAAAATTAAATGTACTAGAAATCTATTCAATAATACAATGTAGCATCGTTTAGATTGAGAACTTTCCCACCACGAAAACTAGAAAAGCTCACGAAAACTAGAAAAAATGTTCTATAAATCTAATCCATAAAATGTTGAATATATCTAATCCACACAATAAATTAGATACATCAAACATTCTATAAATCTAAAAAGTAAATTTCTTCTTATAATAAGAACTAGAGGAAGCAGTATTTATAGCTCTTGCGTAAACATGGGTTTTGCGCCACAGATTTGCCTTCTTCTTTTTTCACCACCACATATTTGTCTTTTTTTTTTTATTTTCACTTTAATCTGGCTCGGGGTCAATCACTAGCCCTTTCCAATCACAATTGCAGGAGATCGTGGTCCTCCCTACCAAATTCAGCGTCAATCACCATTGAACCAATCACCGGCCCCAACCCCCTCCCAGTTGCCTTTTTAACACTCATTCAAACACATCGGTAATATCCTAGAAATATATTAATTACTGTCCTAGAATTACCATAATTTTTATTCAATCATACAATGATGACCCAATAAAAAATATATAGTAAGTAACATCATGTAAACTTCAAAATTTTCGGCATATAATTTAAATGGAGTACTTGCATGATTAATTAGTGTCCTAGAATTACCATAGTTTTTATCAATCATACAATGATGACCCAATAAAAAATATATTGTAATTAAGTAAGACATAATCATGTAAACTTTATGTCTAATTGAACTAAAAGAAAGAAACAAATGATCATTAATAGTCTCATTAAGTGGAATACATAAGAAAACACAAAGATACAATAATAGTGAAAAAACAAACACATGAAAAAAACAAACACATAACTAGCTTTTCTTCCTAAATACAAAGTCTAATCTTTCTTAATTAATTTCTTAACCAACATTCACTCCAAAAAAGTCTCCATAACATCTGAATACATACCACCTTCTGAATTCCTATACTCCACACCTTGTTGTTGATGATGTTCCATTGAAGTAGATGAAGATGATGAAGCAACTCTATTAGGTAAAGTGAAACTCCTCTTAAACTTATCCATTTTCCTTGCACCTTCATTGTGACTAATACTATCCAAGCTCAAGAACTCATTAGGATTTGAACCATCTAAATTAGGATTTTGATTAAGAGTGTGATGATGTTGTTGATCATTATCATGATCATGATCACCTTGTTTTCCACCTAAACCATCTGGATTAAACAAAAGCTTAGCATCATCGGCTCGACCGGTTAAAGCATTAAAGAAAGACAAACCATTAGGCCATTTAATGTCATTTTCATGATGTTGTTCTCCTCCTCCCATCATGTCTTCCATTCTTGGAGTTTCATGTGATGATGCATGAGGCATGAGGAACATGTGTGTTTCATCTTTGGTTTGTGGAAAACCAAGTCTAGCTGCATGTTGTTGAAAATTGGGTGAGGATAGCATTGATGAAGGAGAAGTTAATGGTCTTTGACCCCAGTTGAAGAGTGGTGGAGGTGACCTAATTGGAATGGTTGAAGATGGTTTTGATGGAAGTGAAGTTGATGATGAAGTGTTTCTTGTTGATGAGAAGAGTTGTGAGAGGTAGAAACCAGATTGGTAACCTAATGATTCAAATGTGTGTCTCATTCTTAGGACAAAATGAAGATCTTCAGGAATCTGAAAAATGGAATAAAAGATATCAAACAATAATTATCTTTTCATTTTTATTTTTTTCCTTTTTATGTGAGATTCTTTGAGCTAATGAATAGTGAAACCAATACAAATTGCATAAAGATTCTCTGTGGTTGAGACATCCTGAATTCATGCGGTCAACACATTGGTAAGCGACAGATCAAGACAAGATGGTCTGGATTTCAAGCTTGGGATTTTAAATTTTCAACGGTCATTAATACCCTGACTGCATGAATGCACGAACATCCCAACTTCTAGGAATCCATTTTCATACAAATTATGTAGAAATGGTGAAAGTAAGTTATAAAGTTATAAAATTACATATTAGGAGATTAAAAGGGCGGATCAACCTTATCCCCACAAGCGAGTATAAACAAAAAATTAAATGTGTTTAGTCCAAATCTGAGCCATATTTAACTTTTGGCTTATATTCAAGATCCGAGGGAATATCAGAAAAGTAAAAATGAGTGCCAAGAAAAAATGTGATAGAAATGTACTTACAATCTTACAAGAACCAAGTTGAAGAAGACCATGTCCAGCTTGAATTACAGCTATGGTCTGGTCAAGGAAACAAATTAAATGAGTTGAAAAATCTTAAAATAAAAACCAATAAATCCTTGTAAGACCAATAATAATAGCAAAGAAAATCAAAGTTAGTAACAATGATTCTGTTTTCTGACCTGAATGCCTGACTCAAATTGGTCTGTCCATTCAGGAGGAAGCTGCAATTAATATCAAAAGAGATTCAAATCAATCATCATCAAAATAGTAGTAATAATGTAAAGTCTCCATCTCTATATATATTTTGTCTAAAATAAATAAAGACTAATTAGTCCTTGAATGATTTGACATTGAGTTTGACAGAATCACATTAGATCGTCTGATTTCGACAAAAACTACACTTCAAAACTTCAATAAAACTAGTGTCATTGTAATTTTGTCAAACTCATTAAATTTATGTTTGATATGTCAGAATCACCGTGATCCACCGTGGTTTTACATAAACTACAGTGGATCACCGTGATTCTGACTTACTCACGCGGATACCAAACATACTCTAGGATTCCAAATATACCCTTGATCTTAGAGAAGTGAAAGATTAGATAGAAGAGAGTTGAAAATGCATACAGCATCAAAGGAACTTTGCCAGTAGTTAGAGATATTAGGTTCACATTCTGTTGGTTCTTTAAAGACCCACTTGTGACACTTATCAGATGCAACTTTCCCCATCAACCTGTTCCAAAACAAAAAACACCCAATCAAAACATAGTATAAAGAACAAACAAGGTTTGTGCTTGATGCTGTGTTTGTTCAAATAGTTAATAACAGTAACTCCATCATCCACATAGATTCAGAGAGAGAGAAAGAGAGATTCAGAGAGAGAGAGAGAGAATAAAAGCACACAACATAGTAACAAACAAACAAACAAACCAACCAACAAACACCTACCCAGTACCCACCCTTCTCCATAATTATACAACTGAATGGACATTTTGCTGAAAGCTTTTCTAACAGGATCTTCTCCACCACCATCAATATGATCTCCACGGCAAAATCCATCTTCCCACATCAACATCCTTAAAAAACACAAACATTAAAAAAAAAAAAATGCATGTTATATGTTAACTCAACAAAAATTACTATAAAACTAAACAATACCCATTATCATAAATTACTCAAATACACTAAATTTACATCCTTTATGAACACTTACAAGCTTCCATTATCATCTCCAACCTTGCAGCCATTACCACCTCTAACTCTTCTGCAAGAAATAGACAAGACCCAGATGAGAAAACAGCACAAAACAAAACATAGAGACAGAAAGATAGAAACTTTGCAGAGAGAGAGAGAGAGAGAGAGATATCATACGGGCGAGGACGAATAGTCCAGAAGACAGAGTAAGTCCAGTCTGAGTTAAGACAGACGGTTCTGAGGGCCTCATGAAGGGCCATCATACCAACAGCTTCTTTGCTCCTATCTGATGCTGCTCCTGAGCCCACCATCTCTTTCTCTTTCTTTCTCTTTCTCTAAAATTTCTCTCTCACTATGTTGTATATTACTATGCTACCTTTTTTTTTCTTTCTTTCTCATACAGTGTGTCTATCTATCTATCTTTGTCACAACTCTCTTATTTACCTTCTTTTTTTATTTGTCTTTTATTGTTTTCAATTTTTATTTTTCTTTCTCTTTTTCTATCTTAGCTACTCTACGATGCTTAACCACCACATAGTAGACCAGTTCTTCATCCTTCTCATCTCAAAGCTGCTTATTTACATAGTATTTAATTAAATTTATTAATTTACTATGTGGGATAACAGTAACTTCAATTTGAGATTCAACTCATACTTAAAATATCAATAATCTCTCGAATGTGAGTCTATTCATTCTTTATGTGAGTCTATCATTCATATTGGGCTTAAGAACAACAATACAAGTGAGTTGGACACCACATTTTTACCCAAAACTTTAAGGTGTTAGGTTTATAGTTCATCTCACTTATAAAGTCCACATTTCTAAACAATGTGGGACTTAATTCACTCACACTTGCCACATGCGGAAGTTTTCTTCATCCTTACACTTGTACCGCCGTTGTCGTTGCAGTCAACGGGACACGCAGTTTGACCACATTTGTCAGGAAGACTTTCAATACAAGGAGTCGGTGATATCACTGTTGGGTCACGAGGGAGTAGCGGGGAATCATATACATTGGACTTAAAAACAACTCTACAAGGTTTTGGGCATGAGTGTGGTGTCCAACTCATTTGTAAAGTTGTTCTAAAGCCCAATGTGGATGATCTTCCTGGCTGCCCCTTGTGACCCAACAGTGGTATTAGAGTTGTGGTTCGGCTTGGTGGGGAAGCGAGATGGGATCCTAGCTGGTATTGAATCAACTATAGGATGTGGGAACTCACACTTGGGAGGAGAATGTTGGGTTTCAAGTGTGAGTGATTAAGTCTCACATCGACTATGTATGGGAAGAATTTTGAATTTATAAAAGAGGTGACCTATTAACCTAATGTCTTAAGGTTTTGGGTCAAGATATGACATCTCTCTCTCTTGTGGTCCTAGACCATTGACCACATTGTTTCTCCCGAGCTCCCCTGGACTCCCCAATAGATATGCTCTCCTTCAAATGGAGCTTTTACGAGTGATTTATTGTAAATCGGTGCTTAGAAATTAAAAAAAAATATTAATGAGTATTATTGATAATATTTTTTAAAAGGAAAAATCATGACTTTCGCTATCTTTACGACTAAAACAATAATATAATTGATGTCATTGTTCATCTATGATGCATGGGTACTCCGTTTTAGATAGAGTACCGATATCGGGTACGTACCGGGTACTGGTACGCGTATGGTACTCCCCTGGTACGCACCGACGCCGTACCTAGATTTTATTTTATTTTTGTAATAGGTACACGAGTGGTACATCTGTGGTACGCGTGTGGTACACCAATCCAAAAAAACACTATTTTTTTCTTCTTCTTTTTCTTTAATTTGTTTTTTTATATAAATATTTAGGTTTTTTATTTTGTATAATATAAAAGTAGCACCTACTGCTAAAAAACAATAAAAAAAAAGCAGCCATTGAAATTATTCACTTATTCATTAAAAATGAATATACTAAATTCAAAGAGAAATGAAGATTTAGTTTTTTTATTCATACAAATCTTCGTATTCTCTCGAGAAAGAGAAATCGTAATACTTATGAAAGAGCAAAAAAAATGTGGAATATTCGTAGAGATGAATGAGATTTATTTAATATATAATTGATATTTTTGAAATTGCTAGTCTTTGTCACGATAAACCTAAACTAGAGGCCGCTCTTTTTAGTGATGATGGAGGTGGAAACAATTGACTCTTTTGAGCTAATTGCTTTTTAATTTCATATTTTGATGTTTTTGAACAATTTGAATTACTTTTAAATTTTGGTGTAATATTTTGTATGTTTAATTATTTATTTTAACAATATAATTCTATTATTTGATTTATATAATTATATTTAAAAAAAATTATAGGCACGTATTCGTACCTTAGTTTTTCTAAAAATGACGTACCCCGTACCAGTACCGAATACCGGTACCGTACCCGCACCCGGGCAACATAGTTATTCATATAGTAAAAATAATGATTACTTTTAACTTACTCCATCCGGTCTCATATATAAGAAAGAAAGAAAAAAGGCACACCCTTTAAGAAAGTGGAATAAATGATTAGGAAAAACATGTCATTTCCACTTTTACCCTTAATTTTTGTTTAAATTAAATTATTATTTATTATGGGAAAAAGTAAAACAAAGGATAAAATTGGAATATTCAAAATAAATGTAATGATTGTAGTAACTTTTTCTTATATTTAAGACTTTGTAAAAAAAAAATTTGTTTCTTATATATGAGACCGGAGGGAGTATATTTTCAAAGAACTTATATTGTCATTTGAAATTTTAAATATTTTTAAAGCACTAATTAATGAAAGTGATCTATATTAGAATTTTCTATAATTTGAATTTTTGTGATCACAAATTTATGTTGTCACCACATTTGTGACCCTTGGATCAATATTGGACTTGTAAAAGCAGGTCAAATTTGTTTTATTTTTTTCTTTCTTTAACTCCTAATCTAAAATATCGAGTTTTAAATCTTGAGCCGGCCAATTTTGATGCAACAATTACAATGATCAGATGAATGTGTATGATTTGCGAATGCACTATTTTGGAAATGGAGCTATTTAAAGTATTTCATACAATAAGATGACCGGTGTTCCAAGAGTAATACTTATATAGACACAACCCTAAACAAAAATGATTTGGATACACACAAATGAGAAAATTTAAATGTAAAATAATTTAGTTATATCATTTAACTTCATCTCACTATCTTTTTAATTAATTTTTTCAATATTTTGTATGTGTACTTAAATAATAAAAAAATAAAATGGTGTTTATATAAGAATTACTCGTGTTCTAAAGAGAGTGTAAGATAACTATCATTTTATTTGAGTTTGTTATTTGAATCTGTGATATGTGACACCATATATCTTTAAATTTATTTATCTCTTATTTTTGTTTTCTACAAGTTACAAATATTTTTAAAATATGCATAATATTAAAAGTTAAATAATCTTTTTGTTTATATAAATATATCAAATTTCATTTTTATTTTATATAAAAACGATTCAACAAACTTTGATCTTTAGAATATTTTTCGTTACAACTTTTAATCCTATTTTTGTTTACAATGTAGTTAGAGATAGAATACAAGACATATAACATACTACACAAACCTTTTATCACTAGAACAAATTCAGTGCCTTTAAATATGAATTTCTAAATAGCAAAAATCTAAAAATTCATGTTTAATTTATCTTTTCTAACCAAAAAATAATAATTTATCTTTTATTAAAAAAATTAAACTTGTACGACAAAAAAAATTCAAAGAATGGCTGTTTGTTTACTTTGAGAGAAGGTGGTAAAAAAGTGAGAAGGATGAGTGCTTTACTAAAGCTTTTTTTATATAAAAACAAATTTGGAATAGTTTGGTTCGTTTTTAACCATCAAAAACTGTGGGGACAGCTTTTATCTCATTTTTGTGTCTCTTTCTATGGATTTTTTTTACTAACAGCAATTATAGAAGAAAAAAGTGAAAAGCAAAAAAAGTTAGAATCTGCTGTGCAGTTTCACATTTTTTACTCAAGAGTGAAATTTGGACAAGGATACACCGTCTATTCAAAATTAAATACATGATAATTCTTTACCCAAAAATAAATAAATATCTCTAACAAAAAATTAAATAGACTTAAAAGTGAAAAATTTATAGTCAATCTATATGTTACTCCTTTCGTCCCAAAACTTTAGTCATTTTATAGTTTTGCACGGAGATTAAGAAATGATAAAGATTGATAAATTAAGTCGTTTTTACCCTTACTTTTTTAAGAAAGAGAAAATATATTTAATTAATGTTTTAGCTTTAGTGAGGGTACAAATAGTAAAGTATCACTAATTGCGCATTTGTTTTATAAAAGGCCTAAAAATTTGAGACAAAACTAAAAAGGTGAAAGGACCAAAGATTTGGGACGGATGGAGTATTATTTTTTCTACTAAATCTCATATGTTATCTTAGTGTTTGTTTAATATTGCAATCCATTTGTCAAATTATAGTGAATCACTACTATAAAATATAGTTCCATTTCTTTTTGATAACTTAAGAGCAATTTTTTTTAATGGCAAATTAATATAATATTATAAAAAACAACAAAAGTATAAAAGAATATTCAAAATACTAGAGGTATCAGAAGTACACTCCACCTCCTATAACACATGAAAGCAAAAGGCACATCAACATAAAAACAAACACATTTAAACTCCGACCACAAGAAGATCCAAAAACTCCATCGAGAGAAAGGCAAGGATCAACCACCAAGAGGACAGACACAAGAGGTCTCCAATCAACCAGACCTCACAAAAGCCCAGATCCACACCCCACCAAACTTTATCGGTTCCAACAAAAAATAGGGTGCATACCCAACTCATAAAAGGAACAAAGAATGTCAGGATTTTTACTTATAAACCATTTCCAAGATACAGGGGCGTCCCCGAATTTTAAGAGGCTCTGTGCAAAACATAAAAGTGGTCTCTTAATAATTTTTTTTAAAAATTGTTGATTTAAATCACATATAATATAAATAAATAAAAAATCATTCTTATTCTTGTAAACATATAAATTATCAATATTAAACCAATTGCATTAAATCAAATGGGACAAGAAATACAAAATAATTATCTTTGCATATAACGGTCAAAAAGGAACATCCTAATCTAAGATTAAATTTTATGCAAAGATTAAAATGGACTAGAACTATATTTACGAGTATAGATAACTAATCTATTGATACTCATATGATATTTTATGAACATTAACAATATATAACTATTATTTTAGGGCCTAAAAATTAATCTATTAATATACATCTGATATTTTATATGAATAAATAATATATAAGTAATATTATAGGACCTCAAAATTTTGACTTGAGGCCCTCAAAATTTTGAGGCCCGATGTCGTATCACATCCCGCACATGTGTGCAGGACGCCCCTGCCAAGATAGAAGTTTCACCCTATCGATCAAACACTCAGCAGAAAAAGTTTCTTCCAAAAACAGGATATCATTTTGCGAGTTCCAAATAGTCCACACAATAGTTTGTCAAATTAACAATCACCCCAATCTATTTTTCCTACTGAAGCTCATACCCAAGAAAACCTCAAACAACCCTATATTACCACGAGGGGACACCCAATGGACATCCAACCACCGAAGAATAGAATACCAGACATATGATATTTGGTTACAAGAAACAAACAAGTGATCAGCAGATTCAGACCCTAAACCACAAAACACACACCTAGAAGCACCAACATCCGTAATGACACCCCGCTGCCAGATATTATGACGAGTCGATAACCTATCCTATATAAGTTGTCAAGAAAAGACTGTCATTTTTTAGGGGACCCAAGTTTTCCAAACTTTTGGAAGTAGACGTAATTCCTTTTTGGGAATGAACACCTCGTCAGATATGGATTGATGGATGATCAAATAAGCCGACTTAACTTAAGAGCATCTAGTGTCAAAGAATGAGTATATACGTCTTAAAGTTGGCAATAGTGCAATACTAACCATTCTCATCTTATATCTATAGCTTATAATAATATTAAAATATACTCCTTTTATGTTTTTTATTTAAATTAAACTTACTAACTTTCATTTGCAACTACAACAATTAGTCATTCAAGATAATTAATATTCATTCAAAGGGTTGATAACTCGACAAATATTTTTATATATGTATTGATCACCATTTATATATGTATTGATCAATGATCAAAATCCTAGATTGAATGATTAAGATGTCTAAGTATCTACTACTTATGTTACACTATATTGATGACCAACTTTTATTTGATTGCAGCAAAATTTTACAAGACAATTTTTTTAAGGAAGCATAAGAAAAACATGATATTCCTTTTTTTCAATCCGGAAACATTCATTTTGCTATGTAATTCTATCAATATTTAAAGTACACCGTTGTACTATTTATCTTACACCCCAAGATATATAGTTCAACGATGTATTTTCACACACAACCCTAATTCACACAAAAGCACGCCCTTTAAAACAAATTAAATATCTAACTTTCAATTCACAACACATATCAAGAGTATAAGAAAGAGGAAAAATCTCAACTATAAACTTAAAGTGTTTTTTTTTAATGGCAAATATAATATTATTAATAATTAGATATCTGCTCAAGACAAACAGAGACCCATAAAATAGGGGCTACAAAACAAAGGAATCGTATATAAGCGGAACACCAATGAAAATACCAAAATAAACACCACCTAATAGAGGTCAACTTCTAATCTCATTCTTAGAAAGACACTCCTCAACTTTCAGACTACAGAGAAGACAACAACTCGATCCATAAAGATGCCACTAGACAACTAACTTCCGATCTCCAATCAAAAGTGATTGTCCCATCAGAATTAAAAAAATTGCTCATTGAGTCAAAAGTTGATGGGGCACCGGTAGAATGAGATCTTAGGCATATGAGTCTCAGCTCGCAGATCGCCTCCAAAAAGTCAACACTAACGCGGTAAAAGTCAAACAAATACAAAAGAGACATGCAAACCTCAACAGATTTGGAAACCATCCACGACTCAAAAAGAGTTCTGCAAAGTGTTTCTTATAATGGAATGTCTTGTATTGAGAAACTAGATTCAATATTAGGGGTGGTAAAATGGGTCGGCTCGTTTGAACCGCCATTTTTTGCGGGCCCAGCTGAGGTTTTCAACTCGCCATCTTAAGTTGGTCCGTCTCGCCTATCCCGCTTAAAAAACGGATCAGGGCGGGTTTCCCCGCAAACTTTGTAATTTTTTTTAGTTTTACTTAGAATGAAAGTTGAGCATGCATTTATGAAGTGTTTGACATGTGTTTTGTTTTGTCCTTTATTTGTCTTGTTAACGACTAATTACTACTCCGGTCTAAAATATAAACAAATTTTAATCAAACAAAATTGATATATTAGATATCAATTTGTTGGAATAGAAAATATCTCTTAAGATATGCATAAGTTTTATATTATATTTGTTGATAATATATTTTTAGATTTGTTTGTTTTATTCCCTATAATTAAGATATTTAGTTTAGATTTAAATTAGTTCATCTGGTTATAAATACTAAGGTCGTCATACTGTTTTATTATGTAAATTATGTAAATAATGTAAACTTATTATTTTAGGTCATTATCAATATTATTCTTTGTTTCTTATTGTTTTCCCTTCCTTTACCTAAATACCTCAAATTCAACATGGTATCAGAGTCATGGTATCCACCTTGAAACATAATTCCGCTGCTTTACTTAACTTTGTTCATATAAACCCTAGCTGTCATTCTTTTTATTTTGTTCCACCTTTTTATTTTGTTACCCCTTTTCCTTCTTATTTATTACTTTACTTAACTTTGTTGTACCCTTTTGTTACCCTGACATATGCAGCCCACATGCCACTTTTTCCTGAGTTCCCGTTACCTTTACTTCCGTTACCCGTTTGTGATGTTTTAATCCGCGGTCCCGTTTGTGATACTTTAATCCGCGGGTCTCCGTTTGTGATACTTTAATCCGCGGTCCCGTTTGTGATGTTTTAATCCGCGGGTCTCCGTTTGTGATGCTTTAATCCGCGGGTATTTTACTTAATTTGATATGGATTCATGCATCGACCGCTGCTCTACTACTTACTTGATTGCTCCTCTCGTTGCCGCTTTCGAGGACTTTAACTTACTTTCAGGGTTTATTTTGTATCAACCTAAAGCTTAGTAAGCTTTAGCTTGAGGGGGAGTGTTGGAATAGAAAATATCTCTTAAGATATGCATAAGTTTTATATTATATTTGTTGATAATATATTTTTAGATTTGTTTGTTTTATTCCCTATAATTAAGAGATTTAGTTTAGATTTAAATTAGTTCACCTGGTTATAAATACTAAGGTCGTCATACTGTTTTATTATGTAAATTATGAAAATAATGTAAACTTATTATTTTAGGTCATTATCAATATTATTCTTTGTTTCTTATTGTTTTCCCTTCCTTTACCTAAATACCTCAAATTCAACACAATTAACTTTATTTTAATAAATTTTTATGTATATATATTTGATGACCAACTTTACTTATATTTAAAATTAAAGTAACTAAATTAACTAACTCTTTAATATTTGATTGTGGATAAATAAGAAAAGTCCAATTTTGAAGCAGTTAAAGTGTTTGATATTACTTTGCAAAATGCATGTTGTTACTACTTACTAGTATGTTTGATGGAGCATTGAAGTAAATTGCATGTTTGTTCAACGCATCGTGCATTCTCGTGCGTGAAATGAGTCGTGTTATATAGTGTCAGTCTTTAATTTAATATGTGTTTGTTTTTGGTATTGTTGAAATTTTATTATGCTCTCTTAAAAAATATTTTTTGTCGGCCTATTTGATAATGATTAATAATTCTGTAATTAATTTAGCAATTCAAACTATAAATAAAAAAATAAAATAAAAAAAGGAAGGCGGGTTAGCCTGCCAACCCGCCCATAAATAGAACGTGTTTGAGCTTTGAGCCTATACACCTAAGTTGATCCATCCCACTCCATTTTTAGACGGGATTAAACCCAGTGGGCCTAAACAGGACGGGCAGCCCCCCTTTCCACCCCTAGTCAATATATACTCCAAGATGAGGTGAGCCATTTTCCAAGATATTTCAAAACCAGATGATGTGAGTCATTTTCCAAGATATTTCAAAACTCAACAACAGCAATAGGGATGTCAATTTGCATCCGTCAGAGCGGATCCCCGCAGGGATTGTCCCGTTCGAATATCCGAAAATGGAGATTTTTTCCCCGTGGGGACAGGGATGGAGGCAAAACTTCCCCCGGAGGCAGTTCGAGGCGGGGATCGGGGATTAAGCATCCGTCCCCGCGGATTCCCCGAATCCGTCTATATATACTTAAATATATATTTTTACTACTATTATTATTTTAGGTTTATTTATATTTGACAATTCAAGGTTTCTATTTTGCTATGAATTATGATATATTTTGGTTATGAATTTTTGTATGATTATGCATATGTTGTTATGCATTGTTTTTTGGTTATGAAATGCATTATGTGTTGTTTTGATCATTAAAAAAGAAAGATGCAAACTATATTTATTTATTTTTAATAAAAAGGAAAAATAACGTCTTAATTTTGTCCGTAAAATATAGAAATTTTCTAATAATCGATTTACGTGGATCCCCGCGGATACCGTGGAGATCCATGAGAATGGGGATGGAGGCAAAAATTTTCCCGTGAAGACGGAGATAGAGGCAAAAACTTCCCCGCAGATATTTCGGGGCGGGGAACGGGAATGCTTCCTCCGCACATTCTCCGCCCCGTTGACATCCCTAAACAGCAACAATTTTCACCTTATCTAAAAATGGAAAAATAAAATACGCATCGTTAACTTATAAAATTGCTATAACTTCTTCATTAAAGATGTTTTAATACTTAGGTGAATATGCACTCAAAAGTTTCTCAAAGGAAACGAAACCTACATTTTAATACCAAATGAAAAGGATAACTATGACAAAACAAAGTTAGCAATGACAGAGAATCTTTACCGGTCAAAAGTGATATGGGTGGACTCATCAGAAGCTTGAGTTTGCAACATTATTATAAGACTAATATAAGACTATTATAAGTGAAAACCCTGATGTATATAGTAAAGTTTATGCAATGGAGATCAACTTTATGTTTTTATTATTGAAGTATTATTGTACGGTTGGAACTGAAATGAATTAAAGATATGTGTCACCGCAGTGGCTGCTTGCTTCTTCCATCTTGTACGTTTGCCAAAACAATATATCTTCCTCACTAAGGCAAATGAAAACCCTATAATATCCCTCTTGTTTATTAAAAATGCAACGGTATGTTCGATGAACGTGAACTTAATTCAGTTGGCAGAAGATTAAAGTTTAAACTTCGGTTATCTGAGTTATTCACTTTAAAGGTGAGTTTTTTAGCCACTAAATTATTTAACAAGTGCAATAGAGTAATTATATTTACAACCACAAGTGCAATAGAGTAATTTGACATTAGTGATCAAAACCTAAAACCAAAGAAAGGGGTAGCTCCCAAAAAGTCATCATCGAGATGCAACACGAGTCAGTGAGTAAAACAGACATTATTTATTTTATGTCCAATTAATCAAGAAAGGCAAGATAGTAGATGAAATTAAAATAGTACTCTATCCGTTCTAAATTATATGTTACTTTGTGAAAAAAATTGTATTAAATTATATGTCATTTTACAATATCAATGAAACATTTAATGTTATTTTGTCTATTATACCCTTAATTATTTATTACTCTCTTTTCATTCAATTCTTCAATTTATCTTTCTAATTCAATTAATGAAGGACAATTTTGTAAACCAACTCATAATTTTTCTTTTTCATTCAACATTAATTGCATTTCTTAATATGCTTAAAAATGGCAAAATGACATGTAATTTAGAGCGGAAAAAGTAGTATTTGATTAATTAGTGATTATTTTTTAAGATTAATTGATGAAAAGAATCTAAATTTAATTTTTAGGGAGAATGATTTTTGGGTAAACTTTGTGGGCGAATTCTGTATTATTGGACTTTTATTTAGGAATCACAAAGTTAATACAAAAAATATTGTCATATAAATATTTTATATTTTAATTTCAATTTAAAAAAGATTCACTAAATTTTGGTCTCTATATATCTTCCGTTCTATTATTCAAAAAATTTGAATTTTTTTCTACGTTAATACTTGGTACATTATAAAATATTATCTTCCAAATTCATATCAAATATAAATTTGTAAGTTTTAGGTGCTTCCAAATTCATATTTAATTTATCTTTTGGTTAAAAAAATTTAAATGTTAGTGGAAGAAATTATTATAATGTTATAAATAAATAAAATTCATTAAAAAACATACGTATTTAGAAAAATAAGACATTAAAAAACATGAAAAATACATTTGAAATGGTTTTAAAATATGGACTAAATTTAGGGTGAGGGGATAATGCTCAGTCGAATGCAGGAAAGACCTTATGGATCAAAGAGCACTTATAAACGTGATTATATTTACCTCCCTTCAAAGACATTAGCGGAGCTTAAATCTGGACTTCTCGGATTCAAGACTTATCTTTTTACCCTAAACTAAGTTGTTAGAGTTAAAATTTGTTAAAAAATTATAGCAACTAACAAAAATTTAAGAGGTGTCAAAAATATTTTAGATATATTTATTTATTTTTGGTCAGGTAGCCTAGTGACTAAAAATTTCACCTTAAAGGCGGATAAGTGGAGTGTCAAAAGAATCGAACTCTAACTCCTGCGTTTATAACGATATGTCCCTATCAACCGAGCTAAACTTACATGGACTTGCATATATTTATATTGAACAAAAACTTTATTTAAACCAAAAAATGTATAAAGTATGAGATTAAGGTGTCACGTGCACACGTGCAGTGGCAGTGAGTCGGTGCATCGTTTCTCATAAACAACAACAATGTACCGCACGAAGGAGAGGAGTGGACTGCTATCTACAGTTGCTGCACCAATTCTTCACACGCTCTACTTTATTCACGCGCTCCATATGAATCCACGTGGGTGTTGCTCCTGGAATCTTTTGGAACTTGAACCCTATCGAATGGAAGGTGTTAAACAGTGTTATATACATCGCGTTTGGTTAAGAAATGAACACACCAGTCTAAATTCTGGTCTCTCTCCCCTCCGCATTGGACGGCTCAGGCCTCGGTCTGGTCCCCTGGACCGTATCTTTGGTGGGTCCTACATTCAAATCACTTAATCCTTTTTGTTTTGCTTACGGGTGCCCCGAAACACTCTTTAAGATTCCAATTATATGAACTATTTATTGAAAAAATTGAACAGTTTAATTTTCAATTTATTGACTTTACATCTTTTTATAAAATTTTCATAAAAAAGTTACTATTTAAAATCTTAAAGAGAATGTTCGGGGCACTCTTTACCATTTACCTTAAATAAATGCAGTTTTGATCTTCTAATTTATAAAATGTGTAATTTTAATCATGTATTTTATTTTCCACAATTTTGATTCTATTTTAAAAATTCAAAAATTTGATCTTCCTCTTCATTTAATATTTAAGGGTTAAATATGTTTTTAGTCCTTATATTTTACGAAATTGTTAAGAATCGTACCTACATTTTAAAAATGGTAAAAAAAATCCCATGAAATTTTCCGTTATCAAGATTAGTCCAATTAGTGGTGGTTGACTACCCGTAAGCATGACTTTGATTATGATTTCAACTCGTGACGTTCTAATCCTTTAGTTTGTTTAGGGATTAAAAATTTACTTGGTTAAGGCTTGACACTTTTATTCTCTTGTTGTTTGTGTAAACTATTTTTGTTAAGCACACCTTGTGTTTAACCACTCTTTTTATTTTATATATATTCATTTGGTTTTTTCAAAAATAAAAATAAAAATAACTCTAATCTGTCAATATTTTTCCACGTCGCTGACGGAAAGCTTTTGTGGCATAATATGTATAGATCATTCTTGACAATTTCGAAAATGTAGAAACTAAAATGTTTAGGGTTAATTAAGTTTTTAGTCCATACATTTTGAGAAATTGTCAAGAATAATACATACATTTTATGCCAGATAAAAAAATGATAAAAAAAAATCCTATAAAATTTTCCGTTATCAAGATTAGTCCAATCCGTCAAATATTTTCTATGTCACTGACGAAAAGCTTTTGTGGCATAAAATGTAGGGATTAAAATGTTTATGGTTAATTATGTTTTTAATCCATACATTTTGAAAAATTGTCAAGAATGATCCTTACATTTTATGTCACATAAGCTTTTTGTCAGTGACAAGGAAAAAATTTGACGGATTGAACTAATCTTTATAACGAAAAATTTTATGGGATTTTATTTTTATTTTTAAAATGTAGACATCATTCTTGACAATTTCACAAAATGTAGGGACTAAAAACATATTTAACATTTAATTTTAATTATTTGACATATTTTTAAATAACGTGATACATGATTATGTATAGGAAAAACAACATAAAGAAGAAAGAAAACACAAACTTATAAATTTAATTTTAAATTCTTAGTTTATGTTTTTTTAATTTAAGAAATAATAAAATATAATTTAAATAATAAAGGAATAAAAAAAATTAAATATGATGTGGTAGCCTCATAAACATGTATCATGTGCCATTCCATTTAAAGAATGCGTCATATCATCAGTATTGAAGGATAATAAGGGGGACCAAGTGTCTGAATTTTGCAAAATAGGGTTATCGAGCAAAATTGCACAAAACAAATAAGAGGATCAAATTGTTCATTTTTCAAAACAGGGGGGCCAAAGTTGCGGAAAAATAAAATATGGAAATCAAAATTGTGCATTTTGTAAAATAAAGAACAAAAATTGCATTTAAGTCTTTTCTTAATACTCCATTTCAATATTAAAAAAAACCTAAGAAAATTTATAGACATTTTTTTTAGGTTACCATGATATTCATATTGGTACGAAGTTTCCACTGCCGTTAGCGATGACTAATCTCCGTCGGGGAACCTGTGGGGCACATAAAGTGAGTTCTCCCCTCCTGATCGAATTTTTTCCATACGCATAAGACAAGAATGGAACCTCTGATCACATGCTTAAGGAGACCAAATTCCTTACCACTTGGATCAATTTATTGTTAGTTTTATAAATTATCTTTATTATACACTGTGATAAAAAAACCTATACAAAAAAAAAAAGGTTTCGTAAATTCAATATATTGTTGTTTATTGCATAGTATTCCGAACTAAATTTTGTTAGATTTTTATCTATATCTTGTCTTTAAGCTAACTTCTCTGTATATGTAGGACAAATTCAGCAACTCATATGCATTGCATCTGCATTAGCATTACCTCACGAGAGATGAATTTTGCGGTTGTCTATTGCTTATATGTTCGGTTTGTCTTGCAACTTGTAATTAAAAAACTCTTGTCTTGTTATATTATTTATTTGAATTTGAATTATGTGTTATGCATCCAAACCAATTTAATGCATGCATGCATAAAAAAGAGTTCATTTTGTCTCCAATAATATAAGTGTTTTTGCTGGTTGGGATGAGTGTGTGAATTGGAATTGGATCAAACTTAATACTCAAACTAATATAAAACAAAATATGAGAAAATAAAACCTGCATTAACCCTCTAAAATAATTTTACAGTATTATATAATATCATTCTTGAATTCCATCAAATCATTTCACTACACTACACCTAACACCTCACTTTAATAATATGACGTGGAACTGATTTTTATTGGACATTTATATATAAAAAATTTACAATGATGTAACATGTTGATTATACTCAAAAAAATATATATAATTTTGAATATAAAATTTACTTTGTTGTTCTTAGCTAGTAATTGGGAACACCGGTTAATATGACTCACTGTCCCAATAAAAAACATACTATACAGAAAGTCAAATTTATTTTTGAAAAGTCAAATTTTTATTTTTTTACACATAATAAAAAAAAGGTCAAATTTCAAATTTTGTTACCATACAGAAAGTCAAATTAGGAAAGCATACCAAATGTTTAACCAAATTTGAACCGTTATTATATTCATCATGAATCAACATACCCTACTTAATTTCCACACCAAATTATTAAGATTTGACGTTTCTTAATTTCTGCATGTATACCCGGACATAGCTTGTGCTATCTGTTTAATTTATATGCATAATATTGTAACTAGTACTAGTAATTTCTAGGAGTAGCCATGTTGAACAGAGAATGGATTCTCTCCATCGAAAAAAATTAAGGAAATAATGTTACATCTAGACCATTGGATCAAAATCATGTGATAATATTTTAACTAAAAAAAATGAAAAAAAGTTAGTTAATGGTCAAAATGTAACAATTAAGAAAAATTGAGGAATTTTTTTTGAGAGAATCCTTTCTCCATGTTGACATAATCATTTAATTAGATATGACTAGAAGAAAAGAAAGAGAATTGAAGTTTTTTTTCTCTTGCTTTTACCAGTTTTAATCTGATCAGATGTCAATCTGATATTGACATTAAGTGATTACAACTCTTTTCTAATTTCCGTTGCAGAGATTAATTGTGGTCTTTTTTCTCAAATATAATGTCAGCCACCAATAAATCAATTAACAATTGGGGAGAACATGCATAAATGAGTGAGTGATACTGTAGAAGGTTTTCTAGCTAAGAGGTTTATTTGATTTGACTACAACCAACCATTTGAGAGGAATGCGGCGCAATAATAGATTATTAGATTTCGTTCAAAACATAAAAAAGTAGTTTGAAATTAATTAACTCATCAAAATCCGCCATGTACGTGCATTGATCACATCAAATATGAAATGTTGACAAAAAATCCTTAAAAATTTCCATTTGTTGTCACTACATTTTTATCTACTGTTGTTCTTTTTCAATTATGCAATTTGACTTTGTCGTTTAAGTTAAAAAGAACATTTTTTTAGAAGTTTAATTAATCTGCTTAAATTGACATCAGAAATAATCGAACATGTCAACTTAAAATCTTAAAAAGAACTTAGTTGTTTACATTAAAAAGAATATGACCGGTAAGCTTAATACAAAATCAATAATATATTGAATTCGACTCTTTGAAAGGTTGTATGAACTAATTTTCTCTAATAGCTATTGCCAAGATTTATTTTTAAATTTTTTAATTTAATTTTTATATAAGTAAAATATATTTTACTTCTTTACTTTTGGCCCCATGGTAAAAATATTTCTAGCTCTACCAATGCAAATAAGAAAATCATTTTTATTCTATCATGCAGATTCTAATGCACAATAACTATAATTAAAAAAAAAAAAAAGTCACTCTGTATGGTATAGTGGTGTGCGGTTTTGGTAATATGCTAAAAGTACCGAGTTCGATCCTCAACTCATTTGTAAAAAAATAAAATAAAAAATAGCTATAATTAACATGAGAGACATGCAAGATAATATAAAATGAATAATTAACTTATCATATTTCATTATTTCACCAAATATTGATAACTTATCTTAAACGAACATTATCTCTAACTAATATCCTGAAATTTTGTTGTTACTTGTTAGGTATGCGTATTCAATAATCATCAATGATATTTTGATTAATCAGAATAATCTTACTTGTATTTTCTGTAATACAATTATTGAGGATTGTTCCCATCTCTTCTTTCATTGTTCTTTTGTCAAAGGTCTGTGGGAAGAGGTTTTTAGATGGTTGGGTTGTTCTCTATCAACAGAGTTGGATGGATGGAATCACTTCTCTTGCTTTGGAAATTTAGTTAAATCAAAGAACGGTAACGGAATTCGTTATTTGATTTTGTTTTTTTTTAAAGGTTAATTCGTTATTTGATTTGGTTAGCTACCACTTGGTGTATTTGGAAAACTAAGAAATAATGTGATCTTCAAAGAGACTTTGTCTAATGCCTCTTCTTTAGACGACATTAGTGCCATTTCTTGAGTTTGGTTTAGTGGTCGTGCTGCACGCCACTCTTATTTGTCCTTTTCCAATTGGTGTAGAGACTCATTTCTTTGTTTCCAAAGCATATTATAATTTTCGTTGTATTATAAGGGATTGAGTACCCCTTGTACTCCCTTATAATAATATTTTGTTTATAAAAAAAAAAATAATCATCAATGGTATGCCATTTATTTATAATAAGTTATTTTAAAAAAAATTAAAATTTGAACTAATTATTTAGGGTTAAATATGTTTTTAGTCCCTATAGTTTCTTAGAATTTCGTTTTTAGTCCCTGAAGATTTTTTCCCACTTTTTAGTCCTGAAGTTTTTCCAGTCAGTGTTTTTAGTCCATACTTTTCATTCAACTCGTGCATATTGTTCGAAATTTTAAATTTTTTTCCGCGGTCATGTTTAGTACATTATATGAATATCTCTTGCAAAAATTTAAATTTTTTTAACAAGAGATGAATTAAATATGAATTTTTAGTTTTTTGCACATAAAAATTCATAAATAATTCATCTTATGTTAAGAAATTATAAATTTTTATCGGAGATGTTCTTATAATATTATAAACATGAATACAAAATATCATTCAAAATTTTGAAAGTATACAAGAGTTTCATTAAAAGTAGAGACTAAAACCACTGACAGGAAAAACTTCAGGGACTAAAAAGTGTGAAAAAAATCTTCAAGGACTAAAAACGAAATTCTGCGAAATTATAGGGACCAAAAACATATTTAACCATTATTTTTATAGGGTAAGGGTACGCAAAGTAGCAAAGAAATTAAACAATCTTTATCAAACAACCAAAATTTCATTTGAGAGCTAGACTCTGTTTGGGAAGGCCAAAAAATTAGCTTATAGCTTTTAGCTTATAAGCTAAAAGTCCTGTTTGATAACAGTCATTTTACTATGAGCTTATAGCTTATTTTACTAGCTTATAGCTTATTTTCGAATGTTATTTCAAGTAGCTTATAGCTTTTAGCTTATAAGCTATAAACTATAAGCTAGTTTATCAGATAACCGCTATTTTTACCAAACATAGCCCTAGAGTTAGTTAAGTAGAATTGGCTATCTAATAAATTCCTAAACTGAGACGAGTTTACAAGATAAATCACTAGTACGTTTCAAAACCATTCTCTCATGTAAAGTATTATATCTTTCCAAAACATGTATAAATTTTATCATATCATATTATAGCTGTTTGTCAACAAAAATAAAAATCATGTCTTAATCATAAATAACTCGTGGACCATACTTGAAACTTTGGAAGGGATCCTAAAAGTTGACAAATATTTATTTTACCACTCGTTAAATAGTAAAAAGATACATTTTATTCTTTCACTCATGCAAAATATACAATGAAGACATGTTTAATACTCTTAATTTATTGAATCCTTCTTTTTGCGTCCCTGAAATTCTTCGGTCACCCGTTGAAATGACCAAACTAACTCTCGTTTTTTAGGATGCGAATACTATTTCGCACTCTAAGTAGCGAGTGACAATATTTTAAACTCAAAACCAGCATCTGCGCCCCCCATGATAAAAAAATTCATGAAAAAAAAGAGTTCACATTCTAGAAAGTGAACTCAGTTCGCATCCTAAATTCGCATCCTATGATATAATATAACACCCCACATTAAATTGTCTAGAATATAATGGGAACGAGAATAAAGGATACTGGATACATTAATAATACAACATACAAAAGTTTCAGATAATAGCACGATCACGATACGAGATTACAAATTCCAGAAATTCAAGGTTCATGAGCCTAATTTCACAACATAAGAGTACAAGTTATGAAACATCATAAGTTCACAATAGAAGTATGATACAATAGAAAATAACTAAGCATGACAAGTCTTCCGGCTAGTTACTCCATTGCTTCCTTACCACGATCACCCTGCTTATCTGAAATCAATAAATAATGGGGGATGAGACAGTTACTTCGTCTCAGTAGGTTCATACTACCCAGTTACTAAATTCCCTGTCTTCGGGAATCGATCAATCACCCAAAAATTCCAAACCTATTAGTCAGTCACAATATAAGGTCTTATATCATAATGTCATAAAGCAAATGGTGTATCACACAATATTATCTTGTTCAATTTTACAAATAGGACACTCCGAGGTAAGCCGGTCTCAGAGGCCTCACAAATCCGTCTGCGATAATATATCGTCACGGCAAAAGCTTACAGTTTATTAATTCAATATATTCAAGATTGGATTCTAACAAATCCCAAAGATAGCATAGCTATCACCAAATCGTACCAAAATGTACGCAAAGACTGACTAATTATCCGAATTATTTCAAAACTAATCACATTATCATTTATATATACAATTCCTAACAATAGACCACATTGGTTGTGTGAGGGTTAACACTATATTTTCAAGGTGTAAAGTGTTGTATTATGATTCGGGGATATTATCGATTAAAACCAATTGGGTTAGGAGCGCTGAAACCTTGTGTAAGTTAGAAAACAATTTCTCAAAACAGCAGGTAGGTAAATCGATTTCCCTGGATGGGTAAATCAATTTACCCAATACAAATTTGCGTATTTTCCCACTTTCAGAGGCATGGTAAATCGATTTCCCTGCTAGGTAAATCAATTTACCCTGCTAAAAAGAGGATTTTCTGCAGTTTCAGTACAGCAACACACAACCAAATTCAATCCAAAACTTCTCCAATTCACAGTACTAACAATTGACATTTTGTAAATATATTCTAACACCATATTAAGCTAATTTGGGCAAACTAACTAGAGCTTATACACACAACCAATCCCAATCAAATCAATTGCATATATAATTGAAAATTTATGTGAACTAGTAAATTTAATCATATAGACTGCAATTCTAATCCTAGAATTCATACAAACATCACCTAAAGGCGAACCCACCTCTTAATTTGGATGAATCAAAAGCTGGATGAACAGAATCTCTAATGAGCAACCCTAACTCCTCCCTTTAGAACCTTGTCCTTCATGATTGTGACCTAAAAAGCCATAACCATTCAATTGAGTTTAACCCAAAGCAAGACAAACAAGAAAATCAGATTTGTAGTTTCAAAAGGGATGAATTGGAGTACGAATTTGAAGGGATTGGGAAGGGGTTTGAAGAAATTGAACTTACCACTAAGCTTATCACAACCTATGGAACAAGAATTTCCATTTGCATGCTGGATTTGAGAGAGAAAAATAAGTTGATTTAGGGTGGTGGTGATGAATTTTCGTGAGAGAGAGATGGGAGTGTAGAGAAGGAAGTGTTTCCTGTTTTTGTGTTTTAACAGAGAATGAATTGTGAGAGTGGAAGAGAAGGTTTGGTTGAGTTAGTAAGTGGCTAGTGGGGTCCACTTGTGGTTGTTGTCTAGTTTCAATTGGTCCACCTTCTACACATAATTTTGGTACTACTAACTCTCTAATATGTATCACAAAATGTCTAAAAGGGTAATTTACAATGATAAATAAAATATGGATATTACAATCTACCCCCCTTAATGAAATTTCGTCCGCGAAATTAAAATATACCTGAGAAAAGGTAGGGATAATTGCTCAACATTTCGGATTCCAACTCCCAAGTGAACTCACCATCCGGAGACTGCTCCCACTCAACTTTCACAATAGGAATTTGCTTATTACGCAGAACCTTGACATCACGCTCCACAATACGAACAGGGTCAGGCTGATAAGTAAGATCCGGCTTCAAATCAATCGACTCTAACTCCACCGGCCGAAATGGATATGGAATGAACTTTCTGAGTTGAGATACATGGAATACATCATGCATCCCTGACATAGATGGTGGCAAGGCTAACTGATAAGCGACAGAACCAACACGCTTAATGATCTGATAAGGTCCAATGTACCTCGGACAAAGTTTCTTGGTTTTAAAAACACCGCGCAAACCCAACTTCGGCGTTACGTGTAGGAAAACATGATCACCCTCTTTAAATTCCATAGGTCTCCTTCTATGATCAGCATAACTCTTTTGTCTACTCTGAGCAATTTTCATCTTTTCCTTAACTGACTTAATCTTCAAAGTAGTCTCCTGCACAATGTCAGGTCCCAATAACCCGCGATCTCCTACTTCAGTCCAACACAACGGGGTTCTACACTTCCTCCCATAAAGAGCTTCATACGGCGCCATACCAATACTAGAGTGATAACTGTTGTTGTATGCAAACTCAATAAGATGCAAATGCTTACTCCAATTACCACCTTCTTCTAATACACAAGCTCTAAGCATATCTTCCAAAGTCTGAATTGTTCTCTCTGACTGACCATCAGTTTGTGGGTGATGCGAAGTACTCATCTTAAGTCGGGTACCCATTGCACGCTGAAAGACTTTCCAAAAATGGGAAGTAAAGATAGGATCTCTATCGGATACAATACTAAGTGGCACACCGTGCAGTTTCACTATATTTTCAATAAAAACTTCAGCATATTGAGGAGCTCTAAAAGTGGATTTCACGGGCAGGAAATGAGCAGACTTCGTCAATCTATCAACGATAACCCAAATAGAATCTTGTCCCTTCTGATTACGGGGTAATCCTCCTACAAAATCCATGGTGATGTGTTCCCATTTCCATTCGGGTATTTCTAACGGTTGCAGAGGTCCGGCTGGCTTCTGGTGTTCAATCTTAACTTGCTGACACACAATACATCTCGAAACAAACTCTGCAATTTCAGCTTTCATGTTGGGCCACCATTAGTTTTTCTTCAAATCATGATACATTTTGGTGGAACCAGGGTGAATTGAAAATCCACTCTTGTGGGCTTCTTCCAGAATTAACCTCTTCAATTCCTTATTATTTGGTACACAAATTCTTCCTCCGAATTGTATCACGCCATCCTCGGCTACACTAAATTCAGGCTTACCAATTCTCTTCTGTAATTCATCATCATACACTTGCGCCCGAGCGATCATTGACCGTAGATCACATGTGTTGTACCCTAAATTTTGCCCACTCTTTTATCACATATAGTGTTTTATGTTGCATTATCTTACGAATGTGTGAAGTAGCTTGTATGGTAGTACCAATGGTTTATAAGTGCATGTGAGCACAAGGTCACAAGTTTGAGTCTCACTTAAGTTTTTTTTGTGTTTTATTTTATTAAAAAAAAAGAGTCACAAAAATTGTTTTTTTAAATTTATTATTTTTATTTTCGGTTTTTTATTATTATTATTGGAAAAATATAAAAAAAAAGTATAAGATCTTAATAAAAAATATATAAAGAGCAGATCATGCGAAAAAATATATAAAGAGCAGATCATGCAAAAAAATATATAAAGAGCAGATCATGCAAAAAAATATATAAAGATCCCAAAATATAAAATAAAAAAAAAAACAAAAGAATATAAAATTTTACAAAATCTGGAGGGAGATATTATAGAGAATTTGTCCCCAAGTTTCAATCAAATCGGTCATACAAATTTATTCCAAAAATAAACCTAATTTTTACCTATAAATACCACAAGAGTTTCACACTAAAAGGGGGAACAACTGACATAAAATTTGAGAGAGCACTACAATTCAAGCAGGTCAGTTTTTTTTTACTTCGTTGTTTTCTTATGCATATCTTGATACTTGTCTAATCATTATTTGAGTTTTGGGTTATATTCGTAAAGGAAAAGGGAAACATAAACAAGTTTATTTTAATTTGAATTTCTTTGTTGCTTTGATTATTTGCGTTCTGAGACTTTGTCTGTGTTTCTAATTTATAAAAACGTTTAAAAAGTGATTTGGGTGTTTTTCTAGTTTATTTTGTTTTGTTTCTTGATTTAACCCAATAAAAATAGTAAAAGAGCAAAAACATATCTTTCTAATTTTCATATTACAAACCAATTTTTACTAAAATCATGGATTAAAGAGGAGATTGGCGAATGGACATTCGTTGGTCTCTCGAACGATCGGGGGCTTAGCGTCACGCTTTGTCGACGGATTGTTCGTCTTCCACATAAATAACTCTTCAACAAAAAATCACGGACGAAAAAGAGATTGGTGAATGTACATTCGTTGATCTCTCGAACAAATGGGGGCTTAGCGTTACGCTTTGTCGACAAGTTGTTCGTCTTCCACATCTAAAAATAACTCCAACACATCAAATATTTTTAGCACAGTCAAAATATAAAAAACAAAAATCTTTTCATAAGTAAAATCAACCAACACACAAACATTTTCTACCCAGAACTGCGTGTAGCTTTGAATTTCCCATTGCACCCGAGAATACGTAGGAGCGGGATTTATACATCCTGTCAAGCACACTAATAAAAAACAAACTTTTTCCCCCTTGTATATATAATAAATAATAAATAATTAAAAGCATGCAAGCAAATTAAACACTCTTTTAACCCTAAAATTAACGAGGAGGTTCCCGTTGAGTACAACGGATGTGAGAGGTGCTAATACCTTCCCCTCGCATAATCGACTCCCGAACTTAGAAATGGTTGCGATGACCATCTTTCCATTCTTTTAAGGTTTTATCGATATTTTCCTTTTCCTCCGGGAATAAATAAAGTTCGGTGGCGACTTTACTGTCTAGCGAGCACTTTCCGCTCGCGCATTTTTCCACCCGCTTCAGCTGGCGACTTCACTGGGGACTTTAGAGAGTCAAACCTATTCTCGTTAGTTTTAGGGTTGAGTGTATTTTGTTTGCTTACATGCTTTCCAGTGTGTTTTTCTTATGTCTTATGTTATTATTTTCTTCTTGCTCTTGTATCTATTTCATATTTTGGTTTTTTTTTTTTCTCTTTCTAAATATATATATGAATTGTGGGTTGGGTTCATTATTTGAGAGAAGCCCTACACCCGGGCTTGAGAAAAACATAAGTTTAAGTACGGAGTTAGTAGTATGGGCCTATGGGATGTACATCCCAATGGGTGATTTACGAAAACTCCACCTAGAGTAGATCGGTTTAAAAGGTTTGTCAGGAATTGGCTAGCCCATCCGCTTGACGAAACTTTGAATTTGGTCCGTGACTCTAGGAACCTTGTCTAGAACCCAGATGCTTTACGTAAGGGAGACCCTTTGAATTGGCTAGCCCAATTTTGTGGGGAAGTTCCGAATGACGGTCGTGACCTTGGTTGCCACCCTTGGATAAACAAAAACCCTAGAACCTACATGTGAGGGGATTGGGTAGCACATATTTAGAACCGGCCTATCATAGGAAACCCCCTATTTAGGTTATGTCAATTTCCACTTACTCTACGAATCGGCCCTTGGGGCCACACCCTGACCTTCCTTGGTCTCATCACATCACTGCATGTCATTAAAACCTTTTAGCATATCCCTTAAATAAAGAAAAATCTTTTTGCATACCTATGCATACATGCATCTTCATACATTTACATCTCATATCAAAAAACTCATTTCATTTCCCTTCAATTCGCCATAAAACTCATATCTTTCCGGCCGCAATTCTCAAGCAGCAAGTTTCCCGATACTCAAAAGGAACTTGAAACATGTCTCAAGAGGATGTGGAGGAACTCCGAAAAGGTCAAAGGTTGTTGAGAGAGGATGTCAACCATTTGAAGACTCAGATGAACTTGGTCATACAAATCCTATTAAAGAAAGAGGACGAACCCTCGCCAAACCTGCCACAGGTCTACCCTGCGCCGCAGATACCCCGACAATGGGTGATGCCTCCACGTCAACAACAACCACAACAAAATCGATATCCACAAAAGAGTCAACCTAGTCTCGAGAGAAGGAATGTGCCTTTCGATCAAATGTTGTACCTATGCCATATGATCAAATTTTGCCGTACTTAATCCAAAAAGGGATGGTTGAGCCAAGACCCTTTCCTCCTACAAAGAAACCGTACCCGGTTGGTTTTGATTTGAACGCTAGGTGTGACTATCATGCTGGGTCACCAGGGCACAACAACAAGAACTGTAGGGCCTTCAAGTACAAGGTCCAGGAGCTTGTCGATCGCAAGCTAATATCTTTCAAAGAGGAACCCCATTCATGAATCGCCAACGCTTTTACAAACCAAAGAACATCAAGGGACATCTTCAAAATCGGTGGATCAATGTGGAGGCTCGAGCCTAGGAATACTAGGCTTTTCATTCTAAGTTGTAATTTCATTCCTGCTAAGTTTTGTTTGCTTTCTTAAAATTGTTATCTTTTGATCAAGTGTTTTAATGAAATTCGCATGCATGTTTTGAATCTATCCATTCATATTCACTCTCTTCTTATGTCATCTCTCTCTTTCTATTTCACTTCTCATATGTTAACAAACTTGGTGGGGAGGATGATGTAAACAAATAATGAATTTGCTGATATATGCTTTTATAAGTAAACCCGGCTGATGATGTAAGGCATTGTTTCAATTCCCAAACACTGGAGATATAAGGAGATAATCCGTAGTCAACCCCTTTGATCCCGTAGACGGTGTTCTTTCTATTTTACTAAAAACCCTTAATCTTAACCAGGGGCAGGGTAGTTTTACAATTAACTCAATGATGCATTCTGATGCAAGAGAATCAATCCTCCTCATTAAGAGGTTTAAGCACATTATTTCCATCATGTACACCATCCAACATGGAGGGAATAATGAGAGGATAAAAAACATAATCATTGATGTGGCAGTCATAACTTTGCTGAGCTAAAAGCAAAATCTCATGAGAGCTGTTCAAAAAAAAAAAAGAGAGAGCCCGCTAAGTAAAAACTTAGGCAAAAATGGGGCATCCCGATGGACCGCAAATTCAAAAGAATTGGTCCATGCAAAAATAGGGAGTAAAAAAAAAAAAATGAAAACAAGCCTGTCAACTAAAAAAGAAGTGACTGCCACTTTAAGAGTCTTATCAGTGCTTCAACCACTGTCGTTACCTCCATCAGGGTAACTAACAAATTATCTTGCCGACCAAAGGCATCTGTTGAGTTAATTGAACTTATGAATGAAGAACATCAAAGTAGATTGGGAGGGTTAAAATAATATTTTGAGCCTTATATCCTTTGTTTCTTAAACCGTGAACCAGACCACGTTACAACCCTCAAAAGACCTAATTGAAGCTAGGTTGACTATAAAAGCAAATTCGGCAAAATTGTTAAACTGACTCCTCATGTTTATGAATCATCAATAACATTTTTTCTATAATTTCTATCACTCTCAATTGGGCCAACCTTCTGGCCAAATATCACCCATTGTAGATAGCTAAACAACTTTCAAATTCAAAACTTGCATGTGCATTGCGTCGAAATTACTTTTCAAGATAAACAATTTCACTCGCAAATTAATACTTAGCATCAAGGAAATGTCAACAAGGAATCTGATCAAAGGTGAATCATTTTAAGAAACTCCTAAAAAGGGGCAAGTCAACTAGAGGTCCTACTAATCAAGAGCAAATCCCTATAACCGAGGGGCACATCATTTGGATATCTTATTGATTGGGGTCAAGATATTTCAAGAGCGGATCAAACCTTCAAAGCACCAATCAGCCAGGGGCATGCTTTTCAAAGTTCAAGTGTTGGGGCAGTCCGAGTCAAAGATTTAATATTAAGCATACCTTTCAAGGATTCAAATACTGGGGCAACACATGTTTATCCCCCATGGATAGAGAGGAGTTCTCATTCCCAGTTTGATGCGGCCAAAGATAAAATGCCCAAGAAAAAAGAAATAAAAAAAAAATCAAAGTCAAAAGCTCGCTAAGTCGAAAACCCGAAAGGGCGGCTTAGGCAATAAAGAGCGTCCCGGTGGATCGAAAACCTGAAAAGGCGGTCCAGGCAAAAATTAGGGACACCAAAAAAGGAAATACACTCCCGGTGGACTGAAAACTCGAAAGGGCGGTCCAGACAAAAGTTAGGGATCTTCAAAAAGAAGAAAAAAAGGCAAAATGAGTTACATTAGGGGTAATTCCTTTTCCTCCTTTCAAGCCGCTCAAGTATATGATGCATCAACAACTATTGAGTTCGACACGGATATCGGGGAATCATGCTAGGAAGACATCCCATATGAAAACATTTCCTAGTCTTAACCATTCTACCACCCACTACAAGAAAACTTTTGAGAACATTCCAAATCATAGTCATGCTTGCATCATTCTAATGCATCAATTATATCTGCATCATTCTAACATGTCATCCATGCATCCCACCTCATACTTGCACATCAAACCTCCTAGTAAAAGTGAACTTACTTCCCTCAAAGTCCAATTTTTTCCGACCTATCATGCATCAACCACACATTTCACATAGCATGCATTCACGATACATCATGCATCAATAAATGCATTAACCCAAAAATCATGCATCAAAATAAGATCATGCATACATAACATAGGCAGAAGATTTCTACCTTAGTTTGCAGTTCTAGAGCCCTACCTAATTTGGCAATATGAGTTCCATCCTATTTGGAAGTTTAAGAGTCCTACCTTATTTGTAATCCTCAGAGTCCTACCCTATATGACAATTAGAGTTCTACCTTATTTGAAAGTTTAGAGTTCCATCTTTGTGAGGCCGGCAATTTAGAGTCTCATTCGCGCTGGCAATTAGAGTTCTACCTTATTTGGAAGTTTAGAGTTCCATCTTTGTGAGGCCGGCAATTTAGAGTCCCATTCACGCTGGCAATTAGAGTTCTACTTTATTTGGAAGTTTAGAGCTCCATCTTGATGTGGCCGGCAATTTAGAGTCTCATTCACGCTGGCAATTAGAGTTCTACTTTATTTGGAAGTTTAGAGTTCCATCTTAATGTGGCCGGCAATTTAGAGTCTCATTCGCGCTGGCAGTTAGAGTTCTACCTTATTTGGAAGTTTAGAGTTTCATTTTTGTTTGGCTGGCAATTTAGAGTCCCATTCGCGCTGGCAGGTTAGAGTTCCATCTTTGTTTGGCTGGCAATTTAGAGTCTCATTCGCGCTGGCAGTAAGAGTTCTACCTTATTTGGATGTTTAGAGTTTTATCTTTGTGTGGCCAGCAATTTAGAGTCCCATTCGCGCTGGCAGTAAGAGTTCTACCTTATTTGGATGTTTAGAGTTTCATCTTTGTGTGGCCGGCAATTTAGAGTCTCATTCGCGCCGACGATTAGAGTTCCATCTTTGTTTGGCTGACAATTTAGAGTACCATTCTCGTTGGCAATTTAGATTTTTATCCCAGTTTGGCTAGAAATTTAGAGTTTTCATTCACGCTGACAGTTTAGAGTCCCATCTACTCGGACAAAATTTTGGGTCCTTTCGTATTTAATTATCTTCCACCACGAGTACATGAAGACAGCCGTCAATCATGTTCTCGAGTAAAAAATAATTAAATAGGGGCAGCTGTTGTACCCTAAATTTTGCCCACTCTTTTATCACATATAGTGTTTTATGTTGCATTATCTTACGAATGTGTGAAGTAGCTTGTATGGTAGTACCAATGGTTTATAAGTGCATGTGAGCACAAGGTCACAAGTTTGAGTCTCACTTAAGTTTTTTTTGTGTTTTATTTTATTAAAAAAAAAGAGTCACAAAAATTGTTTTTTTAAATTTATTATTTTTATTTTCAGTTTTTTATTATTATTATTGGAAAAATATAAAAAAAAAGTATAAGATCTTAATAAAAAATATATAAAGAGCAGATCATGCGAAAAAATATATAAAGAGCAGATCATGCAAAAAAATATATAAAGATCCCAAAATATAAAATAAAAAAAAACAAAAGAATATAAAATTTTACAAAATCTGGAGGGAGATATTATAGAGAATTTGTCCCCAAGTTTCAATCAAATCGGTCATACAAATTTATTCCAAAAATAAACCTAATTTTTACCTATAAATACCACAAGAGTTTCACACTAAAAGGGGGAACAACTGACATAAAATTTGAGAAAGCACTACAATTCAAGCAGGTCAGTTTTTTTTTACTTCGTTGTTTTCTTATGCATATCTTGATACTTGTCTAATCATTATTTGAGTTTTGGGTTATATTCGTAAAGGAAAAGGGAAACATAAACAAGTTTATTTTAATTTGAATTTCTTTGTTGCTTTGATTATTTGCGTTCTGAGACTTTGTCTGTGTTTCTAATTTATAAAAACGTTTAAAAAGTGATTTGGGTGTTTTTCTAGTTTATTTTGTTTTGTTTCTTGATTTAACCCAATAAAAATAGTAAAAGAGCAAAAACATATCTTTCTAATTTTCATATTACAAACCAATTTTTACTAAAATCATGGATTAAACAGGAGATTGGCGAATGGACATTCGTTGGTCTCTCGAACGATCGGGGGCTTAGCGTCACGCTTTGTCGACGGATTGTTCGTCTTCCACATAAATAACTCTTCAACAAAAAATCACGGACGAAAAAGAGATTGGTGAATGTACATTCGTTGATCTCTCGAACAAATGGGGGCTTAGCGTTACGCTTTGTCGACAAGTTGTTCGTCTTCCACATCTAAAAATAACTCCAACACATCAAATATTTTTAGCACAGTCAAAATATAAAAAACAAAAATCTTTTCATAAGTAAAATCAACCAACACACAAACATTTTCTACCCAGAACTGCGTGTAGCTTTGAATTTCCCATTGCACCCGGGAATACGTAGGAGCGGGATTCATACATCCTGTCAAGCACACTAATAAAAAACAAACTTTTTCCCCCTTGTATATATAATAAATAATAAATAATTAAAAGCATGCAAGCAAATTAAACACTCTTTTAACCCTAAAATTAACGAGGAGGTTCCCGTTGAGTACAACGGATGTGAGAGGTGCTAATACCTTCCCCTCGCATAATCGACTCCCGAACTTAGAAATGGTTGCGATGACCATCTTTCCATTCTTTTAAGGTTTTATCGATATTTTCCTTTTCCTCCGGGAATAAATAAAGTTCGGTGGCGACTTTACTGTCTAGCGAGCACTTTCCGCTCGCGCATTTTTCCACCCGCTTCAACATGACAACTCCATTCTATTCATCTTAACTCCGTCCTTTCTAAAGATAACATTAAGATTAAGGTCTCTGAATTTCTCATACAAGTCACATTGAGGCATTAGTAACTCTGAGACATACAACGATTTTCTACTCAATGCATCTGCCACTACATTTGCCTTCCCAGGATGGTAGTTCAATGAAAAATCAAAGTCTTTTAGATATTCCATCCATCTTCTCTGTCTCATATTTAAATCCTTCTGATCAAACAAGTACTTCAAGCTCTTATGATCACTGAACAAGTCGAATTGTACGCCATACAAATGATGTCTCCAAATCTTCAAGGCAAAAATGACGGCAGCAAGCTCAAGGTCATGGGTAGGGTAATTTTCTTCATGAGATTTCAATTGTCTGGATGCATACGCTACTACCGCGCCATCTTGCATAAGTACACATCCAAGTCCCTTATTAGAAGCATCACAATACACTACAAACTTCCGATTTGGATCCGGTATTACTAACACGGGTGCACTAGTCAGTTTTTCTTTCAAATTCACAAAACTCCATTCACAATCTGCATCCCATTCAAAAGGTACTCCTTTTCTGGTTAGACGGGTTAGCGGCAAAGCAATTTCTGAAAATCCTAAGATAAATCTCCGATAATACCCTGCTAAACCCAGGAAACTACGAACTTCAGTAACTGTCTTAGGTCTTTCCCAATTAAGAACAGCTTCCACCTTAGACTGATCAACTGATACACCTCCCTGAGATATGACATGGCCGAGGAATTTGACTTCCGTAAGCCAAAACTCACATTTACTGAACTTGGCATAAAGCTGCTTCTCTCTTAGAATTTCTAGAACAATCCTCAAGTGCTCCGCATGCTCTTGAGAATTCCTAGAATAGATCAGAATATCATCAATGAAAATTACTACAAATTTATCGAGATACGGCTGAAAGATTCGATTCATGTAATCCATGAACACGGCCGGAGCATTGGTTAAACCAAATGGCAACACCAGAAATTCATAATGACCATAACGGGTTCTGAATGCAGTTTTTGACACATCGGAAGACTTAATACAAATTTGATGATATCCAGACCTGAGATCAATTTTAGAAAAGATAGTAGCCCCTCTGAGTTGATCCAACAGATCATCAATACGAGGCAACGGATACTTGTTCTTGATAGTGACCTTATTGAGTTGACGGTAATCAATGCACAACCGCATAGTACCATCCTTCTTCTTAACTAACAAGACTGGAGCACCCCACGGTGAAACACTAGGCCTGATGAAATGCTTTTGAAGCAGTTCTTCTAACTGAGACTTTAACTCACGGAGTTCAAGCGGAGACATTCTATACGGAGCAACAGAAATTGGCTGAGAACCTGGAACAAGATCAATGGAGAATTCAATCTCTCTCTCAGGAGGCAAACTAACAACATCATCCGGGAATACATCCAGATATTCACAAACAATGGGAATATCACTTGGACTCAAACTAGGCTTCGGATCAATGGTGAACATAATACTGAAACAATTGTTACTAGCAGCAAGATACTGAATCATTTGATGAGTGTTTTGCAGCAAAGCAGTGAGAGCTCTACTTTCGGCATTAACATCAATAGGAACATAAAGATTTTTCTCGGCACATCCGATGTAAATGGTGTTGGCAGATAACCAATCCATGCCCAGAACTACATCGAGGTCCTTCAATGGCAGACAAATTAGATCAATATGGTAGGTCTTCTCTGATACTAACACCGAACAGTTTGGACAAACTCTCTTTGAAACGAATTTGCCACCAGTAGCAACATAGACTGTCATAGGAGGAATTAAAGGAGATGACTGTAGATTCAACCGTTGAACACAATCCACAGAAATAAAGGAATTTGTAGCCCCACAATCAAATAATACTAAAATTTCATTCTGACCCAATAAGCAGACATCCATAATTAAAGCATTATTAGATTTAATTTTCTTACCATCAAGAGAATACACACGACCCTTGCTCTTTGTTGTACCACTAGCTTCGCTTTGCTTCTTCAACTTAGGACACTCACTCTTGAAGTGACCAGGCTGCCTGCAGTAATAGCATACACCTTTTGCCCTTGGACACTCGCCTTCATGAGGAAAACCACATTCGGAACAATTACGCGGAGAACGAGGCGAATAAGTGTGCTTCCCTTTGCTTGGAGAACCTTTCGGCTTGAGATGTGCATTGAACTTGCCGTGATCTTTCCTTTTCTGCATTACTTCTCCCCTTTCCTTACGAATCTCTTCAAGACCAGCTTCGGCATGATAACTCCTTTGGATTAGATCACCAAAATTAGCGATTCGTTGCATGGTCACAACATGTGCAACGTCGGCCCTTAAACCCATTCTATACTTCCTTATCTTCCATGCTTCCGTTGGCGCTTCAGGACCGTCCGCAGCATACCTAATCAACTCATTGAACTTCATTGTGTATTCCGCCACCGACATGCTCCCTTGCTTTAGTTCTTGCAACTCCTTTTCCATCTTGTAACTGAAGCTTTCTGGAACGTAGTGGTTGATAAAAAGACGCCGGAAGTTTGTCCAATTCATCTCTATTTGACTAGCCATCATAAAGTTCTTAGTGCTCTCCCACCAATTGCATGCATTACCACGAAAGAAACGAGTGGCGAAGTTCACTCGCTCAGCCTCAGAACATTGCATAGAGTCCAAAATGTCTCCCATCCTTTGGATCCATTCTCTTGCCTTAGATGGTATGAATTCTCCAACAAATTCCGGTGGGCTCATTCTGCAGAACTCACGGAAAGCCGCATTTCCGACATTCTGATTCTGCTGCATCTGTTGTTGAAACATCATCATCATTTCTTGGTGCTGCTGGGCTTGTTGGGCCTGAAATTGTTGTTGCTGCTGCATCATATGCGCCCACATATTAGCATTTGGATCCTCAAATGACTCATCGGACTCTTCTTCCACATAATTTCTTGGCCTACCACGACCACGTCCACGTCCCCCCGGAGCTTCCGCCATATTACTCTAACTGTCATAATCAAATCGAGTTAGCTAGGCTCAAATGATACAACATCTAGAGTAAATGTTAGAAAATCAAGGAGATTATAAGAATTGATATTGCACTCTTAATGACCCAAGGCACGATCTGAATCGACCTGCTCTGATACCATTTATAACACCCCACATTAAATTGTCTAGAATATAATGGGAATGAGAATAAAGGATACATTAATAATACAACATACAAAAGTTTCAGATAATAGCACGATCACGATACGAGATTACAAATTCCAGAAATTCAAGGTTCATGAGCCTAATTTCACAACATAAGAGTACAAGTTATGAAACATCATAAGTTCACAATAGAAGTATGATACAATAGAAAATAACTAAGCATGACAAGTCTTCCGGCTAGTTACTCCATTGCTTCCTTACCACGATCACCCTGCTTATCTGAAATCAATAAATAATGGGGGATGAGACAGTTACTTCGTCTCAGTAGGTTCATACTACCCAGTTACTAAATTCCCTGTCTTCGGGAATCGATCAATCACCCAAAAATTCCAAACCTATTAGTCAGTCACAATATAAGGTCTTATATCATAATGTCATAAAGCAAATGGTGTATCACACAATATTATCTTGTTCAATTTTACAAATAGGACACTCCGAGGTAAGCCGGTCTCAGAGGCCTCACAAATCCGTCTGCGATAATATATCGTCACGGCAAAAGCTTACAGTTTATTAATTCAATATATTCAAGATTGGATTCTAACAAATCCCAAAGATAGCATAGCTATCACCAAATCGTACCAAAATGTACGCAAAGACTGACTAATTATCCGAATTATTTCAAAACTAATCACATTATCATTTATATATACAATTCCTAACAATAGACCACATTGGTTGTGTGAGGGTTAACACTATATTTTCAAGGTGTAAAGTGTTGTATTATGATTCGGGGATATTATCGATTAAAACCAATTGGGTTAGGAGCGCTGAAACCTTGTGTAAGTTAGAAAACAATTTCTCAAAACAGCAGGTAGGTAAATCGATTTCCCTGGATGGGTAAATCAATTTACCCAATACAAATTTGCGTATTTTCCCACTTTCAGAGGCATGGTAAATCGATTTCCCTGCTAGGTAAATCAATTTACCCTGCTAAAAAGAGGATTTTCTGCAGTTTCAGTACAGCAACACACAACCAAATTCAATCCAAAACTTCTCCAATTCACAGTACTAACAATTGACATTTTGTAAATATATTCTAACACCATATTAAGCTAATTTGGGCAAACTAACTAGAGCTTATACACACAACCAATCCCAATCAAATCAATTGCATATATAATTGAAAATTTATGTGAACTAGTAAATTTAATCATATAGACTGCAATTCTAATCCTAGAATTCATACAAACATCACCTAAAGGCGAACCCACCTCTTAATTTGGATGAATCAAAAGCTGGATGAACAGAATCTCTAATGAGCAACCCTAACTCCTCCCTTTAGAACCTTGTCCTTCATGATTGTGACCTAAAAAGCCATAACCATTCAATTGAGTTTAACCCAAAGCAAGACAAACAAGAAAATCAGATTTGTAGTTTCAAAAGGGATGAATTGGAGTACGAATTTGAAGGGATTGGGAAGGGGTTTGAAGAAATTGAACTTACCACTAAGCTTATCACAACCTATGGAACAAGAATTTCCATTTGCATGCTGGATTTGAGAGAGAAAAATAAGTTGATTTAGGGTGGTGGTGATGAATTTTCGTGAGAGAGAGATGGGAGTGTAGAGAAGGAAGTGTTTCCTGTTTTTGTGTTTTAACAGAGAATGAATTGTGAGAGTGGAAGAGAAGGTTTGGTTGAGTTAGTAAGTGGCTAGTGGGATCCACTTGTGGTTGTTGTCTAGTTTCAATTGGTCCACCTTCTACACCTAATAATTTTTGTACTACTAACTCTCTAATATGTATCACAAAATGTCTAAAAGGGTAATTTACAATGATAAATAAAATATGGATATTACATATAAACTCTTTTTTTATAATATTTTTCATTTCAAGGGGGTGCACACGTTGTGTTTCGGTAAAAAAATATTGTCACTCGCTACTTAGATTGCGAACTGAAACCTAATTCGCTACGTAGAGTGTGAACTAAGCATTAAACACGTTAATATATACAATGAGTGAGCATTAAACACCTTAATCAGTACTTACGAATATTCACATCCTTAGAGCATCTCCAATAAGGGTATCTAAGAGAGTTTTATAGGTTAATGATACGGTACCTTTTTTTTTTATCATTGGAGTTTCATGACGTGACATATAGAGTATTGAAATTAATGATACCGGTACCTTAAATAAGGTATCATATCATCAATTTAATGTATATAAATCCAATTTAATAGCTCCTATACATATTAAAACATTGCCGCGCGTTTGACATTCAATGGCTTCTTGATCTCGTTTTGCTTCTTTTTTTTACTAACATTAATTTGATTATATTTCATATTTTTCTATATATTTTTATATGTTGTACATATTCGTGAAAAAACAAATCACCGACAACTCCAAGCAAATCTCGTGGAACACATTTGAGAGTGTTTCAGACAAGAGAATGATTCGACAAAAAAATTTATTTTTATATGGTGAACTAGTTCGCATTCTAGAATTCGAACTCCTTTTTATGATTTTTTTCATTTATGGGGGGGTAAACTTTGAGTTTGAGTATAAAATATTGTCACTCGCTATTTAAAATGCGAGCAGTGCTCACTTTCTAGATAGTGAGAAGATTATTATGGTAATTTCAAGGGGTGCGTAAGGAATTCTAGGGGCGCAAAAAATAAATCTCATATTTCTAATTATCTTAGCCATTCAAAAAAAATCCACATGTTCCTAACAAGGTTTTTTGGTTGTGTTTTACTTTTTACACCCCCATTCTTTTTCACGGCCTTGTGAAATTTAAAAAAAAAAAACCGCTCAAACTCTACAACTCGAACCAAGTTTCAAGCCCCAGGGTTCAACGTTGATAAAAGAAAGGCATCCCAACGTTCAAACCATCTCGCTTTCCATAAAACTAATCTGACATCTTAATTTTAATATTAGACAATTTTTTTATGAAGCATGCCACTAGATCATTAAATTTCTAATGAGGACAAATTATTAGTCAAATCAAGCTTTGAAATTCAAAGAGATAGCTTTTGTGTTTGAACAATTTCCCCCGCTCAATGTATAAAGCAACAAAAAAAAATTGTCATCAAAGGGAATCAAACTTACGGTAAAAAAAGAATATCAAAAGGAATAAAAAACAATGATAGAACCCTTTATCTCCCATCCTCCCTTCAATATTTCACCACCGGCCTCTCTCATTCTCCCATCCTAACCATCTCACCACCGCCAATATCTCTCTCTCAACTGCTCATGTACGAGAAACCAAAACGGCTGCCGACAATGATTTTAAATTCCTAATTTTCTCCAACCGTATTTCTAATTATTTCATAATTTTCTTATTTCTTTCTATTTTATTTTTTCATTCTCTCTAAAACTTTTGTTCTATTTCGTTCTCGCACGACACAACGAGGTGAGCGAAAAAAATTACATTCCTCATTCTCTGGCATTGATATAGTAACCTCTTATGAATGCTAGCATTTAATTTTAATATATAGATATGACCAAACTTATGTGCAGGGGAGAAATTCTTAGGTGAGTCCTAAGCATTAATGATTACACACAACCAATAAAATTCTTACAACTCATTAATATATTAAATAATTAAAGATAATAATTAATAGAGCATTAATAATACCAAATTTGAAACAAATCTTAAAAATATAGAAACAAAAAAAAGAATGTCATGTAACCAAAAAATAATCTCGTATATTTTAGCTAACACCATTTTTTACACATTTGATAGCAACATTCTTTAGTTTTTTGTTTGAATGCTCCAATTCCCTTTAGTATCGTAATGTCTTACATGGAATGAACTCGACTAAGTACACTTTGTTCTTAGTATCAAACTTTCGATTACATATTTTTTGTGTAAATTCAAATTAGTAGTACTATTATTTTGCGTATGAGAAACAAAACAGGTGTTGGACACTTTATTAGTAGTACTATTATTTATTTTTCAATTACTCCTATCAGAATAAAATAAAAAATGTGTTATTATTGTCGTAAAAAAAAAATCAAGTGCACTTTATTAATTTTTTCGCTTGTGTTAGAATAAAATAAAATCTTTCTTTTTATAAAATTTCTCAATTTTCAATCATTTTTTTTTATAATAATTTCAATCATTTTTTTTATAATAATTTCAATCATTTTTATGTGAACAGTTCGATAATTAATATATTGTTGAATATCGGTTAAGTATAATGTCATATCATATTTTAATATTAACAGTTAACTTATATTTACACAATTCATATTTTAAAGAATTTTGCGTATGAGATAGCGGTGCCCAATAATACAAGTTGGGTACCAAAGAATTTACCTTATTTTTATTCAATATTATTTCTCTATTTTTTAAAACTTAGGGAGTATAAAAAATATTATGAATTTCTTTGATAAAAAATAGTGGATAATTGATAAACAAACTTCTATCGTATAAATTATAAGGTATTTTATAGCCGATACGCTAGCTAATTTAATTTGTATTATTTTGTAAAATAAACGGTTGAATTAGCTTATTAATATAAAGTGACATAAAAATATTTAATTAAGATGAAAAAAATAAAATAAAATATAAACTACAAATTAATTGAATTAACTTATTAATATAAATACAAAGATCCAATTAGTAACAAAAAAAGTACCCAAAAATTAGAAAATAATAGTATATAAAAATAATGGGAACAAATAAATAAGTAAAAAATCCGCTACAACTGACCCCGAATCAGATTAAACGGTCTAGTGGACCGGATCCGGTGGTGAATATAAAAGGAAAAGAAAAAAAAAATGAGAGCTTAATATGGAAAAAAACAATATGAGCATGTGCAAATAAATTGTAAAGTGTACATGTGTGTGTTTTTTTTCCTTTCTTTATGTATAGAGATTTTATTTTATTAATTTTTTTGTTAAAGAAATTTGGTTCTATTAATTACTTGTAATTTTTTAATATATTAATGATTTGTAATTAAGTGATTGGTTATGCCTAATCATTAATGGTTAGGTGTGGACTCACACAAGAATTTCTCATACACACAGTTTTTACTTTGCTAGATACATGGAGGTGATTATTTTAATTTAAAAACAGTTTTATTTTATTTTTTAAAATTAAAACAAAATGAAAAACTATATTTTTGTGAGAGGAACAGGAAAAACTGCATCTAAAGAAATGCATATAAATTTTGTCCATATCGATAAATTATTGAAATGTATATTTGCTCTGTCTCATCCGATCTCCATTGCAAGTATGGAATGTGCATCATCTTTGTTCTTTCTATGCTTTGAGAATTAAAATTAATTTTTGCTTAGTTTTCTGATATTGTTACAGTTAGTCGTGAACCCTGCGTTGATAATACCTTTGTTGGGCCTTTGCCCAGTCAGAAACAGTAAGATTCAAGCTTCTATTAACAATCATGGAGTCTTCTTTTTCGTGTTTTTATCTGGTGTTGTTTAATCCTGTCTTAATACGGAGTTTTGGTTTTGTCCCGTCTTAGTTCGGAGTTTCGGTTTGTCCCGTCTTGGTACGGTGTTGTTTTTGTTCATATTTGCAGGTTTGCTTTGATCCAAATTCAGTGCAGATTCAATGACTTTAGCGCCATCAACGTTGCATATTTGGATGCATGACTATTCCAGACATTTGAATTTTGTCAAATCAATTGTAGGCTTTGTCATAGACATTGACCGTTTTATTCTATTAACTCGGATGCTGTGAGGATGTTCGCAGATTCATCCTTATTAGTTTTTAGCGAAATTGAACATATAATGATTTTGATTGATGTATTCTCTATGGGTGTTGACCCTCCACCACTACCTTACAACATGGACAAAACATGTCAAAGGTAGTAGTAAACTATCACTTGATGCCCTCTAAATTCTTTAATTTATGCATGACCATCATTTGTACTAATTTAACATTGGTGACTGATTGTTGATCATCTAAGTTAGTGGCACAAGTGATTGAGGGTTGAGACTGAAAAAAGGGTGGGAGCTGAATACAATGATGATAATGTGTGGTGCATCTCATATTTTTTCCAAAAGCATGAATAGGCACATCATTGACGACATATTTTAATAAGGATTCCGCAATGTGTATCAAATTAGAAGTTTATTTTCTCCATATTTATAGTATAATTTTAGTTTGCTTTACTATTTATTATTGCAAAACGACATAAGAGATTGTGTATTTTTTGAATAAGAACAAAAGTTGTGTACTTTTTTGAATAAGAAATCGTGTATTTTCTTTAATGTAATTGCAAAACAAATTATAGACAAAAATTATTTTAAAAAACTTTTTCAATAAAAAAATAACTTCATGTACAAATAATGTTAAGGAGTGTGCTTATGTGAAGTTGCGTTATATGTATTGTTGTCTGATTTTGTTATGATGAAGTTGGGTGCTAGGGTTTATATGTATTGTTGTCTGGTTTTGTTATTTTTTTGAATGACAAATTGTTAGTTGTTAGTAATATTATATTACATGTTAGTTTTTTCACTTTACCAAATCTTGATTGAGCCTTAAACCTCCAACTCCTTTGACCATTAGCTCAACTAGTTCAACCAGTCGTCTGATTTTGTTATAATCTTACCACCATGTGAAATAGCACTTATATGACATGATATATTATTAATTTTCCCCTAAAAAACATGGGGATTCTAGAAAGCGTACTTTCAATAGAGTTTTATGAAATATTTAAATCAATCTATTAGTACTTTTATCAAATGCATATTTTAACAATTATAAATTAAACTTAATTATTATATTTAGTTATTTCGAATAAGTTGCTAATTGTGTCATATTCTTCTCTCTTGCAAAAGACCAAGATAACATACCAATTTGTAACTTCAATTAGATAATTGAAGTTGTGTGAAAAATAAAAAACCAATATAATATATATATATCATTTCTTAACTTTAATTATCTAACGAAAGAATGTTGGCAAATGTAATACAAGTTTGTGAAAGACATAAGACCAAAATAATATATTAATTTTTAACTTCAATTAGATCATTAAAGTTAAAAATATCGGGTGTGAAAGACAAAAGAACAATATAATATATTAATTTTTAACTTCAATTATCTAATGCAAAATATGTTGACGAAGATAGATACGAATTTGTAAATGACAAAAGACTAACGACCGACGATCAATAGTTGTTTAGTCTTTAATGAAATTTTGGCGCGTAAGTGACAAATGTTGTGCACAATGTTTCAACACTAGGATAGTGGTAGAATGTTGAACCTAACATTGTTCAAACACAGACTTACTTAACAAAATAAACTACGTTGCAGAAAAGTAAACAACACAAGGTATTTTTTAACTCAGTTCGGCGTATCTACACCTACTCTGGGGGATACCAATCCAGGAAGGAAGTCCACTTTGATAAAGCTAGTTCGAAACTCTCAATAAACCTAGGTGATACATCAGCATTGTCATTTGGTTTAGACCAAATAACTATGTTTCTCAATAACTTCTTTGAACAATACACTGTGGGATATGATGTTGAAGGCTTATGACAAAAATGGATTGGATGGACCAAAAATAAAAGATTAAGAGAATGAAAAGGATTTTGTCGTGTGGTTAACTGCTGCAACTTTGATGTTCACTACAAAAAAAGAGCTACTTAGCTACGGTTAGTTAGCCACGGTATTGTTGATGTGGCTATATTATTATGATTTGCCACGGGTAAACCGTGGCTAATTGGAATCCCAAATCAAATTTCCCTCGTCTGTGACCGCGCCTAGTTTTTATTTTCCCTCATTTATTATTATTATTATTATTATTATTATTATTATTATTTTTGGTGGAATCCCTTTATTATATTATTATTATTATTTTCCTTTTTTTCCCAAATCAAATTCACCATTCTCTCTTCTCTCTCTGCGATGGAACCATAAGCCCACCGCGATGGAACCCTAAATCCACCGCGCCACCACCTCTTCCGCCGTGCTACTCCTTCTTCAGCCGTGTTACTCTCTTCTCTCTCTTTGATGTATGAAGGTTCTGTTCAGCTAAGGTTCAATCATATCCTAAGGTTCTGTTCAGCTAAAACCCTAACCTTCTCCTTAGTTTGGTTTTGATTTATTTTCACATTTCAAAACTGATTTTGGTAGATTCTGTGTTGAATTTGATTCGTACATATGAAATCTGATTTTGGTAGAATCTGAAAACTGATTTGTACATATGAAATCAGATTTAGTGTTGAATCTGATTCATTCATACTACCTCCGTTCCAAATTATATGTCACTTTGAAGAAAAAATTTGTACCAAATTATATGTCGTTTTACGATACCAATGAAGCATTGAATGCTATTTTTCCTATTATACCCTTAATTATTTATTACTCTCTCTTCTTTCAATTCTTCAATTTATCTTTCCCACACAATTAATGAATGACAATTTTGTAAACTAAGTCATAATTTCTCTTTTCCATTCAACATTAATTGTATTTCTTTTTTTTTTTTTGACAAATAATTACATTTCTTAATATGCCTAAAAATGTCAAAGTGACATATAATTTGGAACGGATGGAGTATATGAAAACTGATTGGTAGATGATTTATTGTTCTCTTTGAGATTTGTTTATATATATTGAAACTCTTGCTATTTCTCTTTGGGATTTGATTGTTCCTTAAATTTATATACATGCATATTTTATTCAATATATTTTTCTTTGATATGATTCTTTCTATTTCATAACTGATTAGATATATTTTTAATTGAAATTAGGTTCACAATACAATGAATAATGAATTATATGATTCTCATCTAGTAATGGTTGTGTTAGGGCATGATTGTGGTTAAGAGATTTGGACAAGATGGCATTTGTTTATAGAGTTAGCTAAACAAGACAGTGCCAACCCCTATTCATTCAATTTATAGATAAAAGAAAATTTAAAACATAATTTGTTAACCATTATATTTGAACATTTTATATATCATAGTAAGTAGTTAGTGAGTCTATTCTATATGGACAGAAGACATGTAATCCAAAATCAACCAAGAGAAATTAACATATAGTTAGCTAATTACTAATGAATGGGAATTAACATGAATGAGACATATAGTTAGCTAACTAGTGATGGTCTATTTGAGTTTTTGTTGCTTCAGCCCTGTTTTTCTAGTTTTTTGCTATCTATTGTAAGCCTGCATTTTTTGACCTCAACTATTCTAAACATGAATGACTGGACCCAAGTTAGTCTTTGTAACTGGACTCTTGAATAGAAGAACTTTAGGATATTCAGAATGACTCATCAATGGGGTATGATGAATCACCATTGGTATAATTTATAACAGAAGGTTGATATTAATGTAACATATTGGATAGTGTTAGAGTAGTTTAATGGTTTGAGTTATGACATTTGTAATTTAGTCATGCTTCTTTCATATAGGTATTGATTTGATATGAGGAAAAGGCGTAAGATTTCAGGACAAGAATTGTTAGAAATGTTACAAGGACTAGAAAATCAGAATGATAGGGAGGCTTTCGAAGACCATCCGCAACAAAATATCAACAATCAGTTGGACGATCAATTTGCAAATGTCAACATGACAGATAACTCAATTGAGAACGACACATTTGACTCTTCTTCATGCCCAAATGAAATTGGGTCTCAACAAAAAGAGGAGCCCTTACTTATCAAAATTAGAGGTCAGAGTAACAATATCAAGTTTATTATCTAGTTTGATGGTTTTACAAATAAGACGTATATTAACTTTGCTTCATGTACATAATATTAGATACTTGTACCGGAGAAATTACAATTCGAAGAATGGTGGTAAAACAAGTTTGGCATTTGGAAAAGTAAGGTGTCAACACTTTTACCCCAACAAAAGTAAGGAAGAGATACTTGCTAATCGTCCTTCTAGTGTGCCTCCAACTGAATGGGCTAATTTTGTGACTCACTATAAAGATGACAAAATGAAGGTATAAATATTCACCTGCTAGTGCAGTGTTTTGTAACCTTTTTAACCGTCTTCTGTAAACTTTGAAGGTATATAATGACTAACATTTAATAATTATAGAAAATAAGTGAGCAAAATACAAGAAATCGACGGAAGCTGAAAGTCTCACATGCTAGAGGTACCAAGAGCAATGCAAGAAGGGGTCATCAAATGGTAAGTTATTTTAGATCATTTCTATAATTCTTTATTATAGTGAAGTTTAAGTAAGTTATATATGATAAGTTCTTGTTAATATTTATTGTATTAATGTTAGGAGCTACAATTAAATAGACCTGTATGTCGTGGTGAGGTTCTTTTGTCAACTTTGATAAAGAAGAATGGGAACTATGTGAATGACAAAGGAAAAACCATCGCTGTAAGTAAAATGACACATAGTCTTTATATTGATTTTGATTATTTTGGTTATATGATTATATGCAACGATAGAAAACCAGTTGGAGTAAGTAATTGTATGCATCTAAAATGTTAATTACCTGTCTTTTAATAGGAGAAGGTATTAGAGAATTTGCTTCAAGATCAAGAGCGTTCTGCTACTTTAGGTGTCCCCTTAAAGATTAATGCTTATCCAGATGATGCTGTTGGAAAAGTGTACGGAACTGAGCAATTGGGTCGAGTGCATGTATTAGGTGTTAGTGTTTGCCCCACTAAGGTTTTTGGAATGCGCAAGAATTTCTCTGAATTTGTAAATGGTGGTAGTTCAAGCCAAAATGTTGAGGATTTGAAGAAGCAAGTACACTCTTTGGAAGAAAAGTTAACCGGATGACAAAGGATCAACTTACACAAACGCAAAACCAATTGGCATTAGTCACTAGCTTTTTGCAAGGCAAATTTGGTGATGAACTACCTATCTTCAACCAAGGTACTTCTTCAACATAGTCTTATAAATGTATGTATGTTTTACAATTGGATCTGCATGTAATGTAAAGGATTTTGAAACCTCTGCAAATAGAACTCCATCACTGATAGTAAAATTTAGCAGCAGAGAAAAGAGTTAAGCAAGCATGTACTAGTATATTAGTAACTGCCATACTCACTACATAATTCATGTTCTTTTTCTCTTTTCAGTTCCTTCTATTTTGATAGCAGTAACTTTAATTAGATAGGGACTCATCCCCAAATTTAAAAGTAAAGTGTATATTAACAAAATACAAGTACTTCTAAAACTAGGGGGTTCACTCATTTTACAATATTTCAATGTGTTGTCTAATGAAATGTCTTGAGACTTGAGTATGTCATAGTTTTGCTTACATTTTCATTTACTTGACAGGTTCAGGTAATTAAACCAATTAGGAGCATCTTGCTTTTTGGGCTGTTGAGGTATCTTCATCTATAGCTTCCTCTTGAAATTCTTGTTTTTATGTTTTTTGCTTTACTAATGCAAGCTTTAAGTTATTCGATTTGATTATCCCAAACATTAGTCTTGGTGGGAAATATATGGATGTAAATGTACTTTTATATGGATGGATGTGTCATTTGACCACTGAAATATTATGGATGTAAATGCACTTTTATATGGATGGATATGGATATGGATGGATGTGTCATTTTATTCGAATTGAAGTACAAAACAACATTTTGAGCTTGTTGGTTTAATTTCATCTATCCCAAACATAAGTCTTGGTGGGAAATATTATATATGTAATGTACTACTTTTATATGGATGTATCATTTGATCAATGATATTTAGCTTTTGGTTATTTATTGTACTATAGTAAGGTCAAAGGCGAGGATAAAAAAATAGAAAATATATTGCCTAAGAAGTTTGTTGACCCTCTTAAGGAGGGTTTTGCTGAGAAGAAAAACGTGACAAAACAAGTGAAGGCAATGTCAAAAGCAATTTTAATGATCAAGAATCCTTTGATCGTGTTGGAAATGAAGAGCAACCCCAAATAAGAGAAGACAACTCCAAAGTATGCTATTTTCATTGACAATCAAACATTGAAAGATGGAAAATTATTTTTTAAAAAACAATTTCCTACAGAGATCAAAAGAGATGAGGGGGACATTGTGAAATTTTCTTCAAAGAAGCTCAAAATGACTAAGAATGAAGGTATAAGCTGGATGGAGATGAAAACAAATTTTCCACTTCGATATGGAAGAGACGTGCGATAGAAAAAGATTGAATGGAGAGCCCATAAAAAAAGAAGATTGAATGGAGGTAATAGAGAGGTTTGGTATATGGTAGATAATAGAAAAAGATTGAATGGATATTGAAGGGAGGTAATAGAGATATTTAGTATATAGTAGATAGTAGATAATAGAAAAAGATTGAAAGGAGGTAATAGAGAGGTTTACTATATATTAGTAGATAATATAGTGATAGAATGAATTACATATAAGAAGATACTATAAGAATATTGGTGGTTTGGTTTTGGGTTTTCTCTTTGTTTCTATATCATTTGTCTCATTGATCAATAATAGTGACCTTATCAATAGCTGTCAAAATGGGCCGGGCTATTAATCCACGGTCTTGGATGAGCAGGACCTCAAAAATCGTAGCCCAAAATGCCATCGGATTTTTTCGGGCCAAACCCATTTAGCCCATATGGAAATCGGGCTGAGTTGGGCTAGCCCATCGGGCTTTGGGCTGACCCATTAGCCCATCATTTAATTGATAGAACCACATTTATGTCATTTTTGTAAAAATATTATCAATGAAAAATTATCATTTAATTGATAAATTATTATAAAAAATATATTTAACTGTGTAAGCTTAATAAAAACGGTATATTTACCTAAAAATGACATCAAATAATATCTCTATAAAATTAATGTAAAAATTATTTACACTTGCATCAAATAATATCTCTATAAAATTGATAATTATAAAGAACTAATACATCAAAATGATATAAAAAATATTAAATAAATATTAAAAATAAAATGGGTCGGGCTAGCCGATTAGCCCACAACGCCCATGAGGGCCGGGCCAGGGCTTGATAAATGCTACCCAATAATAATCGGGATGGGCCGGGCTAGCCCATTTATTTTGTCTGGCCCAACGGATCGGGATGGGTCGGGCCAACTCATTTGACAGCTCTATTTATCAACATATATATTGGCGTATGTAGCCCATATATTTGTTTGTCCTTATCAACATATGTAGCCCATATATATGTTTTCTGTTGGAGTTTTGAAATTGGCTACATTTTGCAAAAACAAGATCTAGTCAGATGTGGCAGCATTTGGAACAACATCCTGAAGCCAGAAAATGTGCGCAGTTTGTTACATGAGAATAACGCGCCTTATTTGTGAAGTAAATCTTTTAAGCGCCTTGCTTGTTCCCCAAGACAAGAATTTCAGGTTATTTCCTAAAGATATCGCTATTTTGCATCGCCCCTAAAGATATGCCTATATTTTAGGGATTTATTGGATTTGCTTGAAGAATATGTTTGTACTGGATTTTCCCTATATCTAAGCTATTTGTGAAGCACGAAATTCATGATCAGCCCATGCTAATTCGTGGCTATTTAAAGGAAGACTCAGACCTATTTTATTTACCAAAACCGAACCAAATTAGAATATCAAAGATGTAGTTTTTAGGGTTTCGTGTATTGTAAGCCTTGTGCTTTATTGTGAGCCACTCTTGTATCATCTTGATGATAGAGTAGGACTGTTTTAGTTGAGTTGTATTTGTGATTTACTCAAAAGCTTTTAAGCGTGAGTAAAGTTTATTTATGTCTAGGAGTGTGTCTCCACCATTTGATTGTAATCGTTTGTAAGCAACGCTGTCTGTGTTGTTTCGAAAGGAAGTGAGACGGGGCATCTCATATCTAGGAGTTCCTAGGTAGGATTGCATGAGGTAGTGTCTAGGCGATAAGATAGAAACGAGATGTTTTGGAGTCTTTAAACTAGAACTATAGTAGTGAATTCATTCGTGGATTGGTATCCCCCAGAGTAGGAGAGGTTGCTCCGAACTGGGTTAACAACATACTGTGTTATTTACTTTCTTTGCAATTTATTTCTACCTTGTTTTTCTTGTTCTGTACTAGTAGGAGATGTGGTACGTGATGTGGTAACATCTGGTACCCCATTTGGACTACGCCAGAATTTCATTTTCGAATTTAATACTTTGAAGCAAACTTATGTTATGTTTGAATATGATAAGTATAACTTTAAAATTTATGTTAATGTTATATATATATTTAATGTAACAAGTACAATATATATTTGGTGACATTTTACTATTTAGGTTCTTATTTTGTGTTGTTTATGACATTACTGCTAATTAAAATATAAACAATGCATTATATTATTTTATAAGAATATTATTTTGATTAACGTATATGATCAAAATTTCATGTCTCTCGTGCAATGAATGTGTATTATAACTAGTATTTAACAAATGTGGATGAATGCACTAATTGTGTTGTTTTCCATTGAATTTTCGAATAAAAAGTGTGTAACGAAAATATTTAATAAAAAATGTTTAACGAAAATGTTTCCATTGAACGCTTACCATCAAAATGAATTAATGAGCATGAAGGGAACCGAAAGACATAAATTATCGCAATTGAGGAGTGACTATAGTGCACATTGGGTAATGATGGTCAATTTTCAAGTATACAAATATCGACAAGTAGTAAAGAATTATCGTTTCCACGAGGATTGTTTTAACCAACTAGAACAATTAAACTAGTGATAAAGTGTTTGTAAGAAAACATAGTAAGAAAGAAGTTTGTTGAAATAGCAATTTGATAGTGAAACTAAAATTGAGGTAGCTTGCGTTGGATCATGGCACCACATTCTTCCGTCATATCAACGGTATCATCATCCAACGATTGCCTTTTCTTTGTGAGGAGTTCCTTTAGAAACTTCGCATATAAGGGCATTTGTTCTAAGGCTTCAATCAAGGGCACATTTAGTTGCAAGGTATGAAGAAGCTTCATGAACTTCTTAAATTGAGCTTGGTCTTTGCCCTTCATTTTCTTCTTTCTTGGATAAGGAAGCTTCACATTAGATGATGCTTTCTTACTCTTCCCTTTGTCTTGCTTAGGCTTCGGCTCTTTCACAACCTCGTCATCCTCACTAACAACTTTTTTCTCCCTCGATTTTTCAACTTCGCCTTCATGCTCACACTTTCATCCGCCTCCTCTACTTCACTCTTTTTTGAATTTTCAACTACACCCTCATCTTTCTTTTCAACTACTCCCTCTTGACTTACTTTTTTCTTCTCTCTTTTTAGAACCTTCATTCACCTCCGGAGATGAAATTTCTCGGTTCCTCAAATTGATAGCCTTGCAAGATTCATTTCGAGGGTTATCCTTAGTATTTCTCCCAAAATCTCCTTGAGCCATGACTTCGGAAAATTGTCTAGAAAGTTGACCCAATTGAGTCTCTAAATTCTTGATTGAAGCTTCATTATGCTTTTGTGAAGTCTGTTGTGAGGTCTTTATATTTCCAAAATCCTCTTGAGTTACTTGTATGAACTTGGTGAGTGTGTCCTCCATAGAAGAAGGTTTTCTTGGTGGAGGATTGAAATTTGACCCTTGACCTTGATTATTACCCCAACCATAGTTTTGGCTGTTAGGATAATTCTTTCTAAAGTTAGCCAAGTAGTTTGCTTGTTCGGACCCTTCTGGGAAACATCCTCCATTTTCATGAGGTCCTTTACAAAAATCACATTGAACCTCTTCAAACTTATTTGCTTGAGCTTGTGGGGGATTAGAATTTGCCTTTTTCAATTCTTCCATTTGACGAGTCATCAACTTCATTTGAGCCAAAATTGCACTTTGGTTGTCTAGTTCAAGAACACCTGCTTTCTTCTTTGCTCCTCTATCATTTTGTGCCCGGTATTCATTTTGAGCCATAGTTTCCACAAGTTCCTTGGCTTCATTCTCATCCTTGTTTTTAAGAGAACCACCGGCTGATACATCCAATAACATTCGAGTTTGTGGCCTCAACCCTTGAGTGAAATATTGCATTTGAGCGAGAGCATCTATCCCATGATCAGGACACTTCTTCAAACAAAGCTTAAATCGCTCTTAAGCATCATATAAGGTTTCCGCATCCCCTTGTTCAAAGTTCATAATGTCGGCCCTTCTTTCAAGGAATTTGTGGATAAGAAAGTATCTATCCTTGAACTTTCGCTCCAATTGTTGCCAAGTTTGGATTGTACCCGGTGGAATAGTATCAAGTCAATCCTTTGCTCTTCCCGTGAGAGAAAACTTGAAAAGCCTTAAACGCTTATCGGACTTGAAGATTCCCGGTGGATCTGTGTAATCACAAGCATCATAAAAATAACTCAAGTGGAGGTTTGGACATTGTGCCTCCACACCTGAGTATTGCTCTTCCTTCAATGCATTGATCACAATATTTTTAATGTCAAAAGTCACCGGATTCGCCGGTTGGAATCCCAAGTTCGCTATGTCTCCATTGTTCCTCTGCCCATAATCACCGAGAGTCCTCCTAAGTGGAGGTGGAACCGGCGGATTTGCTTGTTCTTCCGCCATCACAATATGTTCCTCCTCGAGGTCTTGCTCACTTGTGTCGGTATATACCGTCAATGGAACTTTCAATCAAGCTAGAGAGCCTTTCCGCTTCCTTAGCTTGACGAGCGACCTTTCTATTAGCTCTTCACAACAAGAAAACACCGTAAGCAGCACCTGTTCGACACACAAACAATAAAGAGGATTACAATATATATATTTTTTTTTGAATTTTTAATTGATAAAAGTAAAGAAAAAAAAACTAAACCACTAGCTTATTGCCATGTTGATTTCTCAACAATCCCCGGCAACGGCGCCAAAAACTTGATGGTTAATTTTCAAGTATACAAATATCGACAAGTAGTAAAGAATTATCGTTCCCACGAGGATTGTTTTAACCAACTAGAACAATTAAACTAATGATAAAGTGTTTGTAAGAAAACATAGTAAGAAATGGGGGAGATCAAGTTTGTTGGAATAACAATTTGATAGTGAAACTAAAATTGAGGTAGTTGTAAGCAAGATCTTAAGTGAAGTCGGATCATTCAACAAGTCCATGATCATGAAATTTTACTAGTCTATCAATATATATAGTGACATATGTAGCCCATATATCTGTTTGTCCTTATCAACATATGTAGCCCATATATATGTTTTCGAATTTAATACTTTAAGGCAAACTTATGTTATGTTTAAATATGATAAGTATAACTTTAAAATTTATGTTAATGTTATGTATATTTAATGTAACAAGTACAATATATATTTGGTGACATTTTACTATTTAGATTCTTATTTTGTGTTGTTTATGACATTACTGCTAATTACAATATAAACAATGCATTATATTATTTTATAAGAATATTATTTTGATTAATGTATATGATCAAAATTTCATGTCTCTCATGCAATGAACGTATATTATAACTAGTATTTAACAAATGTGGATGAATGTTAATTGTGTTGTTTCCATTGAATTTTCGAATAAAAAGTGTTCAACGAAAATGTTTAATAAAAAATGTTTAACGAAAATGTTTACATGCTTACCACCAAATTGAAGTAATGAGCGCATGAAGGGAGACCGAAAGAGTGAGAACGGATGTCTGAAGCGATTGGAATAAGAAAAACTTAAATTATCGCAATTGAGGAGTGACTATAGTGCACATTGGGTAACATAACAAATTCAACAGAAAACATGTCATATTCATGCTTACATTCCTTACTATATGGATGGAAGGAATATACACTTTTTATGGACACAGATTGAATGCATCTCACTCAGCCACATTTCAACCGTTTGAATATTGAAATTAAACGGCTTAGATTTTAAGCTTGAATTTTATATTTAAAATAAAATAAAATTTGAACTTAAAAATTGATTGGATGATTAAGATCCAACCATTGAGAGGTGATTGGAGATTTAAATGATATGATTATTTATACTTTCTTTATTTTGTTCTTTCTCTTTTATATGGTTAATATCAGTTGGTAACATTCTCTGTTATTGTAACTATTATAGATATGTTTACTCTTATAAAGTTCTAATTTCTCATGTTCCCACACACTCTATATGTTTATCAATTGGTTAGATTAACCGTTTTGGGTTAATTATCCTTCTTTTTTTTATTGCAGTATCCATTTTTGTATAATCATGCTTTCATCGCCTTTTGTGAAAAGGGAAATGATTAATTGCATCTATTTATGTTTGCAATTTGCGCTTTTGGTATTTTAACTTTTTGCTGCAATTCATGAGTTTATGCTTGATGGACCTATTAGTTTGAATCATTCTAAAGATAGCTTCATTAATATAATCCTTGGTTATTATTTTCCCTTTGAATGCATTGTGGACTTTGAATGACTATTTATATGACTAATTTTCTAACATTTATTGAATGTCAATATTTTTGCATTTTTTTAGAGGCGGCAAAGAAATGTTGAATTGATTTATCTTATTTAGTTATATATACTCAAAGTAGCCACATAAGGTATGACACTATTTTGACATTAATAGAAATCAGTACCATACAAGATACACATTCCAAACTAATATTAATTTATTTTTACTAAAAAAGAAGATTAGTTGAATTATGAACAAATATTCAAATCATATGAATTTGTGTAGCCATTGGATATATGCACAAATTCATAATTCAACTAATATTAAGAATATCTCTTACAAACTATATGCATATATATTAAGAATAATTATCTTACAATATGATTTGATTATCTTGCTGAAAATAAGTGCATAATGTTCGAAAACTAAAACTCATGGCAAAAGTTATTCATGAGCAAACGTTCAATGAAATTATTCTCGAGCACTCTATTTCATATAACATGCAAAACTAAATTTGTGAAGAATGATATAGAACAAAGAAGTGTAAGCACAAGTTTTATTTCTTAGTATTTGAGTTTGATAAAAATTAGCTATACCTATTGATTGAAGTCTATTTTATACCACTACAAAAAATTCACCTTTTAGCGGCGGTTTTTTAGTGGGGGTTTTATAAACCCCCCGCAGTATACTGCAAAATCGACACGCGCCAAAATGTTTCTTTTAGCAGCGATTTGTTTGTGGGGTTGACCAAAACCCCCGAAGTATAGTCCAAATTAATATAATTTTCTTCACTCCCATTCTACCTTTCCCCTCTTGGCGCCTTTTTGTTTTATTTTTTCTTTTCCCACTTTTTTTTTTCATTTTATTTTTCCTTTTCCCACTTTTTTCTATTTTATTTTTCAAAACCACAAAAAAGAAATCAAAAAACAAAATAAAGAAACTCATCGTCATATATTGTCTCACTCGAAAGTTATAACCGCTTCGTCTCATCGTCAGTGCTCCTCCGACGGCGCCTATTTTTTTCTTTAGCCTGGTCTGCTGATTTGTTTTGTTTAGCAGTTTGTGTTTGTTTGGGTGTTGGGTGCCTATTTTTTGTATCTATCCCACTTTTTGAGTGGGTTGTTCTGTCCTATCACTTAAACACTCCTTGTGTTTTGGTGATTCTGTTAATAATAAAGTTAAAGTTGTTCAAAAAAATAAAATTGAGTATTTTTTTCACTTTTTGGGTAAAACCAAAGTGATTCTGTTATATGCATGTGTGTCTAGTTGTATATATTATTCTGGTGTGTAACATTACAAATGTTCTTTTGGTTAATAATGTCTTTTTTTTTTGCATGTAAGTGGCTAGGGAGCTTTTTTGTAGTGTTCTTTTGTTGTTGTGGCCTATTGTTTATCATTTTGGTTTGTTGTAACAGTGTTTATTTGTTGTGGAAGTTTTGTCAAATATTTTAACTAATTAAATTTTACTGTTGTTTTCAGCCTGATGTTGCAAACGAGCTTGATTCACCTTTGAATGCAAGAGGATCAAGCGGTGAAAGCAATATCTGATGTTTTTCAGGATTATAACTAGGATTATTACATCTTATAGTTTTATATCAAACAACATTTATGTATTTTGATTTGGAAGGGTGAACAAGATGGATTTGATTATATATTTTTTTATGATGAATTTTATGCTAATATATGAATTATAAGTTACATTTGGTATTAAACAATATATATATATATATATATATATATATATATATATATGAATCTTTTGAATCAAGTTTATGTCAATATGACAATATGATTTATTATATATTTATTTATTTATTTTTGAATGAGTGAAATGAAATAATTTATTATATACTTACAATATATATTACAAAAAATAAAAATAAATATCCATTGAAGTATAAAAAAAAATTAAAAAAAAAGTCCAGCACTGATTTTAAGGAGGTTAAAAACTCCCACAAAATAAATGTTTGAAACCTATAATTGAAAACTGCGCGATTTAAAACCCCCTCAGAATAACCTTCGTAATTAAACGGCATACCAACGGTTTTCAGTGACTGCCGCAATTAGGCTAAAAACTGTCTTAACCATTCTATGGGAACCTATTACGCGGTGTTTTGAAAAACTCCCAGAAAATATATTGCAAATAGGAACTAAACCGCCGCAAATTGGCTCGTTTTTTGTAGTGTACTTTCTCATTTCAAATAGTCTTGCATCTAAAACATTTTATTTTAATAGTGTTTTGATTTTGTTTTTGTTTTTATAGGAAAAAGAAAATAATATATGCAAATGAAGAAGGTGCATGGTGGGAGGATTTAAATTGAATTCTATGCACTATACAATTGTCAAGTTCTATAAACAAGTAACAGTCATCACTCTCTAACCATGATTTAAATTTATGTTACTTTGTTTGACATTTTTAGTAAGAATTTTTATGAGTGTTTGCTCTTTTGGACAAACGATTGAGTTTTGCTTTGTTGTCAAGTACTCTCCCCGTTCCAAAATAATTGTCGTTTAAGGTTTTTACACACAAATTAAGAAAAACAATAAAAAAAAAGTCAACAAACAAGCTAATTTTACCAAACTATCCTTACTATTTTTCTTTTAAATTTTTTAATAATAATACAAACACATTGGAAAGATCAAATGTCACTTAAAGTGTTGTGGTGCTGATCAGAAAAAATATTCACACGGAAGTAATTATGTATACAAGGAGTCCTACTCCATTACTCCAAAAGATAGGATATGATTATTTAATAGAAATTTCCACCTAACAAAAATTGTTTCCATGGATTTAAGCTTCCCACAAAATTTAATCTTTTCAACAAATTTAAGCTTCCCACCTAATTAAATCTTTTCACATTAAGTGGCGCCAACTTGATTATTTTATTTCCTACTAATTTAATCTTATAAAAACTACTCTAATATTGGTACTAATTGACACTGTTGATAAACTAGAGAATGACTTTAAAAGAAATAGATCTAAATGTTATTCCTAAAGAATTTAATAGTGACTTCAATCAAAGTTCTTCAATGCCATCAGTTCAAAATTCATCATCAAATCATTTTCTTTTTGACTTAAATGAGGAGATAATATTAGAGAATGATACACAAGTGGGAGAAATATTTCTAAAACCAAATTTAAATACCTGGTATGTTATTCACCTTTTTGTATATTTTTATTTATGTATTTTTATTTTCATCTTTTATTGTTAATTCATTCATAGCTCTCATAATATAAAAATGTTTTTTACTTCCTCTCCATTTTTTTGACATTGCAGGAACTCAGCGGAAGGTGTATTAAGGTGAAGTATTGTGTATTACGTTTATTTGCATATAAGGAGTAGTGAAAAAATGAAACTCATTATTACGTACACATGGCTCAAGGTGGAGTAGTTGTTCAGCCACAAGCATGCATTCACAGACGTCAGTAGTAGTTCAAAGTTATTTGAGGGCAAACTTGGCAAAATGACAATCTTTGTGGAAAAAATTCTTGCCTAAAACGACTATAAGGCAAGTAGGAGTTAAAAAGTCTTAATATGCTAATTTTGTTGGGATTAGGTATTCCATGTCCTTCAAACTTATATCAGTTTTGGATTGATAGGCAGAGTGTTTTTATGTACTAATTTTTAGTTTTTCGTTTGTTAACTTAACATACTGATAATATAAACACCCCTTTTATGGAAATTTTTGCTTCATGTACTCATAAATTTTGCTTTCTTTTTTTATATCAATTTTATCATTAGAGTTTCGTGTTGTTTTTAAATGTATATACTATTATGTATTTTCAAACTAACCCTTCCACTGTTCCACATATGTAATCTAAAAGAAAGTTTGATATTACATGTAACTATGACAAATTGGTCCCAAAATAACGTTTTTTGGTAGCAAATAGTCTGGCCATGATATAGGGGTTTGCTAACTTAGACCCACCTAAAAACATGAAGGTCTAAGTTAGCAAGGTGCACCTTTTCACTTTGGACAAAAAAAATTCATATTTATTATTTAAAACTAGTAACTTGAGGAATAGTTTTGTAACTTTCATTTAAAATGTTCCTTAATTTGCACACACTTTGCTAATTTACACACAGTTTATTTTAAAACGGGACACATGGTTTAACATGGAACACTTGATTTATCGAACAGGGGAAGCTGCTTGAAAGATACATGACTTTCCCACTTCAATTAATTATTTTCTTTAATTAATTAAATGACATTGACATGACTACCCTTCTATTTGTAACATGTTTGGGTAGTGGTAATTGGTTTTTTTGTCCAAAGTGAAAAGGTGCACCTTGCTAACTTAGACCTTCATGTTTTTAGGTGGGTCTAAGTTAGGAAACCCCATATATATATATATATATATATATATATATATCAAATGAGAGGACTTATTAGTGTGAGAGATGAGAGGATCAATTAGCAACCGTTAGATTCATATCAATGGATGAGATTAAATTTCTCATTAAACAATGCTAATGGAGAAATTTCACTGAATCATTTTTTATCTTCTAATTGAGTAATTTCACTTTGCAATTTGTCTCTTAACACTTACTTCAAGAACCCCTTCTGAAAATCAATTTTTCTTTGTTGCACGCAAAAATTAGTTTAACTATTGTACAAAGGAAAATGACCGACAACAACGGAAAATCAGCGGCAACAAAATTACAACCACCGAAAACAAAGCGGTGGGATGTTGTTATAGCCGCGAGGTTGACGGAAAAGACGAATTCAACAAATGTTGCAAGGTACCGAAGAAAACCTCTGCGATTGGATTTCAGTGCGTTGTATTGTGAAAGAAGACTAAAGCATGTGAAGAAAGATTCAAATGTGTGATACCTAAATTGTAAAAAATCAAATTGCAAAAATCCTAATTATGTTCAAGATAATATTTTGAATTTAGCCAAATATGTATTTAAAAACAAGGGGGTTTTAGTGGATACAAATTAAGCCATTGAAGAAACAAAACAATGACAATAATTTTGTAGGATATTAGTTTTTTGATGATTTTAGCATAGTTGGTCGAGAGAAATCACATGGAGATGGAAGAATCATAGAAGAGAAGTTTCAAGTATGGAAAATATTATCCATACTTGCAACACCATATATTTCCAATTGCACATTTTTGTTTATTATGGTTGTAGTATTATAGCTTGATACAGTCAACTATCATCATTGTACACATAGCTTGCTAATTTATGTTGTACAGAAAACTTAATGCACTTTATATTTTGTCAAACTAATGCAACACCACATTCGTCCAAGAAAGTTTAACATATTATCTAAGGGGATTTTAGTGGATACAAATCGAGCCATTGAAGAAACAAAACAATGACAATAATTTTGTAAGATATTAGTTTTTTGTTGATTAACATAGTTGGTTGAGAGAAATCACAAGGAGATGGAAGAATCATAGAAGAGAAGTTTCAGTTTGCCAAGAGAATAAATAAGGTGAAGCGTTCAACGAGAAAAGAAGACTTGGGGAAAAAATGATCTTGTGTAATCAGAGATTTTAATGTGTACCATACACTCTGATCCCATGGTCATTTTTTATTCCTCTTATCTCTTAGAGGAAATTATTTCAAGTCTTATGAATCTAAAATAATCTACATTTTAAATAAATTTAGCTCTCATGAGCACTCATACATTTGAACATTTTACGTATCATTGTTTGTTTTGCTACATTTTTGTGTTCTATGTTTGTTTTGCTGCATTTTAAAATTTTAATTCTCTTAGGCATTTGTCTTCCAATTGCACATTTTCGTTTATTATGGTTGTAGTATTATAGCTTGATATAGTCAACTATCATTATTGTAAACATAGCTTGCTAATTTATGTTGTCAATAGAACTTAATGCACTTTATATTTTGTCAAACTAATGCAACACCATATTCGTCCAATAAAGTTTAATATATTATCCATACTTAAAAATAATTTGGAATCTATCCCTTCCTTCTTAGCTTTTGCTCTCTTCCTTACCCATATTCACAAACAAAAAAAATCCATTCTGGTAAATTTGTCTTATCTGCAAATTTGTAGGCATGAACAAATTCAAATTTTTAAATTCATCCAAAAATTACAAAATCAATAGTAGCTGTAAAGTTACAAAGATTCTCTCACACTTCTCTCTCATCTTGCGGAAAACGTACTTTCAATAGAGTTTTATGAAATATTTAAATCAATTTGTACCTTTATCAAATGCATGTTTTAACAATTATAAATTATACTTAATTATTATATTCAATTATTTCTAATACGTTATTAATTGTGTCACATTGTTCTCTCTTGCAAAAGACCAATATAATATACCAAATTGTAACTTCAATTAGATAATTAAAGTTGTGTAAAAGACAAAAGACCAAGATAATATATCATTTTTAACTTCAATCATCTAATACAAAGTGTGTTGGCAAATGTTAATATAAATTTGTGAAAGACATAAGACCAAAATAATATATTACTAATTTTTAACTTCAATTAGATAATTGAAGTTAAAAATACAGGGTGTGAAAGACAAAAGAACAATATAATATACCAATTTTTAACTTTAATATCTAATACAAAATATATTGGCTAAGATTGATACGAGTTTGTGAAAGACAAAAGACTAATGACCGACGACCAATAGTCGTTTAGTCTTTAAGAGCCACCCAAATTTCATAAGGTCAGGGTCATTCGACTAAATGCATGTCGCTAAAACTTTCTTCACCTTAGATCAATTAACTTGTTTGCGAATGTAATACTTTGAAACAAACTTATATTATGTTTGAATATGATAAATATAACTTTATAGTTTATGTTAGTGTTATGTATATTTAATGTAACAAGTACAATATATATTTGGTAATATTTAATGTTATAATACTCGTGTAATTCTTACTTTGCATGTGTTGTTTATGACATTACTACTAATTGCAATATAAACAATGCATTAAATTATTTTATAAGAATATTATTTGATTAATGTATATATGATCAAAACTTCATGTCTCTCGTGCAATTTGCACGGGTATTATAACTAGTAAGTGGGAGATTGTTGGAACAAAATGTGTTTTAGTACACACCCTTAAGTTTTGATGATAACAAAGAATTAAATGGACAATTGATGTTACTAATGTTTAAATTAAGTGTGCAGGAGAATCCAAAGTTATATCAAGAGCACACTTGATTTAGACTCTGATGAAACCTTATGGAAGTCTGAATCTTTACACTCTGAAGGAGTTCAGAAGCTTAAATGTGGTCAGAAGCTAAACAAGTTCAGAAGCTCAAAGAGGATCAGGATGTCTGCAAGAGTTCAGAAGCTTAGAGAAGTTCAGAAGCTCAAAGACGTTCAGATGCCTACAAGAGTTCATAAGCTATCTGCTAGTCAAGAGTTATTCAGATGATGAAGACGTTCAGAAGCTGAATTACAAAGGACTGTCAGAGGCCATTTATTCAAGACCAATCAGACTCCAAGACATCAAAGGTTCATCAGAAGCAAAGGAATTTCCCCTAGTCATCAGAAGGGCTACATCAGCTACTCCTATCAAGCCCGATGATTTGTTTAAGGACAACTAATTACAACGGTCACAAAGGATGTGATCCTACTCTCTCTAGGAGCTAGTTGTACCTTATTACTGTATTTTGGACAAACAGTAAAGGTAAAGCTTAACTGCAAAGAAGACGTGGTTTTACTCAAAGGATATTCAAAGACTACAGCTGTCCATTTTACAACGGGAATTTCTCCAACGTCTCAATGTCTTTCTCAACTCATATAAATATGCAAAATAAAGAATTGATGACTAACGAACTTCAATAGAAAACATCTCTCAGAATCAAGTGAGAATAAAGAATTGTAATAGCAAATATCTCTCAAATTAAGTGAGAATTGAAACTATCTCAAGCCTCTGAAGTTATTCTCTTGTAATAAGTTTAAGCTTAGAAGTTAGTATTACTCCTGCGTGAGTAATTTGATAAGTTTCAATCTTAGTGATCAGAGCAAAGGAAGTCTCTTAATCTTGTGTGACTCTGAGCAAGGAAGTCTCTTGTCTTGTGTGACTTGAGCAAGGAAGTCTCATGCTTGTGTGCTTGAGCAAGGAAGTCTCATGCTTGTGTGCTTGAGCAAGGAAGTCTCTTGTCTTGTGTGACTTGAGCAAGGAAGTCTCTTTGTCTTGTGTGACCTAGAGCAAGGAAGTCTTAAGCATGTGTGCTTGAGCATCTGATTTGTAATCTTAGTGATTATAGTGAAATCCCTTGGAAGTACAAGGGGACTGGAGTACTCTCAATTTGTGAGGGGAACCAGTATAATTTCTTGTGTCTCATTCTCTCTCTCACTCTCTCATTTACTCTTTCATCATTCACTCAGTTTCAAGTTGATTGTGTTAACTATTTCGATGTGCTTAAAGACTCTGATAGATTCAATATCTAGAAAAGTTTATAAATATCTAAAACACAATTCAACCCCCCATTCTTGTGTTTTCTCCACGCACCTTCAATTGGCATCAGAGCACGGTTTTGTTGGAAAATCACTTTACAGTGAGACAGTCAAGATCCTAAGGAGAAAAACACCATGGCTCAACAAGTGAATGTTTGGAAGCAAAATATACATCAACTGGTTGCTGATCTCATTAAAGAAATGGAAGATGGACTTATTTTGAATGTAGATCTAAGCAACAAGCAAGTTTCCACATCAGATGGTGATGATTGTACCTCTAGAGCTACAACATCAAAAGACAAGGAAGCAGCAAGAAAAGGAAAGCAGACAATGAAGCATGAAGATCCTAAAGAAGAATCTGATGAAGAATACGTTGATAATTTCTCCAAGAATTTTCAAAGATGGTCTTAATTCAAGAAGAATGGAGGAGAGATGACTAGCAAAAAGAAATTGACAACCTGGGAAGAGCTGGACAATTTTTCTGAAAAGGAAAAGGAAGTCAGGTTACCAAGGAAATCAAGACCTGAAGTGCAAGCTAGACCTGAAGCATCAAGAGAGTCTGAAGAGGACTCAGAGTCTGAACTTACAAGTTATGACTCTGATCAAGACATTCTGAATCAGGTATATTCTCAACTTCCTAAAATTGAACTCATAAAACTACTAAATGCTAGTTCACATAAGTTTAAAAAGCTCAAAGTTGATTGTGAGCGCTTAAGTGAACAAACAAGTCAATTTAAGAGTTCATATCAAAAAGCTTTAGAAAAGATTGAAGTTTTTGAAAAGGGGAATGCCAGTAGTAGCAAACCTTAGAAGAACTCAATTGACTCTAAAGAATTTTGTAATACATGCATTGACAGTAGTGACATTATTTCTTTATTGTCTTCTTTCAAAAACAATGGTGTAAATGGAATTGGTTATTCATGTGCTGACACATATGAAAAACCAAGTTCATTAAGCATATTTGAAAATGCTTCACCTTCTGATCTATATTCAAGATTTGTACCTGGTAGCTCTCAAGTGGTACAAATGGAGAATAAAGGTCAGGTGACTAACAGTTTAGGACCCTAAAGCAAGTGGGTACCAAAAGACAAAATTGTTTATTTGGCTGCAGGACAAATGAGGACAATAGTCTCTCCACTCACATGGATGCATGTGACCACAAATGGAATGAGAGCATTGGTGCACAGAAGGCACATTTTTTATGAATCTGATGGTGAAGAAGATGAAGTGGATTTCATAAGGAATAGAAGAAAATATGATCCTTATGATGAAGAATTTGAAGCTTGTGTTGAAGATGATAGCAACTCAGTCTGGTGGAGTGATTGTTCAGGCTATGACACTGATTAAAGTTGAAACAAGAAGCTTCAATGCAAGGTGAGTATTCTTAACTTCTTTTTGACAATTCAAAGGAATAACAATCAAGGTTAAAAATGTTTTCTTTGGACATTTGATTTATTTTAAATGTCCTGAAAAATTAATTCTTAGACTCTGAAGTATGTTAGATCTCAGCATCTGAAATAGTTTAGACTCTGAGAAACTTTTCAACCTCTGAAAGTTAAGCCTCTGAAAAGGAAATGAATTGCAAACGTTTGAGTGTTTTCCACTGAAACATTTTGGCGCTAAATAGACAACACGTACACATGTTCTGATTGGTTTGAAACAGTTAATGATAGTTCGTTTCTTTTTTATTTAATTTAATGTGTGTTTTATTTTATCTTTAATCAAAATCACTGAACACTTGCACTCTTTACACTTTCACAACCTACACTCTCATTTTCTAGACCATAGGAAAACCTTCTTTTTCTCTGAAATTAGAAAACCCAAAACCCTTACTTCTGAAATGGCAACTTCTACCTCGTCAGTTTCTACTACAGAGTTCTCTTTCCCAAAAGACCTACCTATCAACATCGTCAATTGCTCAGAACTGTTTAGCATGGAAAAATCGTTAGAAATGAAGGGAAAATTATTCAACTTGGTTATGGAACAACCGGTTGATTTTGAAAGTCTTAGATTGAACCAGCACGACATTGGAAAATTCTTCACTGATCAAGATGGAGGATTTAGATACATGAGAGTATTAAATGGTCCAATCTATCCTACACTGGTTAAGGACTTTTGGTTTCGGAGCAAGGTTGTTACTGTTGAAGACTACGTCAAAGAATTGACTACATTGAGGAATTCAAAACCAAAAAACAAGAACAAGACTCCTGCTGAACTAGGGTTAAGATAAGTCAAGGAGGATGAAGTCTGGTCAGTTGTTTGTGGATTTGAAGTGGTGCTAACTCAATCAAATTTGGCAAGTATGTTATACATTCCAAATGAAGGAAAATTTCATGCCTACAGCGCTACTGAGGCTAAAAGCACTGGTTGTCTAAAAGATATGACAAGAAGATGTTATGAGCAAGGGAAAAGCTGTGAAAGTAACAAGAGTAGTGACCTAAAACCCACACAGAAGCTTCTAGCCAGGATTTTACTAGGATCAATCTTCCCAAGGAGTGGAAGCTCTGATCAACTCTCTTGGGATCATAGATATTTTATCTATTTTCTCGCTAGATGTTATCAACTTAACCGGGCTAAGTACATTTTCTGTCATATGTGCAAGGCTGTAAACGCCATTCAAGGACAGACCAAGCCAAATGTTCACATCATTTATCCAAGAATTCTCAGTGAGATTTTCTACCAATGTGGTATAATTGATGTGATCAAGGCTGCTGGTCAAGATCATCTGCTGAGGGAACTAAGAGCCTCTGTTATATCAGTAGGTACTTTGTCCAACATGTTTTTCCTGCCAGGACAAACACTGATACATTCAAAGCCTCTAGAGCAGCTATCAAACTCAGGACCTTCATGGGTAACTACATTCAACATTAACATACCTCCTGTTGCAAAAGGTATTGTTAATCAGTATATACAGTTATTGGAAAATCAAGGTGAACCCTTTGAAATTGAATCAGAGGAAGTGAAGAGGAAGAGAACAAGATTAGTCAAGGCTAAGGTTGAGTCAGAAAAAGGTGAAAGCAAAGGCAGAACAAAGTCAAAAGCTGGGAAGACAAACGTGGTGGTTTCAGAAGATGTGGAAGAGGATGATGAACCTCTAAGGTTTAAAAGAATCAAGATTTCTAAGGAGCTGAAGAAAAAGAAGAAGGATGCTGAGAGCTCCACCATTAATGATTCAGGTACTATATATGATCCTAAAGGTCCTGTTGTATTAACTCAAGAAACTCAGAACCCCCCAACCTCAAACAAACCATCAGAGTCACCTCTAGAATTCCTTGAACAACACTTAGCAGGTGAACTCCCTCCACAATCTAAACCTCTACCATCTGATAATATTCAGAACTCTGACACTATTCCAAACTCTGAACAAAATCAGATTTTAACTTCAAACCTAGACCAAATCAATCCTGAAACCAACCCTTCATCCAAACTCCAAACTCAACCAAATGTGCCTTCTGAACCTGAACATGCTCAACCACAATTTGAACCATATATCTCACCTGAACATGTTCATATACAATCTGAACCACAACCATCTCCTGAACAACAAACTCAACTTGACCATCAAACACAACCTGAACCTCAAGTTGAAGTTGAACAACAAACCAGCACACATACTGAAGTGATTGCTACTGATTCTCATGAGTCAGTGCACACTGAAGTACTCATATCAAATGAAACCCCAAATTCACCAATCAGAGATCAGGTTGATGAAATGATCAAAGAACTAACTAATGAGCAGTTAAATTCATTTGGTCAACCTGATCAAGATCAACAACAACAAATAACCAATCAACACTATCAGACTGCTGAGAAAACCCAAGAGGTTGGGATATCTTCAGCACCTGACTGTGTTGCATCTCAATCTAAACCTCAACCACCAAAATCACCTCAACATACCATTACACCCTCAACTACTGAACCTCACCCAAATAACCATGATATCTTGAGTGAATGCAACAGCCTATTCAGGAAGATACATGGTCTTCATGAGCTGAGGCAATCTGATATGCCTTCAGTTGAGTATGCTGCTAAATGGGTGAGGCTAACTAAAGAGTTGGTGAAGGAGCTGTATAGACTACAAGAGGCTGATGTTAAGGAGCAGAAGAGTTTTGACAAGAATAGTGCTACTGAAGTTGAAGAGGTCATTCAGATTCAGAAGGACACAGAGAGGAATCAACCTGAATCCTCTTCTGTAAGAGAAAGTGATGAGCAAAATCTGATGGAGAAGTTAGCATCACTTGAGGAAGATCTGAATAAGCCTATTTTGGAAAATTTGGGAGCAAATCAAGAGCATATGAGAAATCCAGTGTATGAGACTGAGATTGAAAGTACTAAAGCCAAGATGGTTAAGTATGTGGGACTGATGGAGGTAGTTAATGCTAATCAGAAGGAAATCATGAGAACCCTACCTTCTCTATGTAGCCAACCCCAATTAACACCTTAGGATCTCTTTATTTGCTCAAATGTTTATATGATTGATATTTTGTTAGACACATTGATAGGATTAAGTTCATAACTTTGTATGTTTCTTTAACTTCTTTGTGCTTATCTGAAATATTTATTCATTTTGTGGTAATCTAAGTGTTTTTATCTTTAAACTACTGATAACTGTTTTCCTTCATTCTTAAGTTTAAACTCTTCAATTGGTTTTTCATTTTTTATTATTTCGTTTACAAACAGTTTTGTTTTAAAAACTTGTGTTCATTAAATTGTTTCTCAATTAGTACAACATTTGGATATTCTTTAAAGATTCATATTGCATAACAAGAGAAGAAACATAATAAAGAGAATCAAATTAAACAAGCCAAATAAATTAAACTTTATCGAAAACTTGAGTAAATGTTACAAATATTCTAAAGATAATCAACTGGTATCCTTAGATGGTGGAGTTGGGTGACCCAGCATGGATGGCACCTCTCTTGGGGAATCTGACTCATCTGAATCAGATCTCTTTTCCTCAGGAGAAGACTCTAACCCATCTGAGACTTGGACATCAGCTTGATTTTCTTCAGGAAAATCTGTATTCAAATACTCAAACCAATCAGAGTCTCATTCATCAGACTCTGTTTCAGAATCTGATTTTTCAGACTCTGAACTGAGCGCAACCTCAGGCTCTGACTTTGTTTTTCTTGATTTTTCTTGCTTATGTTTTCTCCTATCTTGACTATCTCTCTTTGAAACTACCTTCTTCTTCTCTGAGCGTTTCATTTTTTCTCTCAAAAGATCTATCAAAACCTAAGATTATTCTGTGTGAATAAAATGACTAGGCTTCTCTCCTTTTATAAGCTCATTTCACCGACAAGGTCTTAAATGTGTTCAACCACTCCTGATTTGACCGTATTGGACGTTGTACTTGTTAATTAAATTGCTTATACTACTTTTTTGATAATGACAAAAGGGGGAGAAAGAATAATGATAAATCAATTGTTGGAAGAAGCGAAATTACTTTGTTTTTTAGGGCTTTGTAGTGCTTCAGAGAGAGAACGTAGGAGAATGGTCAAAATAGTGGCATGAGGTACATGCTTTGAAATGACAATCTGATCTTGAGGATTTCAAAATATTGTACTAAAGAGCTCTGAACTATTTTTCAAAAATTGAGCTTTATGCTCTGAACTGTTTTCAAAACTTGTGTTTTAAGCTCTGAACTTTTTGAAAATATTTTTTCTTTATGCTCTGAACTGTTTGAAAAATATTTTGAACTCTGAAACTGTATTTCATGATAACCATCAGAACCTTATGTGTGTATATGTTTCTAGTGCCTCTGATCCTATTGTCATTATTTTTAAATATTTTATTTCATCTTGCATCTTCATTAAGCGCATAATTTCAAGGAGAATGCATTTATTAATTGAAGTTTATTATTCATAGATAGTTCTTGAGTAAGGGTGCAACTTTATTCAAAGATTATTACACTATGAAAAGAAGAAGCTTGCAAACCTTGTTCTTTATATAGTAAAATATGAATAATTTAAGTCATATAATAAAGTAATTCTGAAACTGATTAAAATTAACTATGGATACAAAATAGGGGGAGCTTACAAACCTAACCCTATGGGATATCAGACTTAGGGGGAGCTTGCAAAACTCAGAAGCCTAATGTCAACATAGCTGATTTTTATCAACAACAATTGTATTTAATACTTATGTTTGTCATCATCAAAAAGGGGGAGATTGTTGGAACAAAATGTGTTTTAGTACACACCCTTAAGTTTTGATGATAACAAAGTATTAAATGGACAATTGATGTTACTAATGTTTAAGTTAAGTGTGCAGGAGAATCCAAAGTTATATCAAGAGCACACTTGATTTAGCTCTGATGAAACCTTATGGAAGTCTGAATCTTTACACTCTGAAAGAGTTCAAAATCTAAAATGTGGTCAGAAGCTAAACAAGTTCAGAAGCTCAAAGAGGATCAGTATGTCTGCAAGAGTTCAGAAGTTTAGAAAAGTTCAGAAGCTCAAAGACGTTCAGATGCCTACAAGAGTTCAGAAGCTATCTGCTAGTCAAGAGTTATTCAGATGATGAAGACGTTCAGAAGTTGAATTACAAAGGACTATCAGAGGCCATTTATTCAAGACCAATCAGACTCCAAGACATCAACTACTCCTATCAAGCCTGATGATTTGTTTAAGGACAACTAATTACAACGGTCACAAAGGATGTGATCCTACTCTCTCTAGGAGCTAGTTGTACCTTATTACTGTATTTTGGACAAACAGTAAAGGTAAAGCTTAACTGCAAAGAAGACGTGGCTTTACTCAAAGGATATTCAAAGACTACAGCTGTCCATTTTACAACGGGAATTTCTCCAACGTCTCAATGTCTTTCTCAACTCATATAAATATGCAAAAGAAAGAATTGATGACTAACGAACTTCAATAGAAAACATCTCTCAGAATCAAGTAAGAATAAAGAATTGTAATAGCAAATATCTCTCAAATTAAGTGAGAATTAAAACTAGCTCAAGCCTCTGAAGTTATTATCTTGTAATAAGTTTAAGCTTATAAGTTAGTATTACTCATGCGTGAGTAATTTGATAAGTCTCAATCTTAGTGATTAGAGCAAAGGAAGTCTCTTAGTCTTGTGTGACTCTGAGCAAGGAAGTCTCTTGTCTTGTGTGACTTGAGCAATGAAGTCTCTTGTCTTGTGTGACTTGAGCAAGGAAGTCTCATGCTTGTGTGCTTGAGCAAGGAAGTCTCTTTGTCTTGTGTGACCTAGAGCAAGGAAGTCTTAAGCCTATGTGCTTGAGCATCTGATTTGTAATCTTAGTGATTATAGTGAAATCCCTTGGAAGTACAAGGGGACTGGAGTACTCTCAATTTGTGAGGGGAACCAGTATAATTTCTTGTGTCTCATTCTCTCTCTCTCACTCTCTCATTTACTCTTTCATCATTTACTCAGTTTCAAGTTGATTGTGTTAACTATTCCGCTGTGCTTAAAGACTCTGATAGATTCAATATCTAGAAAAGTTTTTAAATATCTAAAACACAATTCAACCCCCCTTCTTGTGTTTTCTCCACGCACCTTCAATTCTTTCATGTTTTTAAAACATCTAAAAAATCTCCCTAAAACCCCCTAATTAAACTTGTAACCCTCGTCAAACTCTCATTCTCTCTCCTCTCTCTCTCTCTCTCTCTCTCTCTCTCTCTCTCTCTCTCTCTCTCTCTCTCTCTCTCTCTCTCTCTCTCTCTCTCTCTCTCTCTCTCTCTCTCTCTCTCTCTCTCTCTCTCTCTCTCTCTCTCTCTCTCTCTCTCTCTCTCCTCTCTTCTCTCTCTCTCTCTCTCTCTCTCTCTCTCTCTCTCTCTCTCTCTCTCTCTCTCTCTCTCTCTCTCTCTCTCTCTCTCTCTCTCTCTCTCTCTCTCTCTCTCTCTCTCTCTCTCTCTCTCTCTCTCTCTCGATTTTTTGCTCGAAAACCATCAATTTAGTGAAGGTTATAGCCACCAAACAAGATGTTAGTACACATTTGTTCAAATTTACACTGTTTTGCATTTTTGGCGGGAACATGTGGTAAAGTACCATGCCAAATCCTATCAACATGTTCAACCCTCTCATCCTGAGCCTGAGGTGGAGGAGTTAGAGAAACAAGATTATCATATTCATTAACCTGAGCCAAATGAGGAGATTGTCCAAGATACATTTTCAGGAAGCCTCTATGATACATTTGTACTATCTCTATATGGAAGCATATTGCACGACATGTCTGACAGAAGAATGTACATTACAAATGTCTTTTTTACAATTTACTTTTAGTAGTGATGATTATAATTAATTAAATAATTTGAATATTTTAGTTAGAGAGGTAGTAGCTTAAATAATCACAAGTAGTAGCCTATAAGCTAGTAATTATCATCACTAGACAAGAAACTGTGTTCTAAAACTTGCATTCTTCATTTCCAAGTCTTTGATCACACCCAAAAATAAGGAAAACTTATCGATGAAACTAACAATTTTTTTTTCTTTTCTTTTTCATATCTACGCCCTCACACTTCTTCTCCTTCTCTTTTTCCCCTTTTCGATTTATCACAATCCAAAAATCATGAATAACAATACGCAAACAATTTTATGGGCTGCTTCTTCTTCTTCTGCTTCTATGATGATTGTTGTTGTTAAATTGATTTTGTAGAGAAATACGATTTTATGTACTATATTACAAATTATGCTACATAACGTGATTTCCTAATGGAGATAAAGATTGGTTTTGTTAATTCATTCTTATTATTGAAAGATTCTATTTCGTTTATCAATTTATGTTTATAATTTTAATATTTAATATATCCTCGTGAGCTTAACTCAGTTGGTAGCGATATCGTACTATATGTGCAGGAGCCCGGATTCAAACCCGGAATACTCCACTTATTCACAAATGTTTTAATTTTTTAAAGTAGGGGATTACAGGACTAAAAATACGGACTTCATAAACTAGAGGACTAAAACTACATTTAAGTCACTTTAATTTTTTTTTATTATGAAATTCTATATTAATTTATTATTTTTGTCAATTTTTTTTATTATTGTTTGGACAAAAAAATAATTTCTTAAATATAAAAATCTAATTATTTGTGTTTTATATTTTCCAAAGAAATCAATACACAGTTTCTTCTTCTTCTTCTTCTTCTTCGATCCTTGAAGAAGGAGCCTCCAACTGCACACACTGTTCTTTGAAACAGATCCACCATCTCTTAAACCACAACCAACCCTAACTATTCGTGAGTTTCAATTTCAATTTCCCCAATTTTATGCTATAATATATTCAAATGCCACAAAGATTCATGCTTTTTTCAAATCTCTCGCACCCCATTTCCAAAAAAACTCGATTTTGTTGTTGCACTTTCGCTTTCGTTTTCAAAATCTCTCTTTCATCGCCCTGTTTCATTTTGTTGTGTAGTCAATTTTGTACCCCCCTTTTTCCACCTAACAATTATCCCTTAACTTCATATATAGCTATTATGCTTTGTTTTGAGTCTAAAGTTTCACTTCATTCTGTAATTTTTTTGATGGGTTTTGATTAATTTTTCAAGAAATTGAGTTGCTTCTGAATTGGGGTTGTGCAATTTGTGTAAAAGTTTGTTTTTTTGATTGATTTTGTTGTGTTGCTTACAAGTTCTGTTTTTGAAAATTTTATATTTTGAATGCAATTTTTCTAATTTGGATGGACGAATTTGGAGTGTGTTGGGGGAGTTGAAGATGTTTGAATTTGACTTTGAGATTTTTGTTTGTTTGGTGTTTCAGATGTATTTGAGACGTTAACAAGCTGCTGTTAAGAATGGAGGATCTAGCAGGTCTAGTTGAGGCAACAGGATCGAGATTTACTTCGTTGGAGCTTATTGGGCAGGGATCATTTGGTGATGTATATAAAGGGTAAGTGTTAGTTCTGCAAAATCAAAATGCTTTTTAGCATTGACAATAGATCGTAACAGTAGTTCTAGGTGCACATTGCTTATATGATTGGTTAGTTAGTAGTTCTTGATTTAAGACTTTCTGCACACAATTTTTAGATTTATTCTTTCAGATGCTCATTTGATATCATGTAATAATACAATGTATGAAATCTGAAACTTTGATGCTAGTGTGAATAAAGAAAGAACCTTTAGAGGATGCAAAATGTGTGTAGAAATCATATGCACAAAACTTGTTACAAATGAATTGTGTCCTAGGACCTTGAAAAGAGTTTTGTGAGAACATCTTGGAGCTAATCACTAGAGTTGATAAACTCGATTGCAATTTCCTTAGCAAGAACTTTTCCCCCCGGATAAAAAGTGACAATCAACTGCTTTATGGTTGGTTCTTTTATGAATGATGACTAGTTTACAATGTGGATAGTTGCTTGATTATCACAATCCATTTCATTTGATCAATATTGGTTATTGGCAAACCTCAACTCCTAATGTAATTCTATTACTAGTGTAAGCTCAGAAGTAACCATTGTGATTACTGGATATTCAGGCTCCACATTAGATCAAGTGACAACATTTTACTTTTCACCATTCCAGATAACATCCAAACAAAGACACAACACCCCCTAAAACACAAAGGCATGTTTGTATGCAACAACAACATATTGCAGCCTCAGTTAAGATAGTGATTTTTTCTTTAAGCTACTCTATTTTGTGGAGGTGTAGATGTGGATTGATGTAAGATGCCATGGCATAAATGACAAAACTTCGTGGGAGAAATATTCTTTTGCATTGTTGCTCCTCCAAATCTTAATTGATTTGAATTTTAGTCTAGAAAGACTTGCATATAGAAAAAAAAATCATACTCAGCAATTTTCATTAAGATAATCAAGTACATTGAGAAAAGTCATCAATAAAATGATAAGATACTTGAGACTTAATGGAGTAGATACACAACTCGGACTCATACATTAGAGTGAATAATAAAAAGGAAACCCTGTTTGACTTTGAACCTGACTAGAAAATGACATGTAAACATGTTTCCCAACCGCTGGGTGGATGTTGTGTCACAGTTTAGAAAGGTCTGTGAGGGTTTTATCACTGTGATGTGCTTGGGCAAATAATGAAATACTTGAAAAATCGATAAGCACAACCAATTATGCTTTAACATTGGAACTACATAAATAAGGAAACTAAGGAAACAAATTATATGAGAACTTATATACAAATAAAACTTAATTATATAGAACTAAATAGATAATGTTCTCCCCAAATAAGAGGTACTCTTCAACACATAGACTACACAAATTAAAACCTAATATGCAGAGTGCATTTATTCAAGTTGTGTTCAGTTTTTGCATATGAGAATAGAATTTTCCTTGCAAGGATTGTATAAACTAATATAAATTAGCAAGTTTGAAGATGTTGTTTATAGAACACTTTCAAGAAGAAAATAGTAATAAAAGAATACATCAGAGGAACTTCCAAAAAATTACTTGTTTTTCTTGCCAATTGTCATTGTATCAACAAACACGTCAAATTATCTGATCTAGAGAACTAGTTATTATTCTCCTAATCTTTGTTTACAGGCCTTAAGTAAGACATGGACAATGAGTTGTTTGTCACTTTGTCATACTATCTTATTTTCAGGTTTGACAGGGAGCTCAACAAAGTAGTGGCCATCAAAGTGATTGATTTGGAAGAATCGTAAGTTTCTTGTCCCCCTTCTATTATTTTGACGAACATTCCAATTCAAGGAACTTGAGTGTTGGCCACATTATGGGTGCTGACTGCTGAACATTATTTATGGAACATTGAAGTCTTTTATCTCAGAGTCTACTATGTACATTGCATGTTAGATATGGAATTTTGAACGCATAGCAAAGCATGTGGGCCTCATTTTGTATTGAGTGTAAAGTTTGAGATTCTGTGTGCACATTTTGTAGTTAATATTAACCTCATAGTTGTGCTGTGTTGCACTCAGAATCCTTGTGCATCTCTTGCTTACTACTTCCTAACTTGTATTTCCTTTCATTTTGTTTCTTTGCAGAGAGGATGACATTGACGATATTCAGAAGGTATAATCATCTTATGGGTTTACTTTTGGTTTCACATTTGCTGTACCCAAATGATTGAAATTTTCACATCAATTCAAAATTTTCAGGAAATTTCTGTTCTGTCACAATGTCGATGTCCATACATTACCGAGTATTATGGTTCTTTTCTCAATCAGACTAAACTATGGATAATAATGGAATATATGGCGGGTGGCTCTGTTGCTGATCTAGTAGGTTACTTCTATTTATTTCTTCTATTCAGTCTATGAAAATTGAAGTTGATGTTCCTCAGAAATTGTCTGTATTTGTGAATCTTCACTTGCTTGTCCTTAAACTGTGTGTAATTCATTTTAATTTTAGTTTATGTGTTATAAGAGAAAAATAAAATTGACCGAGAAGATTACTGGGAGTTAGGGGGTATAAGAAAATCCTTGGAAATAAAAAATGCTTTACACCAAAAGAGAACAACTGAAAAACCAATAGAGAAAATTGTTACATGGATTCTTTGAATGCAATTACTGTCAGGACTCAGGACAAAGTGGTTGCAACTTGAAGTGGAGGTATAGACACAGACATTCAGAATATGGCAGAATGTCTCAGAGAGAATGTGAATGTTTGAGCACTGAGTACTCCAGGTTCAGATTCCATTGGGAGTTTAAGGGAAAGGGTATTTGCTACCCTATCCCGTCTTTTTTGGACTCCAATGGACCAAAGAAATAATATGCATAAAACTGGATTGTAGTGTTGCATATTTCAATAAAAATGAGATCTTCCGGTTATATTTCCTCACCTATGGTACCGTACATGGTTTAAGTATAACCTTGTCATTGTCAATGGCAATAGAATTTATAGATATGTTGGTTGATTTAGTTTCTATGACTAGTACATTTTGGAATTTTGTCTTTTACCTTCCATCTCTCTTGTTATATTTGTTTTGTTGGCTGTATTGGGGAAAACCCAAGTCCCATGTAGGATAAAGAAAAGACCTTAAATGATTTATAAAGAGTGGCATCCTTCACCTCAGAAGCTGGATTTGTAATGATGAGTTAGACCCAATATAAAATACTAATATTGTACGAGAACCTATCGATTCATGACACCCACTATTTATATCCATGCACCAAACCCAATAGTGTTGGGCATGATGGGGTGTATTGGGAAAACCCGAAGTCCTACATAGGATAAAGATAAGGCCTGCACTGAGTTTATAGAGTGATCCCTCACCTTACAAGCCGGCTTTGTAAATGAGTTAGATCCAATTTAAAATCCCAATAGGCTGTTAGGGGAAGGTTTCTTATCCTTCTTTGTATTTTCCTTATTTGTTAGAAATAATATAAAACCATTGATGTAGCCTTTCCTAACAGCTTAAGCTTTTGGGATAATCGGTTATCTGACATGGTATCAGAGCCTCTAGGACTAAGTGGTCTAGAGTTCGATCCCCGCTCCCCTCACGTTCTAATTAAAAAGTGGAATTTAAGCATATGGTAGGTGGGCCTATGCATTATCCACGCTTCAAGCCCAAATGGGCTCTTGCGTGAGGGGGCGTGTTAGAAATAATATAAAACCATTGATGTAGCCTTTCCTAACAGCTTAAGCTTTTGGGGTAATCGGTTATCTGACATTATTAAATTTTCTTTAGTCAAAAACCAAGAAGCCAAAACACTCGGCTTGTAGGTCGTCGTTATAACTATCTAAATAACAGTATTTTAGGATAAAATATTTCATTCTCAACTCCTCCCCCCCTCCTTTTCTGTACATATGGCAATGATGACAGCCTGTCATTTTTAATTTCTGTGTTCCTTCTTCTGATTATCATTTATTAGGATTAGTCTCTATGATAGTATTAAATATTAATACTTGTACTTTCAGATCATCAGAAGTAATAATATTTAAGTTTTTCTTTCTTGTTAGGGTTGATTTTTTAATCAGTATGGATCGTTTCAGTAGGCCTCCAGTAATAAGGTTTTTGGTATATAAAGGCTTATATATTTTTAAAATTGGCGACATATATTGTGTATTATTAGACCTTTATACACCCAAAACATTAGTAAGGGAGGCCTCCATTTCTTTTGACAAATGGAGAGGATCCTTACCCTTTTTTTTTGAGAGCAGCTTTGCTCCATTTTCAAAGGCTCCATTTACTGCATGTTCATTTCACGGATGAGTGACCGGTGACAAAAATACATTAAACGGTTGAGATTAAAATATTAGAAAAGAACTAGTTGTGTGCGCTTCCATTTGTTTCTCTTGATGAATCGTTTCTCTGATACAAAACATGAATGTCCCTTTCATCTCCACCTCGCAGTCTCTCCTCCCTCTTTCTCTCGCCACCGCCTCGACCGCCCCTTACTTTCTGTCATAGCGGTGTTCTTCCTTCCTTTTTCTCCTCACACCGCCACGGCACCACAAACCACCTTGCCGTCTCGCTGCCCTTTCATCTTTGCTGTGTTTATACTAAAATTAATTTTATGAATGAATAGCAGTGATTTGTATTTAAAATGTTCTGCTATTCAAATTCAGATTGTTTTGTTTGTGGAGATGGCGGCGAATGGTGAGGTTCGGCGAAATGGCAAGACGGTGAGGTGTTGTGTGGCAGTGTGTGAATAATAGTGGAAGTACGCCGCTATTATGACGGATGGAGAGGAGCGGCGCCGACGGGAGGAAGAGGTGGTGAGGTGATGATATATCTCGCCGTGAAACAAGAGGAAGATGAAGACACACGTTGTTTCTCTTTCTGTTCATTATTTCTTTTTTTCTTTTTTTATTAAAACAAATACTAATTATTATAACGTTTAATCTCAACCATCATTTTAATTTTGCCACGTATCAGTCATCCGCACAATAAACAAGGAATAAATGGAGCCTTTGAAAATGGAGCAAAGCTGCACTCCTTTTTTTTGTTTCTATTAATCTTCTACATATGTGAACATCAATTTACAGTATGGCTGTATGTTGTTTGTTTGCTATTCTATGGAATTAATGCTGTTTTTGCTTCTGTAGCTCCAATCAGGCACTCCCCTAGACGAAATGTCAATTGCTTATATTCTTCGTGACTTGTTGCATGCTGTCGATTACCTACATAGTGAAGGCAAAATCCATAGAGACATTAAAGGTATCAGCAGCAACCCTTCAAATTGGTTTTGCTGTACTTTTAAAGTTTCTTATCATTCTTCTATATGCAGTGACAAAATTATAGGGTTTAGGTATAGGATGACGAAAGGAATAGTCTATAATAGTAATAACTAGTAATAATAGCATGTTTGGATCTGACACCAAATTACGAGTTATTTTTGTGGGGTTGAGTTAGACCTAACACCAAATTTCTAACATGGTATCTGAACCTATCTAGATCTGTTAGTTGGCCAAGATCTAATTTATTCTACCTGCTCTTGTCCACGCTCCAAATGTCCGTGGCATGAGAGGGTATCAAGATCAGGTTATTCCAGCTGTATTAGTCCATGCTTCTGATCATGGTATTTAAAATGAAAAATCCTTTAAGTCTACGATTTCAGGGGTGATGGGCGATTGCAGTGGAAAAATGTAAAGTCGTGAAATCACACGTTTTTTTCAATGTCAGTATCCAGGATCGATCCAGACCCGTTTATTTTAAAAACCCTTTGGTTGATTCAAACCCAAATTCTAGCAGTTTATAGATACAATCTAAGTAGTGTATATAGTAGTCAGACACACACACACACACACCCACACACACACACTAATAGATGACTATTATTCCTAATTAAATTAATAAAAAAATATGAAAAATAAAGGATAACTGAAACTATTACCAAGAGATGATTTAAGATACTCTAAACTATTTGAAGATATAAATATGGTACCATAAGATATCATCCGGATATTTAACATGTAGTTCTATTGTCATGGAAATTTTCTTTTCACACTAACTTTGTAATTGACAGCATTTACATATCTTTATGCAGCTGCAAACATTTTATTGTCCGAGAATGGTGATGTAAAGGTATGATTTATTCTGAAAGAGCTTATAATTCTGAAAGAGCTTATATTTCATGACTTACTTGAAAAGCGATACATATAATAATATTGTGAGATATGGACTTAAATGAATATGCATGTGAATTTTTGTGTAAATTGTCCAGGTTGCAGATTTTGGTGTTTCTGCACAGTTGACAAGGACTATATCAAGGAGAAAGGTAAACATATTTCATCAAGGTTAAACCATTTATCAATTTAATTAACATGGATGGATTATTGGTATACTATATTTTTATTGCATCTAAATTTAAATTTATGTCTTTTATTTATAATATATCATCACTCTCAACCTCCTCTCAAGAGCACAAAAATGGCGCCTTTCAATTGGATAATCATATCCTTGTATAGCACCTAAAATTTTCGTGTCTTGGTGTGATGAGTTTAGAAAACTAAATATCAAATTGCTAGTGTTTATTAATAGATATAAATTTTTCTTTCATTTGCTAGAATTACTATATCTAATGCTTTCTACAACTTAAAAATATGTGGAAATCTAAATGATCAGTTTTCAAATTTGACTGGATATTCTAATATATTTGATAACAACAGACATTTGTAGGCACACCATTCTGGATGGCGCCTGAGGTTATTCAGAACTCAGATGGATATAACGAGAAGGTTGTAATATAGCATTCAACTACTCTTTTGTTATGTTGGTTCTGTGCTTGCATTTTTATTTTCTTTCACTGTTCTCTACTTTTTAACCCTTCAAATAATCTCTGTAGTTCTGTTTACGCAGGCAGATATCTGGTCTCTGGGGATCACTGCAATTGAGATGGCAAAGGGGGAGCCTCCACTTGCTGATCTTCATCCCATGAGGGTGCTTTTCATCATACCCCGAGAAAATCCTCCACAGGTTGTGTTCTTCAATATCAGACAAATCAATATTTCTAATTTTGAACTATCTCAAGTCAACAAAGTTTTCGAAGTGGAGATATTTGGAAATGTTGCTGTTTCTATCTCATGTTTTCACACTGTATTATGTTTTAAAGATAGTGCGATTTGTTGTTTTCATCATTTCTTGTATAATATTTGAAAACACTATACAAAATATGAAAACAAATGAAATTTTGTAATTATTAATGAAAATATGAAGTGAAACAATATGTTTTCTCAAACCAAGTGAAACAATTTTGACATTTTTAATCTCCTTTTCTACAGCTAGACGAGCATTTTTCTCGACCCATGAAAGAATTTGTTTCATCATGTTTGAAGAAGGTTCCGGCTGAGGCAAGTATCTGTGCTTTTCATACAGCCGCTACTGTTTTCTGTTTCTCTTGAGAATATTTGTAGTTCTCATATATTGGTTAATGAAGAGGTTCTGTTTTATGCATTAACTTGAGCAAAATGTTCACTTTTGTTTTTATCATGCTTTATCTAGAACATCATTTTATTGAGAGAAACTTCCTAGGAAATATAATTAAAATATTCACCTTTTGATTTGTATATTTCGCATCCAAATTTAACAAGAACAAGGATACTAGAATTGTTTATCGTGTTGAAATTTGTGACTGTTAACTTCAAGCAATGTATTGTGTAGTTTCTTTAATTAAAGGCTTTTTTAGACTAGGTTTGAATCGTTACTGGTGAAGTTGTTCTCTCTCTGTCAATCTCTTAATTTCTCCCTGGTAATGGCTTCAATTCCAGAGGCCAAGTGCTAAGGAACTTCTCAAAGACCGTTTTATTCGGAATGCTAGGAAGAGTCCAAAGCTTTTGGAAAGATTAAGGTGTGAATTATTTATAAATATCTTGCTATATTTTAGTTACAAAATTCTGCCTATTTTTGCTTTTGGCTACTTTTTTTCTTATCATTCTTTTATTTATTCCGAAATTAGTGTATCTCAGAAAAGTAAATGCCAAGGTCCTAAAGTAATATCTGAAATCCTTTTGCTGTGCATTTTTAGCAATTTTTTCATTTGAAAGTTACAATATTATTTCCCAGCTTGTGGTTGACAAGTTCATGCCTTATGGTTTCACAGTCGGGAGCGTCCAAAATATCAAGTTAAGGAAGACTTGGAGACAGCTAGAAATGTCCAAAGAGGGATTGGTGAGGGATCGGATACTATGAAGGTGGCAAGAGATTCCAAAGTTGACGAAATTAATCGACTCAGGTTGGTTGTGAGTATTGGCTCCTGGTTTTTTTATTTTGAAAATTGATTTTTATTTTTATTTTTTATTAATCGTTTGTAATTATCTGCAGTCGTCAGGGCAAGACCTTGAAAGGTTCTGAATGGGACTTTAGCATTGGTGAATCAGAGGGTACTGGAACCTTTCGAAGTGTTTCACGGCCACCTCAGTCTAGAGATAAGAAAACTGAAGGTTCATATAATCAGCTTACCCAAAGAAAAGCTCCAGACGTTGGCTATCAAGGGGGATTTCCCACTAGAAGTTCATTCAATCAAGCACTTGAAAAAGATCTTAGAGCTCCTTACCAACATGAGCAGCTGGATAATCAGCTTGAAGATGTAATTCATTCTTATTATGCATATCTGTCTATGTTACTGAAAATTAACTTAATCAAAGGGGAAAGTCAAGGTGTTTTTGGCCTCTGCAAAACATTGGATATATTATTAATGCTTAACCCTGAATTATTACCTACTGGGTTTTTTATAATTCAAGATGAAACGAAAAACTATAATTTTCCACCCGATATTGCTTCCCATTTTATCAGACCTAAATAACCATTACAATGCCTGTGGTGGTATAATCATTAAGGGAATTCACCATGTCAAACCGTATGTGAATACATTGTGTCAATCATGAAGTAAAGATGGATTTCCTTTGAATTTGATGACGTTTCATTTTAAACAACCTGTTTGATCTTTTGAAATATTCAATTTGCAGGATGAGTTATCTGGGAATGGATCAGGAACCGTTGTTATACGCTCTCCCAAAGGAATATCAAGGACATCTGCGTTTCGTGAGCATATCTCCCACTCCCAGGTAGTATTCAATCTGAGTTACCCCGATAAGAAACTGATTATTTGTGCAGTAAATGGGAATTTTAACGCTTTGTTGTCTAGCACCATCAGTTTCTGTGTTCATCCTATGTTGCCACCAATTTATTAGCATACACAAACAATGATTAAAATGTCTGGTGGTATAATCATGTAGAGAGTTCATCTTTTCAAATCTTAAGGAAATGAGTTGTGTCAGCCATAAAGTAAAGATGGATTTCATACGAACTCGACGGAGTTTCATTTTAAAAAACCATGAAATGCTTTGATATTCTGAAATCTTTGGTTTGCAGGATGATGATTTGTCTGAGAATGGATCAGGAACTGTTGTTATTCGATCTCCAAAAGGATCAAAGCCATCTATGTTTCGTGAGAGCTCCCAGGTAGCATTCAAGCTGAGTTACTCTGATAAAAAACTGATTATTTATCTATGCAGTCACTTATTGAGAATTTTAATGCAATGTAGTCCAGCAGCAGCTATGCTTCTTTTGAAGATACTTCCACGAGTGGAACTGTTGTTTTACGTGGTCAACATGATGATTCTGATTCTCCACGGACTCCAAGGTCCCGACTTGGAATTCATGACAGAAATTCAAATGTTTCACTTGAAGATAGTGCTGCAAACCTAGCCGAGGTTCTATTCTTTTGTAATATAAGTTGTGTTTTCATTTGCGAGTTGATCAATGTGCATCGTACAGTATGATGAGCCTTCCCCTCTCCCTAATTTCTTGTGTGAATTTGTTTCCATGATACATTGATTTATATATTTGCCAGGTTAACCAGACAAATTGTAAGCTATATTTGCTTTAACCACTTTCAAACCTCTTGTGTTGAAATTCTGTACTTTTTCTCGTGCATCTTTAGTTTTTCTTTTTATTATTATTGGAGAGACATGTTTGTGATTACTTCTTGGTCAGATTGGTATTGCTTATAAATAGCATGTTCTCACCTCTTCGTCTCTACAGGCAAAGGCTGCTATCCAAGGAGGGAAAAAAAACGTGAATGCTCGGGAAAGACATTCCCGTGGAAAAATCAGTAGCGATAATATACAGGAAAGCAAAAGAGATCAAATGACTAGCAGCACTGATTCTTCCAGGTACTTCTATAACAATAATGGTTAAAAATTTGATTTGATGAAATAAAGTTTTTATTGTAAATTATGAAGGATTTTTTTCCAGATCATATCGTGAATACATTGATGCACAAAGGGGCATGGTACGATCAAATTATGCCGGTGATGATGAAGAAAGTGCTAGAATAATATCATCGTCGGCGCCATTATCAGTTTTGCTTATTCCTTCATTAAAAGAGGTGAAACCATACATATAATTAAAATCCTTACTATTTCCAGCAGAATGTTAGAATAAACATCGTTTTATGTCTCCTCTTGTTCTAAATTAGATTGCACTACCAAATAGAGCGTCTTGCACTGTGCTTTGACTCCTTTCAGATATAATATTTGGTTTAGTTTGATTCTAAGGTCTTTAAAATTATTGTTACAAACTTGCATCTGTTGTAAACAATGAAGCGTTAATTGATTACCATTGCTATTTAATGGCCTACGTGATCTTTTAATACACGTGCTTTTTTATATCATAAATGTAAATAGGAATTCAAAAATAATTGATTATATTAGGAAGCAACTTCTTGTGTTTTCTGTGAGTTGGGTAAGGTGAGGGAACTGAGGATTGGACATAAGTATTTTATATGATAAGATGGAAGATTTTGTATGCTTCAGCATTTTAGAGTATGGATAGAATCTTTTTTATTCTGTTATGGTTTTTATGGCATGTTTGAGTTGGTTATTTCGGACATTGCTTATGTTTTTGTGTTTGCTATAAATATAAAGGCCATTGCTGATGATCCAGAAGGGCAAATTGTGCGGGCAGTTATCGATTCTTTAATAAACATGGAGGGTACAAAACCTAGATCCTCTGATGTTCTTGTCAAAAAATTGCTTCAAAGATTAGCAAGGTTTGCATTCTACTAACCTTCATTAACCAAACCAGTTCAAAGTACCACTCTCTCATTCCCCTGTGTGTGCAGTTCAAAGGAAGAATCATTGAAAGACCTGCAAGGACTGGCAAGCCAACTATTCAACAAAGCCAAGTCAACCGAAGAAATTCAAAATGCGGAAGCTGATAACCGAAGGAAACAACATAACAAGGAACCTCATCCTAATAGCAACTTAAGCCCTCTTGCAAGATTTCTTCTATCAAGGTTCTTGAAGTTGCCATTTTTTCTTGAATAATTTTACAATAAATAGTAAATTGGTTGCTTGCTAATGATGCAAAGCATAACTCTCCCTCTCCCCCCCTCTCTCTCTCTATATATATTCACATTATAATTATATGACTTGGAAAATGCTTGTAAATAATCTCCAATTCTTTATTTCGCAGATGGCAAGGCCAAACCTCACGGGATCTAAACCAATCTTGAGCCAAGATATTGTCATTTTTGTGTGTTTTTTTCTGTTGATGCATTTATTTTTGATTAAATGTACATATATATCATTGTAAGAAATTGCTTTTCTATTATCTATTAGTATTGTTATTAATCAATTTTTTTATCTCATAGTGATAGTGACAGTAATGCTGTATAACGTCCAAATTGTAGCAGACTTCATTGATCTGTATTCTCCAATAGGCTGCTGTGGTTTTTGAATGAATAAGAAGTTTACAGTGACTCAAATGTCTCATTGGTTACTTTAGCTCCCTTTTGACTAATATTGAACAAAAAGACATTCCGGCTCTTGGCTACTACTGTGACATTTTATAAGTAAATGATGCGATGAACTTAAAAAGGTGAAATTTGCTTATAAAATGTCACAAGAGGGGTACATGATAGTATGCTTATATTAGGTAATTTTCTTTTTAATGGGACTGTGAGTAGTACTGCTGCATGCAATCAGGGCATCTAGATTTCCTAATCATATCAGATTATAACTATTTTTAAATATAAAATTCAAATTAAAAATCTGGACCGTTTGAACTTAATCAAATGGTCTAGATGTGATTGATTGCTGTACAGTCACCTCTCTCCGGGTTAATTTGGATCCATTTTCTTTGACTTGCATTTTTTTATAAAAAGTAAATAGGGTGCATATGGTAAGCCATCTACAATCTGCAATGCTCTAACTAGATTAATAGATTAATAAAAGGAAGATTACAAAATTTTCTTAATAAAGGTTCACCAATTTGTTTTTGTGTCACCTTTTTTTATCATTTTCAACAAAATAATAATATAATTTAGCTTCAAATAAAGTGAACATAACTTAATGGCTAGTGAAGTTTTCCATTTGAGAAATTGATTGTGGAAGAATGGTGGTTCTCTTGTGGAATTTCGAGTTTGAATTCAGGCCCCTCTGCATATTAGTTAACGTCCATGCATCAATTGAGTTGAATTTACTGTCATCTTTTCTGATGAAAGTAAGGCGTCGTTCATTGACACTTTAGTTAACTATAAGTAAATCATAATTGTTTGAGTAAAAAAAAAGTAAATCATAATTGTTTAAATTAATTTAAGATCTGTTTAAATTTAAACAATGAAGCATATTATACTGGACGGCACTATTAAATTGTAAATTGTTATTTTCTCAATAATTGATTCCTTCTGTCGATACAAAGTATATTAAAACAAACAAAGATTCTTATTTGGTGCTTGAAAAAGGTTGGAAAATTTGTCTTGAACAGGGCTATAAAACAAATGTATTTGGCCTCGTTAAAAGTGTTCTGCAACTATTATTTAAAATTATTTTAAGCAGTCAATAATGAATTGGTTCAAGTGCTAAAATTTTTTATTCTCTTAAGCAGAAACTAGATTCTTGATTCATGCGTATGAAAAGATTCGGTCGGGAGGGAAGAATTCACCTTGAAGGTGCAATTTGTGAGTGGAAATGATTCTAAAATATTCCAATAGATCACTTTGTAAATGGTTGAGCTATATAACTCATTTCATAAAATTTATCTTATTCTCTATAAAAACTATTTCCACCATCTATACATTTATTCTTAACCACCAGAGTTCATTCAATCATTGAATTTCCTATATGTGAGTATGAAATTTTTCAGTTATAATCTTTGAAATTCCGTCTTATTTCAAAGTATAAAATAAACACAATTTACAAATCCAACTTACTCGATGATTGTTGAGAGACCACGTTGAATTAGTTCAACGTGGTTTTCAATTGATTGCTAGTGTAATAACAAAAAGGTATAGCGCGCATTAGATTCAACAAGGAGGGGGAGTCTCGGTGGAAAGTAATAAAGCGATATAAAGTAAATATAACTACTGATTGGTTAGAGTGAGAGACTTAAGAAGTGGAGTAATAAGGAGGTCGATATTTGATCTCCACCCTAGCATAAAAATAACAACAACATCATTAGTTCAAAACACAGAAAAAGCGACATAAGATCAATCATAGAGATCTATATAAGTTGCAATGACACTCATTTTTTTTTCGTAACTTTTTATCGTAACTTTGTATTTGACTCTACTAACCTGAGTCGCAGATAGACCACCATATATGAAACAAAATCCATTTGTGGCTATTTTCTTCATTCACAATACTCAAATATAAAGTTTTTTTGATAGAAGTCTTAGTGTATTTTAAAACTTTCAACCGATGACTAATCACTGTTGTGGTGTGTGGCTGCCGCTGGCTAAGCATTTTTTTTTATGCCACCAGGAATGTCAAATTCCATGATTTACTCGAGGAAAAGACCGAACTCTTTGATGGTTTCAACAAAATTTTCTTAGTATAATTCAAACATGAGATTCAAGGATGTTTCCTTATCTAGAAGGCATTTAAAATCACACCAGATTACACAATGTAGTTTTATGATTGGAAACTTGTGCCAACATTGTTTTTGTAGATAAAAAATAAATGCATGCAATACATACAAGAAAATAACATGGAAATATGAGCTTACAACAACATGAAACAGTTCAAGGACAATTATTTATTTGCTATATAAATTTTGTGAAGCAGGAAACATCTACTGATTCATTCTTCAAGGATTTGTTCACACTTGAACTACATGATGCAAATACAAACAGAAACAACATTGTAAATCAATACAACAAGGAACATGTTATTCCCAAATGATTTTGTAGGTTCACTAAACATAAGGAACAAGTATTCTCTGTGTGTCAGGGCCAGCTACCATATCATCCCATAGCAAATTTGAAAGTAACATTGTTAACTCTCCAACCCTACCTGTAAAAACATAGACAATTGAATAAACAAAAATGATAATGTCGATTCTTGGTCAGGCTTTCCTAACCTTGCGGCCGAACTCTGGTTTATCGGGGACCCCTTCCCCGGGAACCAGAGGGCTAATGCCAACAAAAATAAAATGATAATGTAGAAAAGAGATAGACTCGGTAGAGTTATATACATTGATATAAGAATACTTTGACGGTTTCACGCAAGTCACATGGTTATCAAGATTGAAATAGTGAATCAGAAGACCTATTTTCTGAATTGTGAATCAAATCTTATTTTAAATCGCACGATACGTTACTAATAAAAAAATGTGAAATTTTTAAGGAAAAATAGTTGACGACAAAATTTGAAGTTCATATTTCATCTACTGACCTCATTATAGTGAATCGAGATTCAACATAACGAATCAGGATTCAAGATGAGGATCATATTGAAAATAGATACACGTCATAGATTCATATCGATTGATTTCAGTTTTGTATCGAATTGAGATATGACTCGCTTGTATCTTAAGGTATCGATAACCATAGTTCATGCACTTGAATGATGAGAGGAAAACATCAAAGGCTAATGTTTTATATGCCAATCAAGTATAGATAGATAATTTCTGTCATTAACTTACCATCACCAATTGGTTGATCATCCCACGCGATGATAGGCAAGACAGGAAGTGTGCTTCCAACATACATCATTTCAGCAGAACTTTTAGCTTCCTCCACAGTCAGATTTTTAGTTGTTACACTTTTTAGAACACCTTGATCAACCAACTTTGGTGCAAGTTCAAGAAGCCTTTTAGCAGTGCAACCATATAAAATGTTATCAAAAAAAGGCATAACAAGTTCCTTTTCGTGAGATATGAAAGCAACATTCACATTTGGTCCTTCAGCAATATAACCAACCTCATCAATCCATATAGAACCAAATGCACCTTTCTCTTCAGCTTCTAATACTGAAAGTACATTAGGAAGATAGTTCACATTTTTCATTGTAGCAAATAGAGGTGCCTTCATTGGTACATTGGAAGTAATCACTTTGACACCTTCTTTGCACTGAGAGAAATCGTGATCAATGACTACTGCATAGAATGCAGGTGTTGGACATCCTGCTGATGACAGCAAGAAATCACCAGGACCTGCACTTAGCCAGTATCTTAGAGTTCCTTTCTTCAATTTTGATACTGCAGTTAGTTGTATTAGAATGCTGCGAAGCGTTGATCGCGAAAATGGCGAGGATATCTTTGCTTTGGAAGCTGATCTCAAGAAACGATCAAGGTGAACATCTAACTCATAGAGGTGTCTTGAGAAAACAAACAATATAAACATCAAGATCAGAGAAAAATATGAATATACATTAAAACCAATAATGTTTTTTTAATCCTTCGGTTCTCAGGGGAAAAGGGGCCTAGTAATCGGGAGTTCAGCTGGGAGGTAAGTAACGTTTGGCCAAAGATTGTTCAGCAAGAAATGGTTAATGAGCTCCCCCTAGGACGAATAGTTCAGGAGAATCCGAGTTCGATTCCTGTTGGAAACAATTTTTGGCCGAATTTTACTTACCTTGCGGCCGAACTCTGAATTACCGAGACCCCTTCCCCCCGGGAAACAGAGGATTAATACAAAAAAAAATTGTTTAGCAAGGTATCGAACTCAGGTGCTCCCCGATCAATTCAACCTTAACTGAAATTCATTAACCACTTGAACAAAACCAATTTTTAAAATAATTCTTTGTTACACGGAAAAAAAGTTAGCATTACCCTTCAAAAATAATAGCAGTATCAAACACACCATGGCCTCTATGTACCATGTGATCATCTATGGGGATAACCATCATTGCTGGATCAAGTATGATACCTCCATATATACTAGAATACATAGCTGGATATGGTTGTTTCTCCACTGAACTCCATGTTTGATGAAGCTTTTCTAGTAACTGAAGAATTCAAAGCCAATGAAAATTGCAAACTTTATTTTTTGATTGTAGTAATTAATCAAAGAATATGACTACAACAAACAAGTCTTATCCTATGAGCACTAACACCGGATACGACAATGATACTAACATTGATACTACCATGTAGACAGCGGTAATGATTTGAGAAAATGAAAATGATTGAATGTAGTAACACGTGTTTGTGTCGTGTCACTGTCAAATACACCCACATGTCAAACATCAGACACACTTTCAATCTAAAACATCGGTGCTACATATGTCTTATCCCACTAGGTGAAGTTTTATCCTAAGAAACTTTGACACAAACACCGGCCAGCACTAACACGTATTAACCGATAATGGTTTCAGAAAATGAAAGTCATTGAACTTAACCACATGGTCGGTGTCGCGTTATTGTCGAATACTGTATATGTCAGACACCGGACACACTTTCAATTTGAAGTGTTGTACTCCATAGTAAATTCAGTTACATAACGACGCTATAATATTCTATCATTGAAAAGATGATATAAAAAAACGAGGCATGAAAATCTTACCTCAGATGATGAAGAGAACACATGAACTTTAAAATCACCATCAACTTCAATTTCTGGTACACCCCAAGAAAGAAAACAAATTTAGCAAAAACAATACAATAAGAACATTATACATTCATAATCATTCAAGTTACAACAAAAAATTGAACTTATAAAGAAAAACAAATTAAAGTTTCATAATTTGAATAGGATCACAAAAACTGAAACAAACCCAACTCACCAGAGGACACAGTGATCTCAGTGGGGTTCCCCATGAAGAAAAGAAGAGAGTCAAAATCACAAACTTTGTTTACTTTGTGTAGAGTTACAAAGTAAAAGAGAAGGAATGGTAGTGATGAAAGATGATATAGTAATTAATGGCAGAAAGGAACACAAGAACATGACAAGAGGGGCTGCTTACATTATTGTTTGTTTTGTTTGTATGTTTGTTTGTTTAAGACGGATTGAACTCTTTGTTGTGTCCTTTTTGCTTTCAAATTTTGATGTTGTTTATACAATTGGAAACCACTATCTCAAGTCATTATGATACTGATAGGATGATTGGCCACTAAGACACTTCAAGTTTCTTTTTATAACAAGGAATCGTTCGGAAAAATTTGAGTTCGATTTTTAAAATAATTTTCAATCAATCTTTAATTATTTGTGGTTCAAACTCAAAATTATTAGAGTCTTTCTGATTTGAATTATTAATTTTGTTTACTCCCTTCCACCATACATGACTCATATGACCACTTAACACAAATTCAGAAAATGATATAAATTAATGATGGAAACAATATCGACATGACAAAAAAATAAAATAATAATATTCGCACTAAAATAATAATATACACCACTACCATAATTATGAAGTAAACAATATCGACTTATAAGTGATGCAAGTAGTATTAATTAGATGATACAATTGAAAAATATAATTAATACTACTATTGCATCGAAAGGGGTCGCTTGTTTTTGGAACGATTCTATTTTACAATTAGGTCACTAATGGAGGGAGTATATTGCCGGTAGAAAAAATGTCACATATAGTCTGCTATGTACATGACAATATAATTAATGACTAGTACTACGTCGAGTACATGGACCATGTGTTGACTATAGATCAGCGAGGCGATCGTATATGATCCTGACGTACGAAGGAGATCCATCAAGGCCAACGGAAGAGGAAGCTCTTATTAGAGGCAGAAGCATAACAAGAGGGCAGCAATGCATATGAGCTACTCCCTACATGCTATCAGATCTGACAATTTGCAAGCACACCTCTGGCTAGTGGGGAGGTAGAGGAGGAGCTCTAACATGTATGTTGTTGTCCTCTATTGCTTATTTAGTGTGATTGTTTATTTGGTTATGTTTGTAATAATTTATGGATAAGTTGTTTTTTTAGGTATGGATAAGTTGTTTTTTTAGGTATGAATAATTTGCACGGATAATTTTGTTTTATTTATAATTTGTATTTGTATGGATGATAATTAATTTGTAATTTGCTGCACTTATTGATTTTTGGTATTTGTACTTTGAATTTTGAAGATTATATAGAAACAGGTTCAATAACACAAAGTAGAACATAGTGTTTTTTTAGAAAAACATAGTTCAAGTTCTCGAGTTTGAATCATATAACCTTGTAGAATTTGAACTAGGAGAATGCATATATTTTCTAATGTGTAATTTAAAATGCATCGACAGTTTGTGTGGTTATTAACACACAGATAATTTGTGTGGACTACAATGCACAACAACTTGTATAAATAGATGTGTTCGATTCATTTTCATTTAAAACACACTACAATAGGAAAAAAAATCCAATTTGTTAAGGATCATCGTCGATGTTACACTAGGCAATCTAAAGCACGAATTGAATCAACTTAATGGTCTTTTCAACTACAACGATGGAATAAGAGTGGACAGTGTTGAGTATTGTCTCCCTCCGTCGACTCAAACAGTCGTGTTAAGTTCACTAACATGAAAATTCAAAGTGACGGCGATGTGAAAACCATGTTCTTCATTTTATTTTGCAGTATATTACCAAGGGACTGATCGAGATAGACGTGACCCTGGCCTGATGTGTTCAAGCTTGATTTGTCTAAGAATCTTTGATGAAATATTTAATTTAGCTCTTCTATAGTCTTGTTTGTGTTTAATTGGTGCTTTTAATTTATGTCAATGTTGTTGTTGATCTTTATTTTGAGGTACTATGTTGTTGTTATTAAAAAATTCATGTATTCTACATCAATTTCTGTAACAGACCAACTTAAACCCTAGAACTCAAAACATACTTGTATAGGTAAAGTCCTAGAAGTAGAACAATTTTTTTTCTTAAAATACATTTTTTTGACACTCAGATGTTAGAACTCAAGCAATGCATTTATGAGATTTCAGAGAGCGCGCAAGAAGAGTGGGGGTGTGAAAAAATTTCACTCATTATTTAGTCCTTTGAACCCTTGATAAATGGGCTCAATTGTAATCTCTCTAATCCAAAGGTAATTTTGTCAAATTAAAGGGTGTGGTGTGGTTAGTAATATGTCCCGGTGTAAGTAGTAGCAGTCATAAATTAATTCTTGCAACATAAGACCAAATCAAACCTAACATGACTTCCTCAAACCAAATTCAAGCCCACAAAAACCTATCACAAACGACACAAAGAACTTCGGTTTCTATTATTTTCACCCTACTTTTTGCTACTATTTTTGTTTATATAAATAACTTTTTGCTACTACTTTGCCACTGCATTTCCTCCCAATTTTAACATTATAAGCTACATTGAGGCAGCATTGCACTAAGAAAAAAAGGATTCTAGTAATCATGAATTCAGCCGGTACTAAAGTAAGTAAAAAGTTTAATTAATAATTGTTCCAAATTTTCAGCCAAAATTTAAAATTATTTGTCTTTATAACGGTAAGTTATTAATTAATTTAGTCAAATTACTTAATTCATGAAAAGGAATGTATATTAGGGAAGAGAAAGAAAAAAGCTTAATTGCGATTTCGGTTACCTTATTTTTATTTAATTTGTGGAATTGGTTTCTTTATTTTAAAATATCTCAGTTTTAGTCTCTCCCTCAAATTTTTTAGCTTCAAAACTATGATATATCATATTTAGATCGAAGTGTTTAGGGTTTTTTTGTTATCATTTTGGTGTTGATCATTCCACGTAATGAAATTGTATGACGCGTCATTTAAAATATGTCACATCATTATTTTTACGTCAAAAAATATGCAAGAAAAACTAAAACTGAATGATTTTAAAATTGGAGCACCAATTTTACGAATGAGTTAAAATAGAGCAATCAAAATTGTAATTAAATCAAAGAAAAACTAGGTAAACAAACAATAGTAAGCTGGAAACATCATAATTTTACTCTGTTCTGTCTTGTTCTTTCTTTTGCTGATGTACTTCTCTTAGTACGGTACACAGTTATTTGTTTCCATATAATAATAATAAGATTTTTATGTTTGAATATGGTTGGTGTTTTAGATTTCGAAACAAATTCTCTGCTCATGATATTGTTGTAATAGTGGATTTTCAACACTCAATTCATCACACACGGTTCTGCAAAATTGATGAATGAGATTTGGCAAGATGCTTGTTTTAAATTTAGTAGGTTGAAAACTTCTAAACATAAATCTTAGTTATCTTAATGAATAGTGAAAGAATTTATGTCTTTAATTTTTGCTACTATTACAGTTGTTGTGGTAATTCTCTTTACATCGTCATAGCCAATTTTAAATTCTTTTTTGGGGAATGGAACAATTTTACTCTCTCCTTTTGGAGAGATTTCACTTTTTAAAATTTATTAAATAATAATTGTGCTTGGTCAATGTTATAAAGTAAACATATTTTATTTTATTTTATTTTAATTTTTTTGAAAACTCGGTATGCGGCCATAGGACCGACTAATCCGATGGGACCAATCTCACCGCCCACTTGCGGGGGGCCCATTTAATGCCAGAGTTTTTTTGCTCTGTATGGACTAGCCCACCGAAATTGGCACCAGAGGGAATCGAATCTGAGACCTTGAGAGGAGCATACTCCAAGGACCCAAGCTAACACCACTAGATAAAGTAAACATATTAATTATCGCAGGGGTCAAGATTCGAACCTCATACATGTTGGATCATGAGAGTAGCTGGCTGGTGAGTTGGATCCCACATCATTATCATTATATTATATTATATATATATAGAAGTTGTTAAGTCTCTAAGTAACCCTAATTTAACCCTACTAAAATCTTAATAACCTTTTTGTAAAGGTTTTATATATTAACCACTATGACATATCAATCAATTTCAAATATTTTTGCAACCAACATGTATTGAATATGCAATCCAATCAATTTTTTCTGTAATATATGTTCAATTTTTTTTCTAAGTCTTCAATTGTTTTATACACCTACCTCTGTAGAAATCGAACCCATGATGTGTCACAACAATATATAATTTAATATTTTTCGTTGCTATGCAAATATTTAATTTGTTTAAATAGAAATCAATTTTTATTTTATAAAGATATGTTATGAATATTTATCGTATATGCTTTGTTTTTTCTCTATATATATCTCAAGTTTAGCTATCACAAACTTGTGTTTCTATTGCTACTATGACTGATCAAAATATTGAATTTCAACTTGCGCTTTTATATTTTATATACTCTAACTATTCATTCTCGCTGCATTTTATATTTACTACTTTCTTTCTCTTTTACACATAACACCATTGAATTCATATCTAATAACTGACTTTTTTTTTACGCATAACATCATTGAATCCATATCCAATAACTGACAATTAGAAAAGTATGTCAATCATTGTCGGATCAAATATCGAACTTATTATGTTCAGTTTCACCATGGTAATGTAAGTATACCTTTTATTTCAACTGAATGTATTGATTGTATTTGAGCATTTCACATTGGTAGAGATTTAACATTGTTATTATTTTTATTTTATGGCACGGTCATGTTACAAAAAATGTTTGCATTTGATTGTGGTGACAACAATGTACATCGTTATGCTACACTTAGCCTTTGTTTGGTAGGAGAGAAAATGAGAAGAGGGAAATAGAAACACGGAAACCAATGTATCCTAGGAGAGAAAATGACAAGAGAGAAAATGAAACACAGAAACCAATGCATGTACTCCCCCTGGTCTCATATATAAGAAACAAAAAAAAAGGCACACCCTTTAAGAAAGTGGAGTAAATGATTAGGAAAAACATGTCATTTCCACTTTTACCCTTACTTTTTGTTTAAATTAAATTATTATTTATTACGGGGAAAAGTAAAACAAAGGATAAAATTGAAATATTCAAAATAAATGTAATGATTGTAGTAACTTTTTCTTATATTTAAGACTTTGTAATTTTTTTTTTTGTTTCTTATATATGAGACCGGAGGGAGTATTTGGATGCATTGGTTTCCGTGTTTCTATTTCTCTCTTCTCATTTTCTCTCCTACCAAACACACCCTTATTGATTTAAATGAAAATCAATTTGAAATTTTAGTTGAAAAAATTAATGGCAACATATATTTTAAACATGGATGGTCTGCATTGCGTGATTTTTATAATATTCAATATGATGTTTGAGTGATTTTATTATACACTGGAATGAGTTAGTTTTGACTGATTTTAAAAGACAAATTTGATTGTGTCATTTATTAAAAAAATTATTATAGTTCTTTTTATATATATTATGAAAATCTACAAAACCCGTGCGATAGCACGGGTCGGTGTCATTTATCTTACAATGTTAGGTTTATGAGTCATCTCACTTATAAAGTGTTTAATTTTAACTTATCTAAACAATGTGATACTTAATTCACACTTGCCACCACAAAATATCCCACTTATTCACCTTAAGCTGAAATTTCTAGGAAGCGAATTACTTACTTGACAAAAAAGTGATCTAAAAGAGTATTAATCAATGAAACTATTAACCATTTTACAATTGTACAAGACTAAACTCTTACCATTCAAGTCACTGCTAGTTGAATTCAAGCATATGCAATATGGTCAGTTACTGATTAAGAGTATTTAGTATATATTTTGGTTAGTTATCATAATGAATTTATGTGGCTGGTTGGTGTAGTACTAAGATATGGTTGAGTGTACTGTGTGTATATATAGCAAACAGTATGCAACATGGTTAATTGGATTATATTATAAGTCTATTCATATATAGTTGCTTCTGATTTTAATTAGAAGTTATAGTGTAGAGGATGTTTGGTTGGAGTCTTGTAGAGATGAATTGCGAATTAAATTGTTGCTTGCAAAATCAAAATAGATGGAATAAACGGAGCAGGGGGCAATTTGATTGACGTTTTACAATTTCAGTGGAGTATTTTCTTATTTTCAAACTTTAGGGAGGTATTTGACATTTCACTCCGTAATTATTGGGTACAATTGAAAAATATTGTATTGAAAAGTGAAAATGGCATTCATATAACACTATAGTTAGACCATACTTCAAACTCATATAACACTGATAGAGGTATTTATATATCACCTATCAAAAAAGTTCTTACACCGACGAAAGTTGAATTCATATATTTATAAAATACGAGTCAACTCTTTATCAACTGAATTAAATAAAACCAATTTAAATGTTGCTTGCTTGGTATCTTTTAGAACCACCCCGTAATAATTTATGAGCACTGCTGTTTTGGCCTACCAATTCAATAAGTTCATGTTTTGTTTGTTGGGGTCTAGGAGAGCTCGAGAAAAAAACTGGTCGAATGCCTCAAAATCACAGGAGAGGGAGACGTCACATCTCCACCCAAAATCTTAAAATATTAGGTTAATGAGTCACATCTCTTATACAGAGAACATTCTTCTAAATCATAGTCATTGTAAGACTTATCGTTCACAGTTGAAACCAAACAATCTCCCCCCAAGATCTGAGTTCCCACATTCTATAGTTGATCAAATATATATCAAGAACCACTCCTACTCACCCACCAAGCCAAACCAGAGCTCTGATACCACTTGTTGGTGAGTCAAGGGGAGCTCGGGAGAAACATCTGGTCAAATGCTCGAAGACCAAGAGAGGGAGACGTCACATATTTAATTAAGACATTAGGTTAATAAGTCACTTCTCTTATAAATAGAACATTCTTCTCAATCATAGTCGATGTGAAACGTAATTACTCACAATTGAAACTCAACATTGTTCGCCCACAAAAGTTTATTTTTTATTTTTAATGCCAGAGAGGACTAATGAGATGTGAATTACTACTGTCATTACAAACTAAATTGTCAGAATGTAGGTTATGTATAACCGTCTAATTGGAATGACGTTTAAATGATTAAACGGTTGAACTCTCATTTAGCTTAATTGAATGGTCCAATCTATCACGCTCTATTTACTCATTCGAATAATTAATCAATAATCAATTCTCTAGATGATATGACTACTAAAAAAATTTCTTGTGCATATTCTTTTGCTGATGTACTTCTCTTAGGATTATATATAATCAAATCAAGAATATTACATGTACCTCCCTAAGTGGTAAAAAATTCATGCATCTAATACGACACAGTTATTTGTTCAATTTGGTTGCTCCATATAATAATAAGATTTTTATGTTTGAAGAAGGTGTTTGAATATGGTTGGTGTTTTAGATTTTCGAAACAAATTCTCTTCTCATGATATTGTTGTAACGGAATTTTCAAGACTTAAATTCAGCACATGCATGGCTCTGCAAAATTGATGAATGAGATTTGGCAAGATGCTTGTTTTAAATTTAGTAGGTTGTAAACTTCTAAACATATATCTTAGTTATCATAATGAATAGTGAGAGAATTTATGTCTTTAATTTTTTGCCACTATTACAGTTGTTGTGGTAATTCTCTTTACATCATGGACATTATATATTACGTCATAGTCAATTTAAAAAAAAAAAATAGGGTATGGAACAATTTTACTTTCTCGATTTCACTTTTTTTAGATTTATTGAATAATAATTGTGTCAGATCTATGTTATAAACTAAATACATTAATTATTCAATCAATCTTAAGATATGAAGTATCTCTTATAAAAAGGACATGAGGTGTCCAGTAAGTTTACCTTAGTTAATAAGAATATTGCATTATGGGCCCGTTTGTTTTGGATTTTTTTGAAAATAGATTTTGTAGTGTTAGAAAATTTTGTATAAAAGAAATTTGGCTTTAATGCAGTTTTGATCCCCCTATTTTGAAAAACTTGAACTTTTGATCCCCAATTTTAAAAGCCAACTTTTTGATCCCCCTATTTTGAAAAACTTGAAGTTTTGATCCCCCAATCAAATTCGGTCAAATTTATGATGATGTGTCAACCTCATTGATGACGTGGCAGTGTCTATGTGTCAACTTCATATTCCATGTCATTATTATTTTTTAAATAAAATATAATGTTTTAAAAGATTAAAAAAATAAAAAAATAAATTAATAATAATTAAAAAATAGTAAAATTAACATCTATACATATATATGATTAAAAATCAATAAACCATTCTAATATATAATTAAAAATCAGTAAATTATCCAAACATATAATTAAAAATCACTAAATTGCCCAAATATATAATTAAAATTCAATAAATTGCCCAAATATATAATTAAAATTCAATAAATTACCAAAATATATAATTAAAAATCACTAAATTACCAAATATATAATTGAAAGTCAATAAATTATCCAAATATATAATTAAAAATCACTAAATTACACATAAATTGACCAAAACACGAGCTAATGATGAATCAAACAGAGGAATGATAACTTGCGGAGGAATGATGAAAACAAGCGTGATGATACATCAAAGAAGATGAAAGACTGAGATGGAGATCATCGAGATGGGTGGCACTAGGGTTCCATGATTTGAGAACTGGATTACTTTGTGCGTGTCTGATTCTTCTACAATTCGTCCCTTTTGATCATCTGCGTTTTTAAATTATTTTAAATTATTTAATTAATTATTTTATTGTTTTAAAGATTTGATAAAAAAAATTGATTTAAATATATTGTTTTAATATTTGATTTAACAATTTGATAAAAAAAATATTTGATTTAAATATATTGTTTTAATATTTGATTTAAAGATTTGATAAAAAAAAAACTGAATTAAAAAAAAATTAAAACATAATATTTTATTTATAAAAAATAATGACATGAAATATGAGGTTGACACATAGACACTGTCACATCATCAATGAGGTTGACACATCATCACAAATTTGACAAAAATGAGTTGGGGGATCAAAACTTCAAGTTTTTCAAAATAGGGGGATCAAAAAGTTCAAGTTTTTCAAAATAGGGGGATCAAAACTGCATTAAAGCCAAGAAATTTATAAAGAATTTTTTTATAAAAGCTTCAAATGAAAATTTTGTTTGAATAGTTATTCTTAAAATGTTATTTTAGGTATTTCATCATTTTATTGAAAAAAATTTGGATATCAAAATTTCAAAGAATCACTTAATTTTGAAACTATTTCAAATAGATTTTCACAAAAATCATTTTTGAAATACAACTTTTTGAAAAAATTGCAATTTTGACTATGTTTTGAACTTCAATAATGTACATTTATGTTATATGATGTCAAAATTAGTGTTTCAATTTAGAAAAAACGAATACAAAAAAACTTGTAATATTTTGAAAAACGGTTTTACAATATCTATTTTAAAAAATACAAAGGAAAAATCTATTTTTTTTAAAGTTGAAACAAACGGCCCTATATATCATATATGCAGGGTCAAAGTTTGAATCCTGGACATCCTATTTATTCACCTTAAATTGAAATTTTTAATCACTAGACTACTTGAAGAAAAAGAGATATAAAAGAGTACTCCATCTGGTCCTAATTATAAGAGAATTTTTTTTGAAGAGAATCAAACCTGAGACATTAATTAAGGAGGAACAAACTCTCATGTCCCAATGTAAAATTTTACCTTACAAGAGAAATTTTACTTTTAGGTTTATTGAAAAACCAATGTATTTGGACTAGTCTAGATACATTAATTTTGCAATCAATCTAAAAAGTAAATTTTTTCTTATAATCAGGACGGGAGGGATTATTAATCAATGAAACCATTAACCATTTTACAATTATCGAGATAAAATTTGTTCTCATGTACCTTGAGTCTAGAATACTAAACTTTTACTGTTGAAGTCACTGCCAGTTGAATTCAAGCATATCAGTTGGTTCGTTATCATAAATTCATAATGAATTTATGTGGCTGGTTGGTGTAGTACCAAGATATGGTTGAGTGCAATGTCTATATATAGCACATAATATATGCAACTGCATTAATTGGATATTATAAGTCATATTCATATATAGGTGCAGAGATGAATTGCCAATTAAAATGTTTTGTTAAAGGGTCCGTTTGTTATACATTTTTTGAAAATAGATTCTTACAGTGTAATTTAGGGTTTGTTTGTTTCAGCTTTAAAAAAATAGATTTTTTCTTTATGTTTTTGAAAATAGATTTTATAAACGTTTTTCAAAATATTACAAATTTTTTTATATTCGTTTTTTCTAAATTCAAACACTAATTTTGACATCATATAACATAGACGTACATTATTAAAGAACAAAAAATAGTCAAAATCTCAATTTTTATAAAAAGTTGTATTTCAAAAATGATTTTTATGAAAATCTATTTGAAATAGCTTCAAAAAAAGTGATTTTTTTGAAATTTTGATATCCAAATTTTTTTCCAATAAAATGATGAAATACCTAAAATAAGATTTTAAGAATAACTATTCAAACCAAATTTTCATTTGAAACTTTTATAAAAAATTTCTTTGTAAAATATTTTTGCACAAAATTATATTACACTATAAGAATCTATTTTCAAAAAATCTATAACAAACTGGGCCGTAATTTTGTGCATAAAAAATTTAATTACAAAGATCAAATTTTGTTTATTTTGTTTGCCTAAAATAACTTCATGGATTTTACTTTTGTTAGCAAAGATCAAATTGAAATGAAATGCACCAATGAACCCAAAAATTCAATTAATCCTATTTTATTTGTTTTTCCATTTTCAAGTCCAAACAGAAGAGAAACAAAAAAAAAATTGATCTTTATTAATTCAAGAATCAGTTTCACATCATTAAAAATCAATTACTCGAGATCAATTGAAAAATTTAAATGTTATTATTATTATTTTAAATTCTATTAGCAGTGTTATCTTCTTTATCTTTTTTAGTAATAATGTTATCACATGTTGTATTTATTTATTTTTAATCATTATGTATTATTTATCTTATTGTTTTAATAGTAAAAAAAGTAGTGTTTAAAAAATATATTTTTTAATGATTTAATTTTTTATGAAGAAACATTTAGATGGGCAAGATTCTGGGAGCTCACTATATTTAGAGCAGATTCAAACTCATATAACACTGATACTAGAGATGTCAAAACGCGATCCTAAACAGACCGGTCCAAAGGGATTCAGGTTTTATCGGACTGGGTCAAAAACCCTATTTAAATATAGGCTCTAAAAAGACTATCTGAGTTCGGCTCTATAAAGGCTGCGAGCTTGACGGACTACCCATCTTAATTTATTTTACATTTTTTGTGAAAAATAAGGTAAAATAGTCTACCATAATAAAATTTAAAATTGGTTCACAAGACTAATGAAGAAACACAAGGAACAAGATTAAAAGAAGTTCTAAAAAATGCAAATGGATGATATCATTTGTGCAATTTTAAAATAATATTTTGAATGTGAAATAAAAGAGATTGTGAAGTTGCACAAAAAATTATAAAATAATTACAAGTCATAGTTTATTAATCATATATAATTTAGTGTAGCGATTCAGGTAGGAGTGTTATTGGACGGATTTGGATTGATTTTTTGTTAATCCAATATCCGAACCAATGAACTCTCGATTGGTTTTGTTTTTGGTCTTTTTCAAAAATAAAACGGAACCAAACTAATCGGTTTTGTTTAGATACATTAATCGGTTTGCAGCGCTTTTTTTCGATGTATTCCCTACTATTATTTTTTTGTTCGATATATTTCTTGTTATAATTTTTAGTATGCAGGAGCACATTTCACTATTTCAGAGTTAATCCGTCAGATAATAAAAATAATTGCAAGAAAATATAATGTCACATTACCAAATAGGAATAGGGGAGAGATTCGATAGTGCCTAACCACTTGTCTCATCTTGAAGTTATCTTATCCGTTTTTGTTCAAACTATCTTTATCAATTTATAAGTGAATGCAAATTTACTTTTCTGTTTATTTCCTAAGTGATACTAATTACTTTGGCATGATTCCGGTGGAGACGAATTTTTATAAATTTTATTACTTGACGATAAACTGGTGCACTTGCCAGCAATCAGTCAATATGCTCAACCTATATTTTCAAGCTTGATTTGTCTGAGAATTTCTTATGAAATCGTTGCATGCATGGTTGAACTCAAGGGAGATGAAATAATTAATTTAACTCTTCTATTGTCTTCTGAATTGAGTTGCAATTTCGGATCATGAGATTATAACTTCAAAAATGACATCAATGAGATCCTATGATCTGAAATTGCAACTCAATTCAGAAGATATATTCCAAAACAGTAAAAAAAACTACCAATGAGATCCTAATATCCGAAATTTATGCCCTAGTGGATCCTATGATCCGAAACACTGTTAGAAGTAATCAGAAATTAATATTGTGTAGATCCATCCATGGATTTGTCCATGTATTATATTATCGTTCAACACATAACCAACACAATAAATTATTAAACAAAGATTTGTTACACAATTCATTACAAACACATTGCTTTAAGTTGAATGATATATGGCATGAAAAAATGCATAGTGCATTTTCCTCATTTTTCGTTCTCATCACAGGTAACAGGATTTTGAAAGATAGGATCTCATCAATACCAATTTCAATTTGAACCATTTCGAAAGATACGATCCCATCAATTCCAATTTCGGAACGTATCTTCCAAAATGTGCTAAGGGTATTTTCATAATTTTGGGGACTTGAAAGCAATCGAGGGGCCTAAAAAAGCAGCTTTCTAAGACCAAACCAAACCAAACATGACTTCCTCAAACCAAATTCAAACCCACCAAAACTTATCACAAAGAACTTCGGTTCCTGTTGTTTTCACCCTACTTTCTATATATATATAACTTTCTGCTACTACTTTGCCACTTCATTTTCTCCCCAATTTTAACATTGTAAGGAAGTATACTTTGAGGAGGGTTCTAGTATTCATGAATTCAAAATATCTCAGTTTTAGTCTCTCACACGGATTTTCGAGCTTCAAAATTATGATATATCATATTTAGATCGAATTGTTTAGGGATTTTTTTTAAAAAAATTTATGGGCATTTGAAATTCTGGCATAGTCCAAATGGGGTGCCAGATGTGCCCACCTTTGCGCCTACAACGTTCACAGCAGAAGCAATAAACGATAAATAACTGGAAAATAAATCACGCACTATGTTGTTAAACCAATTCGGCGTAAATACGACCTACTCTGGGTGCTACCAAGCCAGGAGAGAATCCACTATAATAGTTCTAGTTCTAAGTTCTCAGCAAACGATTCGTTTACAACTTATCACCTAGACACTACTCGTGCTTAATTCAACCTAGGAACTCCTAGACCTGAGACCCGGTCTCACCTCCCCTCTATCACACAACCAGCGTGATATTCAAAACAGTAACAACACAGAATTTCGAAGACACACTTCAAACACAAACTACCTCCGTACTTCAAAGCTTAGAGTAGTTCACAAGATTACAACTCAAAGAACAACAGTCCTAAGCATGCATCAGAATGATACACGATAGACTCACAATTAACAAGGCAAAAACACACTAAAATCCTAAGACTCAATTTGCGGCTTACTCAATAGATTTCCTAAAGTAATTAGGTTTGAGGTCTTCAATATTTATAGCCTGAGTTAGCATGGGCTGATCACCAATTTCGGGCTTCAAAAAATAGCTGAGATATAGGATAAGTCCAGCACAATCAAATTCCTCAAACAAATCCAACCAATTCCTAAAATATAGGCATATCTTTAGGAAGTGATTCAAATAACGCCTTCTTCATGAAGTAAACCGAAATTCTTGTCTTGGGGAACAAGCAAGGTGTTTAATGGATATGTTTCACAAATAAAACGCGTGGTCAATATATAAATAGGCGCGCTCATTTTCAGGCTTCAGGATGTTGTTCCAAATGTTGCCACATTTAATCCAACATCTGACTAAATCTTGTTTTTGCAAAATGTAGCCAATTTCAAAAACCCAACAACATTGATCATTCCACGTCATTAAATTGTATGACATATTATTTAAAATATGTCATGTCACTATTTTTAGGTCAAAAAATAAGCGAGAGAAACTAAAACTGAATGATTTTAAAATTGGGGCACCAATTTTACGAATGAGTTAAAATAGAACAATAAAAATTGTAATTAAATCAAAGAAAAACTAGGGGAACAAACAATAATAGTAATAAGCTGAAAACATCATAATTTTACTCTGTCTTGTCTTGTTCTTTTTGTATAGATGATATGACTACTTCATTTTTCTTGTGCAGATTCTTTTGCTGATGTACTTCTCTTAGGATTTTATCTGATCAAAACAAGAATATTACATAGTACCTACCTAAGTGTTAAAAAAATTATGCATCTAATATGACACACAGTTATATGTTTCCATATAATCATAAGACTTTTATGTTTGAATATGGTTGGTGTTTTAGATTTGGAAACAAATTGTCTGCTCATGAATCATGATATTGTTGTAATAGTGATTTTCAACACTCAGTTCAGCACACGGTTCTGCAAATTTGATGAATGAGGTTTGGCAACATGCTTGGTTTAAATTTAGTAGGTTGTAAATTTCTAAACATAAATCTTAGTTATCATAATGAATAGTGAGAGAATTTATGTCTTTAATTTATGCTACTATTACAGTTGTTGTGGTAATTCTCTTTACATCATCATGGATATTATATATTACATTAGCCAATTTAGAAATAAAAATAAAAATTGGGGAATCAAACAATTTTACTCTCTCGGATCGGAGAGATTTCATTTTTGTAGATTTATTGAATAATAAGTGTCTAGTCTAAAGATATGAAGTGTCTCTTATCAAAAGAACCTGAGATGTCATGTATGTAAGTTTAGATAAAATTTACATTATATATGGATGTTGCATTATATATGCAGGGACCGAGGTTTGAACCTCGGACATCACACTTATTCACCTTAAGGTAGAATTTCTAGCTACCAGATCACCTGGAAAAAAAAAAATCTAAAGTATTAGATAAAATTTGCATGTACAAGACTAAATTCTTACAATTCAAGTCACTGCCAGTTGAATTCAAGCATATGCAATATGGTCAGTTACACATTAAGTGTATTTAGTATATATTTGTGTTGGTTATCATAATGAATTCATGTGGCTGGTTGGTGTAGTACCAACTGGATTAATTGGATTATATTATAAGTCATATTCATATATAGCTGCTTCTGATTTTAATGAAAAGTTATAGTGCTGAGGAGATGTTTGGTTGCAGAGATGAATTGCAAATTAAAATGTTGCTTGCTATAAAATGTTTGCTTGCTTGATCATGTACCTTTTAAAACCAAGTTGTAATAATTTATAGCATGATTCTTTTATTGGTGAACTGGTTAATGTTTTCTTTGCCAAAAATAACTTCAAGGTTTTTACTTTCGTAAGCAAAGATCAAATTGACATGAAATGCACCAATGACCCAATTAACCAAAAATTCCATTGATCCAATTATTATTTTTCTTTCCATTTTCAAGTCCAAACAGAACAGAAACAAAACAAAAACAAATGATCTTTTATTAATTGAAGTATCAGTTTCACATCATTAAAAACAGAATAATCGATCCTAAACAGGCCGGTCCAAACGGACTTCAGGTTTTATAGAGCTAGGCCAAAAGCCCTATTTAAATACGGGCTCTAAAAACACTACCCGAGTTCGACTCTATAAAGGCCGCGAGCTTCCCATATTAAGTTTTTATGACATTTTTTGGTAAAAAAATAATGTAAAATAGTTTACCACAATAAAATTTAGAATTGGTTTACAAGACTATGAAAAAAGAAACACATGAGGAAAGAAATTGTGAAAAATGCAAATTGATGATATCACACGTGCAACTTTAGAATAAGATTTTGAATGTGAAATAAAAGAAATTGTAAAGTTCCACAAAGAATTATAAAATAATGACAAGTCATATTTTATTAATCATATATAATTTAGTGTAGGGAGTCAGGTGTTAACCAATGAAACCATTATGGGACTGTTTGTTTCAGCTTTAAAAAAATAGATTTTTTCTTTATATTTTTGAAAATGGATTTTATAAACCGATTTTCAAAATATTACAAGTTTTTTTTATATTCGTTTTTTTTCTAAATTCAAACACTAATTTTGACATCATATAACATAGACGTACATTATTGAAGAACAAAAAATAGTCAAAATCTCAATTTTTATAAAAAGTTGTATTTCAAAAATGATTTTTATGAAAATCTATTTGAAATAGCTTCACAAAAAATGATTTTTTTGAAATTTTGATATCCAATTTTTTTTTCAATAAAATGATGAAGTACCTAAAATAAGATTTTAAGAATAACTATTCAAACCAAATTTTCATTTTAAGCTTTTATAAAAAAAAAAATTTGTAAATTTTTTTTATACAAAAATTTCTAATACTACCAAATCTATTTTCAAAAAAATCCAAAACAAATGGCCCTATATTAAATCATTGTAGAGTACTTAGTTTAGTTTTTATTTTAATTTTTTGGGGTTTATTTTTCTTTATATGGGTAACGGGCTACCCGTGACCCTGCGGGCTAGCCCATATTTTAAACGGAATATTTTAAAACCGAAGTTCAACATTTACTTGGATTTGGTGGCCGACTTGTAATGGCTAGCCAATTTTGACAGCACTAACTTGATATAGGTACTTATAGATCACCTATCAAAGAGGTCCTCATACTGACGGAAGTTGAATCCATGTCCTTATGAAATATGAGTCATCTCTTTATCAACTGAATTAAATAAAATCTACTACTTATAGATACAAAATTTATACCGCTCTTTAACAGTTTGATCGTTTTAAGACTGTATTTTGAGATCGTTGAAATTTTAACTATTTAGTCAATAGATCATATATATAATCATATATATAAGTTATAGCATATCTATAATAATTAGAATACATCATGAGCAGCGTACATTTTTAGAATTCTAGAGACAACTGGTGAGAGAGCAAGAATGAGAGGCAAACTATCCTCGTCACCGTCTAAATTGTCAGGATGTAGGTTATGCATAACCGTCTGATGAGATGACATGTAGGTTATGCATAACTCTCATTGAGCTTAACATTCCTGCACCTCCAACTCCTTGATTATTAGTTCAATCACAGTTCAACCAGTTGAATTACTCATCGATCTCATCCAATCACGTGCCATTTAAAAAGAAGAATCCATCAAATAATTAATCAATAATTAGTGCTTAATATATAACAATAAGCCATAATTTGTATTAATAAAAGAATCGTCAAAAAGAAATTAAATTGTATTTTTTAAAACACAATTAACCCACAGTTCAATTAGGATTCTAAAACTTATATTGTATTTTAGAAATGAATTTCTTAAATATTTTTAAATTATAAAAAAGGATTAAAAACACAATTTAACCCCACATATTCGTGTTTTTCAACATATTCATCATGAAGAGATAAAACTGGTTAAAATTGTGTTTGATCTGATAAAAAATAAAAAATTGAATATAATAATTTCAGTTATACTGTGTTTGATTTAATATAGTTCTTGGGACTAGACAAATTGATGGCCAAAAGACTATACAAAAACTAAAATTCATGTACATCACAAAATCACAGGACAAATTTTTGTCCTAACAAATACAAGTTGTCTAAAATAGAAATAATATTTTGTCCACCGAATATAGAAAATAAGTTGTTCAATGCCTTGAGAATTTGTTATGTATCCTTATATGTTTACATATTTTTTACCGATCAAATCCAACCCTAAATCTTGTGGACATGAACCCAACATTTAAGTTCTCCCACTCAAATTGTTAGGACCCCTCCTCAATGATAATATATATGATTTTTTGATAGATGTATATAGTTTTAAAAATTGTTCTTTAAGTCCACATACGCTAAAAAGATTCCAATAATAAGAATAGTTTAGGGGGACTTATAAACATATGAAGAAATTTTAATAGCAATTTCCTATAGTTTGTGTAGAGTATTATCCTTGAGTTGATTCTATATACTTGGCCCAAATACCAAATTAAGAGGAAAATAATAATTTTAAAGGTCCAAATCTGTTGAGCCTTCTATATGATTTTCTCCACTTACAACTATTACAGCATCCTGCCATAGGGTGACTTTAGAGTCCTCCTAATTAGGTAACTTCATTTAGAGTTAATAAAGAGAGTATCTAATGGGTGCCTAATTACGATAGCTTCTTAAAGTTATTGGTATTTTTAAAATCTTTTGAAAACAAAATAAAAATATATCACGTTTACCAACAATGAATTAGTGTAAATGGTAAGAGTCGTGAGTTCTTCAAATAGATAGTCACCAGTTCGATTTCTGATTTCTAAATTGATGTTTTGGAGGACTGTGGTTGTTTTTGGTGTGGCTTTATTCTTTGACTTGCAATAAATACGATCTAAACAATTTTATATAATCTCTTGTAAACTAAATTTTATGTTTTTGGTCTTTTAAATAAAATTCAAGATTTTTGGGAAAATCATATCAACAAAAACAATAAATCGATTCTCATTGACTACATTACAAACCAAAAAAGTAAAAAATCGAACAAGTCCCTCTCCTAACTTTCTTGTCAAGAAGAGAAAGCCATCATAAGGGCCGGGAGTACTACTTGGAATCAAGTTCCATAATTCCATAATTCACCACAAGAGGTAAAAATAAGTTGGATGAGGTGAAGAACAAAAAAAATATGATTCAATTCCTATACATCAATAAAGCAAAAAGCTCATAGAAATCAAGTTTATAGTTCCACAATGAGGCCAAAAATAATTTATTTATTTAATTTAATAAAATAAAATAAAAAAATAAAATAAAAATAATCCCAAGTAAAAGTACAAGACAACTTCAATTTTTAAAGCTCATGATTCCATTGTGTTTGTATAAGTTCCAAACTCAAGCTTTTGGCGTTTGGCTTTTAGCACTAACTTATTATTCCTTACCATATTTTTGAAAGTTACCATAAAATCAACACAAAAACATTAGAAAGAGTGTGACAATGAGAACTTAAAATAAATATGAAAAAGTCCAAAGTATAGTCTACATTATATATAGTACTATACCGCGTGCTATAGCTCTTTAATTCTTTGTCCATATACATAACGTTCAATATATAACTCAAACTAAAATTGGTGCTATACTCATTACTTATTCAATCATGCATATATCACATATATCCAATTTTAACCTTAATGTACCTTTAATATAGGACATATATACTGTCCAATTTCATCATTACTATCATTATGATAAATTTTTGTATCCAATCACAAAGTATTTTTTCTTGGCTATAGCAATAGCACTATGATGTATTTGTTGTTAGTGGCACTGCATTTTCAGTCTGGTGAATATTGTTAGAACTGGAAACGATGTTTGTTTCATTGTAAGGAAAGTATGAAGCCATTGTATCTTAATGGGGTTGCAATCATTTGTGTTCTATTTTGGAGTACTAGTATATAGTATTTTGGAGTTTACTATATTTGAATCTATATGTAATGTAATTAGTACTTTATGTAACTTAATTCTTTTACTAATTCTTATTTTTAGCATACATAGATTTTGTTAATTTAATGTAACCCATATTTGAGGGTTTTTTAATCGGTAAATATATTATAACACTCAACCATAAATATAAGACATATGAATGGTGAGAAAAATTATAAAATTGCAAAAACAAAAATTATAAATGGTGAGAAATATTATAACATCATTTGAAATTCAAACAAGGACACACTATCATACTACTCCAACTCCATCTCCTACCCAGAAAACCAAAACTCGAGCAGAACATTGTCGAACTGAAGCAGAACAGAACAATCTCTCACTGATAAGCACCCTTGCCAGACTAAACTCTTTTAAGCTAAAAGTAAACGTCGTCAATCAAACACACTCTACACAGATCTCAACAAACTACAACCCACTAAAGCAATAATTGGTTCGATGGAGACCGTCAGAAATCTCAAGTCTAAACAAAAAATCAACATTTGCAATTTGATTGTGTGGTGGCTGAAAAAAACTCCAAAATTACATGTCGGCAGAGTAAATATTTTCAACTGAGAGATTCGTTTTGATGAATGTTTATTAAAAAACTAAAAATAATGAATATGTGAACAAATTTGCAGCACCCAAATGTGTCCAGATATGTAATGGTTACTCATTTGGAACATTACTTTCACCACAATCATGAATTGGCCAACTCTTTGGAGCTTTGGGAGCTCATTTGGAACACAGTTGTTTTGCAAAGAGAGATTAATTTGTCATTGTTTTCTGTTGATTTGGTTGGAAGTATTTGAGTTTTTTTATGCAAGCATTTAAGTTATTTGGAAAGAAAGAAATTCGCTTGTAATTTTAGAAATAAAGAGTAGTTTCAAATGCAGTTGTTCGATAAATTAAATTACAATTCTTGTTTAGAGACAAAAACACCGTTTTTAATTTATGATTTAAATTTGTGGTGGACTAACTCTACAACTTGTATAGGGTATTCCTTTCGTTGATCTCTTCGTTTATGTTCCGTTCGCTTGTTAACACCTTGTATCCGAAACTTTAATTTTCTCCTTCTTGACACATTTTATGTTTGAATGAATTTTTAATATCATTTGTTTTTAGCTTCTTTTAAAAAAATAACTATAGACAACAATTAATAGAAATATCTATGTTAACAAATAACAATCACACCATGAGAAAAATCAATTACTACTAGTATGTTATATTAAAAAGACATTATTTACCATGTTAATTTCCATCAATGAAATATTGTTTTATTAAAGCCAATGCCAAATAAACACAAATATTTTAAAAGTGTCTTTTTATCCAACTTTCCATTTTCATGCTGTTGATTGTCATCATCTGCATCACTACACTTACAATAATTTAACTGTTGCAATCTTTACACAATAAAAAAGGACACAATATATAGAGAGGGGGTCCATAGCCAAAGGGTAAGGGTTTGAATGGATTGATGAATAGTTTGAAAAAGGTTACTTATTGATATTATTGGCTTTTTTAGGGGTCCTATATGCACTACTACCTGCCCTAAAGTTCAAACAAGCCTAAGTAAAAAAAAAAGGTTCAATGTTAATAGGAAGTGCATTAAATTTGTCCCTTCCTCAAGTAGATAGGTAGCTATAGCTCTATAGTACTCATTTATCAAGTAGTCTAAAACTAGCTTACAGAAACCCCCACGTGAAAATCAACCAAGGTCCATTCCCTTGCTACCTCACCTTCTTCAACTACTCATTAAATGTAACAAAATCATATGTGTCCTTAATTTTATTATGGAGCTAAGATGTTTGATACTGTATTATTTTTATTCTTATATACAAGTGTCAATGTAGTACAGGATGTTTTAATATAGGAAAAGAGTCATGTTAAACAGTGCTTCCGGAACACTTGTTAAGCATATTAAAAAAAGAAATGAAGGATAAAATTAATGTTGAAAAGATTCTTTTTTACACTTTTGAGACATTGAATGCACAAATTTCGAAACAGAATTTCCATATTTATATGCTTAACTAGTGCCCCAGGGACACTGTTTAGCATTTTCCATAGGAAAATGATAAACAATGTCTCTCGAGTACATTTATCCTAAATTATAACTAAAAATTCACTTTTTAGATTCATTAAATACTTGATGTATCTAGTCTACTCCCTCTAATCTTTAATATAAGAAGAAATTCACTTTTTAGATACATTGGAATATTGATGTATCTAGACTATATCATAGACTAGATACATTAATATTTCAATGTATGTAAAAGGTGAACTTTTTCTTATATTAAGAATCGGAGGGAGTATATTATAGTTTAGATACATCAGTTATTCAATGAATCTGAAAAGTTGATTTTTGCTTATAATTAAGGATAAATTGAGTACTGTTTAAGGAAACAAATATAGTAATATGACATTGGAGCTTGTGCAACCAACTTCTCAAAAATCTAAAAATGTAATTTTAATTTGAAACTTTTTGTTTTTGGGTTCCTTAACCAGTGTCCCGGTTAGCATGACCCTTTTAAATATATGTAGGGTCGTGAGTAGGGGTGTAAGCGGATCAGAAAAATCCAATTGAACCGACGATCCAAACCAATCCAAACCGAAAAAAAACCGATTCTTATGGTTCGGATAAAAAACCGATGTGGTTTGGTTCGGTTCTCGGATCAAATTTTAAAAACCGATGAACAAACCGAACCAAACTAATATATATATTATAAAGTTTTTTTTTTACAAAATATATATTATTATTAAGTAAAATTTTTTTAGGTAGCCCACATATATTAAAAAAACAAAGGGAAAATACATTAATCTTCCCTTAGCTTTGTGTATATGTCACTAACACCCCCTCTATTTTATAACTTGCCAGAGACCTTCCTGCCGTCAATAACTGTTAAGTCTCTGCTAAAAAAAAATCTTTTTTTTAATGACAAATTGTTAGTTGTTAATATATTATATTATATATTAGTTTTTCTCGTTGTCGAGACTTGAGCCTTGGACCTCCAACTCCTTTAACCCTTAGCTCAACAGGTTCAACCAGTTGTGCTCCCACCCCATTAAAAAAATGGCATATCTTCCATTATCATATTTGTTGTTCTATGCAATTGTGTTTCTTTTGTCCCTTCATATTCCAAGTTAGTGCATGCATTCCCAAAAATAAAGTAGGCACAACTACTTATAAAAAAAATTGTGTATACTCACATCACAATACAAATCCTAACTTAGAAACTCTCAGACTCAGTCTCCTCATAGTCACAGTTGCAAAAAACCACATGCTGCTCTCATTTCTCACCACTCAATATTGCGCAAACAACACAACACTCTCACGTTGTTCTGCTCTCATATATTTTATCTCAAACTCTCAAAAAACAGTAACCTCTCATGTCAAGCGTTGCCGGAATACGTCTTACTAAGAGTGAAGTTAAATTATTTAATGAATTGTATTTTGTATTTCATGAACTTATTTGATGAACTTATAGGAAAAAAATATATCGGAAAAAAAATAATAGCATGAAATACATCGAAAAAATACGCTATAAAACCGATTAAAGTATCCGAACCAAACCGAACCAAACCGACGAGTTTGGTTCGGATTCATTTTTGAAAAACACTAAAAACCGAACCAATCGAGAGTTCATTGGTTCGGACATCGGATTCACTCGAAACCGATCCAAACCGGTCCAATTACACCCCTAGTCGTGAGGGGTCCGGGCATCATCACATTGAGGTTTAAACAACTACACAAGTGAGTTGGACACCACATTTTTACCAGAATCTTAAGGCTCCAATGTGGAACTCAACTCATACTTGAAATACCAACAATCTCTCCCTGAAGTGTGAGTTCATCCATTTATTGTTGTGGCAAGTGTGAGTGAGTTAAGTCTCGCATTGCTTAGAAAAGTGGAGGTTGAACATTTTATAAGTGAGAGGCTCAAAAACCTAACGCCTTAAGGTTTTGGGTTAGAGTACGGTGTCCAACTCACTTGTAGAGTTGTTTTTAAGCCCGATGTGGATGATCCCCGGCTGCCCCCTCGTGACCTAGCATTTTTATGGGTATGCTCCCCCTCGAACGGAAGTTTTTCATCCACTTGTACCGTCGTTGCTTGGTCCATCGGGACACGCCGCCTGAACACCCTGATCAAGAAAACTTTCAACACAAGGTGCTAGTTCAATCATCGGCTCTGATACCACTGTTGGGTCATGATGGAGTCTGGGGGATCATCACATCGGACCTTGAACAACTACACAAGTGAGTTGGACACCACACTTTTATACAAAACCTTAAGGCTCCAATACGGGACTCAAGCCATACTTGCAATACCAACAATATAGTACTAGTAACGAAATACTCCCTCTGATCCTTTTTATAAGGAACAATTTAGAAAAAACACATAGACCAAGGAACCTTATCTTTCTTATTAAAAATATTAAAATTTTACAATCAATTCCAAAATTAACCTTTAGTGTATAGGAAATATATCACTCTAATTAATGCATAACATTGAAATGGATTACATTTGATATAATTTAATAGGATAAAATGGAATTGTTTAATTAATAAAGAATAAATTTAAAGACTGTTTTTTATAAAAAGGACCAATTTTTTTTCCAAAAGGTTCCTTATAAAAAGAACCGAAGGGAGTAGTAAATAATATTATTTGATATGGTAATTTTGTTCAAGCAAAAAATGTTTGGATCTCTTGTATATCTACTTTTGAAGGTGAAATTATGAGTCTTTTGAAAGTTTGGGAGAATTGGACCTACATAATGTAATTTGGACAAAATTTACATGTATTTCCATACATACAGTTTTTGTTGTTCCACTCACAAAGAGTTGATTTTTGGTATTTTTTCATTTAAAAAAACAAAAAAAAAAATTATTTTTGTGAGAACAAAAGTAAAAACTGCATGTATGAAAATGCATGTAATTAAATTTTGTGCATGTAATTTTTTATTTAGATACTCGGGCGATTGTTAATTGTCTGCATACGTATCTTGATCATTTCTTTGAATTAGATGTTATCTTGAATTATTGTGAGCTTCTTCTTAGTTCTTTTACAAACTAAATGAAGTAATTAGTTTTGTTAAGCGTTATTAAATGATATACTCCCTATGAATCTAATTTTGATTCAAAACCTATATTGTAGACTCTATACTAGATAAAAGAAATATATTGTGGACTCTATACTAGATAAAATAAATTTTGTAAATTCTAGTAACTTCAATTTTTTTATTTTTTTATTTTAGGTCAAGTAGTCTAATACCTAGAAATTTCATCTTAAAGACGGATAAATAAAATGTCTGGGGATCGAAATTCGGCTCCTACGTTTATAACATTATGTCTCTACCAACTGAATAAGTTCAATTTTTATATGTATTAACTGTAAAAAATGATTGTATATATAATATGTATAATTGAAAAAAACTTTAAGATCAAGATTTTGCTAACAATTTTATGGGTGTTTCTACACTTTGCCTCTGTTTGGTAAAAATAGCTTATAGCTGATGAGCTAGCTTATAGCTTATAGCTGATGGCTTATAGCTTATAGCTGATAAGCTAATTGAAGTGTTTGGTAAAATTAGCGGTTTAACTAGCTGATAATGTAAAATTACATGAAAGTGCATTATCACTTTATAATAAAATTTATATCAATTAATATTTAAGATATTATTAAAAAATATTTTTTATTTAAAAAAATGGTTTTAAATATTTTTACCTTTTATTAAAACATTACAGTAAAATATATTTAATATGTATATATAAATTATATTACTATAAAACTTAATTGCAACTTTTTTTTTAAAGAGGTGCAACACAAGGACTTCCCAGGAGGTCACCCATCCTAGTACTACTCTCGCCCGAGCACGCTTAACTGCGGAGTTCTGATGGGATCCGGTGCATTAGTGTTGCTATGATCGCACCTTATATTAGTGTAAACTTAATTGCAACTTATATGATGAATAGATAATAATAATAATATTATACTAATTTGTTTCGAGATTTCACAATGCGTGTGAGTTTTTTTTATGTGCATTATGTGAGTTGTATATTACTTCTTTTTTTAAAAAAATTTAATAGAGTAAATTAACTCGTTTGTATAGATCTGTGGGTGCAAAAATATACTACTTTTACAAATAAAAAGTCAATTTTGTGAACAAGTCGAAAAAATATACAGCTCCTATAATTAACTGGGCTAAAAAGTCAATTTTGTAAATGTAGAAGGTGAAAAGTTAGTTAAAAAAATTGTGAGGATGTTAACTCGTCATATATAGCACAAGTGTTATATAAATTTTGCAATAAAAATATAATAAATATTAAAATAATGTTAATTATGCTTGTTCAAAAAAGATAATTTTGACTAAATTATATTAATCCAAAATAATAATCAAAATAAGTACTAAAGGGTAAAATTGGGTTTTAGTTAAAATAATAACGGTAAAAGTGGAAGAAAAGACAATAAGCTATAAGCTATAAGCTAATTGAAATAGCGTTTGAAAATAAGCTATAAGCTAGTCAAAATAAGCTATAAGCTCGTAACGAAAAGACTGTTACCAAACAGAGCTTTTAGCTTATAAACTAAAAGCTATAAGCTAGCTTTTTGCCCTTCCCAAAGAGAGCCTTTGTTTAGTTTCTATCGCAGATTCTTTTCTTTGGGCTTTGGCCTCTTTGTTCATATAAGTATTTTTAAATATTTATATAAGTATTTTTAAAAATAATATTCTAACTATTTTTCAAAGAAAATTTAACATCAAGATCCGCAGTACAGTACACCTACAAGATGAAAGTGTTTAGAGCTTAGTATCTTGTTAACAACTTTTTTTTTTTTGACTAAAATATTTAACTTGTCATTTATGGTTTATATTTTTATATTGTTGTTCCCTGTACAATTATATTTTTGGATACTTTCATTTGAGGTTAGAGAAAGAGTGCCCTAAATAAACAGCTTGTTTGTATTTATGGTGTTATTATTACATTAAATCAGTTGAGTGTAAAATCCCACATCATAAAGGATATGTGTCTTTATGAAAATGGTTTGTTTGACTACTAAATTTTACATGACCCGCTACAATAATTTTGGATTAAATCAACATTGAAATAAAATGATTCATTACGGCATGAAAATTCAATTTCATATAGTATACTCCTATATATCTTCTAAACTTTCTTCTAAACTTTTTTTTAAAAAGGAAGTGTATTTTGTCAATATTTTCATTAGTAAATAGAGATGTTTGGGTTGTCCATAAATTTTAACTCAACGGATGAAGAAGAAGAAGAAGGAGGAGGAGGAGGATGAACACACCCGCCAAACAGAGTCATCAAAAGCCAGTACCCAGGCCCCACCGATCTCTATCGACTCCAGCACATGACTGGTTACACCTCCCACTAAGTTTCACCTTATCGACCAAAGTCTCAACAGAAATAGTTCTCCTAACAAAGATTAAATCATTCCGAGCGTATTATACAAATTTGGGCAAAATGGAGCCTATTGTATAAATTTGGGCAAAATGAATTATTTTAATTTTCTTTGACTTCTTTTTTATAATTAAAACAAAGGAAGTAGTTTTTTCAGCCAAAACAAGTTTAAATTCAAAGAAAAACGCATGTTTTTTTCATTCCATGTGTTTTTCATGCATGATATAAAAAAGCTACCTGATGGAGCAGTAATTAATCAAATTGATCCAGACACAAAAAAGGTAAAAATTAATAATTAATATCGTTTTTCTTTGGTTGATAAAATTTAATATCTTTCCTAAATTGATAGTACTTGGATGCTTCAAATTTATTGATGTGTTTCCAATATATCTCTGCAGCCCCCACAAACCGTTAGACAAATTTATACTGTACAATTAATAGTCTAGTAGCATTAAAAAAAACTTAATATATTTACGTTCTTTGAATAAGATGTTGACTAGTAATTAAACACCTTAATTATTGAACTAACAACTAAATTATCAATATAAACATGAGGTATGAAAATGGCTTAATAAACAAAACTAAGTATGCTTATAAATTTTACGTATAAAAAATATCAAAATTAAGTTTATCTGGTCAACATGGTTTTATTAAAAAATATTGTTGAGGATACACCAAAAATAGTCCCACATCGTTTGGTACTCGAGACAAAGGGTAGTTTATATAAAGGGTAGTTTATATACAACACTCACACTTTCAAACTATCGAGACGCCTTTTCTACAAAGGACAAAACCGTGACGGGTTAACCCCAAAGCAGACAATCTCTCAGAGATGTGGACTTGAGGTCGAATCTGAACATTGACGCCGTTTGTGGGAAACGACATGTGGGTGCCCCGCGCATACCTGTTGTCGACACCTGTTAGCCTCTTAGCCTCGACTGGAGGGCTTCTGTTTTGGATACACCAAAATTAGTCTCACATCGCTTGGTACTCAAGGCAAATGGTAGCTTACATACAACACACAAACCTGTCAACACACTGATGCGCCTTTTCTACAAAAGGCAAATCCGTAATGTCTTAACCCAAAACGAATAATCTCTCGGAGATGTGAACTTGAGGTTGAATCTCAACGAATATATACTTTGATTTTGCCTGATAAATCAATTTTATATTCAACTTAGAAATTTTGAAAGTATCTTAACGCAAATCTTGTACGTACTTCAAATTTAAGGAACACGCAGTGATATATAAAGAATGTTGGTGGTTCAGTCCTCGCCAATAATTACTAAATATTAATATTTACTATTTCAAAATAATATATATATATATACATATAAACCTATGTTTTTTTTTGACTCATTAGATATTAACCTTTTTTTGCTTTCACCACCAATTTAATCTGGTTCGGAGATCAGTTATGGCATCAAGTCGTTTCAACCTTCTCCCGATCGCAGTTGCGGGAGATCGAATCGTGATCTTCCCTATCAAGTTGATCGTCAATCATCAGTGCAGCATCTAACCATTGGTATATATATTGACTAATTTTACCCCTTCAAATTTACCATCTTTTGCATTTAATAGTTTCTCATTGCTTACCAAAAACAAAAGGTTTCTCATTGATATTTTAACTGAAAATTATTTATGTGATTTTTAAAATAAAAAGAAAAAACTTTTTAAAGCCAAAAATAAGTATTGTAAGGTTAATTAATAACGATGGGGAGAGGGACAGGGAAAACAATGGTTATTACTGAGTTTATAAATTAATGGATACTATTTTACCCTTTGATTATATTGGACAAGTTTGGACTGATTTTGATAATTTGTAAATGTGATCTTTTCTTGGCTAGCTTAATATGAATTTCAAGTACTTGATGTAGAAGATGAATATACCTTTTTTATTTTACAAAAAGATGAATACCTTTTTCTTAGACATGCAATTTTTCTCTATATATGTGATGGCTCTAATTAATGGCTAAGAGTGGTTTATGAAATTGCGAGATTACCACAAATTTGTGAAAGAGAAATAATTGAAGGAGATAATCTAAACCGCAAAAGCATACTCCCTCCATCTCAAATTGATTGACACAGTTGACTGTTTCACGCATGCCGATGCATAACTTTGACGATTAGTATTTTTAATTGTATTATAGTAAAAATTATAAAAATTTGATATTTTAAAAATACTCATCGAGACGAATCCAACAACATCTTATATGCTAATATTTATTTTTATTTATTAGTAGAAAAATATAATCAAATATGGCAATGAAAATGGAACGGAGGGAGTATCATTTAGTATTTAGTGTTGGTTGTTGTTAGGGATAATGAAATGAGGGGCCACATGTTGGATTTCTTTTTGGTTTTAAAAACAATTTCTTTTTATTTTAAAAAGTCATGTGAATAATTTTTAACCAAAATGTCAATGAGGAAATAACAAATATCAAAAAGGGTTAAAATTGAACAGTTTAAATTTATGGGTTAAAATTGAACAATTGTAAAATATGATGGTTAAAATCACTCAATTAAAAATTGAGGGATCTAAAATCAAACAATTGTAAAATTTTAAGGATTACAATTGCAAGTAAGGCAAGATTTTTTTTACCCTTCTTATTTAAGTTGTTTCTATTGTTTAATACTATCCTATGAAAAAAATGGGGAAAAAAAATCAAATTATTACAACAATTATTAAATCTATTGGTATTTGTGTTTTTTTTTTTATAAAAAGGGTCCAAAGGTGTTTTCCAGATATATCCGACTCAATTTAATTTTTACAATAAAATTTCTTTGAAAATCACATTTATCAAATGATATTACTGATTACTTTCTTTGTCTCAAAACTTTGGTCCTTTTAGAGTTTTGCATGCAGATTAAGAAATAATAAATATTAATAAGTTAAATTATTTTTACCTTTATTTTATTAAGAAAGCGAAAATTCATTTAATGAATGCTTAATTTTTGTAAGGGTATAAATGGTAAAATATCTTTAATTGTGTGATGATTTCTTAAAAGAACCAAAATTTTGAAACAAAACTAAAAAGTTAAAAGACCAAAGATTTGGAACAGATGAGTAGAATTTTTTTCTAAGAATTGATATATACTAAGTTGATTCTACAAGAACCAAATGTGCTAACTATATGTAAGCCGACATTTGTTCCTGTAAGTAAGTTTATTAATAAGTGGATAAGAAAATGCATGACTCTTCCTCTATTAGAATTTTTATTTTGTGGTATCTAATTATTGTCAAAATTGTGTTATTGTCTCATGATTTGCTTCATATGCTGAAAACCTGAGATGGCTAAGGAAGAGTTGATCTGTTAGCTCTTCCCTATTTCTGGTTAGTGTCAATAAAGATTTATGCTATTGTTTGTTTGCTCTGATTACACTCTTTTGATGCTGTGAAACCAGAGACAATTCAATGCCGAATATTTATTTGTTGTGTAGTTGGAAAATCAAATGATTTTGTGTCATGAATCTATACTAAATGCATTTATTTATACTTTGTATGTTGGCCTCATTTTGCAAAAACAAGTTCTAGCAAGATGTTGGACCAGATGTCGTAGCATGTGGATACAATTTCTGTCATACCGGTAATGTTTGCTTATTTGCGCGCCATATCTCGTGAAGATTCGCTGAAGCAATATTCTTGTTTTCCTTGTGAACAAAAGATTTAAGTCAAAAATATGTTGCTGGATTTTTCCATAGAATGCTTCGCCATTTATGGAAACAAAAAATTTAAGTAAAAAAGATGTTGCTGGATTTTTCCAAATACAGCTGAAGCGTGAAGCCCATTTTGAAGACCTAGCCCAGGCTAACTCAGGTCATATATATATATATGTGTGTGTGTGTGTGTGAAGACAAAAAGCCTAAAGACCACAGAAGCCGTAATTGAAGAATAGAGTTTTAGGGTTTGATTCTTGTGTATTGTGAGCCTTTCCTGTATCTCCTTGATGCAATTTTAGGACTGTTTTTGTGTTGTAATTTGTGAACTTCTCCTAAGCTTTTAAGTACGGAGACGGTTTGTTTTTGGTGAGTGAAACCACACTGTTTGTATTACTGTTATAATCACAGGGTGTGTGATTGAAAGGAAGTGAGACGGAGTCTCAAACTTATGAGTTCCTAGGTTGAGTTAGCACGAGTAGAGTCTAGGAGATAAGTCGTAAACTTGTATGTGCTGAGGGCTTAGATCTAGATCTATTATAGTGGATTCCTTCCTGGCTTGGTAGTCCCCAGAGTAGGTTGTTGATTACGCCGAACTGGGTTAACAATACTTTGTGTCATTTACACTTTCTGTTCTTTATTTTAATTGTTCATTTATCGCTAATTGTTTTTCTCTTGTTAATTTTTCTGAAGAGTAATTATCTTTAGGAACTCGTATGAAATGCATATTTAAGATTTGTTTCATTAATATGGATTTGTAATACTATGTTGATCTTGTAGGATGTATTTTGTTTTCATTTCTTCCACATATGGATTTCGATACTAGTATTTTGGTGAGTTCTCTGTTTTTCCACTGTTTTGATTCTTCAATAGTGAATTGCTTTCTGCAGCTGATCTCAGGTGTGCAATTTTGTCATACCATGGTATATTTGTGCTCAAGTTCTAGGTAAATTATTTTACTTTTCGATGGAAGCCCTTCATCCCGCTTAAAAATTTGTGGCCGGTTATTCCAAGGTATTGGAATTAGTATTATCAACTTTAAAGGTTTCAAATAGTAGTTGTGTTACTGTTATAGTTTTAGAGTGTTTTTCATGTGCGATGCAGCCATCTTTCCTCCATTCACGGCCCAAATCACTTGTTGGAACACCGGCGTATATAGCACTAGAAGTTCTTTCTAGGCGGGAGTATAATGGAAAGGTAATATATTCACACAAATAAACATCTAGTGTTAGTTTCATGCATTCACTACTAATTTCTTTGATTGTGGAGAACATTCGGTAAGACTTTGTATATGAATGGAGAAAATAGAGTAATACATTTTGTGCATTACTCAGGTTTGATACATCTTTGTAGGTCTATAATATAGCTACATGCATATGTGATATGTTTGAATGTAAAGCAGATTGTTTGGTCTATAAGTTGAATTTAGAAATGTCTAAGTTCAAATTTGAGTATGATTTTGTTCGAATTTAGTGTTAATAAAGTTTGAATTTATCTATTTGCTACAGTAGAATAGTGTAAAGATCAAAAGAAAACATGAAAGTAGAGCAACTTAATTTAAACAAAAAAAAAAAGAACAATGTTTGCAACGGTTACGTGGGTGGCAATATTTCATGTGTTATTTAGCAACGGTTAAAACCGTAGCTAAGTAAATTTTTTAATTGTCCTACTCATTGTTTTACCACGCGTGGTTAATGATAAAATAACCGTGGTTATAAAATTGTTACCACGCTTTATATAGCCGTGGCAAAAATCAGATTTAGCCGTGACTAAATTTAGCAAAGTCCGTATAAGCCACCATTAAAATTTCCGTGACAAAGTTTATTAGCTACGGCTTTAAACGTGGCTAAACCGCGAAATTTTTGTAGTGTAACCATCATTTGTTTGTATATACTAGAGAGGTATTTATATGAGACTAAGTTTAACTCAAAATTTCTCATTTTTTCACAATTAAAAGTGTGATACTACATGACAAAAAATACTCTTAATTACTTTTCTTTTTTTGGGTAAATGTACCCTTAATTCCCTAAGATATCTAAGATATATTAGTCACCTATGAAATTATTTTTTCAAAATCAAAGCATCAAATTTACCTTGCTCATTCAACATTTTACTTGTAAAGTTGGTTTAATTGAAATAGAATCTTAAACTTGCCTGATAATTAAGTTAATTTGAAGCAAACTAAATTTAAATCTTAAAATATGTAGTAGTACCCTTAAAAAAAAACCATCTAATAATTTGTTTATATTTAAGAGTTAGTCTTATACTCTATGGTCATAAACTACTTATGCATAATAAGAAAATCTATTATTTGTCTTATCAAAGCAAATCATTGATGAAAGAAACCTCTTGACCCCGGTCACCTCCCACCCAACATACAAATAATTTAATCAATTTAAAAATACAAAATTCAAACAACAAATCAACATACTATATTAATATCCAACATACTTGTACTTAAATCACATTAAAATACAGAATTCAAACACTTCCGAACGACATATTGTAATTCTAATCATAAATAGTAATAAATAATTATAAATATTCACCAAAGGTATACCCCATGGCTCCCTAACACAATAACATAAAACACAATTCCAAAACTACCCTTACAAACACCATAGCTACTAGTAGTAACAACAATCTAGTACAATCCAACATAGTCAATCTTAGAAAACTTAAATATCCTAATAATGGAAATAAATACCACACAATTAAGTCTTAATATAATCCTTAATACAATCCTTAATTAATCCATAATTAGTAGTTCCACATGCAATCAAGCTCAGATGAACCCAATCCTCCCATTGTGTGACCACCACCATCAACCACCACCCTTTGATCCTCTGCCGGCGGCATTCCCCAACCACCAAGAAAATCACCACCACCACCATTAAAAGGCTGTGCCGCGGCCGGGGAGAAAAAGAAAGGAAGCTGAAGATTATCTTGTAGTGATCTCAAGCTAGGAAAAGCAGAAACACCAACATTTCTTTGGAACCTTGCAAAAGGATCAATGTTGGCATTCATAGGAGAAACAAGATCAAAACTTCCATTGTTATTGTTGTTGAAGTTGTTGTTGTGAACAGAGACAACATTTGATGTTGTAGATGTTGTGGAGAAACAGGACACGTGCTCCTTTTGTTCAGTGTTGTTGTTGGAGCTATTGTAGTTACACATTTGACCGCCGTTGAATGCAGCGGTGCTAGCAGCGGCATAAGGAGATGAATCAAGAAGAGGTGGAAGATAAACCGAAGACGGTGAACTTGGTTCAGGACAAAGACTCATACTATTGTTGCTTGCAGAGTTTGTTGAGGCTAATTTGGTCTTTTTTGAACCACTTGTGGCGGCCGACACGGTGGTGCCACCGTTTCCAGTGTTGCTCTTTTGAAACACACGTGAAATGACCCATTCATCCTTCATTAATAAAAAAAAAATCATTAATGAAAGTTAGTAAGAACAAAAAAAATTGTTATGTAACTGTTTATAAAGTGAGATTTTGGTATAAGAAAAAAGCTGAACATGGAAAAGTGATTGTTGTTAATAGTTAATGATAATGATGATGATAAGTCCTATGCAAAATGAAACTATGGCAGTGATAAAGGTACACAATAGTTATAACTTTTGATAGTAATAATCAAATTTGTTAAAATAGATTATATAATTATAATAATACAGTACTTAGCATATACTTGAATTAATGAATGTGATTGGTTATGGACTTATGGTTCCCATGCAAACTCATGTATTCACAAAAGTATGATAAGAAACTATGACATGCACCAAAGGGTAATAACCATTAACATGTAAAATTTGATTAATTCTCTGGCATAATCATTCATATTCATGTCTAATCGAGAAAAATCATCAACATTGATATATGTATCCATTGCATTTAGAAAGCCTAATAACAAAGATTCCACCTATCTCTCTAGTCTCTTGAAAGGATCAAAATGCGGCTCAAAATATACACTTAGAACAAAATACTCTTCAAACTAAGGTAGCAACAAATTAATCAAATTTTAATACTGTTTGGTATCACGGTGGATATACCAGAATCCCAGTCTTCCATCGTGATTTTACAAAAACTACGAAGTGTATCTTCTACAAAATCACAGTGAGTCACTGTGATTCTAACCTACTACCAAACATAAGCTAAGTTGTGTTATTTGAACTTCAAAATACAGACACCGACACATCAGCACCGCAATTTTTACTTTTTACTTTCTACACTTCAAAAGACACCGACATAAAAAATACTCTCTACATCAGATACATGAAACATTCTGTGAACTTAAAAGGTAAATTTTTTCTTGTAATAGAATCAAAGTAAATTTTTTCTTGTAATAAGGATCTGAGTGAGTATGATGTCAAAAAAATATTTCTCAAAATCAAATAAGCTAATGTAAAAAAAATTGGAAAAACGTTTTACCTTGGAGTTTCTTGAGAGAAAATGATAAGCAAATTTTCCTTCAAGACGATATTCATGCATAACCCAGTTACTTTTTTCACCTTTAGGAGCTCTACCTCTATAGAAAACAAGGGTTTTCTTCATACCAACAAGAGAGTAAGTTTTTGAGCTATAAATCTCTCTGTCTTTTCCTGTTGCTTTCCAGTAACCAGCTTCAGTGGCTCTATTTGTACGCAACCCAGTTGGATATTTTCTGTCACGTAAACTAAAGAAGTACCATTCTTTCTCACCCATCTTAGCTTTTTCTGTTGAAAATTAAAAAAAATGTTAAAAAATGAATCTTTATATGGATTCATGAAGAAAAAACAAAAAGGGTTGTTTAGTAATTTTACCTGGTAGTTCCCATGGTTCACACTTGTTAAGATCAACTTCAGCTATGGCTCTTGCAGTGAAAGTGTTGTCAAGTACTTTTTTAAGAAGGTAGAATGTTATGAGTTCTTCATCTGTTGGGTGGAAACGAAAACCAGGTGGTAAATGTGCATCATTGTTGGTGGTGGTGGTGGTGGTGGTGTTGTTCATGTGGTGGTGGAAGAAACTTTCCATTTGAGAAAATGAAAAGAGAGAAAGAAAAATTAGAAGTGAAAGTGGGTTTGAAGAAGAATGAGAGAATGTGATATTTAAGAAGAGAAGAAAATAGAATCTTGAAGAGTAAAATGATCTTAATGGCTTTTCATTATATAGGAAAAAGAGTGAAGCAAAATAGTGAAAGGAGATTATGAAAAAAGGTTGCACTTTTTCTTCTTTTGTTGGAATAGAGTTTACTTATTTATAATAAAGGGTTTTTGAAATGATTTTCATTTTCATAGGGATTTGATGAATCGAGTGGCAGAGAGTAAAAGGTGAAAAAAGTAATACGAGTAGTACTCAATTTTTTTATTGTAAATTGTAAATTCGATATTTTTTACGCGCAACTGCATAGACTAATTCTTTAAATCTCGTGTAAATCGGAGTACTTCTAAGAGTTATAATGTTGGTGTATGCTCAAGTAACGGATCAAACTTAAGGGTTCGTCTGGTTTTATGGAAAGAAGGGGAGAGGAAAGAAAATTATAGAAACAAAATGAATGAATTTGAATTAAATTTAGTTCAAGTTCATCCGTCGATTTCTGTAAATTTCTTTCCTTCCACTTTCTTTCCAAAAAATTAAACGGACAATAAATTCTTAGTTTTTTTTTTTTTTGGTAAAGAAATTCTTAGTTTTTTAATTTTGAAACAAACTTACAATTTTAGTTAAGTTATAAAAGATCCGCATTATTTCATCTAAACTGTCTTGAGTAGAATAATACTCAATTTTATCCTCATCTGTTGCAATCTATTCAGCTCTCATCTCAACCGTTGGATTTATATTTCATTTCTCTCTCCTCTTATTTTTTATTTTTTGTCATGGACTTTCAACCATTAGATTTAACGCAATTTTCTTCGTCGTAATTTTTCTCTGGTCTCAATTCAAGCGTGCCAAATATAAAACTCAACTTAGTCTCTTATGTTATATGAAAAACAAATTAGTAAAAATATTAAAAATTAATTCAAAATAATTTTTTATCAAATTTTACTTTATCTCGCGGTTAAACGGTTACTATCATCAGTTACCCTTCTCTTTAGAATAATTAAAAAAATTAATATGACTTTAGAATAATTAAAAAATGAATATGGTATGTATGATAATATGGCTGGAAAATGTGAGTTTCTCTGCAGTGTCCTGTTCTGTTCTGTTTCTTTCTGATAATATCTCTCTCTACTCTCTGATCTGACAAGAAGGGTTATCATACATAATAATCCACGTAGAGAAGGATAGATAAATAGAGAGAGAAAGTGATGTACGAGGGAGAGAAAGAAAGAGAGAGAGAGAGAGAGAAAGTGGGGTAGCTAGGTTTTGAGTATGCGTGCGTGCGTGAAGAAATATTGTGCAGGTATTCCTCTGTCAGTAAAGAAATTGGAACAGAGTGGGAACAGAAAGTGAGTAACTAGTTTTTAAACAATAGAGATAAAAAATAAAAAAAAAACTTTTTTTTGTTAAACACAAAACAAAATAATTGAAAATTAATAGGAATGAGAGATTTTTTTTCACCTTGTATGTGTATAAGTTGATAAAGCTGTAACGTATCTTATGTGTCAGCTAACACAGTAAGTACAAATTAAAAACGGAGTAATATTTAATATTAATACTATTTAAATTACCAACCATGTTTATTACTCGTCTGCTTTCTTTATTTTTATTTATGTGAAATATCTTTTGATTCATTCTTTCTTATTATATTGATTCTAAATTCAACTACTACTCTTTAAAATATTGCTATTCTGTCATTCTATACACATATTATTAATTACCTTTGATATATACTAGTAGTTATTTTGTGTGTTTCGGATGAATTTTTGAAAAAAATTTGAATTTAATTTTTGGGTCGAACAATTTGTCAAATTTTATTACTTTCATGTTGAACTCTGAACTATTAGGATCTCATTCTCCTAGAAACTAGAGAGATAAAAACAAAAAAACAGACTTGTGTTAGAAGACAGATTTTATGTTGTAAACTTGTATCATTATTTTCACAGTGTTTTAATTTAGGACCATAGGATTTTAAATGTGTAGTTGAGATTGTTTACTTTTAAGTGACTTTTTAACTTTATTAATTTGAATCATTTGATTAATAATTAAATGTCAAGAATGAAAATTTTGTGCTTTTTAAATGTAACAAATCTTAATATCATGTGTTAAAGTCATATTAACATGTGCCGCTTATGAGCATTCTCTAAGGGCACATTTTGAAAAATCATAAATCATATCATCATACCCTCTTGAATAGAAGAAAATCCATATATAGAACTTTATTGTAAAAAAAATATACAAGTTAGAGCATGATGATTGTGTCATTCCTCAATTATTCATCTTGTAAAGTTTTCAGCCCAGCTCTCTCCAATGACAATTCTAATTTTCGGAATTGGATAACCTACAGTTAATTTTTAATTGCAGTTGATGCTGTAGACTTTGTTTTATTTCTTTTATAATTTATTTAAATAACAATATACATATTTTCCTCCACCGTAGGGGCCTGCAGTTGAATTTCAACTGCAGGTAATCCCAATCCATAATTTTCATAACCCGCATCCTCTATATAAAAGGCAAGCTTCTTTATCATTAGACTGCATTACTCAATTAATCTTCAAATGAAATGTGTGTATATATACAATTAAACTAAAAATATGTATAAATAGCTATAAAATAAAAAAAACAGTTTTTAAAGTATTTAAAGTGATTGAACTCCTTATAATTCAAATTTAATTATAAAAAATAACCCTGTCCAGTCATGAGAGGCCGAATTTCATTCTCAAATATTTTTCATTACACTATAGTATTATTTTATTTTTTACAAGGTTAGTACACTATTATATTATCCACTGCTTTTCTTAGGAGTATTATCAACTTTTTAATAGCATCATTGTAATTAATATGCTAAATTAATTAAGAGAGATAGAGAGACCAAACAGTTATGAAAGAGTTGCAGCCCCATTTGTGGATAATGCAGTAGTACTACCATAGTTGGTGACTACATATATAAGACAAATAAATGTCTTAGAAAGCTAGGGTAAAAAAAATGGACTTTTGTAAGGGTGTCATTGATTATTTTTTTTCCCACTTCCTTTTTTCCCATCTCAAATTATGGGCATGTCCATGCTTTTCTTCATATTCATTGTAAGAAAAACAAAAACAAAAAACAAGAATAATTTTAGGTATTATGAAAAATTGTTTTCCCCATTCACTTTTTCTTATCATAACTTCTTTTCCATGAAGAGAAAAAAAATGAATTAATTCCACCACTGTAAAAATCTACTAGAATCATGTGGGTTTGAGGATTCACATTCCAAAAGTAAAAACAATGAGTAGTAACTCTGAATTACTATAATAGTTAGTAGGATTTACATGACATGTCAATAGGTTTGATTGATACATTTAACTGTTCTATCATAATCATAACTAGTGGAAAATTTAATTTGTTGTATTAAAGCATATAAATATATATATATTTAATAAATAATTTTTATATGACATATCAAAAATAGTAAATAAGAAATGGTAGTGAAAATTTGATCAGAGAACATATACATTAATGTACAAAATGTAAATAAAACAAAACTAGAGAATTATTACTGTGGTATCATGACATGTCCCAAGCTAGCACCTCTTTTTTTAGTACCATAACAAATTGATGACTTATAAGACCATTCACATAACAAAACAAATGTTACTGAAAGTGGGTATTTTGTATCTGGGAGTAAAAAAGTGAAACAGAAAAATAACATATATAGTTGTGAGATTTGATTCATTGATTTTACACCCACAATATGTATACTAGGGCCAAATCATCAAACATATTGGATATAATGTCTCCCTTTTTGAGACGCCCCTTTTCTTACCTTAATTAATGTTAGCCATAGGAACAAATGATGGAGCAAACATATTTATTATTTAGTGTGTATTTGGTTGGGTTTGGATCTTCTTCGATCACTAAATAGAATTGTTTGGTAATAGAATTTATATTTTTAACCAGTATCAGAGGAGTACTAGTTATCATGATCCTTAACAAATTGTATAGATCTACGTAGAATATAAAATTGAAGAGAAACGACAGGAGAAAGTCTGGACCTATGTTTGGTTTGGCATGTCAATAATTGATTTTGATAGAATGGATGAATGTGATAATATTAAATTGACTTTATCCACCTACATGTAATTGAATATTGAATATAGAATTACAAAAACAACAACCAAAATGTGTCATGTTAATACTACTCTAGTGGTAAAATATATTTTTTTCCCCATTTACCAATCAATTTTGCTCTTTGTTAAAAAATTAATAAATAAACAAATTAGACTTTTAACTATCACGCAATCTCCAATTCAGTCTATCAGTATGATATGTAATTATTAAACTACATAAAATTCATTAATTTATGAACTCCTATAAAAAAGAAAAATGTATCGATTGAATCTCTAACGATTAACATCTTAGAATTAAAGTAAAGTAGGAGTGATAGTTTAAAAATTAAATTAATGGTTTATTTCAACAAAACAAAAATATAGGCAAGTATTAATATGTTGGTTTGTTTTTTGAGAAGACTAAGAAATTATACTAAAACCCCATTTAAGCATGAGATGTGTCTAAGATGGAAAGAAATCCACAAAATATACAACAAAACTTCCCAAAAAAGCATCAATCATCAGGCATACAACCTAAATCCACCGGAGGACAAAAGACTACCATGACGATAAATCAAAACAAAAATTAAGTTTTTTGGCTTCAAGCCACCACGACGATAAATGTTATTTACTATAAATTGTTAAAGGGACGGGGAATATTAGCAGCATGGATCGAATCCTACACACCATTCATAATCATAAAGTCTTTCAACGTTAGAATACTTTTACCATTGAATTACACCTTTAAAAACATTTCGTGTTTTTTACCAAATCAATTCATTTAAAATTAATTGTTCTAGTTGTAGAATTAAATATACTTTTAATTTCTCCAATTACTCCAAATCAATTCATTTAGAATTAAATAAATTAGTACTTAATCCATCTAATATTCATGATAGTGGGATATAGTATATAATATGGACTCTAATTTTGACGTGTTTTGGATGGTCTTCATGAAACGATTTCTAGTTTTGACTTGAACATTTTTACTATGAAAGATATTGTTCCCCTTAAAGTCCAACATGTTTTTGTGTGTGTTCTATTTGGTAAAATTGTTTCGGGCATGAAAGTTAAGTTTGACATTACCACAAGACATAAAGCTGTTTTTTGGGTATTTGCAAGCAACACATGCTCAATATTTTCTTGTTACTATCCTTATTGATAAATTAGGCCAACATGTCACTAGTGGAGTATTGCACTATCATTAAATATCGCCTCATTATTTCTTTATTGCATGTTGATGAGGTTTGTCCTGTTTGTCGTAAGATGTATCTGGATAACTATGGGGAGCACACAATATATTGTAAAGAGCTTTCAGACTTCAAATACACGCACGACTTTGTTCGAGATATTCTTTTTGATATATTTAGACTTGCAGATAAAAACATGCATTTCTGATTTTGAATGTAGTTTCAACATTTATGGGATTGAGGACCAAAACTTTTACTGTGGGACAGACAACCCTCAAAATGACTTCCTTGCACTAGACAACCCCCAAAACTTTTTATATCATTTGCGTTTGACATTTTTGACTTCCTTGCACCAGAGACCGTGAGTCTTCTGCAAAGAATTTAAAATATCATGCCTAGCAACGTTGTGTCTTTTAGGTAAATGAATATCGTTTTTATGACATTGTTTATTGTCTGTTTGTCTTTCATTCATGTGTAATTATCTTATACAGTACTAATTATTATTAATGAATACTCCGTATAATATTATCATTATTAGTAAAATATTGGTGGAATAATTAAATTTGAAGTACTAGTAGTAGTTAATTTAAATTAAGAAAACAAGTACTAGTAGATTAATTAAACACATATGAATGGTTAAACTCACTCAGCCATCCCATCCATCTATCCAATCTATGTACTAACATCACTATCAAACACCAAGGAAGGAAAAAGGAAGAAGGTGATGCTATTACTACCATGAGAATTTGACACATCATGCTCGGATTTTGAGAGAACACATAATAAATAATCACTTATTCTTCTCACTTCACTCACTCTCTCTATCTAAATCTAATCTATGAAACCAAGCAAAGCAAATTGCAGGCTTTACATCAAATCAAATCATCTCTTCAATCTGCATGCTGAGGTCTTCTCCTCCATCCCATCTCTCTCTCATTCCCACCATTGGGCCATTCCTGTATTGCCCAATTCCCCAAAGCCCCACTTTTTTTCCTTTTGTCAATTACAAATATGTAAATATATTTAATATTTTTTTTTAATATTAATTTTGGTTTCATGTTTTTCAAGGCAATTTCTGACCATATAGTTCCCAAAAAAAGCAAAAAATTCCCCCCACGATTTACTCTCCTCATCAGTATCACCTAAACAATCTCACGTTTCAGCTAGCTTGCTAACTTCTAACTTTTTTGGCTTGTAACTCACGGTTTCTTCATGTTAAGTCCCTCTCCTGCCACACTTACCCATATACTCCTATCACCATGAATCAATTATTTTATGTATTTCTTCAAACTTTCTTTTTTCTTTTTTCTTTTTCAACAAATATTTCAAATCATAAATTAGTAAATTAAAAGGGCTTTTTATTATAAATAAATAAAAAAGATTGAAAAGGTCAAAGGTGGTAAGACAACACGAAAACTTTTTTTTTTTAATATTTAAAAAAACTTGAAACTTTTTTACTTTTATTGTAGGATTGACGTATTTAAATTTCTCTTTTTTTAAGATTCTTTTTTTAAGAAATGAGATATTGAAACTTCTGGTAATTAATCTGATCCTCAAATATATATCTCGTTAAGTTTAGTCCTTGAATATTTCTTCTCTTAATCAATTTAGTCTATAAAATTATTTACATAAAATACAGCCGTGAATGTTTTAGTAACCTTCTTCATAGTAGTGTTTTGTTTGATTTGTAAAAATTATGTGCTAAATAGAACAAAACATATATTTATTTTTTAAGATGATTAAATATTACTCCCTCCATCCTTAATTATAAGTAAAAGTCAACATTTCAGATTCATTGAAAAACTAATTTATTTGGCCGAGGTGGGATGAGTAGCTCAACTGATTGAATTAATTGAGCTAAGGGTTAAAGGAGTTGGAGGTACAAGGTTTAAGTCTGACAAGGAGAAAAACTAACATATATAATGTACTGTAATTGTTTACGTTTAGGCTAACAGTAATATACTAACAATTTAACATTAAAAGAAAAACTAATTTATCCAATCAATATTATAGTCTAAATACATGAATAAATCTAAAAAGTAAATTTTTGCTTGTAATAAAATATGGAGGGAATATTCTACGAATACTCGTTAGCAAGACCCATAAAATAATATAGGATAAAAATTTAAGCTAGACAAAAAATTATTTTGTAATTTATACAACTTATATTTTAAGTAAAAAATTAATTTGTTCATTTTCAAGAATAATTTTACATTAAACAAAGTACATCAAAATTATTCTAACTAATCTAACATTATTTATAAGACAAATGCATCCATAAAATTAATTTTTTTTATGCTTAAAAAAAGTTTGTAATCTTCTTTATTTTTAAGGAAAATGAGTACTACTAGTTACATCAAATCATGAATTAAAAATTGAAAAGGGTATTTAGTAAAAATGAGATTGAAAGATGGCAAGACAACACAGAAACTCATTGCAGATAGTGACATACTTATTGTTTTAGTTGATTGATTTTGATTTTGAAAATATTGATAGACAAGGCTGAACTGAACCGACCGGTTCAACGCTATGAACCGGTGTTTTCTTACAGATATTGACAAAACGTTACCGGTTGACTTTTTAGGGTAAAAATTGAAAGGTGCGGTTGAAAAGAGAGTCTCACAATTTCCCTCATAAGTTAATTTTGTTTTTTATTTAAAAAAATAATATGAAAAAGATAAAGACGAGAAAGCGCGTGGATCGAGAGATTGCAGATCGCGCGTGACGACAAGCTTAGGTCATTCCCGCCGCCCTCTGGCTACGGCGCATTGGACTTCGAGCTCAGTCGAGAAAAAAATAAGTGGGTAAAAATTTAATTATAATAATGTAAAATATTTATGGCCTGAAGTTCAGAACCAATTACAGTATTATTATGGAAAAAGTATTCATCAAATTAAATACAGTAATTACTGGTATTAAAGAGAATTTTTTTGAAGAATTTATAAAAATAAAAAATAATATTTTTTCTGTCACTATGAAAAATTCTTTTTAAATTCATTAGAAAATTTATATATCTAATTTTTGGATACATTATATTATAGATGAGATGTCATTTTTTCAATATGACTAAAAAATGATTTTTCTTTTTATTCCTAAAAAAATAAAAAATGATTTTTTTTCATATAATAGTGACCGAAAGCGATACATGTTCTACTTCACCATTTTCTTTTTTATTTTTGTCTTAGATGAAATAGTAATTTACTGAAATTAAACTCACATATAATTGTGAGATCCCGGGTTCGAACCCTCACGATGTCCGGCCTAATAATTTCGGTGATTTTGCCAGTTGAGCTAGGTCTTATGATACTTCACCATTTCTTTATAAACAAAATAATACTTCACCAATATAATTAAGGCTAGCCTTGTTGACTTTTTTGACTAAATATTTACTTATGTGACTTTTTAAAATTAAAATAAATATTTTAAAATCAAATTAAAAGTAAATGACAAATTCCTTTTTTAAAAAAAAAAAAAAACTTATGATATGTAGTTTATAAAATAATTTAGCTATAAAAAATAGTTTACAAATTGGCTTAACTACACATCTGGTCCTTTAAGTTTATTTTAGGTTTCAATTTGATCCCTTACATTAAAAAGTGTTAATTTAGTCCCTTACATTTTCATTAGGTTTCAATTTAGTCTTTTCTGTTAGTTTTGTCACATGTGGCAGCCAGTTTACAAATGTGGAAAGACACGTGGACACTTGGACACACTGACACGTGTATAGTTCAAACGGTGTTAGTGAAAGAACTAACGGAAAAGACTAAATTGAAACCTAATAGAAACGTAAGAGACCAAATTGATACTTTTAAACATAAGGGATGAAATTGAAACCTAAAATAAACGCAAGGGACCAAATGTTTAGTTAAGCATAACAAATTTTTTAATGAACTAATTTTTTAAATTATTTTTAAAACAACAATTATTCGACCTTTTATTAAAAAAATTAATACATTTTTTTAATTTTAAAACATATTTTAAATTTTAATTTGTTTTAAAAATATATTTTATTTTTCAAAATTTTCTAAAAATTATCTTACTATTAAAATTTTATAAACTATTTTTTTTAAAAAAATATTAAAACTTTATAATACATTTATTTAATTTTAAAACTAATTATTATTTTTTAAAAATACAACATAAGCAATTTTTAGTCATTAAAGTCAAAGGGAGCATAACATATGCAAAAGGGGCTAAAGTTGGGGGCGGCACAATTGAAATTTGGGTTGCCAAAATTGCACAATTATAAAACTTGGGGTTAAAATCACACAATTGAAAATTGAGGGGCCAAAATTGCATAATTATAAAACTTAGGGGTTAAAATTGCATTTAAGCCTATAATTAATTTTGATTTATTTTTTATTATGTTACGAGTGTTTTAAAAAATAAAAAAAATTATATAATTAACATTTTGAATAATATTCTAAAATAAAAGACAATTTAATCAAAATAATAAATTAAAAAAAAAAGAGAGAGAAATTTTATAAAACATCATGTTCACTATTTAGAGCGGTATTAGTTCATATTTTCACCTCATAAAAAACATTATTTCTGTAAGCATATCTCAGTTGATATGAACCATCCATATGTTTCTTCCGGTCTTTTTTATAAGAAACAATTTCGAGAAAAAAATTGATCCTTTGGAGTAATATGCAGGAATGAGATTTAAATTCTAATTTTCTCACTTATTCGCTTTACAAGATGAAAATTCTAACCTCTAAACTATTTGACAAAAAAACAGAAATTACATTTTGTAACTATAACCGAGATATGTAGAATGTATGTGTCTAGACAATAGATTTTTAGAGAGAAATAAAGGGGCAAAGTTATTATGCACAAACCTTTCTTTATACACGGTGCATAAATACTCAAATTGCTTAGCGCACCCCCCATATTTCTAGCGCGCCCCACAGATTGCTTAGCACACCCCCAAATATCTCGAGCACCTCCCATATTTCTCGTGCACCCCCAAGTTGCTCGAAGACCCCCAAATTTCTTAGTGCACCCCCCAAATTTCTAGCCAAAACCATTTTGCTGTTGGAATGATTTCAGAGCATTGTACTCCAAAACCATTAGGTGCATAAAATGGTTTTGGAGTACAACCCTATAATTATACACTTAACATTTTTTTTCCTCCCCCTAGATTTCTAGCCAAAACCATTTTACGCACTTAATGGTTTTGGATTGCAAATCTCTGAAACAATTCCCACAGCATGGTTTTGGAGTACAACCCTATAATTATACACTTAACATTTTTTTTCCTCCCCCTAGATTTCTAGCCAAAACCATTTTACGCACTTAATGGTTTTGGATTGCAAATCTCTGAAACAATTCCCACAGCATGGTTTTGGAGTACAACCCTATAATTATACACTTAACATTTTTTTTCCTCCCCCTAGATTTCTAGCCAAAACCATTTTACGCACTTAATGGTTTTGGATTGCAAATCTCTGAAACAATTCCCACAGCAAAATGGTTTTGGCATGATTTGGGGGGTGTGTGAGAAATTTAGGGGTGCGTGAGAAATTTGGGGGTGTGAGAGAAATTTTGGGGGTGCGCGAGAAATTTGGAAGGTGCGAGAGAAATTTGGGGGGCGCGTTAGAAATTTGGGGGGGGGGGTGTGAGAGAAATTTGGGGTGCGTTAAGCAATTTTTCCTTATTTATGCATGGTGTATAAAGCAAGATTTATGCACCACAACCACTCCCGAAAAAGAGATAAAAATTACGCCACGTTAAAAAATAAATTGAAATGTTTATCGGTTTTACCATTACTTTTCTATCTACTAATATTTTATTGGGTTAAATATGTTTTTGGTCCCTATAGTTTTCCAGAATTTCATTGTTAGTACCTGAAGATTATTTTCACACTTTTTCCCTATAGTTTTCCAGAATTTCATTGTTAGTACCTGAAGATTATTTTCACACTTTTTAGTCCCTGAAGTTTCATCAGTCAGTGTTTTTAGTCCCTACTTTTAATCAAACTCTTGTATACTTTCGCATTTTTGAATGATTTTTTGTATTCATATTTATAATATTATAAGAACATCTCCAATAAAAGTTTAGAATTTTTTAACATAAGATGAATTATTTATGTGCAAAAAACTAAAAAATTCATATTTAATTCATCTCTTGTTAAAAAAATTTAAAATTTTGTAAAAGAGATTCATATAATATACTAAACATGATCGTGGTAAAAAATTTAAAATTTAAAATGATATCCACGAGTTTAATGAAAAGTAGGGACTAAAAACATTGACTAATAAAACTTCAGGAACTAAAAAGTGTGAAAACAATCTTTAGGGACTAAAAATGAAATTTTGGAAAACTATAGGGACCAAAAACATATTTAACCATATTTTATTTCATTTGGGACTTAATTCATCCCTTTTCTTTCTTTTTCTTTTCTTTTTTTCCTTTTTCATCAAAACTAACTTAGTGATAAAAATTACTTTTATAAGCATATTTCTCAGTTGGTATGAACCTTCCATATAATATGCAGAAATGAATTCGACCTCTAATTTTCTCACTTATTCACTTTACAAGATGAAAATTCTAACCTCTAAACGATTTGACAAAAAAATAGAAATTACATTTTATAACTATGACTGAGATCTGCGGAATGTATGTATCTAGTCAATAGATTTTTAGATAAAAATTACACTACGTTAAAAAGATAAATTGAAATATTTATCGGTCCTACCGGTATTTTTCTATCTACTAATATTTTATTTCATTTGGGACTTAATTCATTCCTTTTTCTTCCTTTTTCTTTTCTTTTCTTTTTTCCATTTTCTTTTTATCAAAACTAACTTAGCCCATATTATTAATTAAAGGCCCGTTTGAATCAAAATAATTTATGTAAATAAATAAGTTTTATATATTATTATAAATTTTTTAAGATAGTTTAGAAAACAACTTATAAAGATAAAAAAATTGTCAATGAAAACTTATGAATTAATATAAATTTTTATTTGTATAAGCTATTTTATAAGCTCAAAAATAAGTCAAATACAATCAAGTTCTAAATTGTTCTCAATACAAGGGAAGATCAACTAGAAACTATATAGATTAGTCTAAAAAATGAGAATGCCTTCTAACAAATTTGACCTAAATATTTAAAGATGGCGACATAAATTCAACAATATGTTAAATCTAGTTGTTTCCACGACGACCCGAGTAATTGCATCTACCGAGATTTGTGAAATGCATTCAAAGACAACTTGCTCAAAACGTTTAAACATTTATAGCCTCTGACAACACTTTTATAATTAAGTAACATGTGAGACTTGTTGCCTAAAATTGATATAGGCGACACTTTATGATTGTTGCGGAGTATTTGTTTGCAACGCCATAGAAGCGTTCCCTAAAGTCTAATAGGGGACACTTTATGCATTATAATGCGCTTTTCAGTGCTTAATCTTGTAATTTGTAGGCTAGTGATTTGGGTTTGTTGGTTAGGATGGGTATTGGCAATTGTATCAAATCATTGTTTTATTATGATCTTGCTTGGGGAAGTTTAGGAATCATTAGTAGTATGGCCAGATCAGTTTGCTTCCTACATATTTTGCTGGTTATGTGAACTTGGTAGTATAGAGATTTTTATTGTAATTTGTTGAGAAAACGAGTAATGTATTCAGGGTACACTTTTTAGCATGTCTTATGCTTGAGGAGCTAATTTAATATAATTAATCTAGTCTCTTAATTAATCATGTCTCTTAATTATACTATCTTTTTTATTTTAATAAGCCGCCAATATAATTAAAAGTGTTGCCTGTGACCTTTGGGGACGCTTTGTAAGGATCCAATTGTATAAGTTATAAGGAACATTTGAAAATTGTTGCCTAAGGTGCGTTGAAAAAAGCGACCCCTATCCTGTCGTTTAGGCAACACTTATAGAAAGTGTGCCCATAGAGTGTCAAAAAGCGTCCCCAAAGACAATAGGCAACGCTCGCATAGAAGACAACTGAAAATCATCCCCTATTCTTTTAGGCATCGTTTTTAAGGGTTCTGGCATCACTTTTCACCTGTTGTCAGGGACAATAAATGTTGTAGTTTTGCTAGTAGTTATTGACATTACCCACGAAGCACATATGATTCTCCTTCAATAATAGATAGTTAGTAGGTTTACATCATCATGGCTTAGCCAACATGCTTGGCGTGGTCTCTAAAATAGCTTGTTGTATATGTTAAACCCTCGTTCTCAAAGAAATTGGCATCGACATCATATTTTAGCTAACTAACACTCAATACTGCCACAAAATTATGGCACGTTGACCGATTTGGCTAGGAGTGGAATGACAACTACTCCACACAATGTGGTTACAATTTTGCCAAATCCACCCAAGTAGCATAACTATCCTATCCGCAGTTCTACAGTTTTCATTGTTGCAAATATTAAAAATTCACTTTGTTGCACTTCGGGCCAACATACTTACGTTGTTTCGGAACAATAGCAACACCTGCAAAATTCTAGCAATATTGGACCTCTACACGATAAAAAAACATATATTTCATCTTCAATTGTCTCCTCCACTGAATCCCCCTACTACTAGTCCTTTCACTTCTCCATCAAAAAGTATTAAGTATTTTTCTGATATCATAGATACACATAATGTACGATGAAATTCTTTGAAGAACCAATTTGATCTTCACATATTACGGTTAATGAATACTCAATTCGTTCTTTTTTTAAGTATGTCAATGGACCTTCATATTATATGAGAGGGTTCATTCCCTTATCATGAATGAGAATGAACTCTTTCAATTGTTTTTTTATATTTTATGATCTCTACCAAATTTTGAGGCTTTATGTTATGTGGTGGCTTTTCTTTAAGAAGAAACGAAAAACATCAAGTGAGTAGTAGCTATTTGGTCTATAATATTGATCGATACATCTACTATTTTTATTTGGTGTGATAGTACTAATATTTTTAGAGGAATTGGATAAGTAAATTGCAATGTAGTAGTACTAGTACTAGTAATGTTACGAGATTAATCGTTGTGCACCGTTGGTGTAAAGTTTTTTTTGCATATACATCCAATAATGTGTTGCCACATCATTTAATGAATGTGACACATCATGTATTTCTAATTACCATACATGATGTGTCAATATATTAATGAACACATGTGTAAAATAATTTTACACTGACGGTGCATATATATTAAATTCATAAATTATTACTTAGATTTGATGGCAACAGGATAGGACCAATTTGCGCCGTTTGATACATCGATTGTGTAACTGCTACCGTGTGTCGGTCGACTAGAGTACTCTGTTTGGTACGAATTATGCACTGTTCCAAACTCCATATTAAGGTACAAATACATTTTATACTTTCTAAATTAATAATGAAAATCCATTTTTGAGTAAAAAATATCCCCTATCTTGTAAAAAAGATTTGAATTTGTACCTACTACAAATATTCACTTCTCAGCACTTGATTATGTGTGTAAATTTTGCCACTAACATGTATTAAGAAGAAAAAAATTGATTCAATGATATGATGATGAATGTGAATATTAGGGGGTGTATTGGATTGAGATTTCAATGGATTTTAAAAGACTTTTTTATGTTAAAAAATTCCATTGGTATTCAATTAAGACAAAACTTTTATAAAATCAAATCTTGTGGTATTCAATTAAGACAATTAAGATTTGTTTTTTCAGGGCAATGAAATCCGCTGTTATTCGATTGAGATTTCTCATAACTTATAAAATGTCACTTGGTATTCAAAAATCAACGGATTTTGGTGGATTCTTTCATGTAGTGGATTTCATGAGACTTTTTTAGTTAAAAATACACTTGATAGACTCTTCCAACAATCTCACAAAAAACCTTGAGACTTTTTCAAACTCTCAAAGACTTTTTTCTTTTCAGAGTTCATCATCACTGTACCAGAATTTTTCTTCTTCTTTTCTTTCTTCACTTACTTATCAAATATGGTTGTTGCAAGTTTTCTTTTTGAACAAATTCTGCAACTTTTTTTCATATTGGATTCAACACTTTTGCTATTTCTTGTGTTATTCCGGCCATTGAAGTGAATTATGCAGTTGTTTAACAATCAAAAATTACATTTTTTTATATAGACAATCGGTAATCGGTGATTCACTTGCTCCATATGCTTTCTTTTCCAACATCGTACTAAAGAAAAACACAAAACTTTTCATCGTATTTTTTTTTGTTGTTGTTTTGGATTCCCAAAAAAATATTTTTTATTTATTTATTACTCTTATAATTTTTTTATTAAAATTTATTGAGTCTTTTGAAATTTTCCTAATATATGTTGAGTCTTTCGAAATTTTCCTAATATATAAAGTATTATGAAATCTTGATTATAAAAAGTCTTTTTAAAAAAATCTCTCAAAATCCATTCAAATCATGTGTTAAAAATCTTGAGTGTAAAAAGTCTTTTGAAAAAAATCTTTAAAATCTCACAAAATCAATATAATCCCACAAAGTCATTTAAAATCTTCAAGATTTTTTTTGTCAAAATAGTCTTTCAAAATCTCAATCGAATACACCCCTCTTAATTTATTTATTTTTGAACGAGTGTGAATATTAATTTTAAATTAATGATATGTATGTTTAATTTTACGATGACAAAAATTTATTTTTTATGAATTGATATTGTAAAATTATCTCCGTATAAAGTTGAGTTGCATATAAACTAATTTATATATATTTAGATATCTTAGCTAAAAGTGTGATGAAAAATAAATTGTAGAGATAGAAAATAACGAGCATTGCTATTTGGCCAGAAAAATTTATACAAGAAAGATAAGAATTTATAAAATTAGGGAATTAAAGTTAATTGTTATGTTAAGACAAAAAAAAAAGTTAATTATTATGCACTGTCAGTATAAAGTTATTTTACACATTATCCAATAATGTGTTGTCACATCATTTAATGAATGTGATACGTAATGTGTTTTAAAATATATTACATGATTTGCTAATATATTATTATATGTATGTATAAAAGAAAGTATATAAAAATTAAATTCATAAAAAATTGGCCACTACTTGACCCAAAAAATATAAGTTGATATTCAAATGGGTGCAGGCTAGCCCAAACTCCATTGGGCCTAAAGTGATTTTGTTTGCTCAAAGGTACAAGACTTCTTCTTTTCGCGCACCTCATCATTTCTCATGTGTCCCATAAAAATATCAAAATAACTTTCTTGCAATGTAATAATATTGGACCATCAAAATAACAAATAATCAAGTGTATGATCTCAAATGTCTTTTTGTCCGTCCTCTTTTTCATCAATGTTACAAGTATTTATAGGGTGTATAGGAAGAGAGTTCTTCCCGCCCCTTTTCTTTGTTGGCCTATTCCACGTTCCTGCTATACATTTGGTCACATGCCTATTTGCAAGGTGATCATGGGAAACGTGATTTGAATATAATAGTTCCTCTTAAAATCTACTCCTAATCATACGGAGGATGAAGATAAATGTGTAAAATCGTGGAGAAGATGACAATTATAATGAAGGATGGGGGAATCATGGGATCGTGGGTATCTCGTCCACGCGGCCTTGTCTCACCCAGAATGGATGACTCACCCTTCTGGTTCTCGCCCTTATAGGAGGATTGGGCTTGATTCCCATTTATGTATTGGGCCGTTGTACAAGTTAATAATTAATTTTAGGGCTTTTGCTAAATACACCCTTTACATTTACTCCCGGTCCACAGCCCCTCAAGCACGAGACTCAGTAGAGGCGAAGTGGTGATAATGGACGAATTTTCTGCTGATAACTACTATTGTATGTGGCGAATTTCTCGGATCCCATATGTTGTACATGGTGTAATGCCTTCCAATGCCAGTGACTACTATAAAAATAGAAGAACTTGGATGAATTTAATCATCTCAAAAACTTTTTCCTTCTTTGCCTTGATTCAATCATGGATTCTCCCAACTCTGTTCTCGAATCTCCAGTAGCTAGGATTATCAAGTTGATGACTTCTCTGAATTTTCTGAAGACCTTAGGTCGAACTCTTGGAGGTTGACCAATGCTGAGCTGAAATTCCTTGAGACGGTGATGTTTTTCAAGGATGGCCTGATAGAAGATGGTTATTTCATCGAGAATACTGAGGATGAACACCATCTCCATCACGAGCTGGTTTCTGATTTGTTTGATAAGACTTGGCGTCTGAAGGAGAGCATGAGGGTTCATGAAGAGCTTATGAACCTGGCCTTTACTGAAGAGGAAGCAGTGACACACCGCATGAAGGTCTTGGAAGAGGAACTGAAGACGTTAGCCAAAAAGAAAGAGGAACTTCGTGTGAGTAACAAGGTTGAAATTTCTGCTTTGTTGTTCAAACAGTCGTGAACTGACTCGTCTGGAGATTAAGACGAAGACTCTAGGCAACATATAAAAAGTATAAACGTGCCCTAGAGGATATGCAGACCATGGCGATAGACGCCATCCCTGATGTTTAGATGTAGTTTCCCTGTTTTGATGTAGTTTCAATTGTTTCTTTTCTTTCAGTAATTTCCCTTTTGCAATTTCCATTTTGTAATTCTCCTTATGTAATTTTCTCTTTTCAAGTAATGAAATGCAATTCCTTTCTCAAGCTTCTGCTCATATAAATGTTAGCACATAATAAAAATAAGGATAATATAAGATGTCTCGCCTTCCTAGGGCGAATGAGAAATCTCGCCATAGGCGAGATCACCATAGACTTAGGCGACTTTGTCACGCCATAGATGGGATACCAAAACGGTTTTTCTTTCGTTTTAATTTTGAATTGACAACTGTCAATCGCGTTTCCCACGCTGACACGCGTTTCGAGCCGTGGGTTTAACCAATGGGTAACTGATCGTTTCCACTTCGCTGACAGTTATTACGTCTATAAATACCTCCTTCTCCTTCTTCAATACTTTTTCCCAACTTCTCAACTTCTCCAAAATTCATAGTCTTTCTGCATTTTATCAAATTTGATTTATTTCCTCTCTTTGTTCAAGTTTCGTAACAATCTAACTACTTTCTCCGCTTTTCAACCGCGGAATACTAAAAAGGTACTTATTATTTTTCATCTCTGTCCTTTTGATTTATTTCTATTTTCATTTTAGTCATGGTTCTTTAACGCGAACTCGATAACGCGAAAGATTATCCCGCGGTTATTCACCATGTGGGTTCCAATTGGGAACGTCAAGTACGTGCCCATTATACTAGGGCTGATGGAACCCTAAACATTGACGGTTACTATTCTGAAATGTTTGGGTTTACTGTTAAGTCTAGTTATTTCGAGTCTGGATCTAGTGATAGTGATAGTAGTGGAAATGATAGCGATTGTGTTATTATTTCTCCATCTGAGTTTAGTTCTAAAACCCCTAACAATCGCTCTTTAATTATTGCAGACTCCGTCGCAACGATTTCTACTTTGATGGAAATTTCTTCTAGGTTTACCACTGATGAGTTTGTCTCTACTTTTAGACAGGTTATTCAAGTCTCTGGTGAAGGCGGCGAGAATAGGGTTGTGATTGACCCTGTCGCCGTGGGTGAGTTCGTGACCACTGTCAACGAACAAGAACCTCATTACTTTTACATGTATACTCATGTCTTCCAAACCCGACATCTTTGGCTTCCTTTCAACTTTTTTGAGTGTTAAATTCTAAGGGTTATGAATGTCACCCCTTGTCAGCTTCATCCGAACAGTTGGGCATTTTTAAAAGCCTTTCATGTCAAGAACGTCTCTCCTCACTCTCTCATTTCTATCAGTAGTCAGCCCAATAAATGGCGTTTCTCTTTGTATGCCTCTAATTTTAAAAACTACCGGGACACTTTTGTCCGTTTTCGCTGTGGGGCGGGGTTTCTAGAGCTTATGTTTGATGCCTCTGGAAATCGCTTGTTTCCCTTCTAATGGTCCTCTTCTCATTGTCTCATTAAGGGAACTCGTCCTGGTACCCTTAATGAGTATGAGCGATTGGCAGTCTCAGCACTTAGCAAATTTCAGGTGTTGAGTTCTGTTGAGCTTCTCTCTAGGGAGGATAAACCTCAAGCTCTTGGAGAGTATATGGGTGAGTGATTTTTATTAAGTTGTAGTTATCTTGGCCTTTATTTCTAGATTTACTAATCTCGCCTTTGATTTCTTGTAGGTTCAATGTCTACTATCTCGGCACAATACAGGGCGGCCTTGGTGATGAAGGCAAGGACCCAGAAGGCTGAGGCAGAACGTGCTGCCGCCTCTGCAGACGACATGTCTCAGTTGGTGGTTGAACAAAGTGGTGTTAAGAGCACCAAAAGGAAGAATTCGGAGGAGTCCGGGAGAATTCCCGTTGAGATTAAGAAGGTGAAGGTCATTGTGGCTGGCGAGGAAGAGGATGAGGGCGATGACGAGCCCCTCAAGCACAAGAGGTCAAAGGGTAGAGGTTTGACGACCCTTGGTTCTGGTGAGGGCGGTTCCAGCGCCTACCAAGGGCAAAGGAGCCTCAATCCCTTGCTGTTCTCTTAACCTTGAGGTGAAGAAAGGAAGGAAAAGCAACCTCTCGCCTAGCCTATTCACTAAGGATCTCGACTTTTGGATGTGATCAACTACGGCTTCCAGAAGTATGATCGCACCTCCTCTCTTGCTGACCTCCCATTTGAGGACCTTAGGCAGGCGGCCTTGGATCACCACGTTTAGGGTGTCTTGCTCACCTATTACCTCTCTAACCGACAGGAGCATGAGTCCATTGACTTCAGAAACAAGATGGAGTCAGCTGACACTAGCTTGAGTGCCTTGGAGAAGGAATTTGATGCGGCCAAGAGTAAGTTCGAAGAGGACTTGGCTGCAGTGAAGGCTGAGCAGGAAGACAAGGTAAAGGCGGCTGTGAAAGCCAAAGATGATGAGGTGGTGGCCTTGAAGGGGAAGCTGGTGACCGTTGAGGGCGAGCTTGCGGAAGAGAAGGCGAAGGCCAAGACCCAGCAGGAGGAGACCTCTCTCAACGCGGAAGCTCTAACTGGTCGGATTGAACAGCTGGAGGTGGAGGGGGCGAGTCAATTTGACGAAGGTTTCAAGTTTGCTCTGGAGCAGGTGAAGGTGGCCTTCCCTGATGTGGATGCTGCTAAACTGGGCGAGTTGGACTCCGTCAACCAGATTGTGGAGGGAAAAATTGTTCCCTATGTGGCCCCTCCTTCTGAGTAGATTATAGTTTGTTCCTAGTTGGCCTGCGTGCCTATTTTGTTGTAACTATTTTGTTCGCCTTTGAGGCGGTTTATCCCTGAACATCTTGCTATTTTAATTAATTATGTTTGTTTTTTCTACTTATTCACTTTTCGCCTACAGCTTTATAGTTCGGTTAAATGCATGTTATTTACTTTACGTCGCTCGCGCCTTTCTTTCCCTCGTTTGTAACGGTTTTAAAAATTAATTTTTCTTCTAAGCTGCCCCACTTCCTTGAAAAGCGCACCTGAACACACTTCCCAAAGTGGTATAGTCAAGGGTATTAACTGTTTCTCCTAGAAACACGTACTTGTACTTATCCTTTTTAGGGTTTCCTTAAAATTGCTATAAAAGGGAGCAATCTCATACCTAGGTCTTCATATCCCACAACTTTTCCTCGTTTTTCTTTCTTTCTTTAGTATCATGGAAAAATCTTCCAAGAAACAACATAATGCTCCTCTACGTAGGAGTTCTAGGGTTAAATCTTCTCAACCTCCTTCTTCCAAACCCAAATCTTCTAAGAAAACTTCTACTTCCAAAATTAAAAATTCTAAGAAACCTAAAAATCAGGTTATAGTGATAGAAAGCTCTGAATCTGACAAGGCCGATTCAGATTACGTTGAGTTCTTAAGGACCTACCGTCCTGAAGAAGAATCTTGGGATTCAGATCTAGAAGACTCGCAATTAACGGCAGAGTCCAAGCTAATTCCGGGGAAGGAGAAGAATTCCCCTTGTAACAAGGAGGAATGAAAATCCTCTTTGTGGAGGGTCCATCCCCGCCGGGTTTCCTCACTACGGTCGTGTGGCTTCTCCGTGGTTTAATCTGTGGAGAGGCCATTCCCACCAGTTTGCCTCATTACGGTCTTGTGCCTCCTCCATAAGTTGGAAGAGTCACTCCCATCGGTCTTCCTCATTACGACCTTTGGGTATTTTTTCTGTTTTTTGTTTTCTAGATCTAGGTTTATTGTAATGATATCACATCTGTATTCAGATTTGTATTGGAAACACTGTTATGTAATGAAAAATCATACTTAATGAATGAACTTCTTTTGGCTTTATATTTTCTTGCCTATTTATTTTTCTTTTTGCTTTCTACGCAATTTAATATGAAACACGGTTTTTATAACGATTTAGAAAATGACTAAAAATGACAATACCTTGTTCTCCCGGGCGACACATTTCCTCTTTGGGGAATCGCCTTTTGATTTTCTTTAATATGAACTTCTGGTGACGCCATTTTTGCTCACCTGCAATTTTAACTCGCCAAAGCCTTAAACTTACATGACGGCCTTTAATAATTCGCACGTCAAAGCCTTAGACTTACATGACGGTATTTGTAGATTTAGTTCGCCAAAGTCTTAGACTTACATGACGGCCTTTAATAATTCACACGTCAAAGCCTTAGACTTACATGACGGTGTTTGATATATTTTTGTTACCGATGCCTTAGACTTACACGGTTTTTCCTGGGTACTTGAATTCGCCAAACATAATATTTTTGACATCGATGTCTTAGACTTACACGATGCAAAACTGGGTACTTAAATTCGCCAAATAAAAATCACACGTCAAAGCCTCAGTCTTACATGACGGTGCCGGCATCATATGAATCTTACTACCGGAAAATGAGCTCGCCAAAGCCTTAGACTTACATGACGGCCGTTGTAATTCACCATCAAAGCCTTAGTCCGACATGATGGTGCCAGTATTATATATTTCTTTTCTACTGCGCACCAAAGCCTTAGACTTACATGGTGGTGCTGGTATTATATAATTCTTTTTTACCAGATTCTAGCTCGCCAAAGCCTTAGACTTACATGGCGGCCCTTTTTTTTTTTTTAGCTCACCAAAGTCGTAGACTTACATGGCGGCCATAACAATTCACTCATCAACGCCATAGACTTATATGATGGTGTTAATTTCCCTGTGGTTGAGGCCTTAGACTTACACAACGTTGATCCCTTTTTTATGTTTGCAATCTGTTTGTAATTTTGCTGAAAAGCGGACTAATCAAATGATTAAATAACATTGTAATATTTCTGAAAACACTAGGCCTCAATAAAAACACCACAAAATTGCAAAGAGAAGCGAGGAAATAAACGTGACCTTGCCTTGGCGAGATCACTCACAGAACCTTAAGTTGGCGAAAACAGGTCGGCGAGATGGAAAGTTCAGATCCACATCATCAACAAAAAATCAAATTTCAACACAGACTCTTGTATTTTTCACAGAGAGAGTTAGTGGACCTGGACTATGATCATTCAAGCTGACGACGCATAAGCTACATGACGTTTTGATCATGGTGGAAACAATGAGATTTTAACACGAGATCACGAAACAGCCATCAAGTGCTCCATAGGATCAGTCTTTCCGTCGAAGGCTGGTAGGTGTGGTGATTTGAAGTTGTCTGGGACTTTGGAATCCCAGAGTGACTGACGAAGGGGCTGATATTCAATAAGACTCTCATCATTAGAATCTACATTTTGTTCAGCCCTTTCTTTTTCCATTGTGGTAACTTTCTTCTGCAAGCTTCTGATTTCTTCCATTGCGACCTGGATTGAGGGACTATTTCCATGATTGGTAGCCATGGTTTTTTCTCTGCTTGCAGCGTTGCTTTCTCTCTAAGTGATATGTTGGAAATCGTTTTAAAGGGGTGTGAAAAGTAATAATATTAGACCGTCAAAATAACCAATAATCAAGTGTATGATCTCAAATGTCTTTTTGTCTGTCCTCTTTTTCATCAATGTTACAAGTATTTATAGGGTGTATAGGAAGAGAGTTCTTCCCGCCCCTTTTCTTTGTTGGCCTATCCCACGTTCCTGCTATACATTTGGTCACATGCCTATTTGCAAGGTGATCACGGGGAACGTGGTTTGAATATAATGGTTCCTCTTAAAATCTACTCCTAATCATACGGAGGATGAAGATAAATGTGTAAAATCGTGGAGAAGATGACAGTTATAATAAAGGACGGGGGAATCATGAGATCGTGGGTATTTCGCCCACGCGGCCATGTCTCGCCCAGAATGGATGACTCGCCCTTCTGGTTCCCGCCCTTATAGGAGGATTGTGCTTGATTCCCGTTTATGTATTGGGCCGTTGTACAAGTTAATAATTAATGTTTGGGATTTTGCTAAATACACCCTTTACATTTACTCCTGGTCCAAGTGCGAACATTGTTCGCATCCTAGAAAGCGAGCGTGACAAAGATGTGACCGTTGGTTCACCCTCAAAATGCAATCCCCCACCCCCTTCCCTTGGGAATTTAGAAAAAAAATGTTCGCTATGTGCAATGTGAACTTCTCCTGGACGTTCACATTTTACACAGTGAGCGGTGTGTGTGTGTGTGTGCGCGCACACACGCGCATGAACCTTCAGACATAAACAATACATACATTTCCAACTTTTCCCCCCCTCCAAACCCTTAAAAAAAATGGCCCTTTTAGGCAAACTCGTGTTTCCAAGTCACAATCCAAGCATCAAGGAGCTCCATAGACATCACATTGAGTTGAAAGCAAAGGTAATGTCACTCTAAAATCTTCCTCATTCGATTTCTTAAACTTTTCGTTTTAGCCACGACAAACAACTTTCACTGTTACATTTCGCACCCTAGTGTGCGAACTGGCAAAACTGTTATTTATTTTTTTCCAAATTTTAGGAATTGTTATGGATGATTCATAGGCAAGCAAAGAGGATATGCATAAGGTTGATATTAAGTTAGGAAAAACACCTAAGGTCGAAGAACAAAGTAAAGTTGATGCAAAGTCGGCTGACGAACAACCTAAGGTTGTGGCTTCTAGGGTTGATTTTTGCCTTGAGTTCACAACGGAAAGGAAGTTTGATGACTGCGAAGAGATGATTTCATGGGTTTGTCAGTTAGCATACAAGTTAGGATTTGTTGTTGTGATTGCAAAGTCTGGTAATAGGGGAAATGATAGAAATGGATTTGTTACACTTGAATGTCAAAGAGGCAGTGTATAAAAGAAGTAAGTTCACAAGGAACGGGAAGAGATGACAACTTTGAAGTGTAGTTGTCCGTTTAAAGTGAAGAGTTATTTGTTGAACAACGCACAATGAAGTTTTAATGTTGTCAACAGAGAATACAATCATCATATGAATCTACATTTCCATGGTGAGCGGCTTCGACCGGATGAAAAGGACCAGGTCCATGAGATGACAGACAATATGGCACTTTTGAGGAAAGGAAAGTCTCATTTGTGTGGCCCTAATTGTAAGCTTGGTATGACCTGTTTCGATTACACATATCGTTCCCAATTAGGACATAAAAAGTCTCACGTCGATTACCATATTCTTCTCAACCGTGATGACAAAACAACACCAATGGAAGCAATATGAGTAACCGACAAAAGATTATGTGGTCATTTACACGAAACTTAAAAAAAAATTACACACAAACTAAAAAAAATGAAAGAATATGAGAGAATGAAAGAATCTCGTAAAAAAAATGGCACATGATACCAATTTATAGAAATCGGAACGAATTCTGATTGGCTTGAGCTATGGCATGGCCACACACGTGGCCAATCACACTTGACCACGTGTCATTCACTTTTGACTGCATGGGAGAAATTTTTTTTCACCTGCCGTGTAAATATCATTATGCTGAGTACGTATTAAAAAAAGGAAAATGCTAAGTGTCCGCGAGACACTGTTTAAGGAAGCAAATATAGTAATTTGACATTGGAGTCTGTAATCAACTCCTCAAAAGTCTAAAAAATATTATTTTAACTTTAAAACTTTCTTTTTCTGGGTTCTTTAATCAATACCCGGGTCACCGGTTAGCATGACCCTTAAAAAATTATTGTTGGGTTGGGTTGTAACCACAAAACCAAGGATGAATTTGAAGATTCAATTCAAATTAATTAAATTAGCTCGGATTTTTCAATATTCGATTTTACACAGAATCACATCAATCAAACCTGATATCTATTGATTCAAATATCAATTTTACGCATTCAAATCGATCACTAGAAACCCGAACCAAACTATCAGTAGAACCAAACCTGGCATTGTTTTAAAAATATGTTGTATTCATGTATTATTATTATTATATATTTCATTGTAGCTTATATATTTGTTTTAATAGCTTATTATAGTATTGGTGAATTTGCATGTTACTATAAGGATTTTTCTATCATGTGCAAATTTGCACATGTTAAGAAGTTTTAAATAGTAAGTTTGTATTGCAACTTGCACATTTTATATTAAATATATAATTTTTTAATAAATAATTGTTTTTCATTAAATATTTACTACTTTTGGTTAAATAGCAATGTTGCACATGTTACACAAACCCTTACTATAAATATGTAAAGTGAAATACATTGAATTAGAAGTGATGAAAGTAGTATTAATTAGTCTCGTGAGCTTAGCACATTTGGTAAGACACTGCATTATATATGCAGGAGATCAGGGCTCGAACCGCGGTCATCCCACTTATCTACCTTAAAGGTGGAATTTCTAGTCACCAGCCTAAAAAATGGAAAATTTATATAAAAATGTTAAACCAAACTGCAAATATATATTAGATCAAACTTGTAATAAAAAAAATATATTAGATCAAACTGTACAAAAAATGCACCAACACTACTAATACCAATTCTCATGGACAGAAACAAACTTATTACATTTCATTCAAAATAATGTTCACAATACAAGATGGATAATAATAAAAACTGAGACTAATAGAAACACAAGATACCTGAGCTAACTCATGGACAACTTGATTAGCTTGCCTCCTAACATAATTGGTCCTACATATTGACTCAAATTTAATAGACTCTTACATTGCTCAAAATAAAACCAAATTCAGTATCATATCTATTCTTCCTATTTATGCTCTGAATGACTTGAAGACAGTCCATGTAGATACAGTTTGCAGCGAATTGTTGTAGCGATCCCAAAGTTTCCAGTCCTCTTGCTTCGGCCTCCCTCACTTCTGGTTGTCCTCCGAGCCTTTGAACAAAAGCCTGCATAAATCTGCCATCTTCATCTTGAATGCATGCCCCAATGCAGTACCGGTTTTCCTCTACAAAGCACGCGGCAGCCTCGCCTAATAAGCATACCGACAAGTATCAACCTCCGCCTTTAAAGAATAAAACATAGATCACCATGAGCTGCCTTACTTTGACATCCACTGATTCACCCTACAGCCTTTGCCTTGGAAAGACTTAAGATATGAATTAGAATAAGTAGTACTTTCTATCCTTCGAACCCTTGCTTTGGGGGATATCACTGTCCGAGAAGATCATCATGTTCCATCCAACTCACAGAAAGAAGAAAGAGCCTTGACAAGGGGTAAAGCCAACGAAAAGAGGTTTTTTTTCCTAACAGACCAATAGAACAGGCGCCAAAATCTACTAGAGTTGAAAGAAGGGGCAATAGCCTGGATTATCTATTCTATCCCGCTCCTTACCTAATTCATTCTTTGAAGTGTAACGTAAAACTTATAATGTTGCATTTCTTTGGTTTGGAAGTTCCAGAATGTTGCCATCCAGTGCCTTACTCCACTCTTCATTACATGTATCTATGATGAGTGCAAACACTAAAGCCCCATCACCCCTTTCCATAATTGCAAACCCACAAATGAGACACCAACTGGAGAAGCACTAAAAACACTAAGCCACCATCACAGGGTCTCGCTCTATATCACACTCGAGCGACGGAAAAGCGGAGAGAATGAGAAACATGACACTCTTCTAGCCGACGCCATTAGGACATAGATTTTGACATCGATCGTGACAGTGAGACCACAAGAAACACTCCTCTTCGTATGCACAGAACAGTCACACGCCAAAACAGTTAAACAGCAATCCAATTGATTGCCAAACATAAAACCACATCAGCCAAAAACAGAAAAGAAAAACAATAATGAGGTGAACAGTGAACACCAGTAGCGACCAATGCATCACCCGCTGAAATGCCAAAATGAACCCTTGAAACAGAAAAGCGTAAGATTATACTGAACAGGATGCAGACTCCAGTTCCTGCATATCTCCAAAACCTGTTACAAAAATTCATCCACAGCAAACACAAAAAATAGTACAGGCCCTATAATCACCTCTTCTCACTCCCATACACTCAAGTAGATTTAATAACCAATCGCAGAGAGCAATCTAAATCCCAAACATGTTAACAGGTTACTTTTCTACTGTGTAATTGAATATATATATAAAACCAGGTGATTTTGATCAAAACCAACTACACGACAATAGTTTTATCCGGTCTAACATTGATAACATCAAAATGTTCATATCCTTAAAAACTTCTGCATTTCTACTTTTTAAATTGAACGCACAACTTCTCCTGTAAAACCCTCACACCCTGCATCAAACACATTAGTAAGTGTGATTTCTCATAAAAAATGTCTTCACCCCTAACCAATCAGCTAAGCAATACCAAATTTTTAAGAATATTAGACATTTAAAAAATAGGTGATTTGTTGTTTCTTCCATTCTACATCCTCCAATGCACATTTTGGCTTCAATATCTACAATTCCACAGATGCAAAATTGACTTTTGAAGGAATGCGATCTTGTCTTACCTGCCGGACAAGAAGCACGATCTTCAAAGGAATACATTTATGCCATATTTTGTTTTGACTTCCTCCACCATACAGTTCCCCTCATAATATTGTATATGCCAAACTCACTGAGTAGATCCTTGAGGGCTTCTCATTTCAAACCCACCTATCATCCTCATCAACATTACCAACCACATCTTCCAATTCCACCCGAAATTGAATTACTAAATCTGGCTCCCATAGAAACAACACTCTTCTCCACCTCAACCTCCACTCCCACAGTTCGTCTACCCATTGCCTCACATTTATCACCATAACCTGCTAATCCAATGATAACGAATACAGCCTATTATAATTTATATCTCCATTGAATGCAATAGTTTAACCAAATCAATAAAGAAAAACCAATACTTACTGCCATCTTTTAATATATGTTTTATAATCCAGGACTCTGTCTGTGTTTATGCTCACATTGCTTTTTTATTTCATCTCTCACTCACAAAGAAGATAAAAACATTAAAAATAAAATTGGGTGTATATATATATTGGAAGCTACAATTCTTTCCTATTCTGATGCTTTACTCATGTTTCAAGTCCCAGTGAATTGTAAATCGCTACATGTATGTAGTTCAATCAAACAAAACTCTAGCTACCAATCTGAGCTACAAATACATGCATAAAACGTTGTCCAATTCTTTCAATAGGACCAACATTCCAATATGTTAAACATTAGACGCCTCTACTTCAATTCCTTCTTGTTTTCCTGTTGTCTCCTTCAACTGACTGTTCATCGAAATAACTAGTTTCTCTGTTCTCGGCTCTGACACCATCCCCTTCGATGTCATTTCCCTGAAATAACGCATAGCATTCTTTGTCCTCCCATTTTCATAGTGTCCATGTATCATGACAGTATACGATCGTCGGTCCGATCCCAATCCATTCCTCTCCATTCCATCCCATGTTTTTCTCAATCCATCAAGATCATCCCATTTCATATACAATCTCAAGACCAAATTGTAGACATCATCACTCATTGTACATCCATTTCGCTCCATCTTCTCCAAAACCTCAGGAACTTCCTCCGGTGCCTTCAATGAATTTAGTAAATAACTATAGGTAACATCATTAGGCAAACAATCTCCACGCCTCCTCTCCATATCATCTACCAATTCATAAACCTTATCCATTCTCCTTATCTTACAAAGATGCTTAATAAGTGAATTATAAGTAGCTACATTCGGTAAACAACCTCGTTCCTCCATGTCACGAACAACCTGCAATGCCTCAGGAATTCTTTTCTTGAAACAAAGAGCGTCAATTACACAATTACATATCACAACATCAGGTTTACAACTCTCATCTTTCCACATTCCATTGAATAACTTCAAAGCAGTTCCCAATTTCCCTTTCTTTGTCATTGCCTTGATGAAAGTTCCATAGGTGAAAATATCAGGCTTACATTTATATGCTATGACGTCTTTCCACAACCTCTTTGCTTCATGTGTATTCCCTAAAACACACCAACCATTAAGAATCACATTCCATGTCTTTATATCATGACAAAACTGAAACTTATTCAAATTCCTATGAAACAAAGTTTCGGCTTCTTCGACATGCTTGTACCGGCACATCCACATCAAAAGCGTACGAAAAGCTTCTGAATCAAGCTCGTTCTTCAATCCAAACTCTTCCCTTCTGTGGAAAATGTTAATTGCTTCCTCCACTTTATGTGCAGCAACAAATCTACGAATTAAAATGGAAAACGTTTCTTCATTGACGAGTTCTTTTCTTTGTGACATTTCGTCGAGCACTTGGTGTAACTCTTCGAAACACTTCATTTTACCAAGGATGTTGATAATCTCATTGTACACATTGCAACTGGGTATGTAGCTATTTGATTTGGTGACCCATTTGAAAAATATGTACGCTGGTTTCCAATCGGAACGGTGTCGTTGCAAGACTTGAAGAACAAGGTTGTGATTGGGGTGAATTCCTGTGAGATTAAGAGCACGTTCAATTTGTTCATTGGGTTTGTCTCTACGGAATTTGAGAAGATTTTGGATGAATGTAGCTACTGGTGGTGACTCGGGTTGTGAATGAAGGAATCGATTATGAGTTTCGAGGAATTTGAGGAAACGAAGAGGGGAATGTTGTGATGAGTTTAAGGTTTTTGGATTTGGGTTCCAAGGTTTTTGGAGATTGTTTAATAAGGTGAAGAGAATTGGTTTGTTGTTTTCGCATGAAAGTGTTCTTGTTGCACGCATGGGATGCAAGGATGAAGTCATTTGTCGCATGAAAGTTTTCTTCTTCTTGTTGCAAAGCTTTGTTAGTAGGGTTTTTTTTTTTTTTGGTACAAGAAGGCAAAACAAACAGCAAACAAAAAAAACTAAAAAAATTAACGAGAGAACCAAGTCCCACTAGCATCGGTTAGCAGAGAGAGGTTTAAACCAGCAGGAGGGATGGCAATTGAGGAATAGACCTCCGTGTTGCTCGCTCCAAGCTTTTCTAAGTAGTCAGCATAGGCGTTGCCTTCTCGGAAGGTACGAAGAATTAAAACTTGTCAGTCTCTATTCAGGATGTCCTTAATGTTATCGAGGATGGCTGCATAATGGTGCCACGCATCAATAGGATCAGTGATAAGTTTAGTCGTCATCTTGGAGTCAGAATAACACCACAGGTCCTTGATGTTCAACTCCCAAGCTAAAAGTAGACCTTTGTAAATTGCCATTAGTTCCGTAGGCAGGATATTAGTGACTCCGAGGTTTCCAAAGAAGCCATGGACCCAAGCTCCATCTGCATTGCGAATCAGTCCCCCGAAACCAGAAATACCAGGATTGCCAATGCTACTACCATCTACATTCAAAATCATACATGTGCCCCCAAGCGCATTACATTTCACAAGCCTTGTAGTCGGAGTCTCATGAGTATTGAAATAGCAATTTCTAAGTAAGAGAGCATAATCCATAATATGTAACTTAAGTGAGCAAAACGATATCATCTCACTATCCAAGCACAGCGCGTTCCTAGCCCTCCAAATCCACCAAATTCCTGCGATGAACAACAACAAAGCGGAGCTACTAAGGCCATAACGTAACCAAACATAAACATCATCTCCTTGGAAGAAGTGCTGATCCGAGAAACCTATAGATTTCCACAGGGTTTTAATGGAGTCGCAATCTCGCAGACAGTGGAGCGTGGTTTCAGCATGTGTACTACAACGCGGGCACCTGTTGCCAATAATAATACCTTTAGAGTTTGAGAGATCTCGAGTTCGATTCCTGATGGCGATTTCAGCAAGTGTACTGAATCGTGCAAGTAATATAATTAAAACGGTAAGACCGAGTGTCGAACTCAAGGATCGCGTTATACTGTCGAATTGTAATTTTTACTTAATTGAACAAAAGGTTCGAGTTTTGATTTGTTTGCAATGATTAAATTAAAATAACTAAAATTTAATTGAAGATATATAATAATAAAAATGTCAGGGATGAGTATTCTTTGGATTATGACTTCTATATTATTAATTTAATTCTAATATTGAATTCATTCAAGATGTTGTTACCAATTTCCTAGATTGTTTAACCCTAATCTCTTAGTGATTAAACTTTTATTCTCAAGATAACCCCTAATCTCTTAGTGAATTTAAAATTAAGAATAAACATATTTAATTATCAGAAATTATAATGGTTTTAAGGGTTCGCATCCATCTCTAGACTACGAAGGCAAAAATATGTAATCTCAAACAATTCACAAATTCCACTCTCGTTTCAAATCATGAATCATAAATCAATTTAAAAGTGATCAAGTAATAAAAAGCATTAAGAACGGAGATTACATAAACAACATACTAGAATTCATTCAAAGAAATAGTATCAAATCATAACATAGAGTTTTCATCCAAATTCAATTCATCCCTAACAATAGAGAATTTATTTACTCATGAGGAATCACAAAGAATCAAGAAAAGTGCAAGAATTACACATAAGATTGGTGTTGAGAAGCTTCAACTCCAATGATTGTTGTTGAACAGCGGCTTCTCTCAAACCCTAGCAGAGTGTTTCTCTTAATTCTATGTAAAAATCTCAGAACCCTAATACAATATGACTTTTGGGCTTATATAGACTTCAAAAACGCAGGTTTTACGCCTTGGCGTGGCAGAGCTGCGCCTGGGCATGGCTGGCGTGGCAAGTAGAAATCAGAGCTACGCCTGGGCGTGAGAAGGCAGTATTGAACCATGTTGAAGTGACCAGAGTTGCGCCTAGGCGTAGATTTATATGTCTGGGCAAAAAATGGCAGAATTGAACTCTTTTCACCCTGAATGTGATTTTCATGTCTTCATTGAAGTTGTAGCTATTGACATTAGCTTTCATTTGCAACTGGTTGGACTCCATTTGGACATCTATAACACTAGATATGATTAAATTACCAACAGTTGTCGTGTGCCTTTCCACCGAAACTTAGCACTACATTAAATCAATGCAACAAAACAAAACTATGTAGAAAGTTTGGTTATTCAAGAAAATGAAAGCATAAACACCTTATTTGTTCAAAGAATAATTTATTCAAATAAAACTCTAAACTCAACCTTAAATAGAAAGAAATAGACTAAATAATTGACTCAAAAGACTCAAAAAATGATATTTGACAAAAAGTCATCACAACCCCAAACTTAATCTGTTACTTGTCCTCAAGGAACAAAACTTCTAAAAAGCGAAAGTGCAATTCAACTTCAAACATCTAGCCCAACATTCCTGTCAATCTATCTTCATAATCAATATAACAAATATGTTAGCAAACAAAACATCATACTCAAGATTACTTTCATCCACTAACAATGAATCAGGAATGCAATGCAATTCATTCAACACTTATCCATTAGACTCAAATATCTCTCTTCACACAATCTCACAAAATTCTCTCAAGTGTTTAAGGGTTAAGAATATCACTCAAATCCTAGATCATGCATCCTCCTACCATAGGATTGAAAGAATTCTATACAGCAATCACACAATAATTATGCATACATTTTCAGAGGACTTTTCGGGTTATAACGGGGCTTAGATGAAGGTGGGATATTTTTGGATAGTAGGCTAAAGACTTGGAGTTAGAAGGACTATCTCAATGTATATCCACTTGTTACAAATCACATCAAAACTTTGATCACACAAAGCATGAGAGCTCAGAGTACTGTTGTCTATTCACACTCTTTAGCACAAAAATTAAATGCATATTTGTTTTGCTTTTGATTTTCACATTTTTCTTTCATTTTTTTTTTCAACCTTCCTCCAATTCTTGTATATTTTTTTTTATTTGCTCTCTTATCCCAAAATCATTCATTCTTTCAATTGTTACCCCAAACTTAAAGGTTGCTATCCCATGAGCAACCCCAAACTTAAAAGTCTACCAAGACTCAATGAGAAATTTCTACATAACTCCAAGTAAGGTGTGTATATATATTTTTTTGGTCTTTGGCTTGTAATGTGGCTCAATAACACAAGAAACGGGTATCAGGCTCAAATGGGTTTAACAAAGGATAATATTATTCACAGGGTGGTCAGAAAAGGCTCAAAGTACCAAACAACATGCCTCAGTATAATGCAAAAAATCATATGCAAAGCCGTTAAGAATAAATGCAAGTTTTGAAGGAAAAACACATGTCTGGACAATTCACACATCAAGAAAAATTTCAAGTGTTTAGGCTCAAAAGCTCACAGTTGGGATAATAGAGAAAAATAAGAGTCTTTTAGCATCATGTCAAACTAAAGATATTATTCCATCAAAATCATCAGTAAACTAATATAATAAAAAAACATCAATTATGCAAGCTAATTGTTTCTTCTAAGATAGAGACAAACTAACAGGTTAGTCATGTAAAGTGCTAAAAATCAAACCACACAAGAAAATTAATATTTCAAACAGATCAAATTTAGGAAGTGACTAGTTCTCTCAAAAGTGTTTATTCAGATTCGACAAACAATTTCAAAACAGACATAAAAACAAGAAAATAAAAATGAAATTAAAGCTAAGTTACCTCTCATGGGTTGTCTCTCATGCAGTGCTTTTTTAACGTCATTAGCTTGACGCCTCAACCACTGTTAAGGTGACATATATGACACAAAGAACACATCATTCTTCTTCTTCATTTTGTTCGGTAGGAACTCCATGAACTTGATTTATAGATGATATTTCTTCCATGCCCTTTTTCAATTGGAACTTGATGAACAAGACATAAATCGCATCTAGAACTTCATCAATCTCCTCTCTTTTCTCTACCTTGTTGCTAAAAAAGTTTTGAGGAATATTTTTATGTTGAGGAATTTCTTGTTGGACATGTTCGCTTCTCCAAAGTTGAGACTTATGAGTTTCCTTCCAAACTAGATCATCCTCAATTTTTATTAATTCTCCCTCCTCATCTTTCTTTTCCACAACAATGAAAAAATCTCCAATCTCCAGCTCCTGAGTCATATGCTCAAATTCAATTATTTGCTCATATAACCTCTCACATTGACTCTCAAACCTTTCAATTGAATTTTGATTAATATTCATGAATTCAATCAAAACATCATTGATGTGAAAGTTCTTGTCATATGAATCCTTGGGTAACACTTGAGGAGATAACATTTGTTCCCAATTGATCTTTTTCATGTAACACTCTTCTTCTTCTAGTGGTGAGACATTGTAAGCAACAATATCATCCCTATATTCTTCATCACAAAAATCTCTCCTAAGAAATCGCACCTGAAGAAGCTCTTGTTCAAGTTCATCTCTCGTGATGTTCCCCTCAAGTATACAACATTGAGCAGTTAGAAGACAAGTATCAAGCTCTTCCAATATTTGTCGTAGGGCATAATCATCAAAATCTTGCATGCTTTATGCTAGATAATTATCTCAAACAAAGAACAAAGAAACCACTAGCACACAACATTAGTAAACTCAACACACACAAAAAAAAATAACTATAATTTTGTTGCAGAGCAAAAAATTCCAATTGAGCAAAAATAAAAATTCAACAGTGATTTGCAATCCCCGGCAACGGCGCCAAAAACTTGATGGCGATTTCAGCAAGTGTACTGAATCGTGCAAGTAATATAATTAAAACGGTAAGACCGAGTGTCGAACTCAAGGATCGGGTTATACTATCGAATTGTAATTTTCACTTAATTGAACAAAAGGTTCGAGTTTTGATTTGTTTGCAATGATTAAATTAAAATAACTAAAATTTGATTGAAGATATATAATAATAAAAATGTCAGGGATGAGTATTCTTTGGATTATGACTTCTATATTATTAATTTAATTCTAATATTGAATTCATTCAAGATTTTGTTACCAATTTCCTAGATTGTTTAACCCTAATCTCTTAGTGATTAAACATTTATTCTCAAGATAACCCCTAATCTCTTAGTGAATTTAAAATTAAGAATAAGCATATTTAATTATCAGAAATTATAATGGTTTTAAGGGTTCGCATCCATCTCTAGACTACGAAGGCAAAAATATGTAATCTCAAAGCATTCACAAATTCCACTCTCGTTTCAAATCATGAATCATAAATCAATTTAAAAGTGATCAAGTAATAAAAAGCATTAAGAACGGAGATTACATAGACAACATACTAGAATTCATTCAAAGAAATAGTATCAAATCATAACATAGAGTTTTCATCCAAATTCAACTCATCCCTAACAATAGAGAATTTAGTTACTCATGAGGAATCACAAAGAATCAAGAAAAGTGCAAGAATTACACATAAGATTGATGTTGAGAAGCTTCAACTCCAATGATTGTTGTTAAACAGCGGCTTCTCTCAAACCCTAGCAGAGTGTTTCTCTTAATTCTATGTAAAAATCTCAGAACCCTAATACAATATGACTTTTGGGCTTATATAGACTTCAAAAACGCAGGTTTTGCGCCTGGGCGTGGCAAGTGGAAATCAGAGCTACGCCTGGGCGTGAGAAGGCAGTGTTGAACCATGTTGAAGTGACCAGAGTTGCACCTAGGCGTAGATTTCTATGCCCGGGCGAAAAATGGCAGAATTGAACTCTTTTCACTCTGAATGTGATTTTCATGTCTTCATTGAAGTTGTAGCTATTGACGTTACCTTTCATTTGCAACTGGTTTGACTCCATTTGGACATCTATAACTTTAGATATGATTAAATTACCAACAGTTGTCATGTGCCTTTCCACCGAAACTTAGTATTACATTAAATCAATGAAACAAAACAAAACTACGCAGAAAGTTTGGTTAATCAAGAAAATGAAAGCATAAACACCTTATTTGTTCAAAGAATAATTTATTCAAATAAAACTCTAAACTCAACCTTAAATAAAAAGAAATGGACTAAATAATTGACTCAAAAGACTCAAAAAATGACATTTGACGAAAAGTCATCGATTCCTGGGTGGAATAATTTTTTGGCCAGACTTTACTTATTTTGCGGTCGAACTCTGGATTACTATGCTCCTTCCCCTAAGAACTAGAGGGTTATAAACCAAAAAAATCACTTTAGAGTAGTAAAAAACGTCCATTAATAAATCAAAATTAGGTACTCCCTCCGGTCCTTTTTATAAGGAACAATTTAGAAAAAAAAATTGGTCATTTTTATAAGAAACTTTGACCAATTTTCAAATGTTTTAAATGTTAAATTTCACTTACACCCTTATTTATTATGAGAGATAATATTAAAAATAAGTAAGTTAGTTGAATTGAGAGTAATTAAATAAGGGTATACATGAAATAAATTTAAAATTAAGAGAGTATTAAATGAAAACTAGTATCTAGACCCGTGCCAAGCACGGGTAAAAATGTGTTTGTATATTTATTGACTTATAAATAATACATTTTAATATATTTTACTTTAAACTGAAAAATTAAAATTTTAATTGATAATGGAAGATAATTAATGAAAATTACATAAATATTTACAATATTATATAATTTAATAATTAAAATAACACTTGTAAAATTTATGTATAGTGTCATACATTTTCTTATGGAAGATATATTCTTATAGTTCATTTTTTTATCAAATTAAAAATGTATCATAGTTGTTGTGTTTCTATTATTCTCCACTAAAAGAATTATAAAGTTGGTGGAAAATAATTTCTCAATGAGATATATGGAAGAAACTTTGAGGTTTCGTAAAAAGGCTTTGAGGTGGATATGAATTACAAATGTATGAGTAAAAATATGGACAATAATATAAATAACAAACGGGTCATGCTAAACGGTGCCCCGGGGCACTTGTTAAGCATGCCAAAATAGGAAATAAAAAATAAAATTAATGTTGGTATGATAACTTTTTACACTTTTAAGATATTGAATGCACAAGTTTCAAGATAGAATTTCCTTTTTAATTTGCTTAATCATTGCCCCGGGGGCACGGTTTAGCATTTTCCATAACAAAAAGTGTAACACCCCGAAAATTCCAACATAAAAATTTCATATATTAACAGAGTTTAACACATTCAGGATGTCACATATCATAAAATCACTAAACAAAAATGAATAATAATTTATTCCTCATCATTATTCAATATGGCAGCGGAATTTATAAATTAGAATCCAAATCTTTTAAGGATAATTCAACATCAAATAAATTCCTTCAAGAAGGTCTTGGCACAAGGCCTCATCAAAAATCTCATAAAATGTTTAACAACCAATTCGTAAATAATTAATTCTTAAACAATACGTAAAGGATAGAAACAAATAACAGATATCCCTATCCCGTTACGTATCAGAGCATCCTATATAAGACACCTCACACAACGGAATCCTCACTTACGCACCTAAGCCTGATCACCTGCAAGTTACCCATACGAAGGACAACATTTTCAAGCAGAAGGGGTGAGAAACACAGTCAATAATATATATCACATAATTCAATAATTAATGATAATCAACATGAAATCATCACTTTAATCATATCCTAGCAAGATAGCATTATTTCAACATAGACAACGCATCATAATAGATAGCATTTATCATAGTAAAGTATATCACGATTTCACCACTTTTATTCATCATAATCACGCCACGAAATTAACACTATCACCATCACATCATCACCTAAACGACTTCACGACGACACGACCTGACAATGCAACACTACACTTAGACATCATGCATGTGGTACCATACTTTAAGCATTAATATGCTTCATCGCCACTTTGAGCAAAAACTCCATCGCCACTTTGAGCAAAATTAAGCTCCAACGCCACTTTTATGCATATGCAATGAACTCCACTTATAACTTAAACAACTTAACAACTTTACACTTACTCGACAACAATAATAATTGTGCCTAGGCTCTTTGAACCACCCTCCCAAACTTTGACAACACCGACACAATACTCGAACTATTCAAGGATATCAACTTAGCACATATACATTAATCAATTACATTCGTATCAAGTTAGAACATTCTTCAAAAGCAAATCAAGTTTGATCGACATGACATAAGCCAAATACTCATAAATACTTCAACTAATTCCCTAATGCTTAAGTTTGAGTTTGGGAAGCCAACCATAAGTTTTTGGACTAACTTGGGATTAGTTAAACTAATTTTTCTGAAAGTTTTCTGAAGACCCACTTGGACTAATTTTATCATAATTCAAAATCTGCAAACAATTTTCTAGTCATTCCAAAGCCATCAGAAAGCTAACTCAATTATCTACAACTTTCATGTTTACACCTAAGACCAATTCTGTACCTATCAATACCAGTTTTTATTTCAAATTCGGGTACAGAAGCTGAAACTTCACTGTGACCTACGTGTAGTAATTTGACGATAACTTAAGTTTTAAAACTAATCTTGAAGTCAACCCAAAGCCATTAGAAAGCTAACATCTTTATATACAACTTTCGTGTTTACTCCTAAGACTAATTATGTACCAATCAGTACCCGTTTTAATCGCAAATGCGGGTAAAGAAGCAGAAGTTTCACTGTGACCTATGTGTAGCAATTTGACGATAACTTATGTTCTAAAAATCATCTTGACGTCAAACCAAAGCCATTAGAAAGCTAACATATTTATCTACAACTTTCGTGTTTACTCCTAAGACTAATTATGTACCAATCAGTACCAGTTTTTAATCGCAAATGCAGGTAAAGAAGCAGAAGTTTCACTGTGACCTACGTGTAGTAATTGGACGATAACTTAAGTTCTAAATATCATCTTGACGTCAAACCAAAGCCATTAAAAAGCTAACATATTTATCTACAACTTTCATGTTTACACCAAAACTCAGTTCAAAACAGAAGCATGTGAAAGACGCAAGAACTTGAAACAGTAGATGCTGTCACTGTGCAGCTTACGGGAAAAGTGACCTTTTTCACCCAAAACCCAATTTTTTTGGTCATCCAACCCCAAATCGAATTAGAACAATGTTTACAGGTTAGGTATATAACGTAGAAACCAAAACAACACAAAATCATGCATCAAACCACACAGATCATCACATTATAGCAATCATCATAAACTTTTCTAAACCTAAAAATCAAGAACAACAATTCTTCAATTTCAGAAATTATATATATATATATATATATATATATATATATATATATATAACTAGTGAAAGGAATCCCACCCTTACCTTAATTCAGCAATGAAAAGCAATTCTACAGCAACGATTCCTCCCTAGCCCTCTCCTAGCTTCCTCTTGGTTCTCCTCAAACTTTCTCAAAAACTCCCTTTTTCTCAGTACGTGAAATATGTTTGGTTTGACTTTCTTTGTGTTTTTTTTTTAATGGAAAGTGTAACTCCCCACTAATAACAATTAACTCCCTTTTTAATTCCTATTAATTCCACTTATTCCCCCTTAACTCAAATGAATATTATTCTACTCCTATTTAATCTTAAATAACACAAATAATATTATTTCTCTTACATTTTTCTAAACAATCTTTATAATAAAATAATAATGTACCACATGTCACATAAAATATCATATCATCATTTAAATCACACATTATACACATAACGTCGTATATATTAAAATAAAGTCATATAACACCATAGAAAGTACTCAAATAGCAACTAAAAGAAATTAAATTAATATGGGCGTTACAACTCTCCCAAACTTAAAAGGATTTCGTTCTCGAAATCTTACCTCAAGCAAACAACTCAGGATATGACTTGTTGGGTTTTTGTGTGTTGGCTACATTTTGCTAAAACACGCTCTAGTAATATGCTACCGAACATGTTGTAGCATGTTTGAACAGCATCAGGTCTGCAACGACAGCTGGGCACGCGACTCTGTTTTTCTGCATAATATCTTTTGAAGATTTGATTGTAGTATAATCTTGCTTGTGCTATACGACAACTATCGCGCCTTGTGCCTCAAGTCTCAGAGGCGGTCCATATTATTATTTACTCCAAAAATATATTGAAGATATATTTTTGCATCAAATCTTTTGTGAAAAAATATTTGGAGTAAATCTTTTGTGAGCTGGACATCGCAAATACCAGCTGTATTTTGAAGCCAAAAACGTGGATGGTTAGGAATCTTCAGAAGGTGGTTGCTTGTTCCTCAAGTTTATTATAAAAGATGAAGGAATTAAAAAAAGATTTGATTTGTGTCAAATATATTTGATGCAAATATATTTGTGGAAGATTTAATTTTAGAATATAACCACTGAAGATTATTGCAGAAAATATAAAAGATATATTTCAAATATATCTTTGTGCTTCAAGAAGATTATTATAGAAAATATATTTATGAAAGGAATATTTAGTGCAAATATATTTGTGGAAAATATATTTTGCTTTCTTGGAGCTGAAGCATTGTGAAGCCTATATAAAGGAAGTTGCTAAACCTATTGTATCAACCGAAACTAGAATCAAAATAGAATATCAAATATGTAGTCTTTTAGGGTTTCGTGTTCGTGTAGCCACTCTCTAGGAGAGTTGGTGTAAAGTGAACCACTCAGATTGTGAGATGGTCACTGTGTAATCACTCAGAAACCTGTAGGTAATGAGTGAGTATTGTCATTGGAGGAAGCTTGTAAGCAACTCCAAGTTGTGTGCTTAGTCAAGAGTCTTGGCTACGTATTTTTCATGGAAGTGTGTCTTCTAAATTGTTCACAGTGTTGTTAAAAAATCCTTGCGGGTTAGTAAGGTGGTAGGGAAGTGAGACGGGGCGTCTCATATCTAGGAGTTCCTAGGTAGAATTGCATGAGGTAGTGTCTAGGCGATAAGATAGAAACAGGGCGTTTTGGAGTCTTTGAACTAGAACTATATTAGTGGATTCATTCCTGGATTGGTATCCCCCAGAGTAGGAGTGGTTGCTCCGAACTGGGTTAACAAATTCACTGTGTTATTTACTTTCATGCCCTGTATTGTTTATTTTTCATATTCTGTTAGTCTGATGCGGTAGAAGATGCTACAACATGATATAGAGCATCTTACCACTGCATGCCAGAATTTCAATTGGTATCAGAGCGGCACTTTGTTCTGTATCTGAGTGAGCTTCAGGGAAGATACTTTCTTGCAATATGGACATGGAAGAAGGAGATGAAGAAGGTACTGCTATAGTTTTTAATATAGTGCATGTACTCAGGGGAAGTAAATTATTATGTGTGTATGTGTTTGATGCTACGATATTGTTCTTGTGGTACGCATATTTAGGGGGCACTACTACAAATTTGACATTTTACATCTGGCCAAAAGTACTTATTACATCTGTCTCTGTCTCCCTTTAGATGTAAACTTACGAGATATAGTAAGTTGGACACTTTTTACATCTGGCCCCAACTGATGTAAAATGTTCACTTTTTACATCAGTTTCGTATGTCCGTTGATGTGAAACGTACTTTTTCAATTAGTTTTTACATCTGGCCAAAGTTTTCCCCCCGATGTAAATGCCAAGCTTTGCTCAGATGTAAAAGCTTTACTTTTCACATCTGCACAAACTAACCACTGATGTAAAATCTTCACTTTTTTTTAAAAAAAAAATCCTGCAATTTTTTTTTTTAACCCGCGTATAATTTGCATATATATATATATATATATATATATATATAAACATATAATAAACACAATCCAAAAATAAAAATCAAAAACAAATTAAGGCATTCATATCATTAATAAATCTCATTAAGGCAAATAGTGAAACTTTCATAGTAATATAGGCATATGTATTGATGAAACTTTCTCTAAACATATGATTTTTTCTAAAGCATTCATCATCTGAATTAAGGCAAATAGTGAAACTTTCATAGTAATATAAGGCAAAATTTATAATAGCTAACATTAATAAATCTCATTAAGTAAATGCAACTAAACTCTCAAGGTATAGGGTAAGCTGGAACTTAATCAAACTAACACTAAACTCAATCTTTAATCAATACATGGTAACACAAACTATCAAAAGGTAAGCTTGTTTAAGTAAAAATAAAGAAAAATCCAACAATTGCAGAACCAAACATATAGCTAGTCACATTAATCATGTATGCTGTGAATATGTGGTTGTAATATTAGTTTCTTGCCTTCTCTAAAATAAAGCAAATATGAACAAAATTGCAGCCCTGTTCTTCATGGCCCTGTTCCTCCACTGTAATATCACCAACTCTGCATGACCAGAACCAAAACATGTACATTTTCAGTAATGAACATTAACAATAGAATGGAAAGTACGATCATAACTTCACATGCGAGAACAATGTCACTACAAAAAAAACATGAATCACCTGTTTGAATATGAATGGAGTATTTGAGGCCTTGTTAACATAACCAGGCCTAGGGTCTTGGACAGTGGCCCAAACTGTACAACATCCTGTTATATATAACAGAATACTTCTCAGCAATGTCATTATTCACATTAAAGGAATCATAATGGAAGAACATCTAATAATAAACAAAAAATCATATCATTGAAGGTCTTAGAAATGCACCTGCAGAAATGGTCGTAGCACCAGATCCCCAAGCCTCTGCAAATGCAAAATCAATGTTGTGATGTCAATTGTAGTTTAGAGAAACTAGAAGTTATTCACATTAAAGGAATCATAATGGAAGAACATCTAATAATAAACACTAGGCAACAATGCTATAACGCTGCTATTTGACAACATGTGTACTAGTGTATTGCAAAAAAATTAGATAAGTTTGAATTCCATTACACTATAGTGCTATTGCACCACTTTTAAGCAACATTGTGTGAAATATAACACAGAAGCAACTGTTACAAAGAAGTAAAAATAACCTCAAGTGATGAGTGAGATGAACTACCTGCATACAACTAAAATTGGAATAAAGAAGTTCATTGATAAAATCGACAGGAACATTCAACTGTTTCTTCACTGATATTACTCTTTGGAATAACCCTGAAGCACTCAAGTTGAGCTGCATTAAACAAAAATATCAGTGCTTGGTTTCATATGAAGTTGATGAATTAGTCAAACCTTTTAAAAGAAGCAGTAAAGTACCATGTATGGATTCAGCAGAGACAAATTGTAAGAGTCGAGATAATCACCACTAATTGCTTCATGTATTCCTTCAGCAGAGACATACCATTGTCAAATAATTTGAATTACCAATTTTGATAACCTTGAATATTTGACTTTGATTATAGGGCAAGAGATGTCCAAACGTGACTCATCAACTTGCATTTTCATGGACCATACGGTGGTAAGTTGCTAATAGTGTATTACTCCGGTCTTTTTATAAGAAACCGTTGACTTTTTTGGTTCATTGAATAACTAATGTATCTAGCCTATAATATAGGCCAAACATATTAGTTATTTAATGAGTCTAAAAAGTAAAAAGTGAATTGTTTCTTATAAAAAGGACCGGATGTAGTATGTTTTGAATATGATGACAACTAAGAATTTTTTTTTTTTGTGAAAATTTCAAAAATATGAAGGCAAATTGACAAAATATTTAGTATGATGGAATAAAAGGTCGGGACTGTCCCTGTGAGCATAACTCGGTAGGGACATTGCATTATATATGCAGGGACTGAGGTTCGAACCCGGGATTCCCCACTTATTCACCTTACGGGGTGAATTTCTTGCAACTAGGCTACTTGATAAAAAAAAAGTTGTGATTTTATGTAAGATTATGGTTATTTGTTCCTTCATGGTAAATGCTTTCAGTTATTTTTTTGTAATTTTATTTTAAATATTTTGTGACTGTTCAAACTTGGTATTTGAATATATATATATAATAGGGTGAAGTGAAGAAGAAAATAAATAGTTTTTATTGCCCACCAAAGATTGTTGAGGGAAACCCATCCTTTGACTACATTAAGCGCGTTGTCTTACCATGGTTTAACGAGTTTACTGTGGAGCGTAGTGATAAAAATGGTGGGAATAAGTAAGTTTTCGTATTTTCTGTTTGAAACTTCATATATTTCATAAGAGTAGTAATTTCTTCAATCATTATGGCTGCATTAAGTCTGTTATCTACCTTTTCTTTTCTTGTGTTAAATTTTGTTTTTACATGTTTGTGCTTCCATTCATTTTAGAACGTTCAAAAGCTTTGAAGAGGTGGTTGCTGACTATGAAACTGGAGAGTTACACCCGAAGGACCTTAAACAAGCTTTGTCGGCATCATTGAATAAAATTCTTGAGGTAACGTTCATTAGAAATAATATTTTGATATACATAAATTCCAAATTAAATTTCAACAACGATTTAGATGGTTAATACAACCTTCTTTTGTTTTTGGAATACTGGTTAATACAATTTAAATATGTATTTATCAATGACAATTTTCAAGTGTATATATTTTAATACAAATAATGGTTAATGTATATCATATATATTTGAACACTAAAATTCATGTATATTTGAACATGATTTAAATGGTCAATTGATATGTATGTATATTAAAACACTTGACAATTGTGGTTAATGGCGTTCAAAATTGTGATTTTTTGTTTTGAGAGAATGGTTAATAAACTGCCATATTTTGATCTGTTCATTAATCATCTACTGAATGTAACTAACCATATATTCGAGCTGTGTTAACCTTCTTAATTGTTGTCAAATTTGCGTGTCAAAATAACACAACTCAATGTTCGATGTTTATATACCTTTTTGTATACTCCCTCCTTAGTTTTAAAAGTACACTCTCCACTTTATGGACTATGTTGGCAATGTTCTTACTCAAACATCAAAACAATGTTTTAGAATGGTTTTGGTATGCACATACTTCAAATATAAGACATTTCAAATTCTTATAATCCCAGCTGTTAGTCTACTTGTCATGTGTTGGGTTTGAAATTTCTATGTGGTCTCCAAGTTCTTCTAACTGATTACAAGTATATCTAACCCTAAAAGGGTTAATTATTTTATATATATTTTGGTGAACTTAGGAGTAAAATATTTCTTTCATTTCTTTATATCTAGTATAAGGCACAAGCTAATGATTGTTTCTTGAAAAATGCAGCCTGTTAGGAAACACTTTGAAAACGACAAGGATGCTATAGAGCTACAGAAACAATTCAAGGTCAGGCTTGTTTAGAATTAGTAAAATACATCAAACAATCATTTTAATTTAAATGTTTATATGTTTTGTCTATGAGTATAACACTAAACTGAATTTGTCTTTGGTTTGCAGGCTTGCAAAATCCCCAAGTAATGTGGCTGATTAAAGACTTCAAGCTAATTTTATTTATTTGCCAAACAGGCATAAAAAATTTGTGGTTACTAAATGCATTTTTGTACTTTTAAAATATGGTGGATGCTCTTTGATATAAAGAGATAATGACTAATTTGAAACTTGAAATTAAGTTAAGAAACCGTACGACTAATTTGTCCTATTTTGTATACTTTGATTATGAGTTTTAAAAGGGTATGGCTTGACTATGTCTATTTACCAAAATTCCTTTCTATGTTAAGAACAATGAAAAGGAACTAATTTGGAGCAGTTGGCCTCACTGACTTATATTTTTAGTAATTATTGAATAAGTTCAGTTGTTTCCAATAAAAGTTCATCTAATTTTATTCTTTGCAATACATTTTGTGAAAAAACCAATGCGCATTCATAAGATGAATTATACTGTATATGACTTGTTTATATGTATAAACTTTTTTTTATAGTATTCTTATTCGAAATGTAGAGTATTATTATTCGTAAATGTTCAGTACTATTCAATTTTTTTGAGTGTACAATGATTGTCTTTTAGTTAATTTATCTCTTATGCACTGATAAATTTTTAATTAAATTTTTTTAGTATATAATTGTACCGTTACTTGTCAAAATTCTTAAATCTGTCACTGCTAGGAAGAAATATCAACAATAAAATTTGAAGTGCTTATCATTTAAAATCTTAAATTAATAAAAAAAAATTATAAAAAAAGTTTGAATATTTAACATCCAACTTCAATATTTTGACGTTCAAAATAAATGAAAATTGCCAACTTGCTTGCTCTGTGATGCTTCAATAGGCAATGACCTCAATAGGTACAGACAAGACTCAAGAGAATCAGAAATTCCAGAACAATTCAAACTATAATTTTATACAATTGTCATGTTATAAAATTAAAATGAAGTGATCAGTGAAGTCGTAAAAAAAAGGACTGTATCAAGAGCCATTAAAATTTCAACCTTTATCAAATAAAGATATAGTGATATAACAATAATGACTAATTTAAATCACAAAAATTAATTTCTGAAGACAATATTCACATGTGAAACACTTTAAATACACTAAATGCAGATCAGTAGTAGTATGTCTGTTTACCTTTGTTGGCAAAGGGTTTTTACTTTCTGTTTCTAATATCATCAGTAGTTTTAACATTTTGAGAGTGATAAATCAATGTCTTAAAATAAATAATAGTAATTTGTATAAAAAGTGTGGAGAAAATCTTCAGGGACTAAAAACACTTACTGAGAAAACTTCAGGGACTAAAAAGTATGAAAAAAATCTTCAGGGACTAAATTTGAAATTTTGCAAAACTATAGGGACCAAAAACATATTTAACCCTAAAATTTATATAAATAACTTTTTGCCTATACTTGTATGATCCCTGAAAGCATTATTACTTGCCATGACAAATGGATATAACCCAAAAAGGAAACTCATCAATGTTTTTCATAATTTAGATAGTGAAAGGGGAAGCAAAGATGTCATGCCCTTTAGACATAAAATCATTGCAACCTTAATGAAAGAAGGATTCGTTACAAATTTTAATGACTAAAATAAATTACATGATATATTTTCTTCATCTTTAACCTTTTGTGAAGGAAAATAAATGGGAACAAAAAATAATAAGGGGTTTCAACAACTTACACCCCTATAGAAAAAGAATGCAATGCTTTCAGTTGCTCAGAATGCATATCGATAGATGGCGTCGGCTACACCATCTTCATCGTTGCTTAAACCAATTTTATTAGCCACAGCTTTAGTCTTTTCTGATCCATTACTGAGTGCAACACCTAAAGAAGCCAGCTTAAGCATCTCTACATCATTTTCCCCGTCACCAATAGCCATTATCTGCATATGATAAATTTGGAATGAAGAAATGTGAGGATAGAAGTCAGCACAGCTGGCTGTAATATTTAAAGCCTAAATAATCTTAGTCTATGCAGTACTTGGTTTTTTTATTTGCAGTTAGTCCATGCAAAAAATGACGGATTTAGTCCTTATAAAAATAAAACATGATATTTTTGCTTTTGATCTTTGTTCTGATTTAGTCCTTGAACTATTGGTTCATGTTGAATTAGTCCTTGTAAAATAAAATTGATGTAATATTTTAGGAATTAAAATCAATATAGTCTATGTATTAGAAGAACTAATTCAATATAGTGCAAACATTTGAAGGACTAGAACCAAACAAATGGCGGTCAAAAGCATATTTTTCTATTTTTAAGATTAAAACAAATAAAAAAGTTTGTCAATTAGAAACCAAAAGTATGTTACACTTACAGAAGCTAAAAGGATATTTATCTATATTAAAAGTATAAGATTGACATCTCATTAGCAATCATACTACATTTGCATGCGTTATAAGCATCTCTGTTTTGTCTCCTCAACTCAAAGGACGATTAATAAAATTCGAAAGATAGTCAGACCATGTGAAATGCAATCACGGAATCAAGTCATGCATTAATGAGGTTAATAGATTTTTGTGGTACCTTGTCAGGAGTAACTCCCAAATGATCAAGCAGTATTTCTACTCCATTCCCTTTACATGTTCCCAAGGGTACAATTTCCAGCATGTCTGGCACAGCTTGAACAACAGTGGCACGACCTTTTGTTGCATCTGACCAGTATGGACGCAACGTATCCGCCACACTCTGGGCAGTGCCTAAGAAAATCATTTTCTGTAGAGCCAAATGTAATAGTTAGCAAGATATCCAAGTGAAAAGTGGCAATAATATCAGTAAATTTAGGAAGGTTTTTTATTGCAGTTGTCTTTGAGGAGAGGGTGGTGCAGTCAATACACATTTGTATGTGATATTTACTTGATAAAGTTAAACAATGAAGATAAACAAAGAAAAAAAAGTATACATCTGAGGTGAAGTGTCTAACTATAAGGTTCAAATTATAAGTCATTCCTCATTTCTTTGTCAAAAAAAAAAAGTCATTTCTCATTTCCAAAAATGGAAGAAGGCCTTCAATACTATAATTGAGGGAACAAGAATTTGTCCTAGTGAATAGAATACCTGTATGTCTGCAGAAGCCAGAAGATGTTCAACAGAAGGCATGATCTCAGCCTGTAAAGTATTTTTGTATAAGAAAAAAAAAATACAAATAGCATAATGGAATGCAAGAAATCATATAGGATCCTGAAACAACGAGGTACCTTTGGCTCATGGTATATTGTATGAAGTGAATCGACAAGTGGGTCATGAAAAAGGGTTAAGCAGCGACCTTCACAAAATGCAATAAGTGGAACCTTACTCTCCAAAGAGTAAAGACATGGCTGCGCATACAAGAAACACAACTCTTATATACAGTTACAAGAAGAACATTCCTGCAAAACAATGACATACCAGAATATATAATTTAGACATTTAGCTTTGAAATTTGAAACCCTCAATCTTTTTGTTATGTGGAAAACTGGGATACAAAATTGAATTTCACAGATCACTAAAAGTGAGCTGGATAATAAATGATGTTTTTCTCATTGTGTAAAATGAAAACAGAACTTCAGAAATTTGTGGTAGATGAACATAAGATGGCTACTGAGGGTAAGTCCGGGGTTTGGTTTAAGGCTAAAACAACAACACAGCCATAATATTTCATAAGAAAAAGAGAAATAAAGTGGTAAACAATTAAAAAGCCACAGCTAACCTTTGCGATTAAGTCCAAAAGGACAAAGGAGTACAGGACACATTAAACACTAATGAAGTATGTGTTGTTACTTTTGAAAGAAAAATTGTTCCGAAAAATGAAAAAGGAGGGTTAAAGAGATTACCTCTCTACAGACGTTTGGATCTAAGCTGCTCCTATATATTTCTTGACCTTGTCTACCATAAACAAGCAATCCCTGGAATCATGTGGCATAAGGAAGATAAGGCATTGAAGCAGAAGAGAAAAATACAAGCTTCGGTTTGAGTTTGTGGGAGAGAAGTGAAACTTTAAGTGAGAAGAAAAATAGAGTGTTGAGTAAATCCTTAGAGTGTGAGAAAAACACACTGGGTGGGTATCATCTTTATTACTCTTTGGTACTGTAATAAAGCAGTATTAGAATAGGAGTGGGTCTCACGGGAAACACTATATTTGTATCTCTTGTGTTATTAGAGAGTCAGTAGAGTATTGTAATATTCTTTAATATAGTGGAATATTTTCGGAGTTTGTCCCGTGGTTTTTTCCCTCAACATTAGAGGGTTTCCACGTTAAGTATTGGTGTTCAAAGTTTTATTGCTACCGCTGCGCTGCAAGATCCAATTTCTTTTGGATTTTGGAATTTTAATTTACACTCGCATTAAGCTCGTCAAGCCCAACAATGGAATATATATTGAGACGGCCCTGCTTACTACACAATGGAATAGATGTGACCAAAACACAAACTCAAATCTCATAAGTTTTCTTTAATTTGTGTTTATTCACTATCAATCTACTATTTATTTTGATCAAAAGCGCGTTTCGCGTGAACTGACATTTTTTAAAGACAACAACATCACTTACACTTACCAAGGGAATGTTCTGTTCTTTATAGTAATATAGTACTACCACATAAATAATTAAATTATATAATCTTGCACGTGATACTGACATGTTTGAAAAAATATTGATTCCATTTTAAATCAACAACGGTGCTTTTTTTAAAAGAGTTCAAACAATCAAATGACTTCCTTATTGAAAATAAATATTGTATACATCGTGTTAAATTATTGGGATTCTAAGGCCTACAGTCAATTGCCAATTCCAAAATTATTAGATTGAAATTGAACATTATGGTTACACTTGATTCAAACCGAAAACATTTCATTTATGAGTTTTAAAATGGTGTTTGTCACTATCTTCCAAAAAATTATAAAACTGATATGTTCAATTAAGACTCACTTTTAGTTTTAAAGTTATTACTTCTAGTTTCATGGTTAAAATAACTTCTACATTTAAAAAAAGCTGGGTTAAACGGTAACTTACTCTTCTGACTTTCATATCTAAAAGAATCCCTACTCTCAAAAATCAATGTCCCACCCCACCAGTCATAGTCTCCAAGGAAATCAAGCATAACGCACTAAGAGTTAAGGGTGCTAAAAATTGTATCCTTTGTTGTGGAATCTTGTCACATGGGCTATAGAAAGGGAGAGGAAAATGGCAGATACATGAATGAATGGTGATTAAATAATGGGAGTAGGCAGAAACATATTATAACCATACAAGATATAATCAAAAGGCAACGACAGAACATATACATAAAGATAAACATTACATTAGTCCGAGTGGAACTAGACTCGGATCCCTTAAACAAAGTCTCGTATTCAATTCTTGTGGATGAAAAAAATGGGGTTTGTTTAGTGAAAATCAGTAATCAGCAAACCTGGTGGATAGTTCGCATAATAACATGGTTACCAAAAAAACATACACATAAAGTTATGAAGTTATATTATTAAAAGACCGCGCACACAAACACTACACGATACTTGTGCAATTTGAGAATGCACAAATGGAGGGAGATAAAGACTGCTACTACACCAAGGGAAGAACTTTAGTCACTTTAGTCACTTTCTCTAAGGAGGACCAAATATACATTTAGGAACACTCCACAATACTTATTCAAGATGATAATGCACATGTCGGGGGACCAAAATTGGTATTTGATACTCTATGGAGAGACTTTACTCGCTTTATATGAGATGACTTCAACAAATTGCGTTTCATGTCGATAGACTTAAGAACGATGCAAATTACAACATTTGCCACACGTGGATGGAGTACTACCAGCCACATTGTAGCTAAAACCATAAGGTCTTTGAGATGCAAATTAAGATAAGTCTATAAAGAACAGGTTAGGAGACAAAATTGTGGTTTTCTACTTATTATATTCTTAGAGGGGGGTGCCAAATGAGTACCCGAGTTCACCTGCATGATACTTGTGATTTATTAGCTACTGATTCGGTGGAAATATGAAGATTTGTGAGCAAACCTATGGCCAAAATCCCCTGCAAAAGGAACAAAGACGTATCAAATGCAAGGCTTTGTGGTAAAAAGATGAAGAAATTAAGTAGAACATATAAATGTATTGTAATCTGAAAGTATAGTTATAAGATCAAAAGTGAATTTCTGACCATATAAGTGATAAATCAATAAGTCTCGTTGGGATTCTCTTTGCGTTGGATAAGGGGAACACCATCTTTTCTCCAAACTATACGGTCTTCACATAAAGCCTCTGCCACCTCAACATATAATTGGTGCTCCTAATTGGTATTCATATTGTCAAAAGGCTGAGTTATTAACCTTTTCGTTGCATAAATGTAGTGGTGCATGAATGCATCTTATGACAGATATATTAATTAAATTTCATTCAGGTTTGAAGTTGCTCAATGGTTTAAAATGGAACAATTTATCAGGAGTTGATTGATGATATAAACTGCCATTACCTCTCTTAGAACCCTTGCAGCCAACTCTTCTGCAGTATCATTAGCAAGCACAGGGACAACACGCTGGGCAAGGATACGCCCTGTATCATAGTGTTCATCCACAAAATGAATTGTGGGACCCGAAAACCTAACATAGAAAATGATGCAAAGATAAGTTAGCACGGAAAAATCATAGAAATGTTTCATAAAAACAACATACTTATTTTGATAGATATGCACCTTGCGCCTGAAGCAATTACCGCTTTGTGTACTTTCATACCATAGTAGCCCTGGCCTCCAAAAGCAGGAAGAAGTGATGGATGGATGTTAAATATAGATCTTTCATAAGCTCGGATCAGTTCCACTGGTATAAGTTTGAGGTATCCAGCTAAAAGAATAAAATCAACCTCAAATTTCCTGTTGAAAACATGTATCATTTGCTATTAATATAACCACGTCTCAATGTGGGATATTACTGTTTGTTTTAATCCCTTTTGCAAATTTAGTTATATCTAAATTGATTTTGGTTTCCTTTGCATTTCAACTTTGAAGTAAAGCAGTCACATGATATATCAGATTCATTAAATACTAAAAGTAAAAGTTAAATGCAATAGCCGAAAATGAAATAACGAAGCATCTAACCTTAGTGTAGCAACAAGGTCATTTGGAGACAATCCATCAGATTCAGCCTTTGCTTTAGGGAACACTATAACTGGTATACCATGATTTCTCGCATACTCGGCACCTCCACACTCTAGTATTTAAAATTAAAATAAAAAGAAAGAAATAAAATTTAGTAAACTGGAGATTCAGAATAAAAGTAAATTAAAACAGTGCCAATATCCCATGTCACATGTGACTAGCTGATTGATAATGAAGAAGCTTGCTTCATAATTGTGAGGTCTTCAAGTTCGAAATTTGAAGTAGGTCTTTCAGACGATTCAAAATTTCTTTTGTCCAACGTAACAATATCGGCATAGTTTGAAGTAGGCCTTTGGAATGAAATTTAGTACTTTATATTCACATTTAAGCCAAATGTTTTCTAAAGTAAGACATTAATGATTGATTTTTGAAGAATATATGGGATACTAATTTGGTCCTCTAAAGATTTCATATATTAATTTTGCTGAGAATTTGTCAGTTTTTAAAGTTTTAAGTTTTTGAAAAGAAAATCAATTACTTTTCTGAAAAAATTTCTTTACCAAAAATGCAGAATCCTACAATTGGATTCTGAAAATATGCACATGACATTAATTTGGTTCTTCAAGAAGTATTTAGATATAATTTGATCCTCAACATATTGTTGGAAATCAATTCTGTCCCTAAATTGTTGCTTATTGTTTTTGGGGTGAAATTTTATGTCTAAAATCTTCAAGAATAAACATAGTGTATCTCTTTGCTGGGCTTAATGTTGGGACAAAGTATAATCAAATGATACCAAACGTTAAAATGTCATTTCACTTGCTAAACATTTTCACAAGCTTAGTGCATATTAGGGTGATTTTGTTGAAACTCTATAGTGTAACTTTCACAAAATAGGCTGTCAAATTTATTGTGAATACAAAAATGCACTTAGTAACTATGAAGAATGGACACAAATACCAGACACGGCACATGCACCAACATGTCAACACCGATTATAATTTCAAAAAATAACATAATTCAATGTCATTATATGTGTCAGACATTGACGTGCGTCTGACATCGGAACAGGCCTAATAAAAAAATATCCGTCCTTCATATTTCATAGTTTAGTAGTGTCATCTTCTAGCCAGCTCACATTATGTCCACTAGCTAGGTGGTATCAGTCACTATAGTAAGAAAAATACAAACGATAACCTGATTTGTATCCAGCATACAAACAGGGTAACCTCAAGAACTAAGGACCCAGATGACAATGAATGATCAAAGGAACAAGTTCAAAGGGGTTAACAGCCAATGATTGTGCTGGTAACAGCCAATGTTCTTCACATGAATATTTATGCATAATGAAAATAATACCTACCTATGAGTAATAAAAAAAATAGTACCTTGAAATTAAACATGAGATTAGGAATATTACAAAATTTACATTAGGTTTTTTTAAAAAATAACATTATATTAGTGAGGCAGGTATGGCCTTAATTCCCTTTCCCTGATGCATCTACCATCAAAAGAATTAAATACAAGACCAGTGGAATCAGTCCATCCTTCCAAAAAGTTCTTCCAAAACCTTAACACTTAACAGTAACATATAAATTTTCCAGGACTTCAGAGGAAGTACACTAAAAAGACTAAATGTAGACCACAAATAGCTAATCTCACAATAAATGAGGTTTTATTGATCAATGTATGTTGAAAAATCAGAAATGAAATTACCATATAAAGAAATTAAGGTCATTGATTTGAGACTGTGTTATAAAGTAAAATTGAAGAGAATATGCTTATAAAAGTCAATCAAGAATGTAGCTGAACTTAATGGTTATAGAAAATCATAAAAAAAATTACATTACATTATCATCAGAAGCACAAATGGAAGTAAAGGGGTAGTTAGATGGACATTACCGTTTTTATTCGTAACCAATACAACGACATCTCCATGAAGTGACCCCCTTTTGGATGCCTCGTGAATTGATTTAAAGTTCGACCCTCCGCCGGACACAAACACAGCCAGCTTTTTCCTCCTCCCTGTGACCTCAGCCCTCACCTCATTCCCCTTGTTTGGATCTGCAGTATTACTGCTACTGCTACACCGTACTCTCCTCCTCCTCCTAGAACTATAAAATCGGTCTTTTATTCTAGTGGTGATAGGGTAAAAAACTCCAATAGGAACTTCAAAATTCTGGGATTGGATAGAAGGGTATGAAGAAGAAAGCAAAGAAGGGAATTTCAAAGAGAAAAACTGTTTTCCAATTGGAATTGATGGTGAGGATGATAATTTTGGAGAAAACCTAGAAACAATATATTGAATTTCCATGAAAATTTTGGTTTAATAAAAAATTCAAAAAGATTGTTTGTTCAATACTATGTGTTGTTGATGGTCAAAATGTTGTTGAGTTTATGAGAATAGTTTATGTAAGTGTAGAGTTCAGATCAGCTCCAGTACTCTATGCTCCAGTGTTTCCAGTTTGTTTCACTGATGACTGACACGAGGCAAAGTTTGTTTTAATGGTTCAGATTAAACCAAAATAAAATATTGTTTGATATAAAAATAAAAAGAAAGCAACAAGCTTGCACGCTGTCTTCACCCTGTTTATATCTTCTACCTTCTCTCTTCACCCTTTCAACAGATTCATCACCGCCACTTTGTGTCTTTTTATTCATTCAAATCTTTCTGCAAAATTTGTTCTCATGTCTTTGCAAAGTGGTGTGAAATTTGTTTGCAAAATCCTTTCCCCAAACTAACTCTCAGCAACAAGAAAATGAAGAAAAGACGAGACACGAAAATGGATGCAAAAAGATGAAGATCCGAAACTGGAAATCAAGGGAGAAGAGAAATTGGAAATTAATGAACAAGATTTTTCTCTTTTTTAATTTATTTTTTGGAAATTTGAAAGTAGAAAATTAACTAGAATAAAATAAGGGAAACATGAAGTGAGATGGATCTGTAAAAAAAAAAAGAAGTAAGATGGGGTAGTTTGAATTCCTTCAATTTATGCAACTTCAAGTGTTTTTCAATCACTTGCAGACATTGATAATGCAGAGAGAGAGAGGAAAAGGTAAATCTGGGAATAATGCAGAGAGAGAGAGAGAGAGAGGAAAAGGTAAATCTGGGAATGAGGGAGATGAATGGGAAGAGAGAAAAAGTAGATTTGTTTAATTGTCTTTAATTTTTTTTATTGATTTTCATTTAATCGAACCGTTAAAATTAGTTTTGCCACATGTCATTCATCAGTAAAGCAAACTGGAAAAATTGGAGCATAGAGTACTGGAGCTGATCTCAACTCGTAAGTGTAAGGGATGGTGATTGAGTTCAGGTCAGCTCCATTAGCTTATCCTCCTTTTTCTCCAGTTGTTTCACCGATGAATGACATGTGGCATTTAAATTTTTCAACGGATGAGATTAAAACCACTAAATTATGAAGGTCACAGAGAAACAACAACAACTGTCTCACCTTCTTCTTGGCTTCACCTCTTGCCTTCTTGCCGCCGTACACCAACCCATCTTTCTCTGTGCCTCTAACGGATATCATAATTACCATATCTCTCCACCGTTACTTTTCTTAATAGTGTTTGGCTAGAGAAACAAAAATCTTGATGAGTTTGTTATCTCTGTGATTCAAATGGGTTATGAGAAAGAAACATAGTACTCCTACTTTGTTTTGAAATCTAGATTTGGAAAAACATCAAAAGCAAAGTAACGAATAAACCTCTCTCAAGTCCAACTGCATCTTCTACATTTCAGATCTGGAAATAATAAGAAAATGAGTTCACATTTCTTTTTCCTTTGATATTATTATTTTTTCAATTTCAAATATCAGAGAAACAAAATAAAATCGTGTTTTTAGAATAAAAATCGTCGTTGTAGTGATTTGGAAGATCTGGATGCAACTTAACCAGAGAAGTCGAGAAGTTGTTCCGTCGATGGAGAGTGTGACGGCGGCGAGTGTGATAAGAGGAAGTTGGAGACTGGGATGTATTGTGAAGGAAGAAGAGTGGACTTTTTAATCTGAACCATTGATTGTTTATTTGCGACATGTAACACATCTAAGCAATATAATGGACAAAATGGAACATAACAAAATGGAGCAGATCTTAACTCGTGATTGAGTTCAATTTAAGTGGCGATGGTAAAGTGGCGGCAGTGGTTCAAAGTACCAACTGGAACAGAACAACTACCCTCCTTGGAAGGGGTGTTGTCGGTTCGGTTTGGATCGGTTTTGAGACAAAAATTCATCCGATCCAAAAATAAATTTATTTGCGGTTTGGTTCGATTTTGGATGACAAATAAAAAAATCCGATTCAATTTTATGAAGTTTAATTTGGATCGATTTTTGGATATCCAAATTATAAATTGTAAATTTTTTTATTAAATATTAATATTATTAAAAACACTATAAAATAATATTTTGATTTTTTTTACAAAATAAATGTTAAGTTTAACGTAAAATATAACATATAACATATTAAAAATTAATATTTTGGAATGACAATTATCAATTATATTTTGAAATATATCAAAAAGTAAAAAATTAATTAAATTAGATTAACAAATAGTATAATAAAATTTAAAGTGAACAAAAATATAGGTTAATGCAATATATATTCATACTAATAAAAAGATAAATAAGTATTACTCCCTCCGTTTTTTTTTAAGTGTCCAGTTTTGTCGGATTTAGCGTTTCTATTTAACTGTCCATTTTGTGTTTTAAGGGTACGATTTGTCAATTGTACCATTTTTTAGTTACACTTATCTTTTTCAATAAATATTTTTTTAGATATATTTGAAAAACTAATTTTTTTTTTTTTTAAAAAAAACAAAAAACTTTGTTTATTGTTATATTCTATTGATAACAATAATCTGAAAATATTTTTTTTGTATAACAAAAAATCTATTGATGAGGGTATAATAGGAAGATAAGGTGCAAAAATCAAATTTCTTAATTTGGTGTTACTATTCTAAACGGACACTTAAAAAAAAACGGAGGGAGTAAAATATATGTATTCGGTTTAGTTTGGTTTTGATCGGTTTTGAAAAATCAATCCGAAATCCAATCCGATCCAGCGGTTTTCACAAAAGGACATCCAAACACATCCAAAAATATTCTATTTTTTGCGGTTTTCGGTTTTTTGTGATCGGTTTGCGGTTTTAATTTGGATTGGATTGGATTTGAGCACCCCTACTCCTTGAAATAAGAAAACAAGATGTGCTCGAGTCAATAAGGTCATAACGAAGAAAATTCCATTGATTTGTAGCTGTTAGAAGAGGAAAACCGTACATTCATCATATAAAAACACACAAGTGATTCGCAACAACTGAACAAATAACAAGAATACTTCTTTTTTCAAAATCAATATTCTGAGTACAATTATTTTGCTTAGGTAAAATCAAGTAGAATCCTAACAGTCTACGTTTACCTACTACTAAAACTAAAACTAAAAATTCCTATACATGCAGATATAATATAAACCATCCAATGTTGTCAAATAGCAGCTATGACAGCGCTATTGCCTAGCAGAATTTGAACAAATCATTATTGTTCTCAGTTACACTATATTACAAATTGTTGTCGAATGGCAGGTACGATGGCGATAATGCACTATAACTGCTGCAACATAACCAAATCAAGAGCTATGAAGCACGAACACTCATTTGATTAGGCGTGTCCAGACACGACACTTAGGATTCATTTTCTTGAAATATTATCGGTGTCCATGTGTCTGTGTCCGAGCTTCATAGATTGAGAACAATATAATGATACCATCAAGACATCAATACAATACAATACAATACAATATAATACAATACAATACAAAAAAGAAAAAATCAGGTCATTGATTGTTTTTTTTTATAGCAAATGACATGAATAAAGCAAAGTACTAGACATAATCAATATTCAATAGTGTGGTGTTAGTTTTATGGTTACTTACAAACTGAGAGATGCTTTGCCACCGCCACCGCCGGAGGATAGAAGGGGAGAAGTCACAATTCCAAGTTATTGTGTTTGTCGTTCTGTATCAGTATCAGGGATGAAGAGATTTGGGTTTTCAAAAAGGATATTTTTTATACAACCCGACCAGTTTTCCTATCCTCCGGTTATCCTCTAGCCTCAAAATTTTATTTTAAATTTTCTTATTTAAGAAAAACAAATACCGTTTGAAAACTTATTTTTCGAGCAAATCATCAATTTGTTCTTTTACTTCGAGCAACTTATTTTTTTCTAAACTTGTAGGTTATGATGCGCATTAATTCACATACACTGCAGTTCGTGAAAATGTGGAGTTGTAGAAGTTGGTGTGGAATTGGAAAAGTATCGTTCGAATGCATGCAACATTATGGAAAATTGCTCATGTAAAATTGTTAACAAATGACTTAAATTATACAATAACAAGATTTTCTGAGTGATGTTTTTTCCATAAACGATACCAGATCCAAATTTTTTACAATCAAACATTAAAAGTGTATTTATAAAATTTAAATTTATTATAAAAATACATACATGAGATATATTTAACACTAATCAACTGTATTTGTTGCAATATACAAATGATTTGAATCACTCGACTTCATCAACGTCCATGTTGTTAAAGCATTTGTGCAACAGTTGAAGTTTCCACAATTTGTTGGCATTTCCTGGGAAATGTATTTGCTATTAAAGACAACGACATCTATAACGTCTTATTGTTCACAAAACTGTTAGGGACATAAGAGGCAAATTTAATGCTTACAGGAAATAAGTTTCTAACTCATATGTGGCAGCAGGCACTGGCAAAGCCAGACCCTGGCACAGAGAGTGCTGACTAATAAAATTTACTTAATATTATATGTGTTTTTCTATCATGTGCAAATTTGCACATGTTAAAAAGTTTAAAATAGTAAATTTGTATTATAACTTGTGTATTTTATATTAAATGTATAATATTTTAATAAATAATTGTTTTTTTTTAATAAAAAAGTTACTACTTTTAGTTAACTTAACATGTGCAATGTTGCACATGTTAGACAAACCCATATTATATATGAGTTTGCTAACTTAGACCCGCCTAAAAACATGAAGGTTTATAAATCTGTCTTTTTTCCAATGCTAATAGGGTAAAACACTCCACTAGGAACTTCAAAATTCTGGGATTGGATAGAAGGGTATGAAGAAGAAAGCAAAGAAGGGAATTTCAAAGAGAAAAGTTGTTTTCCAATTGGAATTGATGGTGATGATGATAGTTTTGGAGAAAACCTAGAAACAATATGTTGAATTTCCATGAAAATTTTGGTTTAATAAAAAATTTAAAAAGATTGTTTCGTTCAATACTATGTGTTGTTGTTGATTGTGAAAATGTTGAGTTTATGGGAATAGTTTTTGTAAGTGTAAGGGATGGTGATTGCAATTTAAGTGGCGATGGTAAAGTGACAGTGGTTCAAAGTACCAAATGGAACAGAACAACTACCCTCCTTGAGATAAGAAAATAAGATGTGCTCGAGTCAATAAGGTCACAACGAAGAAAATCCCATCAATTTGTAGCTGTTTGAAGAGGAAAACCGTAAATTCATAATATAAAAACACACAAGTGATCCGCAACAACTGAACAAATAACAAGAATACTTGTTTTTTCAAAATCAATATTCTAGGTACAATTGTTTTGCTTAGGTAAAATAAAATAGTAGAATCCTAAGAGTCTACGTTTACCTACTATTAGAACTAAAACTAAAAATTCCTATACATGCATATATAATATAAATTAACCATCCAATGTTGTCAAATAGCAGCTATGACAGCGCTATTGCCTAGCAGAATTTGAACAAATCATTATTGTTCTCAGTTACACTATATTACAAATTGTTGTCGAATGGCAGGTACGATGACGATAATGCACTATAACTGCTGCAACATAACCAAATCAAGAACTATGAAGCACGAACACTCATTTGATTAGGCGTGTCCAGACATGACACTTAGGATTCATTTTCTTGAAATATTATCGGTGTCCATGTGTCTGTGTCCGAGCTTCATAGATTGAGAACAATATAATGATACCATCAAGACATCAATACAATACAATACAATACAATACAATATAATACAATACAATACAAAAAAGAAAAAATCAGGTCATTGATTGTTTTTTTTTATAGCAAATGACATGAATAAAGCAAAGTACTAGACATAATCAATATTCAATAGTGTGGTGTTAGTTTTATGGTTACTTACAAACTGAGAGATGCTTTGCCACCGCCACCGCCACCGCCGGAGGATAGAAGGGGAGAAGTCACAATTCCAAGTTATTGTGTTTGTCGTTCTGTATCAGTATCAGGGATGAAGAGATTTGGGCTTTAAAAAAGGATATTTTTTATACAACCCGACCAGTTTTCCTATCCTCCGGTTATCCTCTAGCCTCAAAATTTTATTTTAAATTTTCTTATTTAAGAAAAAAAAATACCGTTTGAAAACTTATTTTTCGAGCAAATCATCAATTTGTTCTTTTACTTCGAGCAACTTATTTTTTTCTAAACTTGTAGGTTATGATGCGCATTAATTCACATACACTGCAGTTCGTGAAAATGTGGAGTTGTAGAAGTTGGTGTGGAATTGGAAAAGTATCGTTCGAATGCATGCAACATTATGGAAAATTGCTCATGTAAAATTGTTAACAAATGACTTAAATTATATAATAACAAGATTTTCTGATATATCTTCCACTAATATTAAATCTTTAGTAATAAGTCATATTTGTAGTAGTGGGGAGTAATTGTTTTTTGATATGCTATGAAGGGAGAATAGATCTCTGAAGTAATGTTCTGCAAGATGTGAAGACAGATGATATGGCATCTAGTATAGCATGTGTTTGGTGATTTATGTGTGTGCATGGTCTTATGCATGTGTTGAGGGGGAGTAGAAAATTCTTTTTCTATATATGTGGGAATCTACTTTTCCCTGGTGATCATGGATGTGCTCCAATTAAATGAGTTTATTTCTCCTATCCTATGTGTTCCTTGAGAGAGTTTATTTCTCTCTTGATGTTCTCTATGAGGCTGGATCCTTTCAAATTCTGCTGCTGCATGTAACACCCAAACCCGTTATCTAAATATTTCTACCTTTATTACAATCTTTTCAAAATACGCAACGGAAAATTACGATTTAATTATAAAATATTTGGTTAAGGTATTACAACCGTCAACATACTTAACTAATTGATTGATTAATTAGCCTAAAACATCGTCTACAAAATCATTCTTATAAAATATACATTTTTCAAATTAAATACATTAAGTCATAAAGGACCCTATATCCTAAGTACAACCCTTTCCCCGTGTCATACTCAGAGCGGAGCTTCACCAAACACTTGGGCATCAAATAAGCACATAACCTGTAAACCTGGACCACCCAACGGTCCAGAAGTACACAAAACAGAGAGTTAGTAAATCATAACCAACAAAATACAAGTGTAAGAAATATCCTTAACACTTTATCATATTATCATGCATAAACTAACTCTCATAAACATAATCATATATATTCTCTCAATCTTAAATCATACATAAGATTACCAATATATCACATTGAATTAACAATTATAATCAATGTTAAACCATATAACTCACTCATATAATCCACGTCACGCACACAATGTCACATAACAATTACCACGTAATGTGCACATAATCCTAATGCAATCTAATGCCACAACTCATGCTAGGTCACCCTAGACATATCTAATGCATGTGGTACCATCGTCTTTATTAGAGTATCTCACCTCTAATATCCGTCTTTATCGAATAAATATAATTCGATATCCGTCTTTATTAGAATCATAGATTCTAATATCCCTACTCAATACATGAATGCATGAATGATTCATGTATAACCACAAACACTTAATATAACACAATATTAAGTTTTACTCTATGATATGGAACACTATCCATATCCGTCTTTATCAAATAAAATTTGATATCCGTCTTTATTAAGATAACACAATACCTTAATATACTTCTTTATCAAATAAAATTTGATATCCGTCTTTATTAAGATAACACAATACCTTAATATACTTCTTTATTAGAATAAAACAATTCTAATATTCTTCATTCATATATATACAAATCATACATTCATTAACGTCAACAAATCATTATTAATTAAAACATTCTTAACATTTGTTATTAATTAATAAAACTCAACTTCAATCATCGTTAATCAAACATCATCAACAATTCTTAAACATACAATTAATCCATGTTATAAACAAGTAATTGCATTTTAAACATTATTAAACATTGTTTAAACAAGATTAAACATTGTTTAAACAACATTAAACATTGTTTAAACATTTTAAACATCATTAAAAATAAAGATCTGGTCTGCCTGGCTCGCCCGGCGAGCAAAAACAGAATGTTTTGTCGAAATCGGCGAGAACCGGCGAGAATTGGCGAACCAGCTCGCCCGGCGAAGGTAAATCTCGCCCGGCGAGCACTCAAGAACATGCTGGTGCTCTGCTCGCGAGTTCATACCCAAATTCATCCAAAAATTCCATTTTTGAGTTCCAGTTACTAAAAGATGTTGTTTTCAAGTACCCAATACACATATGAACATAAAAGTACAACTTGATTCATAGATCTACAACATTTCATACCAAAAAGTAAGAATTTTCCAAGATTATACAAAAACTCATAAACTTCATTAAATCCTTACAAACATCTACACATACCCGTTTTTACCCATTAAAATCGTTCATACTATTAGTTAAGAGTATATTAAACATATTATGAACATTTGATTTCACTTTTGTTATGAAAAATCATCCTAAAAAGCCCACGAAAATGAGTGGAGAAAGTTTGGGTTCGGAGAAATCGACATTCTCCCCTTTCTCTAGCCACTCGCAATTATGAATACTAACTCTCTTACCTTAGATCGACGAATCCTCGGATTTGCTCTTCGAATCCCCAAGAATTGCTCTTGCCCTAGCTCCTCCTTCTCTCTTCCTTCTCTCTTCATTTCTCACAAATGTGACAAAATGAATCTTTCTCTCTCTAACTTACTTATTTATAGCTCTCCCCATTCCATGAGTCACTTAGGCCCAAATGCCTTAAAGCCCAATAAGCCCACACTAGGTCCAACACGCGTAAGCTCTCATAAACTCGTCTAATTAACTAACACTCTCGCTAATTAATTAATCGTCACAAAATAAAATAATAATAAGCCACAACAATATATAAATATACACATATACACAATATAACGAATAAATGAAAATCGGGTCGTTACACTGCATGCCTCTGATGTTTTTGGTAAAGATTATTTCTTTACCTTGTGAGTTACTTTCAGTTGAAGATTTCTTTTGAAGTAGCGTTGACGAAGTTTTTACCTTCATTCAAAGTAGTGTGCTTATGTTAAAATAGAAGAAGGTATGTCATGTATCCCTCCTATTCTTGTTGGCTAGTCAAAGATTGTTTTAGCCGAAATTTGCCAAAGGGGGAGATTGTTGGGTTTTTGTGTGTTGGCTACATTTTGCTAAAACACGCTCTAGTAAGATGCTACCGAACATGTTGTAGCATGTTTGTACAGCATCAGGTCTGCTACGACAGCTGGGCACGCGACTCTGTTTTTCTGCATAATATCTTTGAAGATTTGATTGTAGTATAATCTTGCTTGTGCTATACGACAACTATCGCGCCTTGTGCCTCAAGTCTCAGAGGCGGTCCATATTATTATTTACTCCAAAAATATATTGAAGATATATTTTTGCATCAAATCTTATGTGAAGAAATATTTGGAGTAAATCTTTTGTGAGCTGGACATCGCAAATACCAGCTGTATTTTGAAGCAAAAAACGTGCATGGTTAGGAATCTTCAGAAGGTGGTTGCTTGTTCCTCAAGTTTATTATAAAAGATGAAGGAATTAAAAAAAGATTTGATTTGTGTCAAATATATTTGATGCAAATATATTTGTGGAAGATTTAATTTTAGAATATAACCACTGAAGATTATTGCAGAAAATATAAAAGATATATTTCAAATATATTTTTGTGCTTCAAGAAGATTATTATAGAAAATATATTTATGGAGAATCAAATATATTTATGAAAGGAATATTTAGTGCAAATATATTTGTGGAAAATATATTTTGCTTTCTTGGAGCTGAAGCATTGTGAAGCCTATATAAAGGAAGTTGCTAAACCTATTGTATCAACCGAAACTAGAATCAAAATAGAATATCAAAGATGTAGTCTTTTAGGGTTTCGTGTTCGTGTAGCCACTCTCTAGGAGAGTTGGTGTAAAGTGAACCACTCAGATTGTGAGATGGTCACTGTGTAATCACTCAGAAACCTGTAGGTAATGAGTGAGTATTGTCATTGGAGGAAGCTTGTAAGCAACTCCAAGTTGTGTGCTTAGTCAAGAGTCTTGGCTACGTATTTGTCATGGAAGTGTGTCTTCTAAATTGTTCACAATGTTGTTAAAAAATCCTTGCGGGTTACTAAGGTGGTAGGGAAGTGAGACGGGGCGTCTCATATCTAGGAGTTCCTAGGTAGAATTGCATGAGGTAGTGTCTAGGCGATAAGATAGAAACGGGGCGTTTTGGAGTCTTTGAACTAGAACTATATTAGTGGATTCATTCCTGGATTGGTATCTCCCAAAGTAGGAGAGGTTGCTCCGAACTGGGTTAACAAATTCACTGTGTTATTTACTTTCATGCTCTGTATTGTTTATTTTTCATATTCTGTTAGTCTGATGCGGTAGAAGATGCTACAACATGATATAGAGCATCTTACCACTGCATGCCAGAATTTCATGACTCTTGCATCTTACTTTCCAACTCCCAAGTAAGACTTTCTCCATTTGCTCCACTCCAAACAACTCTCACTAGAGGTATCTCCTTGCCCCTCAACGTCTTCACCTTGCGGTCATCGATCCTCAAAGGTAAAGTCTCCACCGTAAGGTTGTCTCTAACTTGCACATCATCTATAGGAATAACATGTGAAGGATCCGCTATATACTTCCGAAGTTGCGACACATGAAACACATCATGTAAGTTCGAAAGATGTGGTGGCAAACCAACTCTATAAGCCACCATACCTATCCTCTCGGATATCTGGTAAGGACCAATAAACTTCGGAGTTAACTTCTTAGACTTCAAAGCACGACCCACACCGGTCATAGGGGTAACTCTTAGGAATACATGATCTCCCTCTTGAAACTCAAGGTCCTTTCTACGCTTGTCATGGTAACTCTTTTGTCGACTCTGCGACGCCTTCATATGCTCTCTAATCATCTTGACCTTTTCCGTAGTCTGCTGTACCAACTCAGGTCCCAACACAACACTTTCGCCCGACTCAAACCAACATAGAGGAGTTCTACACCTTCGACCATATAGAGCTTCGAACGGTGCCATACCAATACTCGAATGGTAACTATTGTTGTACGTGAACTCTATCAACGATAGATGACTATCCCAAGCTCCACCTTGTTCAAGTATACACACTCTCAACAAATCTTCTAGTGACTGAATTGTCCGTTCCGACTGACCGCCGTTTATGGATGATATGCCGAACTCAACCTCAACTGAGAGCCCAAAGCCTCTTGCAAGCTTTTCCAAAATCTAGAAGTGAACCTCGGATCTCTATCCGACACAATACTCGACGGAACACCATGCAACTTCACAATATCCCGAATATAGATTTCTGCCAACTGAGCCACTGAATACGTAATATTGATAGGAATAAAGTGTGCCGACTTTGTCAACCTAACGACAACAACCCAAATAGAATCATGCCCTCTTTGAGTACTCGGCAAACTCGTCACAAAATCCATGGAGATGCTATCCCATTTCCATTCAGGTACCTCCAAAGGTGTCAACAACCCAGCAGGCTTCTAATGTTCAACTTTCGATTTCTGACAAGTCAAACACGCATATACAAACCACGCCACATCTTGTTTCAATCCGGACCACCAAAACAATTTCTTCAAGTCTTGATGCATCTTTGTAGCTCCCGGATGAATACTCAGGTTACTTCTGTGACTCTCCTCAAGAATCATCTTCTTCATTTCATCGTTGTCAAGAATACATATCCTACCTCGAAACCTCAACACACCTTGCCCATCAACCTGGAAATCTCCATCAGCAGTCTGATTACTAGCAACTATCAAGTCTACAAACTTGACATCAACCTTCTGAGCTTCCTTGATACTATTCAAGAAATCACTATTAATCTTCAACATGCCCAACCGAATACTTTTGGGTGCTAATTCACAAACTAGACTCAAGTCTCTAAACTGTTCAAGCAATTCAAACTCCTTTACCATCATAGTCGACATGTGCAAAGTTTTTCTACTCAACGCATCAGCAACAACATTAGCTTTACCTGGATGATAATTCAAGCCAAAGTCATAGTCCTTCAACAATTCTAGCCATCTTCTCTGCCTCATGTTCAACTCTTTTTGATTAAATAAATATTTCAGACTCTTGTGATCACTAAACACTTCAAATCGGGAACCATACAAGTAATGTCTCCAAATCTTCAACACAAAAACCACCGCAGCCAACTCTAAATCATGCGTGGGATAATTCTTCTCATGTATTCTCAACTGCCTCGAAGCATACGCTACCACTTTACCATCTTGAATAAGCACTCCACCCAAGCCCAACTTGGACGCATCACAATAAACAACAAAAGGTTCTTCCGGCTTCGGTAAGATCAAAATAGGAGCTGTTGTCAACCGCTTCTTCAACTCATTGAAACTATTCTCACACCGAGCATCCCACACAAAAGCTTTACCCTTACAGGTTAACTGCGTTAACGGAAGTGTCAACTTAGAAAATCCCCCAATGAATCTTCTATAATAACCAGCCAAACCAAGAAAACTTCTAATCTCCGTAACTGACTTAAGAGTCTCCCATCGTGATACCGCTTCAACTTTCGACGGGTCTACAGCAATACCACTACCAGAAATAATATGGCCAAGAAAACTTACTTCACTTAACCAAAACTCACACTTTGACAACTTTGCATACAACTTCTTTTCTTTCAGCACCTGCAAAACAATCTTCAAATGCTCTGCATGTTCCTCTTCGGTCTTAGAATAAATTAAAATATCATCAATACCACAACAAATTTATCCAGGAAAGCATGGAAAGTTCTGTTCATATACTCCATAAACACACCAGGTGCATTAGTAACACCGAAAGGTATCACTTTAAATTCATAGTGACCATATCGCGTCCTAAACGCCGTCTTCTGCATATCTTCATCTTTCACTTTTATCTGGTGATAACCTGACCTCAAATCAATTTTGCTAAATACAAGTGCACCCACTAACTGATCCATCAAATCATCAATTCTAGGGAGTGGATATCTATTCTTTATGGTTACCTTGTTCAACTAACGATAGTCAATACACAACCTCATACTACCATCTTTCTTCTTCACTAACAACACAGGCGCTCCCCAAGGTGAAACACTCGGTCTCACAAACTTCTTATCAAGCAAGTCTTCTAATTGTTTCTTCAACTCTGCCAACTCAGAAGCTGACATACGGTAAGAAGCCATCGACACCGGCTTCGTACCCGGCACAAGTTCAATCAAGAATTCAACCTCCCTCTCTGGTGGCACATCAGGTATTTCATCAGGAAAAACTTCGGGGAACTCACACACCACTCGCAATCTATCAATCTTCTCTTGATTCTCCATAGACAAAAATGCCATCAAAGAAAACATTAAAATCCCATCACGCTCTAATTGCTTCAGCTGCTTGGTAGATAAAAATTCAACTCCACTTTCTTCTTCCTCGGAAGAAAAATACACCGTCTTATGAAAACAATTGATATGCACATGGTTGTACTCTAACCAATTCATACCAAGAATCACATTCATACCACTCAAAGGTAGACAAACTAAATCTATCTCAAAATCACGGTCAAACATAGACAAAGGACAACTCAAACATACACGAGAAGTAGTCACCGAACCCTTAGCTGGGGTTTCGACAACCATCTCTCCATTCATATTAGACATAGAAAGACCCAACTTGGTAGCACAATCAAAAACAATAAAACAATGAGTGGCACCGGTATCAATAATAGCAACTAAAGGTGTATCATTAATATTAGCAAGTACCTCTGATCAAACGATCTGCATTCTCGTTATGGGTGCCAGTCAAGGCAAACACTCTTCCAGTGGTCCTAACCTTTTTCTGTTGCTTGCATTGAGTGCTAATATGTCCCTTCTCATTACAATTAAAATACACCACATCATCGGATTTGCACTCCGGGGTAATATGCCCCTTCTAACCGCAACGATAGCACCTCTTCACATCCCCCGGGCAAGCATTACTCTTATGGCCCTTCTGATTACAAGTATAACAGGTAATCTCAGCAGGGAAATCTTTCTTCTGAGACTGTCTCTCATCATTAACTCTTTGCTTACCCTTGTCTCTAGGAGCATCATATGGCTTAGGACGACTCGGTTGGCCCTTCGCCTTTCTATCGTTCACAATCTTATAGTGAGCCTTAGTGTCCTCTTCATAAATCCAACAACTACTCACTAATTCAGAAAAGTTTCTTATCTTCTGATAGCCAATTGCCCTTTTAATGTCGGGACGCAAACCGTTCTCAAACTTGATACACTTGGAGAACTCAGCATTCTTAACAGCATAGTGTGGATAGAACTTAGCAAGCTCCACAAACTTCGCAGCATATTCAGTCACCGACATGTTACCTTGCTTTAGCTCAAGGAATTCTATTTCTTTCTTCCCGCGAACATCCTCGGGAAAGTAACGGTTCAGGAACTCCCCCTTAAACACAGGCCATGTAACAGCAGCACCTCCAACTTCAAGAACGGGTTGTACACTAACCCACCAATCATCAGCTTCTTCAGCCAGCATATGGGTGCCAAACCGCACCATCTGAGCATCGTCACATTGCATGACTCTAAAGATTCTTTCTACCTCCTTTAGCCATGTCTGAGCCCCGTCAGGGTCGTACCTTCCTTTGAAAGTAGGAGGATGGTTTCTCAGAAAAGTTTCCAGCATCCTCGTCCCTTCGTTTCCACCAACATTATTCTGATTAACCACAGCATTAGCCACAGCTTGTAGGGCAGCAGCAAGAGCAGCATCGTTTCTACCAGCCATCTCAAGGTTCTACAAGGTAAACATTAGTTAGAATAAATAACTATAATATTCTAACTCTAGACAACGTAACTCGACTCTCTACTAGGACGGACGGACCAACCTTTGCTCTGATACCAATTGTAACACCCCGAAAATTCCAACATAAAAATTTCATATATTAACAGAGTTTAACACATTCAGGATGTCACATATCATAAAATCACTAAACAAAAATGAATAATAATTTATTCCTCATCATTATTCAATATGGCAGCGGAATTTATAAATTAGAATCCAAATCTTTTCAAGGATAATTCAACATCAAATAAATTCCTTCAAGAAGGTCTTGGCACAAGGTCTCATCAAAAATCTCATAAAATGTTTAACAACCAATTCGTAAATAACTAATTCTTAAACAATACGTAAAGGATAGAAACAAATAACAGATATCCCCATCCTTTTACGTATCAGAGCATCCTAAGACACCTCACACAACGGAATCCTCACGTACGCACCTAAGCCTGATCACCTGCAAGTTACCCATACGAAGGACAACATTTTCAAGCAGAAGGGGTGAGAAACACAGTCAATAATATATATCACATAATTCAATAATTAATGATAATCAACATGAAATCATCACTTTAATCATATCCTAGCAAGATAGCATTATTTCAACATAGACAACGCATCATAATAGATAGCATTTATCATAGTAAAGTATATCACGATTTCACCACTTTTATTCATCATAATCACGCCACGAAATTAACACTATCACCATCACATCATCACCTAAACGACTTCACGACGACATGACCTGACAATGCAACACTACACTTAGACATCATGCATGTGGTACCATACTTTAAGCATTAATATGCTTCATCGCCACTTTGAGCAAAAGCTCCAACGCCACTTTTATGCATATGCAATGGACTCCACTTATAACTTAAACAACTTAACAACTTTACACTTACTCGACAACAATAATAATTGTGCCTAGACTCTTTGAACCACCCTCCCAAACTTTGACAACACCGACACAATACTCGAACTATTCAAGGATATCAACTTAGCACATAAACATTAATCAATTACATTCGTATCAAGTCAGAACATTCTTCAAAAGCAAATCAAGTTTGATCGACATGACATAAGCCAAATACTCATAAATATTTCAACTAATTCCCTAATGCTTAAGTTTGAGTTTGGGAAGCCAACCATAAGTTTTGGACTAACTTGGGATTAGTTAAACTAATTTTTCTTAAAGTTTTCTGAAGACCCGCTTGGACTATTTTTATCATAATTCAAAATCTACAAACAATTTTCAAGTCATTCCAAAGCCATCAGAAAGCTAACTCAATTATCTACAACTTTCATGTTTACACCTAAGACCAATTATGTACCTATCAATACCAGTTTTTATTTCAAATTCGGGTACAGAAGCTGAAACTTCACTGTGACCTACGTGTAGTAATTTGACGCTAACTTAAGTTCTAAAAATAATCTTGAAGTCAACCCAAAGCCATTAGATATCTAACATCTTTATCTACAACTTTTGTGTTTACTCCTAAGTCTAATTATGTACCAATCAGTACCAGTTTTAATCGCAAATGCGGGTAAAGAAGCAGAAGTTTCATTGTGACATACGTGTAGTAATTGGACGATAACTTAAGTTCTAAAAATCATCTTGACGTCAAACCAAAGCCATTAGAAATCTAACATCTTTATCTACAACTTTCGTGTTTACCCCTAAGACTAATTATGTACCAATCAGTACCAGTTTTAATCGCAAATGCGGGTAAAGAAGCAGAAGTTTCACTGTGACCTACGTGTAGTAATTTGACAATAACTTAAGTTCTAAAAATCATCTTGACGTCAAACCAAAACCATTAGAAATCTAACATCTTTATCTACAACTTTCGTGTTTACCCCTAAGACTAATTATGTACCAATCAGTACCGGTTTTAATCACAAATGCGGGTAAAGAAGCAGAAGATTCACTGTGACCTACGTGTAGTAATTTGACGATAACATAAGTTCTAAAAATCATCTTGACGTCAAACCAAAGCCATTAGAAAGCTAACATATTTATCTATAACTTTCGTGTTTACACCAAAACCCAGTTCAAAACAGAAGCATGTGAAAAAGACGCAAGAACTTGAAACAGTAGATGCTGTCACTGTGCAGCTTACGGGAAAAGTGACTTTTTTCACCCAAAACCCAATTTTTTGGTCATCCAACCCCAAATCGAATTAGAACAATGTTTACAGGTTAGGTATATAACGTAGAAACCAAAACAACACAAAATCATGCATCAAACCACACAGATCATCACATTATAGCAATCATCATAAACTTTTCTAAACCTAAAAATCAAGAACAACAATTCTTCAATTTCAGAAATTATATATATATATATATATATATATATATATATATATATATATATATATATATAGTGAAAGGAATCTCACCCTTACCTTAATTCAGCAATGAAAAGCAATTCTACAGCAACGATTCCTCCCTAGCCCTCTCCTAGCTTCCTCTTGGTTCTCCTCAAACTTTCTCAAAAACTCCATTTTTCTCAGTACGAGAAATATGTTTGGTCTGACTTTCTTTGTTTTTTTTTTTTAATGGAAAGTGTAACTCCCCACTAATAACAATTAACTCTCTTTTTAATTTCTATTAATTCCACTTATTCCCCCTTAACTCAAATGAATATTATTCTACTCCTATTTAATCTTAAATAACACAAATATTATTATTTCTCTTACATTTTTCTAAACAATCGTTATAATAAAATAATAATATACCACATGTCACATAAAACATCATATCATCATTTAAATCACACATTATACACATAACGTGGTATATATTAAAATAAAGTCATATAACACCATAGAAAGTACTCAAATAGTAACTAACAGAAATTAAATTAATATGGGCGTTACAAAAAGAATTGATTCCCATATTAATATTCAAGCAGAAATACAGGTTCCGTTGAAATTAAAAAAATAGTTTTCCTATTAATATATGACTAAAAATATAGATTCCATAAAAAGTATAAAATAAATAAGTCTTCATATAAATATATGAGTAAAAATATAGATCTAATTAGAAATTATAAATAAAAAGGTCATCTGTATTAATGCATAAGTAGAAATATATATTTTCGTATAAATTACAACAAAAAATAGGCCGAGTAGAAATTAAAAAAATAAAGTTTTCGTATTAATATATGAGTAGAAATATAAACTACAGTATAAATTACAAAAATAAAATAGATTTCATATTAATATATGAAAAGAAATATAAGTTTAAGTAGTAATAAAAAAACAAATAGTCCTCATATTAATATGAGTAAAAATATAGATTTCATAAAAATTACAAAAAAAAAATATGGGTCTTTATATTAACAGAAATATAAATTATCGTAGAAATTGCAAAAAAAAAAAAAAAAGAAACATATGTACCCATAGATATTTTTAATAAAAAAATAGGTCTCTGTATGAGTAAAAATATAGATCTTATAGATATACAAAAAAAATAGGTCTGCGTATTAACATGAGTAGAAATATAAACTACAATATAAATTGCAAAAATAAAATAGATCTCGTATTAATTTCTGAATAGAAATATAGGTTATCGTTTAAATAAAAAATAACCCTCATATGAGTAAAATATAGAATCCGTAAAAACCACAAAAAAAAAAGAAAAAGATAACCTTCGTATTAATATATGAGTACAAATATATGTCTCCGCAGTTATTGCAATAAGAAAAAGACGTATTAATATATAAATAGAAATATAAGTCCCCAACGTTTGAATGATTTTCGGCCCATCTCTTTGGTGGGAAGCCTGTATAAAATTCTGGCAAAGGTTTTAGCTAATAGATTGCGGCTGGTGATTGGTAGTGTGATTTCTGAGTCCCAGACTGCCTTTGTGAAGGATAGACAGATCCTTGATGGGATCCTTATAGCGAATGAAGCGGTGGATGAAGCTCGTAAGACCAAGAAAGAGCTATTGTTGTTTAAGGTTGACTTTGAGAAAGCTTACGATTCGGTGGACTGGTCCTATTTAGATGCAGTCATGGGGAGAATGTCTTTTCCGGTCCTGTGGAGGAAGTGGATAAAAGAGTGCATTTGTACGGCATCCGCTTCGGTCTTAGTCAATGGCAGCCCCACAGAGGAGTTTCCTTTGCAAAGAGGTTTAAGACAAGGGGATCCTCTGTCTCCGTTTTTGTTTTTGTTAGCAGCTGAAGGGTTGAATATTTTGATGCAAGCTATGGTTGATCACCAATTTTTCTCAGGATATAGCTTTGGAACGCAAAATCAAATCTCAGTGTCTCACCTCCAGTTTGCCGATGACACGTTACTTTTAGGAACCAAAAGTTGGGCGAACGTTCGCGCTCTGAGGGCTGTTTTGGTGTTGTTTGAGACGATGTCGGGTTTGAAGGTGAACTTTAATAAAAGTATGTTGGTTGGGGTTAATATCGCTGATTCTTGGTTACGTGCGGCGGCGTCCGCTCTGCGTTGTAAAGTCGGAAAGACGCCTTTCCTTTATCTGGGTCTTCCTATAGGTGGTGATCCGAGACACTTGGGTTTCTGGGAACCGGTGTTGACTCGTATACAGAATCGTTTGTCAGGTTGGAAGAGTCGCTTTCTGTCTTTCGGTGGTCGCTTAGTTCTCCTTAAGTCTGTGTTGACCTCTATGCTTGTCTATGCTCTTTCCTTCTTCAAAGCTCCCTCAAGTATTATCTCTTCTATTAATTCTATTTTGAATAAAAAAATTTGAGGGGGAAGTGAGGAAACTAGGAAAATTTCTTGGATTAGTTGGAAAGATATTTGTTCGAGTAAGGAGCATGGTGGTTTGGGGGTAAAGCATTTGAGGGAGTTTAATCTTGCACTTCTAGGTAAATGGTGTTGGAGGATGCTAGTGGATAGAGGAGGTTTATGGTTTAGAGCGTTGGCAGCTCGGTATGGGGTGGAGCGAGGATGTGTGCGAGAGGGGGGGAGGAATGGGTCTTCTTGGTGGAGGGAGATTGTGAGGATCCGAGACGGAGTAGATGGCTTAGGAGGTAGGTGGTTTGGGGAGGGAGTGGTGAGGAAGGTGGGGGATGGGACAGAGTCTTACTTCTGGACTGATCCTTGGTTAGGTTGGACTCCTCTGTGTGCGCGGTTTGATCGTTTATTTGATTTGGTGGTGAACAAGTCGAGTACGGTGGCAGAAATGTGTTCTTTAGGGTGGGATACTGGAGGGGAGGCGTGGGTGTGGCAGAGACATTTGTGGGCGTGGGAGGAGGAGATGTTGGGGGAGTGTCAGGTTTTACTTCATGATTTTATCCTGCAGGCTCAGCTCTCCGACACGTGGATTTGGCGCCTTGATCCTGTCAGTGGTTACTCAGTCAGGGGAGTATATCAGCTATTGACTTCTCATCCGTCTGATCCTCTAGACGATGTATTAGATCTTATTTGGCACAAACAGGTTCCTTTGAAGGTGTCTATTTTCGCTTGGAGATTGTTGAGAGATAGGCTGCCAACTAAAACAAATTTGGCGACTCGTGGCATCATCACTTCAGAGGCTCAGGCTTGCGTGGCTGGATGCGGAGGCATGGAGACAGCTCAACACTTATTTATTGCATGTAGTATCTTTGGTTCCCTCTGGTCATCCGTTAGGTCGTGGATTGGCTTCTCATCGGTGGATCCGCATAATCTAACTGATCATTTTCTTCAGTTTACTTTCTCATCTGGTGGTCTCAGTGTGCGACGCTCTTTTCTTCAGCTTACTTGGCTTGTTTGCGTTTGGGTGATTTGGAACGAAAGAAATCAACGTTTATTTAGAAACTCAGAGCAGTCCTTACCTCAGTTGTTAGACAAGGTTAAGCTATATTCGTACTGGTGGTTGAAGACAACAAATATAAATTTAGTCTCTAACTACCATAGCTGGTGGACGAGCCATTTTACTTGTTTGGGCATGGTGTAATTGTTTTTGTTGTTGTAGAATTCTGTACTTGTAAACTTTTGTAGTCCTTGGCACACCTTGTGCTGCAGGGACTATTGGTTGGTAATATATATATCTCATTTTGATTTTTTCAAAAAAAAATAGGATCATATTAACATGAGTCGAAATATAGATTCCCGCATAAATTTAAAAAAAAAACATAGTTATCCGTATTATCAAAGTGACTAAACTTAATAATGCTATTGAATAATGAACATTAATGTGGTTGCTAATACAATTATTTTTTTTAAAATAGTTTCTAAAATAAATCAATTACGATTTTCTAAAAACAATTTATATGCGTATATGTGTTTTTTTTTAAGGAATGCATATATGTATATACGTGTTATGTACCGATTGTTTTTAATTGAAAAAAGAAAAAGAAAGTTTATTATATTTGATTTTTATACCTTTTGATGATAAGAATACAAATTGTACAACTTTAACCAAAAACAATTTCTTGGGTATATCTAACATTCTTTTTTTTTTTGCCATTCTTTAATTGCATAATTCATATTACCATTTTTTGTATCTAAATCAAAGTGAAAGCAAAAAATTGAACCAATTCAATTTAATTTCTTTTGGGTTGGTTCATATTTATGACCTAAAACAAAAAAAAATTGTAATTTTCAGTTTGGTTTGATTTTTTGGGTTGACCCATTTTGTCCAAATGTTTCTCATTCATGCGAACAATATTTTATTGAGATAGATGCATAATCATCACTTTAAGACCGTTAAATGAAAAAGAAAAAAAAAAGAAAAGTAAAGACCCATTTTGGTCCCTCATAAAAACTACAGAAACCAAATTAGTCGCCGACAAAAAAAAGTCCCTATTTAATCCCTAACAAAATTAAACCGGGACATGTTAGTCCTTGGTTATTATTTTTCTTAATCCGGTCTTTTTCCTACTTTTAAACCGTGACTGAACTGTCATGTGTATTATTTACGAACATAAGGGACATTTAGGTCCCTACACATTTTATTTTGGAACAATTTGAGCCCCATATTTTTTTTTAAAAAAAATACGAAAATTAGACAATATTCATGGACAATATTTTTTAAATTTTAAGGGATCAAATCATCGAATTGACACCAATTTTTGCCCCTAAGAAAAACTACAAAACTAAAATTTATCTCTAAAATTTTAAGGGCAAATCATCGAATCTCCGGTACGCTGTATGCCGTCTTCTCCGGTTGAATCATTTGACATGAATATCACCATAAAAAATTGATCTTGTTGGAAAGGAAAGAGTGTTGCCGTGTGGGAGGAGAAAAACCAAAGACTGAAAGCCTGGAACTAGAAAACCCTAGTAATCTCTCTTTCTATTTTGTGAAAGAGAAAACACGTATTGTTTTTTTTTTTCAAATCAGGGACTAACTTGTCCCTTAAGAATATTAAAATAATACACATGGCAGTCTAGTCACGGTTCAAGAGTAGAAAAAAAAATCATATTAAGAAAAATAATAACGAAGGACTAACATGACCCGGTTTAATTTAGTTAGGGACTAAATAGGGCCTTTTTTTTTCGGGGACTAATTTGGATTTTGTAGTTTTTGTGAGGGATCAAAATGAGTCTTCACTCAAAAAAAAACTACTATTAGAAAATTATATAAGCATCATCTCGTCTACCTTATCTTTGCTTATTTTACAACTATTCTTTGAACTCTAAGGTCTTTCATGTCTAAGCATCATCTCGTCTACCTTATCTTTGCTTATTTTAAAAAAATTATATAAAATTGAGCGTGACTTTTGTACCCAAAAAAAAAATTTTAAAAATAAGTGTGACGTTTGTACCAAAAAATAAAATTAAGCATGACGCGTTAAGTCCAAAATATTCCAATATTATATCATCATATTTTTTTGGTCAATTATATATTCTTATAATTTATTAGTACATTTGAAGAGTTTTTAAAGATAAAAATTCCGAAGAATCCTTGAAAGTTTGACATGTAGGAATGCAAGATTAGTGTGTTTATAGAGTGTTAAGAAAATTTGCATTAGAATTTAAAACAAAATTGCATTAATTATTTTGATCATACAAAAACTGTTAATTTGTAACGAAAAAAAATAATTGGGAAATTGTTTTTTTTTTAATAGAAAGATCTGATTTTCATTCCTTAATTCCCGATTATGAATTAATTAATTGAGATTTGTGATATTAAATGTAGTTAATTTTTTAATAAATTTTCATTTATGTTGAAAAGTTATGGTAGATTAGTCGTAATCAGGAGAAGTCAAGTCAAAATTCTTGGACATAATTAAGTATTTTTAATTATTACTATTTCATAATCATATTCAAAATTCACAGACATTTTAATTTGTCTCAATTTTACTCTTTGTTCAATTATTTAGTAGGGTTAATTCTTATCGTGTACTAATTTTCCTAAACACAAAAGCAATAAAACATTGACTCGTCCTTTTATTTTTCTTTTTATTTTTGTACAAATAAAAAATTGACTAATTTTTAAATTAGTCATCTTAAAGAAGAATAAAAATAAATTTTATATCCAAGTGTAATTATCTTTTATATATATATATATATATATATATATATATATATATATATATATATAAAATATCAAATAAATTTTTATTATCTAACAAAAAAATTATCTAAAATAATTTGTCTATCTTTTTCTCTAACATGACTAAGTTGGCGGCTTATTCTTCTCTTCAGAATCTGGTCTGACATCCATTTTGATTTCCTTGGATGTTAATGTAAAGAATGGATTGTTGTGATCTTTCTTCTACATCTAAATAAAAATAACATTAAAATCAAACTCATAACATATTAGACCATTTACATATCAGTCTACAAAACATATATAATTTAGACCACAAATATCATTCTACAACCATATGATTTTGAACAACAAAGCGGTTTATAACCTTTGCCAAACTTTGTTACCTTGAAAGATAATCACCTTTGCCGAGTGAACGATTTTCCTGTAGAAATATTAAGAATGAAAAGTGTTAGAAAAACATTATTAAATTAAATATAAGAGTAAAATAATAACGCATTGTATTGTATATAAAAAAGTAGAATAAAAGATATAACAACGATGAAATGGTAAAAATGGTGACTGCCATAGAAAATTAGTCGATTGATATGCCTATACATAGAGATATGAAATAGGGTTTTAGAGATGCTAGTATTTTGTGGGTTCAAAAAACTCAAATGTGTAATAATTGTAATTGATATGATTATACATGATTATATGATTGTAATTATGTTGATTATGTGAATTTATTGTGAAAATGATATGAGAAGATGAGTGATATGAAGATGCCAAGTGGACATTTTCTTTGAAAAATAGCTCCTAAATAATATTATTATAGATTATAGATAACTATGTAGAATGTGCTTCCTTGGTATGTGTAATTTTTTCAAATGGTTCCTTATAAAAAGGAGCGGAGGGAGTATTGTAGGTACATCTTACTATCATATTGTTATAATGACAACAGTTAACTTTTTGAGTTTAATTGATATGCACCGACGGTGTAAAATAGTTTTACACCATCGTCCAATAAATAAATATCATTTTGTCATGTCATGTCATGTCAAGAAAGTGGGTAAAATGGGGTGATGTGGCGGAAAACATGGTTGATATTGATTGACAGTGTAAAATTATTTTACACTGTCGGTGCATATCAATTAAATCCTAATTTTTTTATTTTATACTTTGGATATTTTTAAATTGATTTATTTTTGAGCTTATGTCGAATCTCTTAACAAATATATAAGTTTTTATGTATTATTATAAGTTTTTCAAGATAGTTTATGAGAAAACAACTTATAAAAATACAATTTTTATAACTAAAAATTTATGAATTAACATAAAAATTTATTTATTTGCATAAATTATTTTCAAAAGTTCACAATAAACTAAATTCAAACGGGTTATCTACTAGAGGATTCAAATTTTGTTAGTAGGTAGCGAAAATATTCTCACATATTAATCAATTTTTGGGAGGCAGATTAGTCGATTTTTAGGATGAACCAATTTATAAAATAAAAATAGTATGCTATAGAAAAATAGTAAGGTTAAATGGACTCTTTTATTATCCACTTATCCGTCTTTGAGGGTGAAATTTTCATCACTAGGTATACCTGACGAAAAAAAAGGACTGTCTATTATTTATTTGAATTTAATTTGTATACATTGACGGTAAGATTTTCTTAAACATTTGTTGAGATGTAGATATTTGTTGAGATATTTAGAAAGAAACCTATAAAATTGGCACCATGATGTGATTATGCAATTTTTTTTTTGGCATCCATGTGATTATGCAATTTGATTAGATGTATGTATAAAAAAATTTGAATTTAATTTATATGCACCGTCATTGTAAAGTTATTTTACACATACGTCCAATAATATAGCAACACATCATGTATTGTGTTTAAAAACACATGACGTGTTACATTCATTAAATGATATGGCAACATATCATTGGATGCATGTGTAAAAAAACTTTACACTAACGATACACAACAATTAAACTCAAAATATTTTACGAATTACGATGTCTGTGCATATCAATTAATCTCTATTTATATATTTCAAAATTCAAAAATATAGTTGTGATTTCTTAAACATATGTATTATTTGAACTTCAAAACACAGTCTCGTGACACTATCTCTCGTCTACCTTTTATCTTCTACACTTTACACACTTTATAAAAATACAAACAAAATATCGATAATAATATTTGATGATCAAATATAAACACGTGTTTAAAATTTGATACGTGAAGTTGAGATGGCCGAGTTGGTCTAAGGCGCCAGATTAAGGTTCTGGTCCGAAAGGGCGTGGGTTCAAATCCCACTCTCGACAAAACATTTTGTATTCTGCGACAATAAATTACATATGATTATTTTATATAAAAAATTAACCATATAGTTACGAGACATTTGAGTCTATTTTTTTCTTCTGAAAACTCGGTATTCGGTCCAAAAACCGACTAATCCAATGTGTCCAATATCGTCATTCACTTGATGAGGCCCCGGTCAAAGCTAGAGCAAACTCTATATGAACTAGTCCATCAAAATTAACACCAAATACCTTAAAAGGAGCACACTCTATATAGTTTCAAACCAACACCATTATGCTAACTCGAATCAGTTATTTTTTAGACTCATTTTAATTTGTGTTGAATAATAAAGTAAGTCACTACTCGCTACATAACAATATATATTTTGAAGAATCAACCCACTTGGGTTGGCCTAGTGGTGTTGGCTTGGGTCCTTGGAGTATGCTCAAGGTCTCAGGTTCGATTCCCTCTAGTGCCAATTTAGGTGGGTTAATTTAGCTTCTTCAAAAAAAAAATTGAAGAATCAAATTATTTAGATTTTTACATTTTTATTTTCAGTTTAATGATTTTATAATTAAAAATTTAGGTGATTAGAGTAAAATAGCGGATGGCCGATAAATTATTAATCAATGACTTATAGTGATATATGATAGTTTTTTTTGGTAAAGTAGTTTATAGTTGATAAGTTAATTAAAATGTTATGTACCCAAAAAAAAAGTTAATTAAAATGTTTGACAAAATTAATGGTTCAACTAACTGATAAATATAAGAAGACACTTTTAGTCAATAATAAAATTTATATCAAATTTATATTTAAGATAATAATTTAAATTTATTAATATAATATATCTTTTATTTACAATTATTAAATTAATAACTGCATAACTACATAACATAACCCATAAACAGTACAATAAAACCAAATACAATGAAATTGAATAGTACAACTACATGTCAAAATGAAAATAATGTTACACAAATTAAACTAGAATGATATGCATAAGATACACTAATAAACCGATAATCAAATATTTTTATATATTTAGTAAAAAAAAATATTTTCATATATTTATCGTTGAAGTACAAGCTAATAAGATAAGTTATAAGTTTGTTATAAAAAGATCATTATTAAACCGATATTTTAACTTATAGCCTTGTCAAACAAATATGTTTAATTATTTCTATCGCCCAGATACTTTATATCCTCTACACTTTATATGATTTTAAAAAATACACACAAAATTGATAAATAAAAATAGGTTTAATTATAGTTTTGGTCTGAGTCAAAAAAATTATAGTTTTGGTCCTTTTATTTTCACTCACTAACAAAAAAAATTCCTATTTTAAAGTCATCCAGTTTTAATTTCTCCGTTAGATTTATATGCTTAAAAATAGTGGTTGAGCATATTTTAAATAGTATGACATAATAACTTGGTGATATTGAATGATCAAAAGTCATAAAATTACAAGAAAAATTATTTAAAAAATTGATTTCAATTTAAAAAAATCATACGATTTTATAATTTTAATGAATGGAATGTAAATAATTAACTCACTTGGATATAAATGTATATAATTTATGACATATCATTTAAAATATATTAAATCGCCATTTAAAAAAAAACTCCGATAAATTGACCAAAATTGAGTGATTTAAAATGGAGAAATCAATTTTGTGAGCCAGTAAAAATAAAAGTATCGAAATTGTAATTAAGCCCAAAAAATATACACACAAATATCGACAACTTTTTTATAACCAAATATCATGTCTTTCACAAATTTCCCAACAAAAACACATAAAAGTTGAGATGGCCGAGTTGGTCTAAGGCGCCAGATTAAGGTTCTGGTCCGAAAGGGTGTGGGTTCAAATCCCACTCTCAACAAAATTTCTTTTGCATGAATTTTTTAATAACTTGAGAATGGATTATCTCTATGTTTTTCCTCGATTTTTACATCTCAACTCTTAATCAACTTCTCTCCTTTTTTCAAATTCCAATTTTATCCTCTTTTAACATTATTATGAATGTATGCTCGAGATTACCTATTATTCTCTCCCTATATATATTTTGAAGAATCAATTTTTTTAGCGTTTTATATTTATTATTATTTTCGGTTTGTTAAAAGTTTATGTGAGTTAGATTTCACGAATCCATCAGAATCCAGGCAGTTGGGTTTATTTTTATTTTTTTATTAGAACTTGAAATATATAAAAAGTTCATATATACATATATATTTTTTAAAATTATATTAAAACATATATTTTAAATGAATACAAATATCAATAAATAATTTTAAAAATATTTTGTGATTTTCTCACAAGAATGATTTAAACATTTTATATAATATATAAAAATATATTGAACTAAATTTTTTTTAAATATAAAACTATTATTAGTAAATATAAAAAGCTGGAGAAAAAAAATCACAAACTTTTAATATGATATCATGACAAATGGTAGTTTTATCAATTACATATAATTTTATATGTCTAAATAAAAATTAAACATACAGACTTTATTATTATTATTATATATTAAATGATAAATATCAAACAAAATCATCAATTTATTAAATGGTTTTGTATTGTAAAAAGTCTTAAAAATGACATTTAAACCAAAATTTGATAATTTTATTAAAATATTATTATGAGTTTTAAAATTTTAGCTTAAATTTTGTATTAGGCCTTGGGTCTGTGCTAATTTGTAGTGCTTGTTTATGAGACTAATTTATTTATCCTTATGACCCTTAATTTTGAGTAATATGGGTTATATTAAAGAAAATGGTGTGTATAACAAAATAGGGGATGCATCTCAACCGGCTTAGTATCGTTGGGCCTTGTATGATTTAAAACTACTACTATATTTGAAAATTTCTCTTCCGACCTCCTGCCATTCTTTTCTACCCCTTAATATTTCAATTTTGCCCCTGCAGAAACTTCGGTTCGTGAAAATCGAATTTTTTTAGTGCAAATTCAGAGGAATTTCAGTTTTTAAAAACCAATTTTTTTCATCAAGGCAAAAAAAACTTCGGTTTTTAAAAACCAAAGTTTTTTGCAAGGGCAAAATTAGAAATTTAGGGGATAAAAAGTAACACGGGTCAGTTGAGAAACTTTCCTATATTTTAAGTTTTAAATCCAAGCACATTTCAACCTTTTGGTCGAGCCCCGCTAAGATAACACATGCGTTGGTGGGATGGGGGGTTTCATAGAAACGAAGGTTAAAAAGAAGTTCTACACTAAGAAATATAGAAATGAAAGGTATAAGGTTGTAATGTGAAAAATATAGAAATGAAGATTTTACATATAACATGAATATTGTCAAAAGTCTTGCCTTTGATATATGAGTATAGAACCGATACTTCCCACAAAATGTCATAACTTTAGAAAAAGACAATGTTACGAGAATGATAATGATGAAGAAATACTATCACCTAAGAAATCTTTTAAAGTCAATTTTTTTTTTGCGTTTGTTGACATGACAATAACTTCATTAAAAAAATTGATTTGAGCCACGACTTGAAAATATTTTTGGATTTTTATTTGATGTAAAAATGTTGAAATCATTGGATAATGATGAATTAAAAGAATTTGCACAAGTTGTACTCTGTGAGAAATATAGAAATGAAGATTTTGCATCTAACAAGAATTTTGTCAAAAGTCTTGCATTTCATATATGGCTAATGCTACGGTGGACCACCTTCACAAGTGGTCCACCGTGGACAAGTGATCTACCGAACATGAATTTTACAAAATTCACTGTTGGATTGAAAGTTTATATCATATAGATCATCCATAAATTTTTGAAATTTTTTTGAAAATCATTTGATATGTTATTGAGACCCATCAAGATTTATGTTATTTAACAACCGTTAATCTTGATGTGTCTCAATAACATATCAAATGATTTTCAATTTTTCTAAATTTTTCTATGGGTGATCTATGTGATATAAACTTTCAATCCAAAAGGTGGATTTTGTCAAATTCGTATTCGTTATAGTGTTATTCGTGACTGGTCCACCATGGACCATTTGATGAAGTGGTCCATATTAGAATTTACCTTCATATATGGGTATAGAACCGACACTTCCCACAAAGCATCATAACTTTAGAAAAAGACAAAGTGACGAGAATGATAATGATGAAAAAATACTATCACCCGAGAAATCTTTTAAGTAAATTATTTTTTTGTGGTTGTTGACTTGACAATAACTTCATTAAAAAAATTGGTTTCAACAGTCACTACGTGAAAATATTTTTTATTTTTATTTGAGGTAAAAATGTTGAAATCATTGGATAATGATAAATTAAAAGAATTTGCACAAGTTTTAAGACTACTTTTGCTCATAAGTATTTGTCAGATGTTGATGTATATAATATTTCTAAATTGAAAGTGTTATGAATGTGTCTGCCAAATGTGTTATGTCAGCAATTGAGATTCTTGAGTTTGTCAAAGTCACATATTGTTAATCCAAATGTTACAATTTATTATCGAATTCTCTTAACTATGTCGGTGACTGTTGCATCTATAGAAAGAAGTTTTTTCGAAGTTCAAATTATTGAAAAACTACTTGAGTTCGTCAATGTTACATGAAATGTTGAATGATCTAGCCATTTTACGTATTGAGAAATATATTATAGAACATATCAATATAAAACAATTATTTGTAAACTTGCAATTAAAAATACTCGTAGGAAGTGTTTTGTATTAAATAAAAAATTCAATGTTTTTTGGGAATTCAATTTTTATATACCATTTAGTAGTTATGCCCAAATTATTAGCTCGCTCATAGGCCACAAAAATCATAGAAACGAGTTTGCTCATTTATTGAATCGTGAGGGGAAGTCTTTTTTAATTGAATTAATATATTGAACTAAGAGCAATTTCATAAATGGTAATCAGCTCTCTTTTTTCAGGGTATCGAAATCAAGTGGTATTTAATTGAGATTTCTCGGAACTTCTAAGATGACTCTTGGTATTCAAAAATCTATAAATAGAGCTGAGAAATCACTCATTCAACAATATCACTTGATTTCGATGTCCCTGTAATTTGGGAAAAAGAAAATCATGTTTTCATATCTATTATTTTTTAATCTCACTTTGTTTCCATGACAACAATCAGATAGAAAAATATAAACCAAAAAAAAGAAACAAAGAAAAGAACAAAACCGGTGTGATCGATATTAAAAAAAAAAATCACTTTTGTAACTTTTTATTTTTTTGTTTGAAATTCATTAATCTTTCGAAATCTTAAAAATGCATAAAGTTTTGTGAAATCTTAAACGTCTGTATTAGAAATCCATTAGAATCTTATTTTAGAGTCCTGATTGAAAAAGTCTTTTAAAAAAAATCGATTAAAATCCCACAATGTCAATAAAATCTTACAAAATTTTAAGACTTTTTCTTTTATTAAAAAAGTCTTTCAAAATCTCAATCCAATACACTCCTTAATCTTTTCGATTTAATGCGTAACTTTAATTCACACTTGATATATGTATTTTTTTTTTGTTTACACACACTTGATATACATCAACACTCATGATTAGGCCAAATCCTGCCCAACCCAACCCGCATACACCCCTACTCATGATTTATGAAATAGTAAGTATACTGTATTCACTCCGTCCCAAATTGAATGACACATTTGACTATATTGCACTATTCATACATATTGTTTTGACCATATTTTTCTACTAATAAATATTAGCATATAAGATGTTGTTGGATTCGTCTCGATGAGTATTTTTAAAATATCAAATTTTTATAATTTTTATCATAATACAATTAAAAATATTAATCGTCAAAGTTATACATCGGCATGCGTGAAACAGTCAACTGTGTCAATCAATTTGAGACGGAGGGAGTACAAAAATGTAACAGATGATTAATTATATAGTATTACTTTTATTACAAGTAATCAATAAAAGGTAAAATCGTGCGAACGTATATTAACGCATGATATACACAATTTATCAGATTCCACATTTTGAAAATGACTGCGATCTTGAAGACAAACTAGTCTCCGGACCCGTGCCAAGCACGGGAAAAATATGACATAAAAATTTAACAATTTAATATTTTAACTTTAAAAATATAAAATAGAAATAGAAAAATAATAAAAAAATAACATGCATAATTAAATATGAATAAGTTACACATAATATTTGTGTCTTTTGATTAAATTTAATATATAATATATTATAATTAAAAAAGTGTATAATAATTATAAAAAATAAAATATAAAAAAAGGTGTATAATAAAAATGCTATTTAAAAAATCACATGTCTAGTCTCCGGACCGGGTAAATCTTATATTATTCTCCTCCATTTTTATGTTAATGTAGAAAACTTTAATCAATTTTAACATTTAGATAGCTGGATATAGATTTTTTACCCAAGATAGGCATAGGACAACATTATACATATACCATAATGATATATATCTATGCTACTGCTACCTAGTATTGTCCTAAGGGGATTGCTAAATCTTACAAAGGGATCATCGAAAAAAAAAGAATTACACTGTGAACCATTTTGAATAAGAGATAAAACTATTAAGTATTCTTCGATTTCTTCATTCAATTTTATCCATCATACAAATGAGCATTTTGACATTTTCCTTGTCATAATATCAGCCAATTTCATTCTTTTAACTGATTGAGGAATAATTACAAATTGATACGACCAAGTGGACGAATTTTCCATCTCCAAGAAAAACCGTAATGATATTCTATTAGAAAAATTTATGTTGATACATATATGCTATGGCCAAAAAAATTATAATTTTAAAGCTTGAAAAATTATATACAAATATGGATGAAAAATCGAAAAAGAGAAAAATAACATAAAAAATCAAATCGGTACTGAAAGAGTAATTTTACCAAAATATAGATATGGATGATATACAATTTGTTTTTGTTTGGCTCTTCATTATTGATATTATGGTAATAAATAATAATAATTCCCTTTTCCAAATTTAAGAGGGGTGTATTGAATTGGAATTTCAAAGGATTATTTTAACAAAAAAAATCTTGAAGATTTTAAAAGATTTTGTGGGATTGTATTGACTTTGTGGGATTTTAAATGACATTTTCAACAATCCTGATTTTCAACAATCAAGACTTTAATGAATTCATTACACAGATTTTCCAGATTTCATAGTACTTTATGGATTTTTATGATTTCAAATTATTCAATAAATTCAAAAATAGAAAGTTGTTGGTTTGGTAAAATAATATCAAATATTATAAATAATAACAATAACAATTAATCAATATAAAAAAAAATAAAATCAATGAATCAAGAAAACAAAACAAATAAAAGAAGAAACAACATAACTAATGGAAGAAAAAAAATCAATTACGTTAAATTGAAAGAAAGAAAAGTTATGTTGAAGAATTGTGAGTGTGGTATATGTATGATGATTGAATAATATAGCAAAATGTTTTTTATTGGGCATCATTACTTGTATGTGGAATCTCGTTTTGAAGAATTTTGAGAGTGGTATATTGTCATACCCCATTTTTTGACCATATTATTTTTGCGTTTTTTATCGAGTCTTTTTTTTTTGTTGTCCTGAATAATCGCTACATTTTTCGAGAAATGTCAACATATGAATTTTTTAAAAATGATTCGTTTGTTAGGAGATTCGAGAAAATTTCGGCAGAGAGGTATTTTAAAATACCTCATTTGTTGTTTCTTTTATATTTATTCTTTTTTTTTTCTATTATTATTATTATTATTATTATTATTGTTATTATTTTTATTATTATTATTATTATCTTCATTTTTTATTTATTTTATTTTTATCTTTTTCATTTTCTGTTTTCGTTTTTATTTTCGTTTTTTATATTTAATTAATTTTATTATTTTATTTTATTTTGTCCTTTTTTTTTTCTGATTAAAAAAAATCAGAAAATCCAAAGTCAACTTCTCCCTCCACACGCAAGGGACATACTTTTCTGCAGAGTGTACTTGTTTGTCCATAATCCAGTCTTTGTTCCCTTTTTTGAGTTTTGAAAACCCTAGCTTTAGCTTTGGGTATATAGTGAACAGGAGTAGAATGAGCAGAGGAGAAAAAAATTGATCAGTAGCAGAAACACAAAAATTGCCCTTTTCCTTTTTCCAGAATCAAATCCGAAAATCCAGATCAAAGACAAAAAAATCACAAAAAAACAGAACAAAAACAAATCAAAAAAATCATAAACAAAAAATATCATCATCCTCATCACTATAATCACAACCCTAACTTCATCATCATCATCATCAACCATCAAACCCTTCTTCACCAAACCGAAATCAAGAACAAAAAACCTTTTTTCATCAAACCGAAACAGAACAAATACAAACCATCATCCTCTTTTCACAAATTTTCCCAAATCAAAACATCAGAACTGAAATAGAAACGGAAACACGAAACAAATTCAAATCGAAAAGCGAAATCGAGAGCAGAGAAGAAGAAGAGATTCAAAATACAGGATTAAAAAGAAAAGGTTGAACTTTCTTTTTGTGTTTTTTCTTTGTCTCGATCTGGAATGTTTGTTTAAGCTTTAGGATTTTTGAGTTGATATTTGGGTTTAGGGATTTGTTTTGGATATATTTGATTTTAAAAGTTTTTAGAAACATGGGGTTTTGAGGGATGAGAGAGATCGGCCGAGAGAGAGAAGTTGAGAGGAAGAAGAACAGTAGCAGCAGCGGCGAGGAAGAAGAGAAGGATTTGGGAAAAAATGTGATTTTTTAGGGTTTGGGGGTATTTATACCCAACCTGATCCGGTATGCGCATGACCATTGCAGCACACCATACACCCTCGCTTCTCAGCCTCTGATTTCAATCAAGTGGCCTGGATCTTTTCTTTTAAATTTTAGATCAGGGGCGTCTGATCTATCAGACGGCCAGGACTAATCCTGCCTTTTTTTTTGTTTGATTACATGCAGATGGGCCTTAAGGGCTGGGCTTTACTGTTTCACTGCTATCAGCACCCCCTGTTTATTTCGTTTTAATGTTCACACCCCCTATTTTAATTTTATTTTATTTTTTAGCTTATGAGATAAGTGCTTTTGGCATAAGCTATTTTAGCTATTATTTTAGCCAATCAAGCATGATGTTGAGGCTTATTTATTTTTCTATTTATTTGATATTTAGATTTGTTAATATTATCTAATGTCTTTATTTATTTTGTTAAATCTTCGAGCTTATGAAATAAGTGCTTTTGGCATAAGCTATTTTAGCTATTTTTTTCAGCATTGTAAAGCACGATGTCGAGGCTTATTTTCATCTTTTTTAGTTTCGTATTTATTTATTTATTTGTGTTATTTATCCATGCATTTCATATTATTTCATTACGTCCATTTATTTATCATATTTACCTTTTTTTTTTGTAACATCATTATCATCACAATATTGAGTGTTTATCGCTTTATTAATTGTCATTTATTTTTGCTCTTGAATTTAGGATGTAAATAGGCCAAATGTAAATTCTAAATAAAAGTGCATAGCATACCCCCTCTCTTGCATCATTTCATATTTATTTTCTTGCAAAGATTTTAGAGTGTGATTAGGCCAATGTACCCTAAATGAAAAATTGCATCTCATGCATATTTATTTTTTATCGCTTTCCGCCAATATGCATAACGTTAAATTCCGAGGGAAAAAGCACCGTTTTGATCAAAATATCATCTCGGATTGTCTTCGCGCTTATTTGCTTATTGCGTCGTTATTATTCTTTTAGCGCTACCTTTTTTATTTGGAACCCAACATTCCATTTTAAATAAATAGTCATTTGATTCTCAAAAATGAGGTCAAAACCTCTTTCAAAAAAAGTCAAAACAATTCATTTTCAAACATCATCAAGCATCAAAAAATATTTTGTCATCATACATTTTTCTAAACTTTGGACTTTAAACCAAACATTTCTTTTATCGCGAAAACCTTGGATTTTAACCCACGAGTCTTTTCATCGCAAAACTTGGATTTTAAACCAAGTGCCTTGGACTTTAAACCAACGGCGTCTTTTATCGTGAAAACCTTGGATTTTAACCCAAGAGTCTTTTTATCGCAAAACTTGGATTTTAAACCAAGTGTCTTGGACTTTAAACCAACGGCGTCTTTTTATCGTGAAAACCTTGGATTTTAACCCAAAAGTCTTTTTTTATCACCAAACTTGGATTTTAAACCAAGTGTCCGCGTATTTCATAATAAAGATTTAAATCAATCTTAATCATTTAGACTTTCTTCACAAACTAAAATCAATCAAACTCACATTTTGCCACTTTTGGCTTTTGGTCTTTAAAACCATTTTCAAAACCTTAAAATCAAACAAACAAATTTACTCGGCTTTTTACCCCGAACTACGGTGGTTTGATCCCTCGGGTACGTAGGCATGAGACTTGTCTCTCCAATCAATAAAATCAACAAAAACATTTTTCTTCTTTTTCATTCTTTAAGCATTTTTTATCATCACTTTAATTCTCATACTTATACTTTTTTTTACAAGCAATTAAAATAAAGCGCATAGATAGAATAAAAACAAGAGGTTCCTATAGAGTACTATAGATACTTAGGGTGCTAATACCTTCCCTTCGTATAACCAACCCCCGAACCTCGTTCTCTAAAAATAGGGTTTTTTCGAACTTTTTCCCTTTCCCTCGGATAAATTAAAGATCGGTGGTGGAATATTAAATTGTGAGTCGATGCTAATTAATAGCTCGATATCCAAAAATCACCGCGACAGAAATATATGATGATGATTGAACAATATAGCAAAATATTTTTTGTGCGTGGCATACGTTGAAAAAAAATGTTCTGTCATAGGTATGCAATTGATTGAAAAGTATATATAATCCATTCCACTTGTAAGAGAAGAAATTCTGTAAAATTATGTAAGAGACACATAATTATATGTATGGACAATATAGCAAGTTGTAAGACAACAACATATTTTCAACTTGAGTTCTGACAGCAATATAGAATAGGAAAAAAAAGTCTGTGGGATAGCATGAACAATCTCACAGTTTGGAGTGAGATTGTTTGAGGAGTGTAGTATTTATATTTTCAACTAAAAAGTCTCATGAAATCTATTCCATAACAAAACCTGTCAAAATCGATAAACTTTTGAATACCAATGGACATTCTATGAATGACAAGAAATCTCAATTGAATACCAATACATTTCGTTGTCCTGAAAGAAAAAAATCTTGATTGTCTTAATTTGAATACCACAAGATTTACTTAACTTTTGTAAAATCAATAGCAATTATTATTTAAGAATTTTGAAAATATGTAATCAATAGCAATTATTATTTAAGAATTTTGAAAATAGTAACCAATTGACATACAAATCATTTAAAAAGTCTTTTAAAAAAAATCGATTAAAATCCCACAATGTCAATAAAATCTTACAAAATTTTAAGACTTTTTCTTTTATTAAAAAAGTCTTTCAAAATCTCAATCCAATACACTCCTTAATCTTTTCGATTTAATGCGTAACTTTAATTCACACTTGATATATGCATTTTTTTTTTGTTTACACACACTTGATATACATCAACACTCATGATTAGGCCAAATCCTGCCCAACCCAACCCGCATACACCCCTACTCATGATTTATGAAATAGTAAGTATACTGTACTCACTCCGTCCCAAATTGAATTACACATTTGACTATATTGCACTATTCATACATATTGTTTTGACCATATTTTTCTACTAATAAATATTAGCATATAAGATGTTGTTGGATTCGTCTCGATGAGTATTTTTAAAATATCAAATTTTTATAATTTTTATCATAATACAATTAAAAATATTAATCGTCAAAGTTATACATCGGCATGCGTGAAACAGTCAACTGTGTCAATCAATTTGAGACGGAGGGAGTACAAAAATGTAACAGATGATTAATTATATAGTATTACTTTTATTACAAGTAATCAATAAAAGGTAAAATCGTGCGAACGTATATTAACGCATGATATACACAATTTATCACAAAGTGATTCCACATTTTGAAAATGACTGCGATCTTGAAGACAAATTACAATAAATCCATGACAATAATCTATGTCCTAATAGTTTCAAAAAATAGAATTTATCATAGCCACGCCTCCACGATCATTCATTTGATTCTCTATCAATTATATATCATATGGGAAACGTCTTAATTCATGTGGTTCATTGTCACATCGACCGTTGAAATTGGATTTGAAAACAAATTGACATAATTATATGATTTTTTTCTAATGACGCATATTTCCATTAATAATATATGTTTTCTCACTTTTCTGATGATTCTCTTGCTTCTGAATTTGGCAAAACTATCGGTTTCAAAAACTCATTGGTTGATGTATATGATTATGTATTTTGTATTTGCATAGTTTGTGACTTTGTATTCTAAAATTACTATATAGGCAAGTTATAATCAACACTAGACCAAAAAGACAATGTCAGAGAGCAATAAGAATGAGACCAAATATAGAAAGTGTATACTAACAATGAATTGTCTAAGTCGTAAGTCGTAAGGGTCTTGGTCCCCTTAAGCATGTGGTTAGGGTTCAATTCCTGACCCATGCATATGGAAAGAATTTGGTTGGGAAAGGAGAACTCACCTTGTGTGTCGTACAGGTTCTCTGACGGAGATTAGTTATCGTTAATGGCGATGAAAACTTCATATGGTAACACCAAAAAAAAATCTAGAAAATGTATGCGACGGATCAGTTTGGTTAGCTAGGCAATCCGTTGTTATAGAATTGATCGATGGAATCATGGATAATATTCACTTGCAATAGTTTGCTCTAAGTATTAATAGATGACGAAATAAATTAGTTTATCTATGTGTTGTCATTCTTACACACGTGTAACCACTTAACTCATAAAATCTTGGCCGATCTTCATGAAAGAAAGGTAGAAAATGAGGATTGAGTTCAAGACTGAATTAACCATGACGCCCATACACCCCCAAAACTAAAAAACATATTACTTCACAAGTTAGGCCTATTCGAGGGCTCTCAAGTTAACCCTGCTAAGGGTTAGCTCCAACTGACAAACCACCGTACCTAAGAGGAAGGGTTAAAAACTGTTTTACAGTATTGCTCAACTACAGTTTAAAAGTTGATCAGCTAGCCTCAAGAAATCATTATCTACATTGACACCCATCACACACCTCTAAGAAAAACTAACTTACATGCTAAAAACTTATTCAAAGCTATGGAGGATTGTTTTAAGGATCCATATGTTATCACAGTTGCTTCACCAAGAAAAAAAGTTTCATATGCATACTGCAAGTGAAACACCACCAGACCTTAGTTGCACACTTTGAAACCAAATTACCAACCAAGCTCCTCTACCCTCCTGATCCACACATTGGACCAGTGACGGATGCACACATAGACGAGGGTGTGCATATGCACCCACTGAACTATTTAAAATTGCACCAATAATCTTAAATTTTCGCCTTTTGACCACCCTGACATTTTAGATTTCACCGCAGCGTGTACTATCTGACAAAACATGTGGCTCTTCTTTTTTACTGCTTACTTATTTTCTTGCGTGTATAATAACTAGAATTAAAAAGTTGATTGCTCCACTATAAAAATGATATCGCTTGCTAAAATGAAAACATCCACCACAATGTTTTATTGCTAAAAGTTTATTGTTTATTGAATAATACTAAATTACTTTCTTTCACCATAATTATAAGAAAATTTATAATTTTAGATTCATTTCATAATTAATGTATTTAGTCTATAATTAAGGTCAAATATATTAGTTATCCAATGAATCTAAAAAGTGAAAAGTTGTTTATAATTAAGACCAGAATGAATATCTTTTATATATAAATGCTTCAAATGTTGACATTTTATATTTCAATACAAATCAGTAATATTACTAATGAATATATTTAGAAAAAGAATAATAAATACATCTAAAACTTTGTGTAAATGTTTGTTAAACAGTGATAAAATTTAATTATTTTAACACTATTTTAATGGATTTTTTTAACATGTAAATCTTTAGTTTTTTTTTTTTTATGAAACATATAAATCTTTAGTTTTTGATGTGTCATAAAATATCTTTCTTGACCCATGAGCATAATTAGTAGGTAGGGACGACATTATGCATGCAAAGACCAGGTTTAAATTCTAATACAAATACACATCTTTTAAATTGATTTGTAGTAACAGTTGAGCTCTATTTTTTTTTACCACTACCAATTTTTTTTTTATATCCACAATCAAGATCTACGTATTGGTGGTGGACTCCAATCGAATAATAGAATTTTTATTTCTCAAAAAAAATTTTGCACCCCCTGGCTCAAAGTCCTGGATCTGCCACTGCATTGGACCCCTTTCACCACCAAAAGGAATAGGAATTGGGTTAAAGTATCCTCTTTTTTATACATTGATCTCTTATGTCAAGCTCACATTAATCAAAACAGAGAGACTCCATGAGACCAAATTGATCTCTTGGGTTAAAGTATCCTCTTGTTTATGCCCCCTTTATACACTGATCTCCTAGGATCCATGATTGTCACTTTACACATAAACCTTGCCTCTGCATTATATAATCTAGATACATCAAACTAAAACAATCATAGGACTTCTCAAAATTCATCTTGAAAATGAGGCAATCATTTATAACTTTATTTGCCAAATCAATAATCTCATTAACAGACACAATTGCATCCAATAGTTTGCTGCCTTTGTTGAAAGATGATTGGTTGCCCGATATGATTTAATCCATAACCAATGTCAATCTACCTACCAGAACCTCCGCCACCAAATTATACAGAGACCCGAGAATAAAGCTAGGATGAAAATCCTCCTGATGGAGAAGAGAGTAAACCTTCGGGATCAAGGTACAAAATTGTGAAGAGAAATCACATAACATGTTAAAATTTGTGAAAACCTTATCAAAAATCACTCCCGCCTCACCGCAAGGAAAAATCCATAGTCTTTTGAAAAAAGAGAAATGAAGTCACTATGTCCCTATCTCTTATTAACATTGGAGTTGGCCACCACCGCAACAGCTTTAGAAAGCAAGAACAGTGTCGAGAAAACTATGTTGGCTAAAAGCTCAACACACATCAAGGCCCATCAAAATGGGATAAGACCAATCACGTGGCATAGAGACCACATTATCAAACCACGAGCATGGGTAGAGACCAAACGTCTCCAATATCCAAATGTGCTTTCATGCAAAGGACAATCCATGTGTGATATGTGGAAAATCCTTTACACATGGAGGACCCCACTATACTGTAAAACCCTAATATTCTCCTATATATAAGCATTCATACATCAATCCTTATGTATGAAATCTCTGCGCCTCCAATTCTACACTCATTTTTACCTCTTTCAAATACTGACTTGAACATTGGAGTACTAACATTTTCCCATGCATCTTTTCCCCCATTAAAGATCAAGATTCATCACATCAACACCATTTAACTCATCTTCAAGCCGAACCAACACCAGCTAAGACAAATCATTTCTGAACAACCAGTTCAACAACCTCCTTAACTCATTTCTCCCCCACATAACCCGCCAAAATCGAGGTATTTCGCCCTAGTCTCTTAATGCATACTTGAAAATAATTTGTGATAACATCCTATTTTTTAAGCCATCCCAACCTTGGTTGTTGAAAACTTTAAGAACCTTTGGATTTGAGAAGCGTCCACAAATCGGTCATGGCATACTTCTCAAGGTCAACATTATCAAAACCTCCTTGCTTTAGTTTAATCCTTAAGGATATCGTCATTTTAAGATTATTTACACGTACCAATGAATCTAACAAAATTTTGTTATTTTTTAAGAAATAATTCGTCTTCCCTATGTTACAGATAAGATGAATGATATTTGGACAACCAATTTTGAACAACTTTTAGACAACTTTATATTTCATACTCTCATTATGTTCTTACGCTCTCTCCTCATTTCTTTCTCTTTATTGGTTTTGCCACAAAAGTAGAAGGAAAAAAGTGGTTCCAATTGTTGTCCCAAAATTTGATGTACAAATATCACTACTCCATACGATTTAAGATACATGCAATATCTCATTTCAGAATATTCTCTCTTTGGAAAATAAGTTGTTAGGAATAATTTTGTCAAACCGTAAAAACTACTTTTAAAAATAAAAAAGCTAACTAGTTTCCTTGTAACGAATCTAATATAATAAAATAATTTAAAATTTGTATAATTTTTTTAATATAAAGTTTACCATTTTCAACTTCCTTGATTAAGGGTCCGTTTGGTCCGACTTTTTTAGGTCTTAAAAGCTATCTGAAAGCTAAAAGTGAAAAATAAGAGCTTTAAAAAAAAGAGCAAAAATTGTTTGGTAATTGTTGTTTTTTAAGCTTCGAAGTTATTTTTAAGCTAAAATTTGTTTGGTAAAATATATTTTTTAAAAAAAATTTGTACCAAAAAAAACACAAATTTAAAAAAAATAAATAATAACAACTAATAATATTTAAATAAAAACAAACTTAAAAATAAAAAAAAATAATAAAAAAGCCTTCAGCGGAAATCGAAGTGTGATCATTGCGAAAAAAACTCCGGATTTTTATTCAAAAGTATGTTTCAACCTCTTTTCCTAAAAGTTCATTTAATGCAATTTTGCACATTGAAAACAATCTGGTTTTTACGGTTAAGAACTTTATTAAAAATGTGTTTCGCCTAACTTTTGATTAAAAAGAGAATAAAAGACTAAAAAAAGTCGGGTCAAACGGTACCTAGGCCCCGTTTGGCCCGGCTTATTTTCTACTTTTCTATTTCTTTTTAAACAAAGTAGAGAAGTAAAAAAATGTTTTTGACTCTATTTCTACGTAAAAGAAATAGAGAAATAAAATAAATAAGTAGAAAGCAAGAACAAATAAGGTCAAACATAATTTTTTACTTATCTACTTCGTTTTAAGAGAAATAGAAAAATAGAAAATAAGTCGGGTCAAACGGGGCCTAATAGTATCTCAAAAACACTGTTAGAATGACACATTCTCCCCTTTGTTTCCCTTGATATAGGCCCCGTTTATTTTGGATTTTTTTGAAAATAAATTTTGTTGTGTTAGAAAATTTTATATAAAGAAATTTTTTATAAAATCTTCAAATGAAAATTTTGTTTGAATAGTTATTCTTATAATGTTATTTTAGGTATTTCATCATTTTATTGAAAAAAATTGGATATCAAAATTTCAAAAAATCACTTAATTTTGAAGCTATTTCAAATAGATTTTAACAAAAATCATTTTTGAGATGCAACTTTTTGAAAAAATTGCGATTTTGACCATGTTTTGAACTTTAATAATGTAGATTTATGTTATATGATTTCAAAATTAGTGTTTCAATTTAGAAAAAACTTGTAATATTTTGAAAACAGTCTTGCAAAATCTGTTTTCAAAATTACAAAGAAAAAATTCATTTTTTTAAAGTTGAAACAAACAGATCCATAATTATTTGAGTATCACAAATAAAAAAGAAAAGAAAAGAAAAACTCACATAGTGCATGCTCCCATTTTAAACATTGAAGACAACAATTATAAAGAGTATTGAGGGCAAAAATTACCATCATATTAATTGTTAGTAATTTTTTCCCGTATCTTTATTCATTCAATTTAGAAAATTCACTCAATTCATTACCGTAGTAATTTGCTATTTTTTTCCCTTGTTAAACCATTAAGGAAAATGCTAAACAGTATCCGGGACATTCTTTAAGTACCTTAATTAATAAGTTCTTGTAAATTTTATATTAAAATATGTGAAGTCAAACATTGAGAATTGAAATATTTTACTTTTTAAATAAAATATTTTTTAAAATATAATGCTTAAAGAGTGTCGGCACTAGTTAGGAACATCCAAAAATTAATTAAAAAATATTTCATTCATCCCATTTTATAAGAACTACTTTGACTAAATGACATTATTCATTTATCTTGATTTGACTATATTTTTTAATAATATATAGATATAAAATATTAACATATAATATTTTGTTTTATTTATTTTGATGAGTATTTTTAAAATATCAAATTTTTATAATTTTTCCTAATAAAAAAATTAAAGATATTAAGTGTTTAAAATTATGCATTAGCACACATTTTGTAGTCAAATTAACTTTTACTCCCTTCGTCTCATATTATAAGGGAAACAAAAAAAAACACACTTATTAAGAAAACCAAAACTTGAGAATTTGAAATATGGTTTTGTGGGTTTTTCTTGAAATAAGTTGCATGGAAAGATGTAAAAACAAATTTGATTGGTTGTTGTTTATTGAGAAAATGAGAGAGAAAAAAAATTAAATGTAATTTGCATTTAATTTTATAAAAATTAGTAAAAAATATTCTTGAAAGTTGTTTTTTCCTTTATAATTTGGGACAAAAAAAAGATCATTTTTCTCTTATAATATGGGACGGAGGAAGTATATTTTAAGACGGAGGAGTACATCTTAAAAAAATTGTTGCGTGAAAAGGAATTTCAAAGGTGTGGGAAAGGAAGAAAAAAATACGGACACAAGTCGGCAGTAGATAGATGATGATGATGACATTTCTGTCTAAATATGGCACCATATTCCTGTGCGTGTCTCCCTCCAGGGATCCAAAGACCACTTGTCACTCTCTTAAACAATCATCATTACAAACCGTCCGATCTAATCCGAAATACGGAGTATTCAAACAAATTTCTTGTGATCCTAATCCATCTCACGCGGCGAAGAGGCGGAGAATACAGACAAATGTCTCCGCAATAATCATCACACTTTCTTAACTTCTAACGCCGTTATCACACTGCCGTCAAATTGACGGGTTATTTAACTGCCGTTAAATATGAAACGCCGCCTCATAATCAAATGAGAGACAAACAATCATTTTTTTCTTTCTTTTTTTAGAAGGAGTATCCGACTTTCTCAACCTAGCGGCTTGAAATTCCACCCTTAAAGTGGATAAGTGGGATGACCCGGGTTCGAACTCCGGTCCCATGCATATATAATGCGGTGTCCAACCAATTGAGTCAAGCTCATGCAACTGAAGGTCAATTATAATATAAAGTGATATCAACACTATTTCAATGGTAAATGTGAATAATCGAACCGTGATTTTTTATATTAAAAAATCGAATCATTATCCTTTATACCAAATTCAACGTCAATTATTTTAATCCGTGACAAAATATTCGATGTCACATTATTACATGGTAAATGTATTAAAATTTTAAAATAAAATGCAAATATACACTCTAAAAATTATTTTTTCCGTCACAAATTATAAGCAAGAACATCTTATAATTAGAAAGAAAAGTAAAAAAATAAAAAATTTGATGTATTACTTTTTGATTTTTTCTTGAAATAAATTTCATGAAAACATGTAAAAGAAATTTAATTGGTTATTGATTAGGAAAAAAAAAGAGATTAAATTAAATGCGATTTACATTTTATTTCATTAGTATAAGTAACATTATATTTTAAAGGAAAAAACTTACATACATTTCAATAAATGCAATTTTTACTTTTCCTCACAAAAAGATATGATTTTTTAATTAAAAAATAGTTTTTATTTATTTTTTAAAAATGAAAAAAAAAAATACCAAAAACCAACTTTTTGTGAGTGGAACAGCAAAAATTACATGTATGAAAATAGATGTAAGTTTTGTCCTATTTTAAAAATGATAAAAGTTGATTGTTTATTATAAAAATGGTGATTTGACGTATTTTAAACTTATGTTGCAGCTACAACATGGTGATATGGATTAATCAACAATTATAAAATTACAAAATAAAAATATTAAAAACTTTGTTTTCAACTTTTTTCACCATTTTTTAAGAATAAAAGTTGATGAAATTACTAAAATTAAATAATTTTAAAATAGAAAGTCCAATTTCATAAATAAGTAAAAATATTGAGATAATACTATAAGAGTCTTGCTAATGAGTGACCCTAGAGCACTCTTTAAGCATTACATTTAAATAAACTTTTTATTTAAAAATTTAAACAGCACAATTTCCAATGCGTTGACTTGACACATTTCCATAAAAAATTTATAAAAAACTTACTATGTAAGGGCTTAAAAAGTGCTACGGGGACACTCATTAGCATTTGTCATACTATAATTAATAATTAATCTTAACTTTTTGCTATTTTCTTATTTTTTTATAATAAATTTTTTCTATTATTTAATGTAGAATTTTTATATTTAAATATCTTAACACATGTCTTTAACATGACCCAATTTTAAATATAGCGAGTGCAATCTATTATCCTAATTTTATAGACAAAATTAACTAAGAAAAAATTAATACTCCCTTCCGTTACATTTTTAAGCAAAATAACACTTAAAATTTTGGTCACTACCATAAACAAAAGTTAACTACTTTTAAACTAATTAATACTATTATTCCTAATATACCCTTATTTTTCAAAAGGTGCATGTGATTTCCAAGAAAAATAAGCGTTATTTTTATAAATTTATTCATGTTTTATTATTAAATTAAGAAAATTAATTACATTTAACTAAATTTTTTAAACATCATGCAAGAAGTTTTTTTTGTCCATAAATATGACTGGTGGAAATATTGTAAATAATTTTGTAGACTAAATCAACTGATAAAAAACTGCTCCAATAACCAAATTAACTAACTAAAAACATTTTAAAAAGATTAACTACCTAAAGATATTTTAAAAATACAATTTTCAATGTTAAAAATGGTGATTTATCCACAAAAACGAAATGAGACAGACCAAACCACGTGTCATATATAAAAGGAAGCAGCGTGGATAGGGGCGGCCCAGTTTAAACGCAATAACTAATGTTAGTAGTGGGACCCACAAAGACGCTCTCGGCGCTGGGGCGGCGGTGCTTTATTATGTGGAGAAGTGCAAACAAGCAAGGAAACAATGTTGAGTGCTTTATTAGAAAACTAGTGAGTCAATTTTACCTCGTTGACCGTGCCAAGTGTTTTTATAACATGCATTCTTCTACGCGCTTCTTGTTTTGTTGAGCATGTGGTACTTTATGTTACACGTGTAACCGATTTCATTTCTTGTTGTCTCTTTCCTATCAAGATGCTTCACTGTCCCTTTTTCTCCTTGCAATGGGATAAGATTGAGTTTTTTTTTTTCTTTCTTTTTTTTTCTTCTTCTTATAATTGGAATACTCAAAATAAATGTAATGATTGTAGTGACTTTTTCTTATATTTAAGACTTTGTAAATTTTTTTTTGTTTCTTATATATGAGACCGGAGGGAGTAATGATTAAAGTTGACTTTTGCTTACTTTTGAGACTTTTAATTTTTTTGTTTTGTTGCTTATATTTGAAACAGATGGAGTACTAGTAAATAAATTAAGTACTACTATTTCCTTTTAATTTTATATATGTATTTTTAATTTTATATATGTATTATATGCAACACACCAGGTTTTGAACTCCGTTCACTTCACTTATTCATTTTATGGATGAAATTTATAGTCATTAGACTACATACAAAAAAAATTAAGTACTATTATTTCTTTTTAGTTTTATTTCTCAAGTAAAAGTACTCCCTCCTGTTATAAGTAAAAAAAAATCAAACCGATATAATACAACTCGGAACAACACTTGCTTAAACACAAGTGTTTGAACACAAAATATAGGCATACACAAATTAAAAAAAATTAAAAAATAAAATAAAATTGTCACATCAAATTATATTACTTTAACTATTTTTTATTTTTATGGTTTTTAGGTGTGTATTTAACAAATCATATTTATAGTTGTGCTTATTAAAAAAAATTCTATAACTCGATACATTAGTTTTTTACTTGACTGTTTTTACATATTTTATTGCATAATTTTACTATTAAAGTAGACTGAAAATTTCTTTCTTAATTTTTTCGAGTGAGGGGACCACCCAGTCCCTAAAAACTATGAAAAAATTAGTAAATATATAGCATCAATAATATAGTAAATAAAAATTGCAAATTATTGTCTACCATACATGAAAATATAATTAGCTAATGTAAAATTGAAGAATTACGTCAAATTATCAGGCTCAAGTCATTAATAAGTTTCACCAAATGATAGGTTATTTGGGAGAACTTGAACTTAATTCATGAGGGAAACAATTTTGTTGTCAGACTTTAATTAACTCGTGACCGAATTTTGGATTATCGAATATCTTTCCGATTAGAACCTAAAGGCTAATAACAAAAATAATTGAAGAAGTAAGTGAGAGATATAGAGAGAGTGTGAGAGAGGGGTAATTAAATAAGAGAGTGAAAGAATTTCATCCAAAATCGAGCGGTGTAATTGAGGCGTATTGGTGGTGTATCATAAAATGTCAACGACATATTTGAATTTGTTTTTATTTTTCACATATCGATAGCATATTTGATATATTTCTTTTTTATTGATAATTTCTGTTTCATATAAATAAAATAGTTGCACATGAACAAAATGTAGACAGACAACGAGTTGCGTTGTTAATCATTTCTGTATAACAAAACTCAATCTTTAAAAACCACATTCATATAGACTTAAGCGACACGACATTACGCACAATGCATGACATTTTGAACTCTTTTCAAAATGTTTACAGCCTTTAGTGTTAGAAATTCAAAATTGTCGAATTGAAACAGTATAAAAATGTGTTAATTGCCAGAACATACGTTCTCATGTGTTGACCATTTTGCTTGAAAGAACTTTGAGTCTTTCCGTCCCACAGTAAAATCTCTGACCCCCGGACCCACAAGTGGGGAAACTCCAGTCAAATATACACAAGTATGTTTCTGACATATCCATCCAAATATCAGAACATCCGCCGGATGAATTATCGATCTCGCTTCTTGTGGGACAGTCAAGAAGTTCATTGGTGCCTATTTTTCACAGAGATTTCGGCACGTCTGAAAATATCAAAAAACACATCTCTGATCAAGTCATGCCTGTATTGAAGCTCCCTACATTGAACTGCATGCTCCCCAAAAGTGTCGAGACACGCTTTACGACAAATGTAGCACACATCATCCTTAGAAAATAACGGAATCATGAGGCGGTACTTAAGGATTGTGCGATACTCAACCAGAACACATGCGTTGGCATAACCCATTGACGAGAATAACGAGTAGAAAGTCTTAGGCATGTACCGCTTTCAAACACCCAAAAACTATTTTTTTTGCCTTGTGGTCATGCAAAAATCAACTTTCATGTCTTGAAACAATTTTGTCAAAACGAACACTCGCCAAAACATGTTAGGCTTTAAGGGGACGATGCTATTACAAAATTGCTAAAGTCAAAAATTAGGTGTCACTCAAAAAATAATGCTTTTTATACAATGATTTGCTTTGCTGCCATGGTCCATGGGTATCACAAGAAGACAACAAAGAAAGGGCAACCAATGTTTTGGTAGAACCAACACAAAGTGTGAAAGTTATTTTTAGTGTAAAGGGTAAAGAGAACTAGAAGTTAAGAATGCCGAATTTTAGCATAAAATGCCATTTTCCAAATTTGCCACCCTATGTCCCTAACTACCAGTTATCACAGGCGATTTTGCCGTTAAACTTGGTTTTACAACACAGGATTAATTACACCATATTTTTGGTTTTCACCACCAGTTTAATCTGGTTCGGGGGTCAGTTTTGGCATCAAGTGGTTCCAGCCCCCTCCCGATCGTAGTTGCGGGGATCGAACCGTGGTCCTTCCTATCAAGTTTAGCGTCAATCACCACTAAACCAACTACATCATATCTGGCACACACCACTAAACCAACTACATCATATCTGGCACACAACACTAGTGCAAAAAAATACTGGTATACCCTTTCCAAACAAAAAAACTAGGGGCCTATGTCCCCAACAAATCACTCTTATATTTAAACTTTGGTCAAATGGTCAAACTTGGTGAAGTTTGTTTGACCAAAGTTTCCATTGGCTTAAAGAAGCGATTATCTTTCTTTTAATATGTTAAAAAATATATTTAGACATTTATAAATCTTGTATTTGATCAAAAAAGGACCTCTGATTTGATAATTAGTAAATATAAAAACGATGAATAACACAATTAAACAAGGGGTTTTGAGTTTGTTTAGATCGAAAGAGTATTATTAGAATTCAATGTATAAAAAGACAACCACCTATTTGAGCGAAATCAGTGAGAATTGTGATTCTGATTAATTAATAGTTGATTTGAACTTGTTTTGAAATCCTACTTTGAATAAGCAATTGTTTCATCTTCATGCTTTGATTCACCGAAAATGAAATTTCATTTCAGAACACAATTAACAAAATGATAAAATCATAAAACTATGTATTTTTCTTATAATATTTGTGTTATAGCAATCAACATTGTTGATTGTTGTGGAGACCTTCCATATTTGGTCCACCCTTTGTTGTTGATTCCACGCATCAAGTTCAATAGTGTTGGGCGTGAGCGGTGTGTTAGAATTCCACATTGGCTACATTTAAAATTTCTTTAATATACAAAAAAATAATTATAATTATCAATGGAATATTCATTATGTTTATGATTTAATATTGCCTTTTATTTCAGTACTTTACATATAATCTATTAAACTTTGGTCAAACTTGGTGAAGCTTGTTTGACCAAAATTTCGATTGGCTTAAATATGTGATTATCTTTCTTCTAATAGGTTAAAAACTATATTTAGACCTTTATAATCCTTATATTTGTTCAAAAAAGGGTAGATTTTCATTCTAATCGGGTTTTAGACCTTACTTTTTTTGTTTGTTTTTGTTTTGTTTCTATTTTTTTGTACATAATATATTCAAAAAAATAAAATAAAATTAGGGTATAATAGAAAGATAAGGTACAAAAATACACTTTCTTAATTTGTAATAAATTTTGTAAAATGAAAAATTACCAAAACTCATGAAAGTATTTGAGGTACCTGTTAGGCTGACTATTGAGTAGTACAAGTAGCCTTTGTATTGTATTGTGTTGTTTGTTTTCTGTTTGGTAATTGGTTAGGTCTTAATATTAGTTGGTTTGGATGGATCATTGTGAGTTATATAAATAAGGGGATTGTTACAGTTTATATAAATTATAAATGAATAAATTCTCAGTTCTCACCTTTTTATAAAGCTGATGGTATTTTTTTTTTTACAAATTTTAGTACTAAGTAATTTAACTACAAAAATTCAGATACTATATGTCTTTTAAAAAAGAGTGAAGACCCATTTTGGTCCCTCACAAAAACTACAAAACCCAAATTAGTCCCCGACAAAAATAAAGGCCCTATTTAGTCCCTAACAAAATTAAACCGGGTCATGTTAGTCCTTCGTTATTATTTTTCTTAATATGATTTTTTTTCTACTCTTGAACCGTGACTAGACTGCCATGTGTATTATTTTAATATTCTTAAGGAACAACTTAGTCCCTGATTTTCCGTCAAAAAAAAAAAACTTAGTCCTTAATTTGAAAAAAAAAACAATACGTGTTTTTCTCTTTCACAAAATAGAAAGAGAGAATACTTTTTTTAGTTTTAGGCTTTCAGTCTTTGGTTTTTCTCCTTCCACACGGCAACACTCTTTCTTTTCCAACAAGAACAATTTTTTATGGTGATATTCATGTCAGTTGATTCAACCGGAGAAGACGGCATACAACGTACCGGAGATTCGATGATTTGATCCCTTAAAATTTTAGAGATTAATTTTAGTTTTGTAGTTTTTGTTCGGGGCAAAAATATGTGTCAATTCGATGATTTGATCCCTTAAAATTTTAAAAATATTGTCTATGAATATTATCTAATTTTCGTATTTTTTTTTTAAAAAAACATGGGGATCAAATTGTTCCAAAATAAAATAATGTAGGGACATAAATGTCCCTTATGTTTGTAAATAATACACGTGGCATAAATAATACACATGATAGTCCAGTCACGGTTCAAACGAAGGACTAACATGTCCCGGTTTAATTTTGTTAGGGATTAAATAGGGACTTTTTTTTTGTCGAGGACTAATTCGGGTTCTATGGTTTTTGTGAGGGACCAAAATGGGTCTTCACTCTATAAAAAAAATACACAAAAAAGATTTTTTTTTTGTGTTTGAATTACTACTGTTTTTTTTTTTTGATGATAAATTACTACTGTTTTTTTATTTACATGTAAAGAAGAAAAAAAATTGTAATCCAATTGAGGGGACAATAGAGTTATACTACTCCTATAGTGATTACAAGAACAATGAATAGGGAATGAGGATAAATAAATGAGTCTCAAACTCAAGTAACAAAAATCAGGTGAATGGTTAATCAAAAACGATTGGTAAACAAACAACATCCACAAAACCACTTCATTCGTGTTAAAGAAGCCACGTTTTAAGCAAGTAAACAACACTCGCTTAAAAAGGAGCGTAGCTTTACATTAACACACTCCTTACACCACGCAGTCACGCACACACGCACGCGCCGTTGTTTCTCTCTCTTCATTTCCTTCCTATAAAATCACCTCAATTTCCCCCTTGTTTCCCTCAGACATTGTCTCAGTATCACAAATCATACACAACAAAAAACAACAAAAAAAAAACTCATAGTTGTTACGCTTTCTTTTGTTGCTTTCATAGCTTTCACTTTTCTTTTTGTCTTCAATTTTTTTCACAACAACAACAATGGCTCCAAGAGACAACAACAACAACAACAGCAGCAGAGTTACCACCACCGCGGTTTCTGGGCCTAACCCAACGGCCCAAGCCCAAACTCAGGCCCAAAAAGAGATCCGTTTCAGAGGAGTTAGAAAACGTCCATGGGGTCGTTACGCCGCTGAGATCCGTGACCCAGGTAAAAAGACACGTGTCTGGTTAGGAACATTTGACACCGCAGAAGAAGCGGCGCGTGCTTACGACACAGCGGCACGTGAGTTTCGTGGTTCAAAAGCGAAAACAAATTTCCCAACACCGATGGAAATTATTAATAACCGTAGCCCAAGCCAAAGTAGTACCCTTGAATCACCTTCACCACCGCCGCTTGATCTAACACTCACACCATTCTCTGGTTTCTCCGCCGCCACCGGTGTTACGGTTGCTTTTCCGGTTACTCGTCCGGTTATGTTTTTCGACGCTTTTGCACGGAACGAAACAAAGCTTAGCGTTGTTGGTAGACGTGAGATGTGTGGATTTGATCTTCCTATGGCTGATTTTCGACGCGCCGCCGTACAGAGTAGTGACTCTGGTTCATCTTCTTCTGTTGTTGATTATGAACGTGTGCCACGTCAGAGACACTTGGATCTTGATCTTAATGTTCCACCTCCACCTGAAGTTGCTTAATCTTTGATCTGATCTGTTTTCAAGATCCATAAGCAAAGATTAAATTTTTAATTTTTTTACTTTTTTTGAAAGTACCCATTTTGATAAACGGAATCACTCTCAATTATGAAAGGAAAAAAGAGAGAGAGAGAACGCAAAGTGTGTTGCTGACATGGTGCTCTGATTTGAAGATGATTATGATAACGAGCACGCTTTGTAAATATAACTGAAAAGAACAAGAACAAGAAGTTTTATTATTTTTCTTTTTTTGCAACGGAGAATTTATTTGTATCTCATGGTTGTTTCATCAATTAATCTTAAATTATGAATTGAAATTTTAGTCGTTAATTATGATTAAGATGATGGCATTTTTTTTTTGTTTGATGAAAGTGGGGGACATGGATTTGAAAGAAGAAAAGAGAATTTGAATTTTTTAATTGATTTTAGTAATTTTTTTATGTAACGTTATCCACTAGGTAGAGTATTTTATGTTCACTTTTTTAAGGTACAGTTGAAGCTATGTGTTGTTTTTTTATGTATTCGGTGAGTTGTTGTTGGATTTGGCGGTGGAGATTTTTGTGGTTTGTGAATTTTAGCCGCCGTTGTGAGTTAAATTAGGTTTATCATCGTGGTCTCGTGGGGTCTTTTTCTCTAACTAACGTAACTTGATTGGTTTCTTCTTTTTCGAATATGGGTAACTTAATTTGGCTATACTATAGTAGTGTCAATGTGGGCTCCATTTTCTTCTAATTTATTAATCAGAAAAAAATGGAGTAATTAGGCTTTTGTTTTTTTTAAGTATGGAATAGCTTAGTTAAGTAAGTTTGTTGGGAGATTCAAATGGCTTAACGATTGTGCTTCAATGGAAATTTTGTATCAACATATGTTTTAATTTGGATGAAGTTTTTATATAGAAGAAAAAAGAACACACAAGGCATGATTATAGGATGACAACACCTATTTTAAGTTTTCTTATCAAGAATAAGGCTAAAAGACTAATAAAGATACTATAGTATTACAAGAGCAATGTCAACATTATGCCCTTGAGAGCTACGGGGTATAAAGAGTTTGTTAGATGAATTGACCCCTTAATTAACATAATTTAAATACATCTACAGTTGAAGTATAGTTTGAATCTAGGCCTCATCTGAACTAAGTCTTAATTCAATTTAGCTCGGCGTCAAATTCGATCTAATTGTACATTGGTTCAAGTTTAGTCTATTTAATTTAAGCATCAAATTCGATTTAATTGTACATTGGTTTAGAGCCACCTTTTCCCGTCCAACAATCACAAAAGCCTCCTCATTTATAAGAGTCTGACAACAAATTGATTGTCATTTACCGTCAATCATGATTATTTAGCCGTCGTACGATAATCATCAATGTTAAGGCTGCGAGATTCCTCCTCAACTCCTCATATTGGTGGTTTTGAATCTACGTTGGAGACAATATATACCTTTCTTATGCATAAATGATATGTATTCTCATGCAAAAAAATTGGGGTTTGAATTATAAGAATAATTTTGTTGGTAATTATTAGTAATATTGTAATTATACATTTTAGCTATCTAAAATTGACGGTTGAAATTGTATATAATCAATTTTGTTAATTAATGTGTAATTTAAATCAACTATCTCTATTTAATGCAGTCAAAATGCGAAACTGCATGTAATTCAATCAACAACAGGCAATCTAGGTTATTTAATAGCCAAAATGAGAAACTGCATTCAAATTGAAACCACAAATTAATTCAAAACCGAATGTTCTTACTTGCAAAATTGACTCTCCTTAAAATTAAAAATTATAGCTTAAAATGTTCTACAATTTATTTGTACTCAAATTTATTAATTCATTTTTATATATATTTAAACATAAATTAATTTTACATAGTTAACTCATTTAAAATCAATTTTTTTTCACCGTAAAATCAATCATACATTAATCTGATCAAATTTTTTAATATTTATTAGTCATTAAAAATTAACCCAAACAAATTAAATCTGCACCACAGTAGTACATAAAACTTTTGACTTCTACCGATCGTTAGTTGGTTCAGTGGTGATTGGCGCTGAACTTGGTAGAGAGGGTTACAGTTTGATCCCTGCAACTGCGATCGGAAGAGGCTGAAACTACTTGATGTCAGAACTGACCCCCAAATTAGATTAAACTGTTGGTAAAAACAAAACAAATAAAAAAAATTGTTGGCTTCTTGGTAAAAATCTGAAAGGAGGAAACAAAAGAAAGTGACTTTTTGAGGTTAATGATGAATAAGATAAGATGTTGAGCGTGGGGGTATTTGATCTGAAGGGTTCAGAACAATAATGCAAAGAGATTGTTATCGTGATTCGTGTATTGATTGGTTTATCTTGATTGCGGCGTGAATCTCAATGGAAAAAATTTAATCATGCGGCGCGTTATATGCGACTAGGTCCACCAAATGAATGAATAGATAGAAATAGAGAGAGTCCTCGTGTATTCGTTTCTATTCCTGTGTGTGTGTGTTGTTGCGTGTTGTTAAAAAAGAGATTAATTAAGAATAATAAAATGATTAGATTAATGTAAGTAAAATAAAGTGCAGGCGGCACCGACGGCGAAAACAGTGGTGATGGTGCGTAAGAAAAAAGAGCGAATGAGAAAGAGGCGGTGGACCCCAAAGGAGTATTCCGTGTTGACTATGTGCATGTCGGAAGGAGTTCATGTTGTTGTTGTTGTCTTCACGTGATGTTTCAGCGCCCCCATCTTTTCTTTGTCTCCACCTTTTCCCACTCTAGTTTTTTTCCCCACCATAAACCGTACGTACAATTTTTTATTCAATTTAATTTAGTGTGTGTTTGGTTTATCGGTGGTTAGAATTGAGTTTGGTAGAATTGAGTTTGATAGAATTGATTTTAGTTAAAAGTGAGTTGAGCATAATTGATTTATGTTTGGATACATCAACATAAAAGTGATTTTCAATATTTGATGTTGTTTGGATAATTTGGACCAAAATTGCTTTTGGACGTTTAATTACCAAAATGGGTTTTAATTATATTTATAACTACTCCATATTACTATATTTTGTTTTGTAAAAATAAATCTATTAGGCCTTAAATCGTTATTTTTTTAATAAATGTCATTACTTCAAAAATAATAATAATAATAATAATTGTGTTTATTTAGGATGAAGGCCTAATTTTGTAATTACCGTTAGACTTAAGACTTACTAGTAATTACAAAAATAGATTTTAATTGTATTTATTTAATTTAGAAGTCAGTGAGTGTATCTTTGGTTTATCAGCACCTTAGATATTTGATTTATCGGTGAGCATATCCTTCTACAATCAGTATTGCAAAAACCAAATAACTAGATAAAGAAATAGTATTAAGCTAGAAGAGTACTTAATTACTAAAGTTGTTTAACTAAAGGATAAAAGTGGTAAAGTAAAATTCATCCTTCATAAAAAACCATGTTCAATTCACCGCCAGACGTGGAAGCTCCAAATACCTGCTTCGGATGGAATCGCTTTTGAGGGAAGAATTGATTTAAAAAATAAAATGCCAAACACTTGTTTTGACATTGAACTCACGTTTCATATGAGTGAACGTGCGTTTTAGGCTTTTCACCGCGTAACCAAACGAGCACTTAACTAAAAAAAAATCAAAATACTCCATTCTTTCTAATATTACTTCAATCACTACAAAATGGAATTGAGTCAAAAATTAATTTCAAATTTGAATATAATTTACTCCTCCCCTTTAATTAAGCAAATGGTTTTTTTTTCCTACAAATTCTTTGAATAACTAATATGTTATTCAATAAATTTTAAAAAATTAATATTAACTTTGTCCTTAATATAGGACCTTTTTGAATTATTTTTTTAATCTCTTTTTACAAGATTTCTCTCAATTTTTTAAATGGTATTTTTTGACAATTTTTTTAAATGTTATTAATTGTTTATTTAATAACATATCTCTAATAATAATGCATATTTTTTATAATGTGTAATAAATACTCTAAAAAAATATCAAATCATTCTCTTTCAACTTTTTTAATACCCATAATCATTCTCTAAAAAAAATAATAAGAAAACCTCATTCATACGATGTGGTCTCTTAAAGGCTAGACCACCATTAGACTTAGGTTGACCATACACGTTTTGCGCCTGCTCAGCGCCCCCCATAAAAAATCACGTTGAATTTTCTCAATCTCATCACAAATAGTTTTGAAAATCTTCTCATATTGTACATGGTAGTATAGAATGGAGCTAATAACCGCCGACATAGAGAGAGAGTAATTCTCCCCGCAAGACTCTAACATGGTTGCTTTCATCCACTTAGCTTGTTTTGAATTTTTTTGGAGAATGCATTTAAATTATCCTATAGTAGATCTACTAGTAGCTAAATCGGCCCGCGATTATCTACCCATATTAGTAACATGAGAGAAATCAATATGCAGTAAAATATCATCACAAAACTCGCTATCAACATTTTTAGAGAAATATATCTACGCCTTTTGGTTGTTTATCTTTTGTCCTGAAAGTTTGGCAAAAAAGATCAATGCAATGCACAACACAATGAACTTGTTCAATAGAGGCTTTTTCAAAAAGAAGATCATCAGGAAAAAGAAGATGAGAAATTTGGAGACATACTTGCCAGCACACATTAGTTTCCAATATCTAGCTTTAACCTTATCAACTATAATGTGCGAAAGTCCTTCCATACAAATAACAAATAAATAAGGAGACAAAGGTCTCTTTGTCTTATGTCCCTCGTAGGATTAAAACTATTTGACTTCTCTCCATTCCACAAGATTTAGTATGAAGGAGACGAAATACAGTAGTGAATAACATGAATTAGCTTTGGAGGAAACTTACAATCCCCGAGACAATGTTCAATGAACTTCCAATTAAGACAGTCATAAGCTTTTTCTAAATCAAATTTTATGGACATGAACATATTTTAAGATGATTTTCATATGGCGATACAAATTTTACTAGAGAGATGAATTTGCGGTCAACCCAATTGTCTCATGATGATCTTAAGATAAAGGATACAATCTACATAGGCTGAAGGAATAAACCTGAAGTTTGGATAAAGCTCAATTGTGACGGTGCTTGCAAAGGAGGTGGATAGTCTTCAGGTTGTGGCGGCCATTTCCAAAACTCTGATGGGAGATGAATGAAATGCTACATTAAAAAGATCGGTGTGTGTGACGCCTTTCACACTGAATTGTGGGGCATGTATCTCGACTCATTGTGGAAACTTACTCAAAAATTCTGATTAATATGATTATGGATAATTGTAAGTTCAACGGAGCGGTTCCCACATTAGTGTGGGTATTCGAAATTTGTTGGCTTTAAATTGGCGTGTCCACTTTTATCATACTTGGAGAGGAGTAATCATTGTACCAATTGACTTGCTAAATTTAGTTTCTCATTAGATTCCTCGATTTGTGTTAGAATGAAGACTCTTCCTAGTGAACTTCCTAAATTTCTTTTTGATGATTTTTTTCTGGAGTTCGCATGCCTAAAAATATTCTTTTAATTTCTTAGTTTCTTTTTAGACATTCCACCCTCTTTTATAAAAAAAAAAAACTTTTACACTAATAACAATGTAAACAAATTACATTCTTAAAAACATTGATAAAATAGGGTAATGGGGTAATGGTATGGATCTAATAAAATTCTAATTATTATTCTAACTTAATTGTATGGCCCATATAATTGTATGCAGTTAAAGTAGCTTTCAAATTAATTTGTTTTCTTGTAGGGTTGGAATAAAAATTGAGAAATAACTGAGAAAGGAGGCAGAGAAGATGGGTCCATGAATGAAATGATTTTGTTGATGGAGGCGCTGCGGCCGATTCAATATATGGGCCACTGCCAGTGGCAGCTGATTCCTGTGTGTTTGTAAGACTATGTACAATGGTATAACACCTTCAACACCCACTTTTTCACTCCACATCATTTTCTCTTTCATCCACATAATCATTCAACACCACACTCAACTTTTACCCTCTCCAATAGTTTTTCCATTTAACACTCTACCCCACCACTTTCTATTTCATATTCTTATTTAAATTTAAATTTAAATTTTTATGATTAAATAAAATTATAATTATCGATTAAAATTAAATTAAAATTATACGATACAAATAATCGATTAAAATTAAATTAAACTCCCGATGACAATTTTTGGGATTATGATAATTATTGGGATAATTAGAAGAATTTTGGGTGTTCAAAGGATTATTGGGATCCATTTCACTTAAAAAAAGACTAAAACTTCAAGATTAACACTAATAAAAAGATTAATATAGTGAAAAAATGCGTTTTTTTTCTGTGTCCAAATCAAATGAACATAGTCTCTATTTATAGAGAAAAAAAATCATGAATTTTGGTAAAAAAATAAAAAAATAATTTGCAATGAGATAATTGAGTTTAAAGGATAAAAACCATAAAAATCCATCGGCCCAATCAGCAGCAGCCACGTGACTGCCTTTTATCCAAACGGATTTCTCTCTCTGCGTGACCTGCGCTTCACGCTCTCTGTCCGCGCTTCAGGCTCTCTGTCCGCGCGTGTTGCACACGCGCCAGAATGGACGAACCAGAAGCTGCCACGCGTCTCCCGTGCAGGCTTCATCATGTGTTGAACGGTTTCATCTTCTCTCTCCGCCAGGATGGATTCAACACATGCCCACAATGAATTCAACATTTAATGGCACCTTCAACACCTTCAATTCAACACCCATTGCACATAGTCTAATGGCAACACAACACGCACCGCACGGGTTATTCCATGTGTTTCAGGATGAATTTATCTTTTGTAATGATATTGTTCTTAAAAGATTGAGTACAATTTAATTAGTGGTTTAAATCAGCTTTTTATCTCTTATTTTATTTGAAATGGAATATTAATTCTCCAATCTCCATATATTTAGATTTTTAATTTCTGAGTTTTACACATTACAGCTTTGATTCTAACTCACGTAATTTACCCAAAAGAATGTGTTTTTGTTGGGCCAAAAAGTGACCATTTTTATATAGTTGTGGGTGTCATGTAAAACTACTTATTTGGTTTATTCTCATTGGTTAATTAGCATAGACGATTCTTCTCATGGGCAAGCTCGAACAGTTGTCCAAACTCTCGTCAATTTTTTTGTATTTTTAGGGGTTAGTTTGGGGTAAAATTGAGATTTTTAGGAGTTAGTTTAAAGCAAAATCGAGATATTTTGTTCAATACTGAGATAAACTGAAATTTTTAAGGGTTAATTTAGGGTAAAACTAAAAAAAAATTGTCAAATTAAACTTTTGCCCAGACTCAATATAATTTCTGGCTCCGCCGCGGTTAATGAGTAAATATCCCAAATTAGGAAGGGAAGAGTAGGTCCCACCTTTGTTTTTATATGTTGAAGTTCATTTAGTAGGAGAAAGGCTTATAAATTTAACTTTTATGACTGAATTTTTAAAGAATTTTATAATCTAGTTCATGAAGCATTTTAAAAAAATCTCAATTTTTATTATGAATTCGAGAAGAATTCAATGGTATACATCCTTGGAGGATTGCACAAAATTATATTATAGAGATTTTCACATGGTTCTTGAAGAATTTCTTTCTCTACATAATTTATAATTAATATTTTTTATGAACTATTACCAAGAGTATTGTATTTTGATATAATGGTTTGTTGTTGACTTTTAATTGTTTGAGATAACATTGCAAATGATTTTATGAGACTCTTAAGTCATCAAAACTCACCGACTCCATTTACAAGGATGAATTTGACACTCTTATAGAGGTTAGTTATGCAATCATGTATTCTCTTGTGGCTTATTATTATATAATTTCATGAGAAAGATGTTTTCAATATTATTTACTCCTTTTGACTGTATGATGGTCTATAAGTGTGTTATTTCGGTTACAAGTGAAGATCAATTGTTGAGTTTCTTTACTTTCACTATTTTAAGATGATATTAACGCATTTCTTAGTTTTTCCTACATGGAGTTTGACAATTACTATTTTGGTTGACGGTTTGATATACATAGAGTTTTAATATGGTTGATCCGTAAATATTGTCTTCAAGAATTTTTAATCATTCAATATTAGGTTGTAAGTCGCATCATATAAAATAGCCTAATTATAATTTTGATCCTCTTATTTTAACTCATTCACAAAAATGATCCTCTATTTTAAAATTCACCAGTTTTAGTCACTCTTTTGAATTTTTAGAATTAAAAATATGAGACTGTAATTAAGTATTTCCTTCTTAATATGTGTCAATGTATCTAGAGGTGTAAGCGGATCAGAAAAGTCCAATTGAATCGACGATCCAAATTGGAAAAAATCGATATTTATGGTTTGGATCAAAAACCGATCCAAACCAATTGAAAACCGATGTGGTTTGGTTCGGTTCTCGATATATATATATATATTATTAAGTTAATAATTTTTTTTAGGAAGTCCACATCTATTAAAAAATAAAACATGTTCAACTACTTGTAAAAAAAAAAGTCTTGCTCACTCAACATCACAATACAAACCCAACTTAGAAACTCTCAGACTCTCTTCCTCACAGTCGCAAACAACCTCACGCTGCTCTCACCTCATACTCTATTTGTGATTTCTGATTTTTGTTTCGACTTTCTGATTTTTGCTGCTCTCACCTCATTCTCAGGCTCACAGGTACTATTTTTTTATTTCGATTTAATTTCAAGCTTTACTCTATTTTGATTTACTGATTTTTTTTGCTCTCACATCATTCTCAAGCACTATGTTTGTGATTTCTTATTGTCATGATTTTTGCAAGCGATTAAAGTGAGAATAGACTTTTGAAGTTTTATTTTTGTTGTACTTTATTATTTGAAGAACTTATGAATTTAATTTCAATATGGTTGTATTTCGTATTTGAATAATTTATGAACTTAATTTCAATATGGTTGTATTTTGTATTTGATGAGTGTGAACTTAATTTCAATATGGTTGTATTATGTATTTTATGAACTTATTTATTTGATGAACTTAATTATGGGAAAAAAAATTGTATTTTTGTATTTGATGAATTATACTTTGTATTTGATGAACTTATGGGGAAATAATATATCGGAAAAAAAACAATAGCATGGAATACATCGAGAGAAAAATACGATGTAAAATCGATTAAAGTATCCGAGCCAAACCCATGAGTTTGATTCGAATTCATTTTTAAAAAACACTAAAAATCAAACCAAACCGAACCAATCGAGAGTTTATTGGTTCGGACATTGTTTTCACTCAAAACCGATCCAAACCGGTCCAATTACACCCCTAAATATATCCATATTTTGCAGTCATATAATTACCTTCTCATTTGACTTTGCCGTATTTACATTCTCGATATGATACTCCATTTGGTTTTGAATATTTATACTATACATAAAAAGGATACAAAAAAATTTTGATGTAGACTTTTCATAATATCAATAACACCCTTAAATTTTTTTTAGCAACAAAAATCTTTTAATAACAAACTTCCTGTAGGGACATGTCTTTATTTTTTTTTTGACATAAGTTAGACACAGGCAGGCGCGAAACGCGCCTGTCTGGCTTGTTAGTAAGCATAAAAAAAAAATGTTAGATTTATTTTAAAGTCGATAAGGAGTATGATAAGTCAAATGATCTTCTTATCTTAATTAATTAGTGAATTATTTAATTTAGCACATTTTATCATCATCATTATTAATTTTTTATTTTTTTTGAGAAATTATTATTTTTTTAATTATTATTATTACATGTGTAAAAAAGTACAGTACTTAACCGATCAGGAACACTAACACGTGTATGTCTCATTTCACCTGCTGGTCTTTATTTTTTTGCCATTAGATTACTGTTTGTTATCTATCCATTTTCTTCATTCCATCAATATCTGAATTCTCAATCTTCAATTACATTTCAACTGTCACAAACAAAATGGGAAGAATCTTTGTTGTGGAGCTGGAGGGCAGGTCCTATAGATGCAAATTCTGCAAAACTCACTTGGCCCTTGCAGATGATCTCATCTCTAGGGTAGGTACCCTTTACTTTTTTTTTTCCTCTTAAAATTATCAAGTTAATGCTTCTTTTTTTTTTCTTCTTAAATTGTTGTTTGGTCAATTATTATGACATTAGTGCAGTGCAGTTGCAAAAAAAATATATATAGTTATCTATTTTGAGAGAATTGTTAATTTTTATTCTTATATATACATTTTCTCATATATTTGAATATGAACATAAAATATTGTACCAATTTATATTTTGTTAATCTGATAATCCTAGGTGAGCAGTAGCAAAGATTTTTAAATGCTAGTTAAATTAGATAGCTGATGCAATTTTGAAGTCAATTTGATTCAATAATTGTTTCTTTAGTTAATTGGAATTTCTTAGGCTTTTTTATGTCCTTAAGATAATTGTTGCTAGAAGCATTATGCACCCTTTTTAGAACTAAGGCATTCTAGTAGCTCTACCCTTTTTTTTAAGACTACTAGAGACACCAATCTCACTGTCCACTAGCGGGGGGCCGTTTAAAGTTAGAGCTTCGCTCTGAACTGGCCCAACACAGGAAGTGGCACTGGGGGGGAAGCTCTACCATATTTTTGTTTTGTTTTTGACACAAAATATTAGATTAGGGGAAGCACACCTTGTGCAGGGTCCAAGAGGACCGTCAACCTCAATGTGGATTTAAAATACCGTTTATGGATAACCTATCAATTATCAAATGCTAAATTCCGAACTTGTACGCAAGTTGACTTGCAGGTGTGAGCAGAAGGTCCAACCATTTGTGCCAGCCGTGGTTGGCATATTTAGCATATTGTTGGTTCTTCAGTTACCTTTACTTATTGTCTTCCCTATATAAGCATTCCCTTTACATACCCTATCTCCGCATAAGAATGATAAAGAATGTTAAACTTCTACTGTCTTCTCTGATAAATGAATTTATTACCTCTTCCAATGGGATGCATAGTCTATTTGCTGTTGATTTTGCTTGGATTATTGTATTATCCTAATATTTTTCTATGACCCTTCTTTCAGTCGTTTCATTGCCGGAGGGGAAAAGCATATCTATTCACTAATGCGTGAGTACATTTCCGTTCTTATTGGATAATTCATTAGTCACTAAAATTAAAATTTAAGATACTGTTATGAAATACTATATATATATATATATATATTCATATTGTTAGTTAATAATTGCATTCGGCATGATTTTCGGTATTACTACAAATAATCCGGAAAATATGACAGTCATGTTCTGCAATTGTCATGTTGACATTGTTATTTGTTGGTAACAACTTAGTATCACCGAAATAGTATAATAAAGTTTGATCTTTTCCTGCTTTAGTAGTTGCTGCTTCTTCATTCATGTCTGAATTCAGATACGACTCATTAAGCACAATAAAAACGACCACATTGTGAACTAACTAGCCTAATCTTTCTATGTTATTGGCACAAGTTTGACGTATGCTTTGAAATCACCTGAATAACATATGAGTTGATTTGAACTTGCAGCTGTTGAAAAGAATAATAGCAGGTGCACTGTTACATTGTGGCTGTGCTACATCTAGTCATGGCCTCAAATGTTACATCTATGTAAATTTTGTTACAAAATGGTTTAACTCTTAGAGGCTATTAGCATGTCGAGTTAAGAAACATGAAAGATTAAGACAAAATTACTACATTCGAAGGAAAACAAAGCTGGTTTGAAATTACTACATTTAATGTATTAGAACTTGTAACATGATATCTATGTGCTAATATCTATGTAACATATCTTGTTCGCACATAAAGTCGACAAAAACTGGGGAACAAGACAGTTGGTTTATTGTTGTTATTATTAGTGGATACTTCATAGTGTCACTAGACCTTAATATTCTATATCCTCGATGGCGTGCTTATGTTTTGATGCTGTGATCCAGTGTGAACACCACAATTGGAACACCAGAAGAAAGGGTGATGCTTTCAGGATTGCATACTGTGGCAGATATCTTTTGCTGTTGCTGTGGTCAAATAGTTGGCTGGAAATATGTAATCCTCTTTTTACTCCATCTAGATTTCATATAACTGTCTTGCAGATGAAATCTCTTAGAAAGAGGAATAGTCCGAAATTACTTATTTACTACCCGTCCCTTTTTATAAGCTCTCTTTACAATTTTCACATAAATTAAGAAAAATAGGTAGTGTATTTAACGTGTCCTCTTTATGTATTATACTCTTGTATATGAATGTGTTCAACTCTGATTTCTCATCTTCGAAGACATTTATTAGTATTTTTATACATATATTTCACAAACTTGCAATTTTAGCCCCCTAACTTTCATAATAGCACTTTTGGCCCCCTAACTTTAGCCCCCATTGCAAAAGGCTGACGCTCTACTAATTTTGACCAAGTCAATGTAGACGTGGACAGTGACTCGCATGCCACATGGACAGTGACTCGCATGTCATGTCAACACATGTGGCAATTTCCAAGACATGTTGTCGTGGCATGTGAATCACTGTCCACGTGTGCGATGACTTGGTCAAAATCAGCTGCGTTAGCCTTTTGTAAAATTGGCTAAAGTTAGGGGGCCAAAAGTGCAATTTAGTCTATATATCTATATAATGTATATAGGACCAAATTTTTTTACCAAAAGGGACTTATATTTAAGGACACAAGGTATTTGTTTGCTTATTCTGCACCAACTCTCATTCTTTAGTTCACAAGTTTTGATCCTTGTATAATTTACTGTTGCTTCTAGGAATCTGCACACGAGAAGAGTCAGAAGTATAAGGAAGGGAAGTTTGTTCTTGAAAGGTATTTTATTTTCATTATATGCAGTTGGTTAAGAACTTAAGACAAATTAGTTGCACTTTTTACTTTTATAATGTTTATACTTATTGTGCATATTCTGCACATGTTAATACAACAGAGGAAGGATTGTTGATGATGTTGATTTCTCGACTGAATTCTATATTGATAGTCATGTCAGCATGAGTGATGGCGAAGATGCTTAGCATCTCAGAAAACTTATAGTGGATGGACTTGTTGGGTCATGTGAACAGCAATAATAATGGCGACCCGAGAAAATGTTCAGAATCAAAGAAGTTCTGTTTTAGTTTTTCTTTTTTGTTTATACGAAAGAAGCGAAATCTCAGTGGTGTGTAAATTGTGTGGTAGGAAAGAGATTCATCGTGGAAGAGTTGTTTTAGATTTGCTGCAAAATATTTAGAAAGAACTTGTTTAGAATGAGATTAAAATTTCAATGCTCCAATAAATACTAATAAACTATCCACCTTTCCTTCCAAAATATACACCAATCTAAGTGATTCTGATTAACTTTATAGCCTTTATAAATGCTTAACTAACCAAGATACAGGGGCGTCCCTGAGTTTTAGGAGGCTCTGTGCAGGCCACCCCTGCACATCCTGCACATGTGTGCAGGCCGCCCTTACCAAGATATGAAGTTTATTTCAATGGATCGAGTTTGCGTTTTATTAGAGATACAAGTGTATGATAATTATTATTGGATCCTCATATATTCAGTATCTGCAGTGAAATTGGATTTCTAGTTAATTTCTATGAATACATGCATTTCAATATTAACTACCAAATTTACGGAAGCAGATTCTCTGCTGTAACTGCGGCAACGCAGTTACATTCTGAACCGTTCGATGTGATTGAATGGCTGTGATTGAATGGATGTGATTGAATCTGCACCGTCCGATTATGAATCAACGGCCAAAATTAATTACAGCGTGTAACTTTGTGATATTGCTACAACAGCAAATCTAAATCCCAAATTTACAATGTTTGTGATTATCATTGTAAATTTCGTTGACTATAATTTCGTTGACTTGTATGTGTTAGATAATAAAGTATTTGGGCTTAAGCTATTGAGCCTTTATACTAGTAAGTTAGAGTCCATTAGGTATTATTATAAATTCTCTTGTAACCCTTATTTTATGTAATGCAATATCATAGTAATATTATTAGAACTCTAGCCGTCTTTATATTTGGTAATCTCTAAAGTTCACATGGTATCTAGAGCATGGTTTGATCCGCCTTGAACTACTCGGTGCTTCTGCTGTCGGTTCCCAAAAAAAAATTGGGAATGTGTTGTATTGGTCTTTGATTATTGATTTTGTTGAAGAAAAATATGCTTCCGCTGAATTGTTCTAGTTGTGTCGTCGTTGGTTTGTTCTTTGAAGCTTTGGTGTCTCTGATTTTGTGGTTATTCTTTGATCTTGTGTGCCTTTGTGTTATGTTTCTCTATTGGCTTCGTCGTCGGTTTGCGTCTAACAATTGTTTCTCTATTGACTTTGTCTGATGCACTTCTGGTTGCATAAGGTAGCAACAAATTTGGACTAGCAAATGCAATGGCTACAATTGGTTGGTTAATCTCCTTTGTTGGATTAAAAAAAAAACTATGATTTGCTGTGGAATTGTTAATTGGTCTCGGTCTTTGCACAAGTTGCTTATGTTCTCTTAGAATATCGTTTGATTGGTTTTGTTTAATTTGGTTTGTTTTGTTTGGTTCCATTTAGATTAGTCTATTTGGTTAGTTTAGTTGGTTCAGTTGTGTTTGATTTGATTTGGTTCCGATTGATTTTGTTCTGGTTGATTGCATTGCACTTCTCCCTCTATTGTTTCTTCTTATTGATTGCACTTCTCCCTATTGATTCTTCTGATTGCATTGCACTTCTCCCTCTATTGATTCTTCTGATTGATTGCACTTCTCCCTATTGATTCTTCTGATTGCATTGCACTTCTCCCTCTATTGATTCTTCTAATTGATTGCACTTCTCCCTATTGATTCTTCTGACCGATTGCATTGCACTTCTCCCTATTGATTCTTTTGATTGCATCGCACTTCTCCCTATTGGTTCTTCTGATTGATTGCACTTCTTCCTATTGATTCTTCTGATTGATTGCATTGCACTTCTCCCTCTATTGGTTCTGGTTTTTCTGATTGCATCGCACTTCTCCCTAGTGATTCTTCTATATGGTTTGGATTGAAATTGTTTGATTATGATTTTAGTTGGTTTAGCTTATGTTGAGGGTTAATTTTTGTAACAAGCTTAAAGTTTAGTAAGCTTTAGCTTGAGGGGTAGTATTAGAAGTTTATATTATTTGATATGTTTTTTTGTATTTTGTTTGACAAACTCACGATGCTTCTTGTCGATGCATCATGAGTTTGAGGGTAGGTGTTAGATAATAAAGTATTTGGGCTTAAGTTATTGGGCCTTTATACTAGTAAGTTAGAGTCCATTAGGTATTATTATAAATTCTCTTGTAACCCTTATTTTATGTAATGCAATATCATAGTAATATTATTAGAACCCTAGCCGTCTTTATCTTTGGTAATCTCTAAAGTTCACAGTGTGTTACTTCCTACAACTTGGAAGTTGAAAAACCAAGTTGGGCTGTATATTATTAATTTTCTCTGATTTCATTAATGTTCTCTAATAACATTTAAATTTCACCATTTTTGTCACTAGTCACTAAAATTTGGATGCATTAAATTTCACCACTTTTGTCACAACAAGTCACTAAAATTTGGATGCATTTGATTCTTTAGATCTTTATTCATTTTTTTATTAGTGACATCACAGCAGGACAACTAAATGGATTTTCAACATGAATTATCATAGAATCTCAGTTTTCTTCTCATAAGTAATTCTCCTAGTCCATAAAGAATAATTTTATTTTCGGTTTTTCGTATTATTACATTATTTCCTAAATCAAGTAACTAAGCAAAATAGTTACCATGTTGAAGCAGTTAACTATATAGAAAGTTGTATAAATTGTCTTGTTTTTTCAGACTCATCTTTCGAAAGAACTTGCATTTTATGAGTGAAAGTATAATTCTTCTTGACAGGATGACTAATTTCCACATCATAGTCGCCATGAAAAAGAGAGGTCTCGAGGAAACCATTTTTGTCTGTCATCGTTGATACTGTTCTTTTCCCCCACTCTTTAAGCAGTTTGTCCACAACATTGCCTGTAGGCAAATTCCTGAAGTTGTTATCTGTCAAACACATCCTATAACAACCGTTCGGTTTCCACGCAGTCCACAATACAATGCCTCGAATTCTTGGGTGAGAATGTGCCTCTCTAAGAACCTGCTCGAAGTACCCTGCCTATACAAATCATAAGTGGAAAATCTAAATTAGTTAATGCATAAATGTGTAAATAGTAAAAAAAATCATTGATGTTATTAATTTTACCTGATTAGGTTGACTTGCGACGTCTAACTCCGTAATCTATATTGGAAAACCAGATGAACGAAGGATATCAAGGGAAGCTCTCATGTAAGGCAAGTTAGGAGGACTACTAGGGAAATGAGACTCGAGTCCAATCGCAAGTGGCAATTGTCTATTCGAACTTTGGATTTGTCTTATCTTCTGGATATACCTTGATGGGCTTGATAAACCATCTCTACTTTCCTCAATGGTATTATAATCATTTAAGAATAACAGAGTTCGCGGATCAATGTTGTGAACTTGATTATGCATCCTTGCAGAAAAATCTTGTCCAAGTTTACTTTCAAAAAATGAGAAATGTAGATTTTCATTGACAACATCCCAACCAATAAGTTGACCCTTGTACCTTTGCACAACGGAATTCACCCTTCTTTGGACTGCAGCGTTAAGCTGGCTCGGTGAAAGTGAAGAAACCCAATTAGGTTGGTAACGAGGATCATTCCAAAGTATGTTGTGGCCTCGAACAAAAATGCCGTGTTTCTTTGCATACCGTAGCATTTCGTCGGCTTCAAAGTAGTTCTCCTTGCCTGGTGCATATTCGTTTGTGTACCACTTCATTTCATCTTCAAATGATGTAACTGTGAATCTAGGTAAGAACCAATAATGATATGCGCTGTTTCTCAAAATGTTTTTGTTCATGGCACTTCCAAATGGAAATCCCAACCTGTTCATTGTAACATTTACACTTGCATTTTGTAAAGGGTGTCCTTGTTCATCAAGTGCTTGGACTAATACTTTCCTCTTGCGAGCCTGCCAAAATAGAATTAAACTTGTTATACACTTTATCTTTTTGAAACAACTTATATATTGTTTAATAATGTAACATCCAATACAACATTGGATCCATGTCCAACTCAATCTTAATTCATTGGACTAATCCAACGGTTGATAAATAATACTCGCTGTCATTGGGTTGATCTAATAATTTGAGTCTCGGATGATCCTTAAAAGCTGCTAATAGTTATCACCTTTTCAATACTTTGTTCTTGATGAGAACTCCATTCCTTTTCTGTGAACGGTTGCAAGGAAATGTTGTCGATCCAAATTTCCGCAGAAGTAGTGTTGCTCTATAATATAATGAACATATTTCGTTAATTTCAAATATCTTATGTTTAACATTTGATAAAATATACAACAATATAGCTATAGGAAGTACTTGAAAATATAGCTGAGCTACTTCTGTTGTATCTGCTGTGAAACCACCCTTAAGCATGGACCAACAATTAGACTCGGCATAAATGGCACCACCAAATTTATATTCTTTGGTTGTTTTGACCACTGCTGTTACAGGAACATCTGCCTCACTCACTTGTATCCAAGCTGCACAATTTCGATCCACATTGCATTAGATTATTATTGATTAAACAAAACAAAAAAACTAAAGACTTAAATTGATTTAGTAGGTTTTTTTTTTGGAACCAGAATTGATTTAGTAGTTATATAACACTTGGTGCGAGGAACAATGCAGAATTTATTAGATTTGAGTAGAAATCAATTTACCAGATAAAGAATAATGCAGTCCCTTTTGTAGGTGAATATTTCGAGAGACACTATCATGTGGTTGATTTCTGCTATGAGCTACCACATATTTGTTGCCTAATGATTCTCTAAGTTCTATTTTTACATCCCCAAATGTTGTCCAACCTTTTAGTCCATCATTCATTTATGGGTTTTCAATAATTCCTCCATTGTATAGAGGTTTTTGTGGGTGTGTCAAACGCTGAGATTGAAAACAATTTAGCATCATCAAACAATTAGTTAGAGTTTAATTTTATGTGACACATTAGAAAAAAATACTAAATGTTAGAGAGAGACAGAGAGAGAGAGGGGGGAGAGAGGGAGGGAGAGAGAGATAGATAAATCTTACTTCAATGCTTGCACTATAATCATACGATAATGAATCAGCTTCAAAACCTGAGGTATCATGCAAATATATTAATTTTATGTATAAAATCAAATTGATATCTTAGGAATTTGTTTAACTTAAAGATAAAATCTAGGTAAAAAATGTGACTTCTTTTCATTTCATCTACCGATGAAAGAATTCTATAAAAAAAGAACTTAAAATTTACACAATTTTAGTAATTTTATCCAAATATTGTTTTTTTTTTTACTAACAGTAATTTTATCAAAATATTGTCATGGCCCTGGATCTAACGGTGGAAATTTTGAATCATGATTTAATTGGTTAAATTGATTGAATCATGATTGAATTTGTTGCAAATAAATAAGTATTAAAAATTTTAAAAAAATAATCGATTGAACCAAGTGTGGTTCAACTCGGTTCATTTCGAGTTTAACAACACTAAAATACGACTGATATCAGACCAATGAACAAACTATTGTTTTACGATCAATGTGACAAAAAAAAATTGCACCGAAAAAAGGGTTAAAAGTAATTTGTGAAAAAATTGTATATGTACTTATGGTGATATGTATTGAATATTGATTGTATACGATGCAAAATATTTCACTTGTGCAAAGCTGAGAATATGATGATACATAGCAAAAAGACAATATTCATGATTTTGTATCAAATCTAAACCAATGAGATTTTAGAGAGGAGTGTGATGACTTAAAGCAAACATTCGTATATATAGGGGACTTGTATGCTCCATTGTATTTTTATTTTTAAACATTTAACACATTCTTTTAATATTTTTCAATAATAAAATATAGGAGTAAATTAAAATAATACTATGTATTTATTTTTTCCTTTTTTTGACATATTAATTAATTAATTTATTTTTCTTTGACTCTATTTTTATTGACAATTCCTTTGACTCTATAATTTCCTATTTTTTGTTTGACTAAATCATGAATTATAGAGTCAAAGGAACTATTAAATATTCTCTCTTTTTTACAATAAATATCATGTTTTTTAATTCTTTTATCATTATATTTTGGCTAAAATGCAGTTTTGGTCCTCCAAGTTTTACAATTGTGCGATTTTGATCCCCAAGTTTCTATTGTGCGATTTTAACCTCCTAAATTTCATAATTGAGCATTTTGGTTCTCCATGTTTCAATTGTGCGATTTTGGCCCTCCAAGTTAACCTCCATTTGCATGTGCTAGCCCTCCGTTACTTATTTGGCATTTTAAAATTAAAACAAATATTTTTAAAATAAATTAAAATTAAAAAGATGTTTTAAGGGTCTGTTTGGTTCAATCGAGGGGAGGGGAGGGGAGGGATTTTTATAGAGGGGGAGGGAAGGGGAGGGGAGGGGAGGGAATCAATTTTAACTCATATATGTTTGGTTCAAAAGAGGGGAGGGGAGGGAAGATGAGGAATTTTAATTAAATATGTATTTGGTTCACAAGGGGATGAGAGGGATTCAATAACTAAATTACATTTTTATCCTTATAATCTTACAACACTCATAATAATAATACCACATATTTGGTAAATAAAAAAAATTATACCACGCATGAGTTGAGTTATATCTCTTTGACACAAATCAAACTATTTGTTGATAGTAACTTTTCAATCTTAATACTCCATGTAATCAAATAAGACATTTATAGAATTAAATTCTACAAAAATACATAAATAATTTATTAACGGTATTCAATAAAAGCGCATAAACCGTTAATCTTGACGAGCCTCAATAACATATCAAATGATTTTATATTTTTTTAAAATTTAACATGACTGATCTACACGATATAAACTTTTAATCCAACGGTGAATTTTATAAAATTTATATTTGTTAAAGCGTTATTGAGCGGTGTAACATTACTCAAATGTTACACCGGTGTAATTTGATCCATCTTATATATATATATATATATATATATATATAATGTGAACTATTTGCGTCAAAAAAACTACAGGAATGAAAAAACAATTAAGTGATTAAATCAATAAACTACAAGCAAGAAAAATGACGTTAACATAAAACATGATAATAATAAAAAATTACATTAACATAAAACATAATAATAATAATAATAATAATAATAATAATAATAATAATAATAATAATTGAACAAGTGAGTTACAGGAATAAAAAAAAATCGTAGGTGTTATAGTGTAATTGATTACCTAGGAGCATGAACAGAAGAAAACCGAAATTACTTAATAAAATCTTAAAAGATACAATAAGGATAATTTTGGAATTTAAAAATTATACTAAGAATAATTTGGTGAATGTAATAAATATTAAAAGACCTCCCCTCCCCTCCCCTCCAAATCCCTCCGATTTGGGGGAAGCAAAAAGTGGGTTTATGAGGGATTTTGCTCCCCTCCTCTCACCTCCCCTCCCCTCCTAAATATTGAACCAAACACACATAATTAAAAATATTCCCTCACCTCCCCTCCCCTTCCCTCCATTTACTCCGAACTAAACACAGTCTAAAAGTAAATGACAAGTTGCTTTCTTTTTTTAAAAAAAAAAATATAAAATAAGTTTTTGTTTTTTATATGTAGTTTATAAAATAATTTTGCTATAAAAAATAGTTTCCAAATTTTTTAATGAACTAATTTTTTAAATTATTTTTAAAACTTTCTAAACTGTATATTTAAACATAATTATTCAATCTTTTATTAAAAAAAATTAATACATTTTTTAAATTATAAAACACACTTTCAACTTTAATTTGTTTTATTTTTTTAAAATAATTCATAAACTGTTTTTTAAAAACAATAATGATTAAACCTTTTATAAAAAAAATATTAATACATTTATTTATTTTTAAAACTAATTTTTATTTTTTAATTTATTTTAAAATGCCACATAAGCAATTTTGTCAAAAAAGTCAATGGGGGGCTAGCAAATGCAAAAAGGGGTAAACTTGGGGGGCCAAAATTGCACAACTGAAATATGGGGGGCCAAAATCGCACAATTGTGAAACTTAGGGGTTAAAATCGCACAATTAAAACTTGGGGGTTAAAATCGAACAATTGTGAAACTTGGGAAGTCAAAACTGCATTTTAGCCTTATATTTTATGACAAAAAATAATATACAGTCACAATGTAAAATTATTATACACTATTAATTGATAGTAACCGTGTAATTAATGTCTCTCCACTTTCATAATTATATCATTTTTTCGATGCAAGTGTAAAATTATTTAAACTCAATTTTATAAAATTTATTATTTCTTTAGAAACTTTAATATGTGTTTAAATATTATCTATTATATTAAATAAACTATAGTTAAAAAAAGTTAAATAAAATATTTTAATCAACTATTAAAAAATTTAAGTAAATTAATGTATTTAGTTACAATATTCATAATAATTAAAAAAATATGCAATGATTTTAAAAACTACAAAATAGATAGTAAGTGTTAATTTAATTTGAAAAAGTAACCTGCCACTCCATCTCTCCTATGTTTTCTTAATCTTCTCTACGGTCGCCGATCTATCCAGACACTTTCTCTTTAGATCTACACTTTTGCTACCGCTCCGGTCTATTTGCACTGTCACTATTCACCGGTGCCCAGCCGGCCGACCACGATGTAGCCTCGGCCTGGTCGTGCGCGTGATAACTTCTCCGTAACACTACCTATTTCGGGTGGTTTCGGTAGTCATTGGTAGCACCTTGGGTTCCGGTACGGTTGCTGAAGTAGCAGGCAGTACCACCCTATGAAGCACAGACACCTCCCAAATTAGGCGTGTCGGTGTCAGACACCGACACTTATGATTACACTAAATTATGTAATTTTTTAAAATTATTATCCGTGTCGAAGTGTCAGTGTCCGTGTCGTGTCTGGTGTCCATGCTTCATAGGAACTACCACCACGCTACCTTGATTGAATTTGTAACACCCTAAAATTTAGAAATAGTTAATTTATTAGAATTTAATTAGTTTTGATATATTCTTGTTATTATTATTTTTTATAATAGATATATTCTTGTTATTAGTTAAACCATTAGTGGGACAAATGTATTAAATTTGAGAAAAAGAATTTAAATGAGAAACGAGAGTATCAGTAATTAAGGTGGAGTATACTATGAGTAAAGGAAGTTGGAAATTTAAGTGGAAGTGTGGGAAGTGAGCCCAATTGGAATAAAGGGGTGTAAGTTAATAAAACACTAGAAACCAAAGGATTTTTTTTTTTTTATAGAAAATCAAAATATATCAAAAGATAAGATATTCTAAAAATATATTTTAGAGTTATATTCTAGAAATATATTCTAGAAACAAGATGTAATGCAAAAACAAGATTCAATATGCACCAAAAATCTTGTTGGTGTTGATGATATTGTCATAACAGCCACACAAGTACATGTTGTCAATGATGTTGTTGTGCATGAGAACACACCGGGGGTATCAGACGTGGGCCGAAGGAGCTAACGGTGATAGTAAGGAAGAGCTAACCATCTTGGCTGAGTCAGTGCTAGAACACGCCCCAAAAACTCAAATGGACTCCATCCGTCAATCCCCTGCTAGTAAGAGCACTGAAGTATTTACTATCTTTGCTAATTGTGATACTTGAGTGGGAAATAGTGTAAGTTTAAAAGCACAATCTAAGAGGGGGTAAATGAGGTCTTAAGATATTGCGGATTTCTTTTATTTTTCTTGAAAATTATGACGAAAGTATGAATCAATATGCAGAAAAATAAAAGAGAGAAGAGAAAGAAAAAGACATACGGAAAATTATATTGGTTCCCCTTCTAACCTAAGGGTACGTTTAGTCCCTTCACACCCCGCGAAGGATTCCACTATTAGAATTCTTGTTGCAAGAATAAGATAGCACCCCACTATCTTTAACAACAAGAATGTTCACCAAATCCTATGATGAAATTCTCATACAACACAAGATAGCACCCAACTATCTTTAACAACAATTCTCAACAAAACTATGATAATAATTTACAAACAAGTGTTTGAAGAATAAAATTGTATAATCAAATCAATATAACTTTAATAATATATGCAACTTAGTGCTCAGAAACTTTTATGAATATGAAAGTATAATCAAAATTTCTCAAGATATGTGTATGAAAGTTTATGAGAAAAAAAATGGCACTCCCTCCGTTCCTCTTTATTTGTCGTTTTAGAAAGAAAAAAAAATTATTTCAAATTATTTGTCGTTTTGATAGTTTAAGCTTATATTTTCACTATTATACCCTCTTCCTTTTTTTTTATTCACTAGATTTTATATAATTTTTTTATTGTATTTTTTTTTACTAAACTTTTTCATATAATCTTTTTGTTGTTTTCGTTGCGTTCCTATTTTTTTGTTTGTTTTTGTTTTGTTCCTATTTTTTTTACATAATATATTTAAAAAAATAAAATAATTAGGGTATAATAGAAAGATAAGGTACAAAAATACATTATTAATAAAATACATTATTAATGTAAAAAGATATTGTATTATCAATGTAAATAATTGATATATCTAATTTTTTTTTTTTTTACACATGATGATATATCTAATTATTAGTATTATTTTACAAATATACAATAAAATCTTTTTAAATTAATGCTCAGTAAATTAATAAACTCTCTAAAATAATAAAGTTGTCCAGTCCCAACTTGGGCCAGTGTAAAAAATTCGATAAAATAATAAGATAATAATTTTTCGGGAAATCCCTTTGTAATTTTCGGTTACAAGAAAATTATAAATTAATAATTCATAGAAACTGAAAAAATATATATTACACTCTATTAAAATATGATTCAATAGTTGTCTGTTTTCCTTTAAAGTTCAAGTCCATTTGAAGATCATCTCTAACTTTTCTGATTGCATCCAATAGCTCATGTGTTGTATTTTTGTATTGTATCATAGAGTTGTGAAGAGTGTTTGACGCCATAAGTGCTTCCTTTCGCGTAACAGGCTCCAAAGACACCGTATCTTCTTCGCCGTCATCCTCTGCATTAAAAACTCTTTAAATTAATAATTAATTTATCGATAAATTAATAACTCTCTAAATTAATAAATTTCTCCGGTCCTGACTCTATTAATTTATAGAGATTTTATTGTATCTGATTTTTTTATCGTCGATATATTCGATTTATAATGAACTACATATTTCGATTATTTAATTATCTTAAAAAAATAAAAATAGCTAGAAAAGTATATATATTATTGGTGGTTTGAGCAGAAGAGTTGCGAAAAGGGAAACAAAACAGATCGAGTTTCTTCGCTAACTAACCTTTCTCTGCAATTCATCTAACCCTATTCGCTTCTTCTCTTCAATTTTCTAATCCCTTTCATTTTTCAAAGTTCATTTTGCAGGTTATTCTAATGGGGAAATCTTCTACTTCACTCAAAAACAAACATTCCAAAAATTCCTCAAAGGTAGTATTTGTAATTTCACTTTTTTCAATGTAGGCTTGTTAATTTTTGTTCGGTATTCAATTTTTTTAGTTTCGTATTATTTTTTTTCTATTTGATTTTTGGGGAAAATAATCAAATTTTAATATTGCTTCTCTTTTTGTCGTGTGTGGTGTGGTGCTAGGTATTTATTAGGGTTTTAGGGTCTGTTTGGATTGCCTTATTTGAACTTTTCTGCTAGCATAAGCACTTATGAGACTGTTTGGGAGAGTTTATGGAAAAAACTTATGACCATAAGTTTTTCGGCTTATTTTCATAACTTATAGCTTATGAAAATAAATTATAATTTATAGGGCGCTTTTGGATTGACTTATTTTTTAGCTTATGCGAAACAACTTATGTAAATAAATAAGATTTTATGTATTATTACAAGTTTTTCAAGGTAGTTTATGAAAAAGGAACTTATAAAGACACAATATTTGCTAGTGAAAACTTATGAAGTAACATAATAGTTTATTTATTTGCATAAGCTATTTTATAAGCTAAAAAATAAGCCGTATCCAAACAGGGCCATAGTTTATATGAATACAATTTTGAGTTTATTTTATTTTTATTATAGAAATAGCTTATACAGGAGCACTTATATGATAAGCGTTTATGCTATTAGTGCTTAATTAAGTTGTTTATTCAAACATGGCCGTAATGTGTAGAGTTTTTTTGTTTGATTTAGTTGTTAGGTTTTCCCACCTGCTGAGTGTATATAGCTTGTTGAGTTGATCAATATAACTGAACATGCATTTTCCTGTTTGTGTCTAATTTATACTTAATTTGGTGGTTTAGTCGAAGTCAAGCAGTAAAAGTAAGAGTAGGAAATATAAATCAAAGAAGGTTCGTCGCAGTGAGGTTTCACTTTCTAGTTCTGACAGTGATGATTCCAAAAGCTTGGATACATCGTTGTCCTCTAGTTCTGAAGATAGGTCTAAAAGAAAAAGGGACCGTTCTCGCACAAGAAAAGATGTGAAAAGTCGCAAGAAGAGGGCTCGGAGACGTTCAAGTAGCCGTGACAGTAGTGAGGACTCTCTCTATGCTAAGAAGAGAAAGAAGGTGAAGAGGAAAAACAAGTATGATGAGACAAAGGAGAAATCGCGTAGGAAGAAAAGGGTTAAGAGAGAAGCAAGTGTTAGTTCCAAAAGCAGCGAGTTACAAAGCTGCTCACCGTGTCCGGGTGGGGTTAATGGCAATGATAACATTGAATACGAGAGCTCCAGAGGAAGAACGGAAAAAAAGGAGAAAGACAAAAGAAGACCGAGGGGAAGAAGTGGAAGTGAAAAGAGTAGTAGATATAGGGCTAGAAGTTGTTCGCCTTGCAGTAGTCCTCATGGTGAATGTAGTTATGAAGGGACTGAAGACAAATATGTGTCTGAGAACAAATCTAGGAGGCTCCGATCAGTTATCACTGTTGCAAAAGAGGAGGATGAATCTAGGGAATTGTCTATAAATGAAATCAAAGAAGAGATTGTAGATGATCTCGATTACCCTTGTAGAAGTAATGACAGTAACGATGGGGGAACAAAGAGGGAGTTGGATGACCATACACATCCTGCACCAGAAGAGGAATCGAAACCTGAGGATGAGACAGGAGATATGGATGCTGATGTTAACTTCACAGAGCCCAACCTTAGAGATATGAGTAGCGTTGAAGTTTCTAGTGTTAGGACAAATGAATCTACAAAGAATGAAACAAGTGATACTTCTGGTGCTAATCTGAATGATGTGGATTTAGAGTTGATTCTAAGACAAAGAGCGTTAGAAAACTTAAGAAAGTTCCGAGGTCAAGTTCAGTCTACCGCAAAAGCTTCTGAACAGAAAAATAAAATTGTCAGCCAAGTGAAGCAGCCAGCATCTGATAAAGAGGGACTGGTTCAAGATAATCCTAATACCAGTGATGTTGCTATCGCGACAAAATTTGGTAAGCAAACACTTGTAGAAGAAACTAGTTTGCCTGTTGGGAGGAGAATTTTAGTTGCTTCTCCAAGAAACAGTGGAAGGAATTTGAACATGGACAAAAACATATCTGGTTCTGCTAAGATTCAAATGGCTTGTGCACCAGATAAGGTGATTGATGCAGACAACCAAAGCAAAGTAGTCACTGAATCCACTAATACCATTACGGGCAATTTGGATTCAACCCCATCAGAATCTTGCCATGATTCACTTCAGAGTCGCTCATCTCTGAAGCGAACAACTGTGTCCGGACTTCCCCGTGAAAAGTCGGTCTTAGCAGAAAGTATTAAAAACAAGGGTAGCAATGATAATGTCAAAGACATTAGAGGAATGCCTTCTGCTGGGGTTAAACCTTCTATTCATGGACCTACATTTAAGCATAACAACTTAGATAAGGGGCAAGACGATGCCCGTGATCACTCTCAGTTTCAATCAAAGCAAACATCTGATTTGCAGGAACCTTCCTATGCAAAATTGCCAGTGAGTGAGGCTGATGAAGAAAGGAATGTGGCTAAGACAGTTAATAGCAGTGGCAGAGAGGTTGATGAGTCACACGGTGCTGCTACCCTTGAATCGGGCTTTAAAAGTTCATCAGTAGAGAATAGTTCAGGCAAAGCGCAAAATGAATCCAACCAGGGATCACAGTTTGAGCAGAAAACAATGACTGTGATGCGGGGTGGTGAATTGGTTCAGGTAAGTGTGTGACAGTCTATCTTGCATATTATGAAAGTTATGTCATCACGGGGAGCCATAAAATACCATATGTAAACGATTTCTTTCCTTGTCCTTTTTATTATTACTACTAATAATTTATGATGTTCAGGTTAGCTACAAGGTTTATATCCCTAAGAAAACCCCTGCTTTGGCTAGACGGCAACTTAAGCGATGATATTATCCAATGAAACTTATGAAGAAGTTATTTCTGGTTTTGTTCATGTATGAACTCTTAAGCTACATCAATTTTCTATTAGCTATATTTCATTTAGGTAAACATTGTACGGTATTGGTGAAAGTAATCTGTTACACAAATAATGGTGCAACCATGGCAACACAAAGAAGAGTAGAAGGCCCTTCAATGTTTTCTGGTGGAACATGAAGACCTTGTGTAAGTCTCTACTTTTTGTGCTGCTGCTCCACATGGAATTTAGAGTTAAATGTTTTTTTGGGAAATGGATTGCATGCAGTCATACAATCTCAGGTTGAGGATTTGGACTATTCGATTAAGATCGGATGGCTCTCGTTTTGATTCTGTGTATTAAACACATTTTGATTATGTGTATTAAACTCATTCTGCAAACTCCAAACAAACAATGACTATTTTCTGCAATGGTTACTTCAAGGGTTACTTTCCTGAGCATGAATTGGTGACATTTATAAGTCTATTGGCAATATCCAATAATAAACTCCAAACAAACAATGACTATTTTCTGCAAAATGAAGAATTTCTCAACACTGACTATCTTAAAAACAGATATTAAGAGCATCTGATTATAATCTACCAAAATATATATTTTAAAAGCTAGTTATTATAATAATTATATATGTTTTTAAAAACCCTTCAAAGTTCAAAGTAATTTTTCAAAATAAATAAGAATCTGTGTACAAGGAGATTTGGATCCCACTTAATGTGATTTAAGGTCTACAAGGAGATTTGGATCCCACTTAGTATCACACTATTATATGCTTATATTGTCAAAGTTCTAGTAATAATGGAAGAGATGGAGAGGATTTATTCCCCCAGCTTCACTATATAAGTGCTCAACACTTATTTATGATGTAATCTACATCACATAAACAAACAATAGTAATTCATTTTTTTGCAAACAAGTTTACACACTTTTTAAAACTCTGGAGAAAAATTGTGGTTATGATTAATAGTATTATTTTAAGATGGAATGAATGAGGTTAATCAAGAGAGTATTCATAAATAATTTTATAATTCTTTTTACTAAGTACGAAGTAAATATAATTGATAAAATCACTTGAATCTAATAGCTTCTTAAAAATATTTAATCCTAAAAAAATTATATTTTGGTTCTGCATATGAAAATAAATTTGATTGGAAGGAGAAAATTCATCTTGTGTAACTAACATATTTTTCGACAGATATTAATTATCACCGATTGTGTTGAACATTTTGTACATATATCATTATAACTAAAAAAGAATTATGTTTTATTTATCCTCTACACTTAAGGTTTGAAAGACCAAAATTTGGGGGAGTGTTTTTTTTGTAGTCGTAAGATATAAGTACGAAGTTGCCATCATTATTAACAATAATTAATCTATATCAGAGAACTTAATACACAAGCTAAATTCTTTTCTCCATACAAATTATTGTCTACAAATTCTCCGGACGCAAACAAAATCAAAAGAAAAAGAATTTATCTAACCAAAAAAATAAGAGTGAATACTTATTTTGGTCCCTCACAAATTTCTAACAGGATAATTTAGTCCCTAACAAAAATAAAATTCAAATCAGTCCCTGACATTTTCATATCAAGGACAAATTAGTCCCTTTGTTATATAACAAATTGAGGTCTTGTTTGTCCAAAAGTATGAAACTGTTAGAGACTAATTTAGATTTTATTTTTGTGAGCGACTAAATTGTGAAATTTATGAGGACAAAAATGGATGCTAACTCAAAAAATAATAAATAAAGAATTTAAGAATCATTAAGTTAAGTGCTAAAAAAAAAGAGAAATAGCAAGAATAGCGTTTATTGTGAAAGAGGGAATAATAAACACAGCAATGGTGTTCTCTTCTAACCCTTTAGCGCTAAGCGTTCCCGAACCCGCCTTCGAATCATGGCTTCGCGATACCGGCTATCTCGAAATCATCGACCAACGTACCTCCGACGCCGCCGATGCAACCGCCGCAACAACCGCCATCAACTCTTCCCCATTAGTACCCGCAACTTCTCTCTCTTCTAAACTCCTCACTCTCTTATCCTTCATCACTCTCAATCCCTTCGCTAAACTAACCACCGATGATTTCAACTCCGATACTCCTTCTTGGTCACGCTCCTTTATCGGTTCATATTCTTCTTACTCTTTCCCTTCTTCTCCTTCTCAAACTCGATTTCGTGTTCATGAAAATGTTAAACGCTATGCTCGTAATTATGCTTATCTCTTCATCGTTTTCTTCGCTTCTGCACTGTAAGCACTCTTTTCGTTATGTTTTCATGTTTTAATTCAATTGCAGATTTTTTGTATCTATATTTGTATTTAGATTTTTTGAATATGATATTATTTAGTGTGTTTATCATGTTGTTAATACCAATTTAGTCTATGAAATAATCATGAAATTGAGTGTATGTTTGGTTCAACTTCTAGAGTGGCCAAAATTGATTATAGATGTGTAGAATTGATTCTAATTTGTTTGGTTTCTCTAAAGTAGAATTGATTCTGTCTCCAGAATTGATTCTATTTGAAGTTAAAAATCGTAGCTTCTGATTCAAGAATTGATTTTTATACTCACTTTTACATGGAGTATAGCCAAACATAAATCACTTTATCTTCAACTCAATTTTGGTCAAAATCAATTTTACAGATTCAATTTTGCCAAAATCAATTTTTCTCACCGCAAAACCAAATATACACGGAATGGAAAAAAAATATCATAGTATTAGGGTTGTTTGGATTGACTTATTTGAACTTATTTACTCACATAAGTTTTGTGACACTATTTGGGAGAACTTATGGAAATAGCTTATGCCAATTTTCATAAATGTTTTTTAGCTTATTCTTATAAGTTCTCCAATATAGCTTATGAAAACAGGTCGTAACATATATAAAAATAATTTATCTTGATTTTATCTTTTGCTATAAAATAGCTTATGCAAGTTTATACATAAGCGCATGTGCTATAAGCTGCAAATGCCCTACTCCTATTTTTTGACAATTTCAAGTACTCAATTGACTGATATATGTATAAGACTAATGTGATTGATGATTTCAATTTTAGGGTTATTTTGAAGTATGGTTAATTTTGAGAATGAAATTTTTTATACCTACAATTTTGTAGAGTAAATTGCTGGTTTACTCTATTTGGGTGTTTTTTATTTGTTGTGAATTGATGCATTTCTTATATGTTGTTTGGTAAACTTGTGTTTTGCTGTCTTTGATTGTTGTAGGTATAAGATGCCAATTGCTCTTGTTGGATTGATATCTTGTTTGGCATTGTGGGATTTCTTCAAGTTCTGTAGTGATAGATGGGGATTGGATCAGTATCCCGTGGTTCGACAGTGTTTGCTTCGCGTTGCCCAATGTGGTGAGCATCAGTAATTTCTTTAAGGAGGAGAATATTTGTGCTATTCTGTTTTGATTTTGTTTATCTTTGCTTCTTTTTTTTATTTCGTAGCCTTAGTATATGATGATATCGATAATAGAGTAACAATTGTTAGTTATCGTTAATTGAGATTCTGTTGCAGATTATTTGTTATTGGTAGTTTTAGTTTGTTGTTTCTCAAGTCTATAAATATCGTTGTGGCATTGTATCAACTCAATGTATTATTTATGAGAATTATTTTCTCTCAAGTTTTCGATCTCTTTACCTCATGGTATTTGATTTGGTACAGATGAACTGGTTTCCAAATGGCTTTACTAACACAAAACATGATTTTTGTAGTGATTTTGCTATAGTCTTGTTGATCATAAGGTTAAATGCAAACTCATGTTTCTGAATCTCATCTTTTGCAGCAACGGCGGTTATTCTAATATTTTCCAATGTTCAAATGGCTCTCTTTTGTGCCATTGGTGTCAGCTATGCAGGTGAGTCTACATTTGTAGTCTCATACCTTACTCCTCTTATTAGTGCATTTTTAACTTTTTGTTTATAAAATAAATATGTATGTAGGAGTGATACTGCATGCTGCATTTCGGAAGTTGACCCCTGCAAAGCAATCTTCTCAGGTCAGAGGTGGATAGTTAGTTGATCAAAGAAGAGTGACATTCTTGCCATTCTCCAGCATATCATTATTCAGTGATTAAAGAGGCTTTGGTATGGAAGATAGTTCTTACAATGTAGAAGAGGACATAACTTTGGTACAGAAGATTGTGCAATGTAGAATTCAGAGAACAGGTATAGGCTTAGGTTTTGAGTAAAACCTCCTCCCTTCCATTGCAGGAGCAGGGCTATCATGCGACCTTTTCTGTAGGCGCTGTTGGTCTCTAGTTTAATGTTTTTCTTGATTATGATTTATAGTTACATGTTGAAAGAAATGGTTTCAATAGTTATACATTTAAGTTAATTTGATGGCTCAATTCACATTTTAAGAAATGATAACTCCAATGAATACTTTTGAGTGTGTCTTATGTTAGTAACTTCAGAGACCAAGTTTACTAATGAAATGATAACACCAATAATATTATTTTAGTAATTTTGATGCATTCAAATACCAATGGAAGACAAGTTTCTAGTGACAATATCTTTACATGTGATCAAAATGAATGTTTACTCTTCAAAATTTTGGGCAAAAGTGGTCCATATTTTATTGATAAATTGCGGTCCTTGGTTTTGTAGGTTACTTAATCAACCCCATGTCATTTTTTATTTATTTTTTTCTTTTTCTACAAAAGCAAACTCATCATTTCACATTAAATGCAAAGAGGCATAACATCAAAGATAGAGCGACTAGACCAAGAAATGCTATTCTCGCAAGCGTATGAACCACTATGTTCACTTGCTGCTTAAGAGACTTCACCTTGAATTAGAATTTAAAGATAAAATATTCTTAATGTTAAAGATAATAGAGCTAAACTCGGATACTCCACTGCACATATGGTGGATTGCATTTGCTATAATTTTCGAATTTGTTTTAAATATAACTAACCACATGTCATCTTTTATGCGCTGAATAATTAGAACCCTCGTCATATCTTACTACTTGACAAATAATTATACAAGCTTCGATAGTACAATACTTGTTTTGTTTGTTCATTGCTTGGTCCTAACAAATTCATGAATTCATAGACAACTCCATTTTTTGGTCATTTAAAGTTTTAAACTGACCTTGGAGTCGATATCTTCTCTTTTTTTTTCTCTCTCTAACCATTTCCTTTATTATGCACATATGTAGAAAAATAGTTATATCACATGTGACTTGGTCAAATCTAAGTTGTAGTCTCTAAATTCTCATTAAACAATAGCAGAATTTTAATAAGATCCAATAATAGCTTCAAACTCATTTCCACTTAATAGCATGTTCAGCCGTCAATTGATTTAGCCAATAGTCTACAACTGTTTTAGCCGCTAGCCAATTTTACATGATTTGAGTACTTTTTTGTGTGTGTAAATAACCTCTAAACTCCAACCACAAAATATAATAGTCCACCAATTTGACTCAAGTGTTACAAATTTAAGGGTATATTTGCAAATTCACAAATTATGTGTATATTTGTAAACTCACAAAATTGAAGGACCGTATAGATGGCAATCATACCGTGTAGATTTAATCCAACGTATGAGAACTCTGCAGCAGAGGAGGCAGTGGCGGAGCCAGGACCCTGGCTCAAGGGTGCAAAATTATTAAATTTTTATTAGTAACTATAATTTTATACATTAAATTAAATTATTAATTATAATTATATAAAACTGAAAGTGGTTTCGATATAGTGCGTAACAGGTACAATTTAGTTCGACTTTTAAAAAAAAAATCAAAGTAATAAAAAAAATCGGTTCAATTTTGAATCAAACCAATGAAAAACATGTTAGTTTGATTTGATTCAATCGAGTTAAAATAGTCGACTCGGGAGTGCATATTTTCTAATTTTATGTTAAAATACCATTAAATAGATCATCATGTAATGTATATTAAATTTGTAAGCAAAACACAGTGATGATTTTAATGCATTTTTTGAAGCATGTTGGACAGAAATTGGTTCAACGCCATCCAATGTGTTTTGGCATTTTAAAATGACCACTTTAGCAAAATTTCAAGAATTAGTATAAATAGGATAAATTTATATTTATTTATACAACAAAAAAGTGAATTTGGGACAGAAGTTTGTCCATATGTTCAAAGTACAGCGGCAAAAGTAAAAAGACAAAAGCCAAATTGTGAGTGTCTTTGAATGCAGCAGGGTGCAAAATCAAATATCCAGGGAGTTCAAGTTAAGAATATAGTGGATTAATAGAGGCTCTTTCTAAAAGTCAAGGTGTGCAGTTGCACACCCTCAAGTATGAATAGCTCCGCCCCTGAGAGGAGGCAGCAACAGATAAGCTTGTTGCTGAGGATCCAGATCGAACACAAACACATACTTCCATACAGAAAAAGCTGGCATCCGAATCCTCGGCAGCAGTAATCTCTACTGCCATCTATACTGCAACATATCTACCATTGGATCTGATTGCCTTGTGTAATTGTAAAGTGATGTTTTAGACTACCTCAACTCCATTCTTCTTTCAACCGCACACACTTCAGATTTTTTGCAACTTTCAATTGTACTTTACTTATTTTTTTGCACTTTTTTTAGCAATTTTTTTCTCAAAATTTATATTGTGCCACAATATTTTAATTTTATACAAAATATTCAATAATTTATAAATTTTAACAGCACAAAAAATAAAATTACTTACCATAAAAAATAATATTTTTTGGATTTTCATGATATAAGGACAAAATTTTCACTAATATTAAAAATAATTAATCTTCGTCTGAAAATCTGTGAGGCATATATAAAATAGGTTATCCTCTTCTAACTAAATCAGATCCACATCAATCAAGTATTGGTATGGTGGTACCCTATAAACAAAATTTCTAATCTAATCAAATGGAATAATAGAAGCAAAGCAATCCAGCGGTTTAGTAAAAGAAGAGTGAATCTAAGGGTTAGTGTACAGCAGCAGGGAGTGCAGCAGACGATCCGGGTCGGAAAAGCTGGAGCAAAAAAAACATCACGTTTGAGTGTTTCTCCCGCGAAACCAAACACAGACTTATTGCATTTCAAATTTCGATTTTCACCTAACGCTTAAACCTAACCCTCATATCTCCCTCCAAAATTCCCCTTTCTCGGAACTCCGACACCACCAATTCATCGGAGAATCATGGCTTCCGGTCGGATAAAGAACTTAACTTCCACCTTCGGCTCCGATATTCAACCTGTTATTTCGGTAACTCTCAAACCCCTTCTTTTTTAGGGTACTCTTAAACATTTTTGTGCGTTTGCAAGTAAATTTTAAGCAATTTATTTATGACTTATTATTGTGTTGCATTTTTATGATTAGGAAATCCGAACAACAGTGGGTGTGATGAAGGATATTGCAGTTCAATTGGAAAAAGACAATCTTCCAGACAAGGTTTTGCGTTTTTAGGGTTAAATAAATTTTTAATCCCTAAAAATATAGGGCATTTTTATTTTAATCGATGTTATGTTTTTGTCCTCCCAAAAATTTTCATTTTGTTTTTGGTCTGTAATGACCAATTTATGTTCATGTTAAACATATGTGCTATCTCCGGTCTTATTTATAAGCAAAAATTCTCTTGTTTCACACTTTATTAAGCAATTTGTTGTATTTACTAAACTATCCTTTCCAATATATTAAATTTGCACGGGGACTATGCAATTATCTCTTAAAAAGTAGAACGATTAATGAGGGGTGTTTTAGGAACAATAGCATTTAATAGAGTTGAATTTGGTAACCTTTGCATATATTTAAGGTAAAAAAAATATTGTTGACTTTTGCCTATAAATAAGGCCGGAGGGAGTATGTTACAAAACATGTGAAAATTATGTTCATTAGGGACACAAAAACAAAAGAGAAAAATTTGAGAGGACAAAAGCATCTCATTTTTGTTTTTAGGGATTAAAAAATTATTTGTTTGTGATTGATATTGATGGGAAATTCAAGTTGTTTGATTTTTGGTTTTGGAATATTGTTCATATGATGATTGAAAAGTGAAAATCATTTTAGGTGAAGGAGATGGAAGATGCTGTTATTGAGTTAGTTGGCTTATCTGAACACAGTGTGCATTTTTCATCTGCTGTTCAAGCTTTTGGTAATAGATACCAGCCTGGAGAACAGGTTATTGAATCTCATCACTTATTATTGTTTAACTATTTGATAAATGTAATACTATTGAATAGTTAGTTAGATTAGTTTTCAAATTTGCCAATGTGGGTTGGTCCAATTGGCTCATATCCCGCAAGGGCGTGGGTTTAACTCCCGTCTGTCAGTGATAGGACCTCATTGGTGGATAATCAATCTATAAGCACATTTGTCGGCACTCTCTGAGCATTAAGGTCTGTCTTGACCTTGATGAGCCCCTGAGACTCAACTCACCTAAACTTTATGTAATAAAAAAAGTTACCATTTTGTTGTGTATGTTGTTTGATGACCTTATCACTCATTTCTCTTTGTATATAAACTCCAATAATCAATAATAGTTAAACTGTTTTGTTTTCATATTTGTTATATTAACACTAACACTGCCCTTTGTCCTAACACTAACTTTCCTTTTGATGTTGCAAATATGCAGTTGACTGATTTTCATAAGGTGTTGGAAGATGAAGTTTTGCAGTTTAGGGCCAATCAAAATTCAGATATTCAAAGAAATCCTTTAGTGCGCCAATTTAAGGAAGCTGTATGGGTATGTTTTTTGTCACTCTTTAAGTGTTGGGAGATTCTTGCTCCTCCCCCTCCCCCTCTTCGCTCCATTTTCCATCCTTGGTGTTATTCAGTAGTTACACATGTCTATCAAGTTTATTTTCTTATTTCTTTTTTGGTTAGTACTCAGTGAACTTCCCTATTTAGTTTGTCTAAAATTTGTGTACTATAATTTATTTTCCAAATACCTTGTCATAGATTCATGCAATGAATAATACTGGTATTAAAGATTGTGAAACCTACCACTCGTCCAGAGTGTTCTCTTTACCATTGAGCGCCGGCGGTGATTGGCAAAAGTAGAGATGTGACTGCTCTCTTTGGTTAGAATATATTCTTGCAATGGCATAAGTTGTCACATTGCTTTACAAGAGTAGGATCCCAGTCAATAGATTCATACCTTCCCACCATTTGATATGTTTATATCAGATTATGTTTTCATTAATGCAAAATTCAGAATCCGTTAATTGCGATACATATTATGTGTGTCACATTCATGTGAGTATGTGATCTTGTACTCTCTCTCTCTCTCTCTCTCTCTCTCTCTCTCACACACACACACACACACACACACACACACACCGACACACATGTATGTGCACATATGTTCTGAGAGGGGGAGATATAAATTGAACAATCAACAATGGTTTATGTCGCTGTAATTTTCTGTTTTCATGATCTTGTTGAAGATTAGAAAGCTTTTTATGTGACATAGCAATAATTTCTTTTTACGGAGTACTGTCATATTTCCAAGTTCCTTCTGCAAAACTGTTATTGGTTCAAGGAACAATCTAATTGCTTGTTTATCTTTGTCTTTAGAAAGTGCATCACAGTGGACAGCCAATGCCAGGTGAAGAGGAGGAAGACATTGTAATGACTAGTACCCAAACTAATATTTTGAATTTTAGTTGTCCAGTGAGTGGGAAGCCTATTACTGAGCTTGAAGAACCAGTTCGCAGGTACTGCATGAATCACTCAAAATATCGCTGTTTCTGTTTGTGATGCTTTCTTTTTTATATTAATAGTTAGAGTTATACTCCATCCGTTCCTTTTTAAGTGTCGTTTTAGCATAAAGCTCTCCAACCAAGATAGTGGATTGTTTGAGTTTTTTTCCTATTCTACCCTCATTTTGAAAAAAGGAATGTAGTTATTGAGAAAGAAGGAATTAATTTTATGGAAAATGTGAAGTAGGAGTTATTGAGAGAATAAGGGTATAATTGACAAATTGTAACTTTAAACTATCAAAACGGCAGTTAAATAGGAACAAAAAAACCTTTTTATGTGTTGTGTTGTTTTGTTTTTATTCTAAGTTTGCATAATTTGATTGAGTAAATTCATTTTCATCCTGATTTTATATCTTGAATAAGTAAATTTGTAAAGTATGCATGTGTAAATCACTTACTTGGTAGGCTGGGTGTGGAAATGGAAAAATAAGTTGATCTTATTTATTTACCACCAATGTCTTAGAAAATGCTTGTTGAAATTGTCATTAAAAGATATTCAGGATTTGAAGCCTAGTGTCTGGTGGACTATAGCGGTGTTTTTACAATCAGTGTGGCTGATGTATCAAGGATTTAAGAATCTAGGATACAGATTATATTGTTTTAGGTTCTTTCACCTCTCCTCTATGATAGCAGTATGTGTTGTCAATATCGCACTATAGCGGAATAGCATAGCAGTGGTAGGTTTGGCGCGACGCTATTTATTTCACCTTTCACTAAACTTGTGCCTAATGGATATGAGGAGTTGGAGGTGGAAGTGCAAGAGTTTTGAATCAAGTTATGAACAAAATAATATTAATGTGGTGGAACTTAAAAGTGAAGATGAGGCAGACACAGATGCAAATCATACTTTTGATTACTTTTAGATCTTGGTTTTAATGGCTTGTCATTTTGTTTACTTTTAGAACTTGATTTTGTCATTTTGTTTACTTTTAGAACTTGATTTTGTCATTTTGATGGGATGCCATTTTGAATACCATGTCATTTTGATTACATTTAAAACTTATTTGATGTGAAATGGCAAAGTTAATTATATTATTAAGTATGATTGTCCCTTTAATTTTGTGTGTTTATGTATCTCGTTGGAATTTATGTTTACTTTGTACATGATTTTTTTAGTCTTCACAATAGCTGCCACCCTGCTATCCACTATACCGCTATAGCATTTTTGGGGTTCAGCATGATGCGCCGCTATCTGGGATTAACAACATATTATCAGTAGGGTTTTAATTGGTTGGCTTTGGGTTAAACCGTTGAAGGATGAAAAATTCACATCCATTAAAATAGATGTGTCAAAAACTGTCTTAATATCCATTTGGCTGTGCTATTTCTCACTCGTGCCTGAACTCGAATAACTATTTTTTTGTATTAGAAAAAGAGTAATGTTTATAATTTTTATTTATAGATTTGCATTTTTTTAACGGCTATAGATTTGCACGTTTATGCATTTATGTTTATGTTTGGGTGTACATTAATTATGCTACCTGTTAACTACTCAAACTTGGATTATTTAGTGCTTGATTTAGTATGTTGCTGCATATTCTATTGTATGTAGTTAGGCAATTCAAAATTTAGCAGGCTAGGAGTTTTCTCACTGTGTTTGACTGTGAATGATGATAATGCTTCATGACATGGCAGATAAACTACACCTTAAATACTCTTTAAGTTTACAACTAGGTAAGCCATGAGAGACAACACTGCTATAGATAGTACAACTAGACTAGGAGAAATCAACTCTGAACATGGGCATATTATGCTGTGAATTTTACCACCGATAGAAAGAACAAAATTATGATGCACGTGAAGATTTTGTATAGATTTCTGAACCAATTGGAGTGATAAGACAAATAGAGATGTGAATGAATCGCAAAATTTCTTGGAATACAAGAACAGGGTGAAAATTCAAGAAAATTATATAGCATGGGGTAATATATTACTGCAAATTCTGGAGCCACCGGTTGTATTTGTTAGTAGTTAGTATCAATGATGTTTTACTTGTTTTGTATTAGCATGGGATACTATTTTACTGCGAGTTTATGTGTTTGCACTGAAACGCATGTTCTGTGAATGATCTTGTGAACGAATTTGGATATTGATATTATTAATATTATTATACATGTAACTGATTCTCTGTTTCATTGATGCAGCATGCAATGCAGGCACATTTATGAAAAGAAAGCAATAATGCAATATATCAAGTCAAAGAACAACCGTTCTCAATGTCCAATATCGGGTATATAGTTGTTTTTAGATAACCTTGATTACTATTTTTTTGACAGGAGATAACCTTGACATTGATTACTATCGCATTGCTTTTTAACCAAATCTTTGTGTACCAGGTTGTCCAAAAACATTGGATGTAAATATGCTGGTACAGGATCCGTCGTTGGCTGTGGATATTGATGAAATGCGAAATATGAACAGCAAAGAAACTGATGTAGAAGATTTCACCATGCTTGATGAAGATTAATGATTGATAAATCCAACTGGCGATAAGGTTTAGTCTGTAAATTCTGATAGTTTTGGATTTCAACTTGATGACATGTTTATATTTTATAGCAAGTGTTTATTGAAATGGTTTCAACTTGCAAATTCGCATGCATCAGTTTCTGTTTGTTTTTTGTTAGACAAAATGTTAGTAAGTTAGTGGTTATGTTATTGAATGAATCTCTGCGTTGAACTCCTTCGGTGTCTCGTAAGTTTTTGTGACTTTGTTTTTCATATCTCATTGCTCAATCTTTAGAGTGTGGTGTGCTCCATACTTTGCCTGTTATCTTATGCCTATAATTATTGTATTTGCATTTTCTATTGAACCTGTTTTTTTATTTATAATAATAGCGCAAAAGCATGTTTGTTTCAATTTAGTTTTGGAGAAATAGTAAAAGGCAATTATTTTCTTTAAATAAGTCAATGGTAAGAATACACAGATTAAAAAAACTAAGGCTTTAATGCAGTTTTGATTCTCTCTATTTTGAAAAACTTGAATTTTTGATCTCCTATTTTAAATGATGCAAATTTCATATTATTAAAATTAACTATATTTAATCTCGACCATTCGTTATTGATTAGACAGTTAAAATGAATAACTACGTGACATAGGTATTGTTTCAAATCTAAGTTCCCAATTGCTGTTTTACAAATATTTGGAGGCAAATTCTCACATTTTTGGCGGCAACCATGTGTTTAATGAAGCAACAATCACAAAAATCTTTTTGCCAAAAAATACCATTATGAAACTATCCCAATTTCTTCTCCCAGCGCGTGTTTTGTACTGTATTTCTATCCATACAAATTACTTTCTTTTATTCTTTTTTGGTTTTCACAAGTCAACAAAATTCCTATTTGGGCATGGATATGTGGACTTTTTTCTTAATATTATCTTACGATCGTTGATTATCGAGGTTTACCATTATTAGTGATAGTTAAATTTCTCCAATAATCGACTAAGTGGTGGCTAATTTACCATTATTAGTGACCATGATTTTTCAGTTATATTACAGTTACAAACCATATAATATATCTTATATTGTAAATAATAAAAAACTATTGCAAGAAAATTATATTTAATTTGTTATAAAATTTAGATTAATATCCATTCCCGTGAGCTTAGCTCAATTGGTAGGAATATCACACTATATATGCAGGAGTTCGGATTCGAATCCATGACACTCCATTTATTTACCGTGGATTTTCTAGCTACTAGACTACTTGACAAAAAAAATTTAAATTTATATCCCTATTTTGTAATTTTTAATATTACTTTATTTTTAAATATTGTAACTTTAGTAGAATTCTGATCTTTTTACATTATATAAATTACAAAATTATCCTTCGCGAGAAAATCGTGTATATATTTAAAAAATAATTTTTTATTTTATTTTAATATCAAATAATTTTATTATTTATATTTTATTAATTTTCATTTTTTTAAATATATTTTATAAAATAAATCAGTAAATTATTTTCTTATCCCATTATGTCGGTAACTCAGCTCAAATTCAGGATAAACTTTTTAACTAGAGAGACATGATATGATAAGTTTTAGGATAAACTTATCATATCGTGTTGTCTCACCAAACAATGGATTGAGACAGAGTATAATACAATTATCCTATTTTGTCTCTTATCCTACGCACCAAACAAACCGTATACGTTTATTTTTTAGTTTAAGATTATTGGCGACCTAGACCGCCAGTAATGTTTTACAATGTTCGCCACAAAATAACGGTTTTTTTTTTAGACACTAGTAGGATAGCCGATAAAGGGGTAATTTTTTTAAAGTAGCGTCCTATTTTCACATCTACACCATATGACATTCACTAGGGGTGATCGCATCCGAACCAATCAAAAAGTAAAATTACAAACCGAACTAATTCAAATTGAAAACCGCAAAAAAACCGAATTTAGTGTGAACCGCATGAATCATATTTCTTTTAAACCACGCGGTTTAGTTTGCGGTTTTCATTTCAGAAAATCGAGCAAACCAAACTGCAATACTTCACTTAACTCTATCAACTAGTAATAATCAACCTATTACTTAACCAGACTTACCAAACCAGCCCAAATTGAGTCCATCGTACAGTAGGTTGTCAAAACATATTATTTCATGCGATCTAGAACTATATTGTTGCTATTAAAAATAAGTTCTTATGTATATGCAATTTTTGTATATTCATATTATATCATGTAAATGATAAAATAAATTAAATTTTTCTATGTTTATTTTGTCATATTTTTTATATCACGATAAACCGTACAAATCGAACCAACCCTATCCGCATTGGGTTGGATGATTTTTTAAAAACCAAGCCGAACCACATGCATTTTTATCTCGCAGTTTGGATGACTTTTATACTCAAAACCGAACCAAACCGCACCGCGAGATAAAACACAAATAAAATGGTGTTAGACACACTCACACAAACCAAAAAAATAAAAATAAAAGATATTTTTTTCTGTTGGAAAAATAAAAGGATTCAAATGATGTTAATTGATGTGATTATATTATTTTTTAATTTTTTTTTGATTTGTACGCGCCCAAATATATTTTATAATGGTTTGTGTCTATGTAAAAATTGTTCGAGTTACAATTCCAATATAACATCGTGTTAAGTCAACCACAAACTCTAAACTATGTAAATTGACTCTATAGTGAAAACACACTTTTGCTAAAAAAGGGTGTCTCAGGAGGTTTATAATATCCGGTCAATTAACAAAGCATGTACTACTAATATTGAGAAGACTAAGACACATTTTATCATTGAAAAAAAAAAATTCGGAACGCAGAATCTAAAGTTTTTCTAGTTTAAATTCAGGAAAATTTAAGAGAACAGAATCCAAAATTTTTTATCGATAAAATAGAACCCGAAATTTTAATTGAAGGACAAAAAGGAAAATTCAAAAGAGAAGGTCTATATGAAATCCTAACCCTTGCATACACTAATATTTCCATTCCATTATTTTCAATTTTCATTTCCATTGTAAGCTCTTTTCCCACAACCATATAGGAGAGGAAAGGAGAAAACTTCAATTTTCCCAAATCTCCAACCCAAACATACATCGCGTGAAACCACGCTACCTAGTTGCGCTTGTTAATATCAGCATATAAATACTCAACACCAAAAACCCTCTTCAATTTTCTTTTCTATAAACACAAACACAGAAAAAACTTCACTCAAAAAAAACCGAACAACAAAATTTCATAGAATCACAAAACCCAGAAACCAAAATCTCACTGAAAAAAAAATCAACGCAGAATCTCCTTTCAATCGAACCCAAACTCAGATGAAGATTATCTCCCCATTCAATTTCTAGGGTTTCGTTTTTTCCACCCTTTATCATCAAACTTAGCTCAAACTAATGCCATAATGTTATTTTTCTTCTTAATTGGAGTGAATCTGAACACCCAATTAGACGAAGAAGACAATCATCAAATACCCATTTGCTAGTTTTCTACATAGCGAAAAAAGTTTTCCCATTTTTCAATTTTATTTATATAGTGTTGTTTGGTGAAGTTTTATATTTATTTTTTGTTGTGAGTTGTGATGCGATCATCATCTTCTTCATCGGGTAGGGGAGACGGTGGATCAGGTTTGAGGGTTAAGAAGAAACATAAGAAGTTAGATGCAATATGTGAGGTAGAGTATAATCGAAATCATGGCGAGTTGAATGAGGGTGATGATTTGGATGTTGATTTGGGGGTTCGGAGAAGCTCAAGGGTTAGGCGTGCCCCGGTTTTACTTGATGCTTCTCCTTCGCCCAAGAGGAAACGGCAGAAATTAGGGAAAGATGTAATGCCAAAGAGTGTGGAAATTGATAGGAGTTTAGGGAGAGAAATCGGTGATTCTGGTGGTGGGAGATGGAGTTTGAGATCGAGATCAAGGGGTAAGAATGTGGAATTTGAGGTGAAGGAGGAGAAGGAATTGCCTCGGAGGAAAAGGAAGCTGTTTGATGAGGAGTTGGAGGTTGTGGAGGTTGATACGAAGGACGAATTGGAGGTTGTGGAGGGAGTTAGGGAAGAAGAATTGGAGGTTGTGGAGGGCAATAGGGAGGAGGAATTGAAGGTTGTGGAGGGTGATAGGGTGGAGGAATTGGAGGTTGTGGAGGATGATAGAAAGGAGGGATTGGAGGTTGATAAGAAAGAGGATTTTAAATGGTTTACGCGAAGAAGGTTTAAGTCGAAGAAGAGAACGGGGAAAATTGAAGCGACAAACTATGAAAAAGGGCTTATGGAAAACGAGTTTCAAGAAGTGGAGCTTGTAGTTGACTTGAACAAAGGTGAGGGGAGTGTTTCGGTTCCAGAGACCGAATTGGCTAATGAGGATCCAACAGATTTGAGGTATGAGAATGCTGCTTCTGCGACAGGGAACAAGGAGAGAATTGAAACAGACAATTTGCAAGCTGAGGAGTGCAATGGTGATGTTGAACCGTCTCAGATGGAATGTGTAGAAATTGAGGATGAACAGGGTGATCAGTTAGAGAGTGAGAAGGATGGAAAAGATGGTAGTGATGTGGCTGAATTTGCTGCAGTTTCAACTGAACGTGTAGATAATGAAGGTTCTGTTGATAAGGAGGTTGGCATTGATGAAAATGTCTCAAAAGATAAGAATGTTGAGAGAACAGATGAGTTGAAACAAGCATCAAAGGACAAGTCTGAGTACCGATGTATCAAAGAGGGAAGACGGTGTGGATTGTGTGGAAGAGGGAGCGATGGTAAGCCTCCAAAAAGGTTAATTCAGGATAATGGTGAAAGTGAGAACGAAGCCTATAGTGGGTCATCAGCTTCAGAGGAGCCCACTTACGATACCTGGGATGGCTTTGATGATGAACCTGGCTGGCTCGGGCGTCTCTTGGGCCCTATTAATGATCGTTACGGTATTGCTGGAATATGGGTGCATCAGAATTGTGCTGTATGGAGTCCAGAGGTGTCATTTTAATCTAAAAGTTTCCTGAATCTTTGTTTGCATCAGTAAATTCTGCATATTTTCTTGAATCGTGGTTTGCAGCATTAAAATTCTGCATGTGAGCTTGAACGTTAGTCTAAGACTTAAGAAAATGATCATTGCTAAATTGCTGCTTATTTTATAATATGCATACTTTGCTGATCATAGTGGCATGCTAAAGCCTACTACTAGTACTAAGTGTGTTAGATTCTACGGTGACACAAATTGATTTTAAATATATTGGTTTTTGTAAAAGTGGTTTTAGTTAAAAAAGTGAGTTGAATGTGAAGTGGTTCATGTTTGGATACATTTACATAAAAGTTAATAAATTTGATTATAAACATTTCATTTGGAGGCAAAAACCTGAGGTTCTAATTAGAATAAAATCTATAGGCAAAACCAATTTAAATCAACATCACCCAAACACGTCAAAATCAATTTTATGTGTCGGAAACCACTTTTGATTCTCTACTGTGAAACCAAACGCACACTAAAAATGGTAATGCTCCATTTCTCTTTGGTAGCAAGAGTCTTGCTATGATAATTGTTATTTGATAAAGAGGTAGCATGTGTGCTGATCACGTACATCTCAAACTTCCTAGTTATGCCAGCTTAATAGTTTTGTTGCTTAGACTTGTCATGTGCTAATAATCTGCCTATTTATGTTAAGTAGATATTCATTTTAATAAACGCTTGCAGGTTTATTTTGCTGGCTTGGGTTGCTTGAAAAATGTGAGGGCTGCACTTTGTCGAGGAAGAGCATTGAAGTGCACACGTTGTGGGAGGCGAGGGGCAACCATTGGTTGTCGTGTTGATCGTTGTCCTAAAACCTATCATTTGGTTGGCCGCATATTCTGAACTTCCTTTACTTTGCTTTTGCTAGCAAGGAAATCATTCTTTTTGTACCAATCATAACCAGAACTAACACCCTATCTGTGTTTTGCAGCCTTGTGCTAGAGCAAATGGTTGCATCTTTGATCATCGCAAATTTCTTATAGCTTGTACAGACCATCGACATCTTTTCCAACCTTCTGGTAATAAATATTTCGCCCGGATAAAGAAGTTGAAGGCTAGGAAAATGATGTGGGAGACAAAGAAGCGTTCAAATGATGCTTCGAGAAAGGATATTGATGCAGAAGAGAGATGGTTGGAAAATTGTGGGGAGGATGAAGAGTTTTTGAAACGCGAGAACAAGAGGCTTCATCGTGATTTATTAAGAATAGCCCCAGTGTATATTGGTGGTTCAGATTCTGCTGCCAGTGAAAATTCATTTCAGGGATGGGAATCCGTTGCTGGGCTTAAAGATGTCATCCGTTGTATGAAAGAAGTTGTTATTATTCCTCTGCTATATCCTAATTTCTTCGATAACTTAGGACTTACGCCTCCAAGAGGCGTTCTTTTGCATGGATATCCTGGAACAGGGAAAACCTTAGTAGTCCGGTCATTGATAGGTGCATGTGCTCGTGGAGATAGACGGATTGCATATTTTGCCCGTAAAGGTGCAGATTGCTTGGGGAAATACGTCGGTGATGCTGAGCGTCAACTAAGACTATTATTTCAGGTTGCTGAGAAATGTCAACCTTCTATAATATTCTTTGATGAGATAGATGGACTGGCACCTTGCCGAACTCGACAGCAAGATCAGACTCATAGTTCTGTCGTGTCAACATTGCTTGCTCTTATGGATGGTTTGAAATCTAGGGGATCAGTTGTAGTCATAGGTGCTACAAACCGTCCTGAAGCTGTTGACCCTGCACTTAGGCGCCCTGGAAGATTTGATCGGGAAATTTACTTTCCATTGCCGTCAACTGAAGACAGAGCTTCCATTCTCTCACTTCACACACAGAAATGGCCAAAACCAATTAGTGGATCCTTGCTTGGGTGGATTGCAAAAAAAACTTCTGGGTTTGCTGGTGCTGATCTCCAGGCTCTTTGTACACAAGCGGCCATGAATGCCCTGAAGAGGAACTTCCCTTTGCAAGAGGTGCTATCTGTAGCTGAAAAAAGACATTCTTCTGGTTGTAAGAACACTCCTCTTCCATCCTTTACTGTGGAGGAGAGGGATTGGGTAGAAGCTTTTTTGTCTTCACCATTACCTTGTTCCCAGAGAGAAGCTGGAAATGCTGCAAATGATGTAGTATGCTCCCCTCTTCCTGTCCAACTTGTTCCTTGTTTACTGCGGCCATTATGCACTATTCTTTTATCTCTTTATCTCGATGAACGTCTGTGGTTGCCAGCTCCTATATCGAAAGCCGTGACATTGATCAAGAATGTAATGGTTTGTGCTCTAGACAAAAGGAAAATGCCTACTGATCATTGGTGGTTGCACCTCGATGATTTTCTTCAAGAAACAAACGTTGCTTATGATGTAAGTAAGTGCCTTAGTTGTTCTGGCATTTTATCTGCAAACCGTGGCTTTTCTGGTTCTTGTGATATTGTGGATCATGATGATGATAAACCCTCCTTAAAGAACCATGCTAGCATGCGTAATGGTAGATTACCAGACATGTCATTTGCATCGACCAACAAATCAGGATTTCGAATATTGATTTATGGAAATCCGCGGTCTGGCCAGAGACATCTTGCTTCATGCCTTCTTTACTGTTTTGTTGGAAATATTGAAGTACAAAAGATTGATATGGCAACTATTACACAAGAAGGGCATGGAGATGTTGTGCAAGGGATTTCCCAAATATTAAGTATGTCTCTTTTTCCTAGATTTCACCTATGCAATGTTGATTATTAACTTATCATCCTTTTGGAGTTAAGTGCTGTATAGTTACCACTTTTGACTTAGGCATGCTAAAAAATGCAATTTTTTCACTAGCCCTTAAAAGAAGCCTACTTTTTCTTCAATGACAAAATGGGCAGAATACTAAAATAAATTTGATAAACGGTAAACAAGAAATATATAACACGCATATAATATAATAATAACAAGAATATGATGTTCGTTAAAAATACAATGAAAAATCTGACGTTCGTTAATAATAAAGTAAAATATCTGCCAGTGTTGAGAGTAAAATCAACTTTGGTGTTTCTATGTAAAAATATTGATGCTCAACTGCTTTATAATTGTAGTAATTTCTAGATCTGATACTAATCAGTTTCTACGTGGCAGTGAAATGTGCTAGCATGAAATCTTGTGTAATATTCATGCCAAGAGTTGATTTGTGGGCTGTGGTGGAAGATTTCCAAATTGCTGAGAAGACTGATTCTTGCTCAATAAATCATCTATCATCTGAGACGGACACGTCTTCTTTCACTCCAAGCCAAATTGTTGAGAAGGAAAATGGGATCAATACTGGGAAAAACTCAGCAGAGATGACCAAATGCCAAGCCAACAAAAAGGCTTCATATGCCTGGATGTCGTTTATTGAGCAGGTGGAGTCCATTGGTTCATCCACATCCTTGATGATTCTGGTATGAATACTTTATCCTGCTTGTAATGTGTAAACAAATATATTCAATTGGTTCCTAGGGTTTTTGCTCCTTCATATTTAGTTAAATCTAAATTTTACTATGACATAGATTATACTGAGCATATATTAATTCAAGGGTTAAATATATTTTTGGTCCCTATAGTTTCGCAGAATTTCATTTTTAGTCCCTGGAGATTTTTTTCACACTTTTTAGTCCCTGAAGTTTTCTCAGTCGGTGTTTTTAGTCCCTACTTTTAAATAAACTTTTGTATACTTTCATATTTTTGAACGGTTTTTTGTACTCATGTTTATAATATTATGTGAACATCTCTGATAAAAATTTAGAATTTTATAGCATAAGATGATTTTTTTATGAATTTTTATGTGCAAAAAACTAAAAAATTCATATTTAATTCATCTCTTGTTAAAAAAAATTAAACTTTTGTAAGAGAGATTCATATAATGTACTAAACATGACCGCAGAAAAAAATTTAAAATTTCGAATGATATACACGAGTTAAATGAAAAGTAGGGACTAAAAACACTTACTGAGAAAACTTCAGGGACTAAAAATAAAATTCTGCGAAACTATAGGGACCAAAAACATATTTAACCCTTAATTCAAAGACATATTTCTTAATTCTCATGCAGAGTATATATTAATACAATGGCATATTCATATAGTGTAATGCAGCTTTTAATATTTAAGACATTGTTATCAATCTCAGATAGTTGAATTTAGCAGCCAATCTAAAAAACACAAGCGAGATAGCGGGATGGCCGTTATTTTGAAAAATTTATGCAGTTAATATATTTTTATTCTATACATAAAAACTCAACAACTAGCTATTAATGACCAGTGAGAGAGTAAAATATGACAACATGAGTAAGACAAATTGAGAGAAGCCCAAATGCTGTTATGATGTTTTTTAATTACATTTTTTCCAAAATACCCCTATCAAAATGCCATAATGTTTCAATTTTAAGCTTTTCTTTTTTGGGAATTTTCATTCTCATTATGGGTGCAATGCTATAGCGGTCGCAATAGCCTCTTGTTTGGGCCGCTACACTAAACTGCTCCACCTACATGTCCTGTAGTGGCCAGGGGCTGCTCTGCTCCGCTACACTGCTAACATGCTATTGACAACACTGATATAGGTACAATTGTTTATACAGTAAAATTGCTAAGAAAAATGTCACTCATTGGTTCATTACTTAATTATCTTTTTGTTTTTCCTAATATGTGATTTATTATTTATTAAGATTAAGAAAACTTTTATAATATTTTTGTACTGGGTTTTAATCACTCAAGAACTTGAGATATGAATTTCTGAATGCTTGGGTTATTTGCACTCAAATCTTCTATTTATTCATAGCTTTTAAGAATAAATAAAAGGTATAATTACAGTTTTGATCCTCCTATTTTAACATTCACGAAAGTGGTCCCCCTATTTTAAAATTCCCCAGTTTTGGTCCCTCCCATAGGTTTTTGAACTTAAAAATAGTGATGACTTATTTTAAATGATGTGTCATAAGACATGATGATTTAGAATGATCAAACCCATTAAACTACCCTAAAAACTTCAGTTTCAACTTCATAAATGATTCATTTTTGTAATTTAATTAATGAAATGTAAATAGCTAATTATCCCGGATGATTCTACATCATCAGGTCGTATCTGTATGCCACACCATTTAAATATGTCACATCACCTTTTCTAAACTCAAAAGTCTGAGGGAGGTACCAAAACTAAACGATTTTAAAATGGGAGGACCAATTACGCTAGTGAGTGAAAATAGAGGGACCAAACCTGCAATTAAGACTAAATAAAATTTACATTTATGAGGAGATTAATAAAACTACTACTTTCCTAGATTTATGTATGATATTCCTTATGTACATGAATTTGAAAATAATTGCTATAACTCCTAATAATACTAATTCCAACAAAATCCTTATATTTTACTTGCCATTTGTACCAGGCTACTTCAGAAGCTCCCTATACTGAACTTCCACACAAGATAAGAGGATTCTTCAAGAGCTATCAATCTAAGGATACACAATCAAGTCCTTTAGTACAAACAGTTCCTCAATTCTCTCTGCAGATTGATGGGAATTTTGATCACGACTTGGCGATCAATCTTTCTGCAATCGAGCTTTTAAGAACTGTAGTTGAGCAGCGGGTTCAATTGATTCATCAGAGATCTCACGCTGGCATGGGTGTCCATAAAGGAGACATAGCATATGAGTCAATTGAAGTTTGTAAAGAAAAGGTAACTCAGAGAAATGAAAACGAACCAGCCAACTCAAAGAAGGATGAAGTCCAATCTCCTGAATTCTTGACCAAAGGCCCACAGCCCAACAGTAGGTCACTGAAGGGAAAGTCGAATCTTGTAATGGCAATATCCACATTTGGCTATCAAATTCTTCTATACCCTCATTTTGCTGAACTTTGCTGGGTCACTTCAAAACTCAAAGAAGGTCCTTGTGCTGATGCGAGTGGGCCTTGGAGGGGTTGGCCTTTCAATTCATGTATAATTCGTCCTAACAATTCACAGGACAAGGTGGTAATTTCCAGTAGCTCTGGTGGCACAAAAAGCAAAGAAAGTGCTGGATTAGTTAGAGGCTTGGTTGCTGTTGGTTTATCAGCATACAAAGGTGTTTATAAATCAGTTAGGGAAGTTTCCAATGAGGTAAGGAAAGTGCTCGAGATCTTAACTGAGACCATTAACATGAAAATTCAAGCTGGGAAAAACAGATATCGGTATCTGCGTATTTTATCACAAGTTGCTTATTTGGAAGATATGGTCAACAACTGGGCTTATGCATTGCTTAGGTATTTCTATTTTACCTATAATAATATACATGTTTGTTTTCTATGTAGCACCTACTATTCAGATTGAATGTTTCCGCAAGTGTCCGACACATGTGATTACATTTAATTACTTCCATTTTTAAAATTATTACTAGCATCATGTTCGGTGTTCGTGTGTGTCACTCACACCAGATTACATTCAATTTCTCAAATTATTGTGCCGTGTCCGGTTTTTGTCAGTGCTTCTTCATAGTTTGTTTTTATGTTTTTTGCATGCCATAGTTTCTGAACAGTTATTCCTTCCATTTCAGTCTAGATCAGGATTCTCCAGAGCTTGCAGCAAAGGTTATACCAGCCGCTGCCGGGCCTTTAAACAGTCATCTCGCATGTGAAGACCACCACCAAGCCGAAGGTGAGGATTGTCATTTAGTTGTTCCTGCTAATGGTGATGATTTGGAGACACTGGCGAGAAGTCCTAAGGGAGTTCCTACTGCAACAACCGAGCGGCTTTCCTTGAATGAAATAAATCATAATTTAGGTAATACCGATTGTAACGGCCAAAAAGCATGTTCTGAAGGATCTCCGCGTAACCGTCCTTGTCCAGATACGCGTATTAATGATTCTTCTCCTGGAAACCAACCTCTTCATCCATCCTTGAATCAGGAGAATGAGGTATTACCTGGACTGTCTGAATCAGCAACTGCTGAAAATCACGATACTGCAGATGGAGAACTTGGAATGTTGAAAGACTTGAATAAATCAACATGCACTGACTCTGCTGTCCTTTCTGAAAATGGATTTCACACAACCGGTGAACACGAGAGTGTTGAGATTGGTAACTTAAAATCAAGTGAAGTTGAATCTGATAAACATGAGAATACTAGAGATATCAATTCCTCTTCAAGTAAGGACAGTGGTCCAGCTGAATCTGGAGTTGTTTGCTTTTATCAATGTTGCCCTCAATGTCTCTGCAGTCTCTATAATTTGACACGCAAAATGCTCGTTCGCGGGTGGGGATCAAATAAAAGCCATTGGACAATAGAAGATGTCCATGATGCTGTTTCGACATTATCTGTAGATCTTATTTCAGAAGTTAGAAAATGTTACATGGTGGAAGATTTCACTGATTTATCTAATAAAACGTCAAGACATGAAAAACATGCAACATTTCTGATAACGTGCAATACCGAAAACCGAGGCAAAGATGTTTTGCCAGCTGAATGCGTTTCTCACTTGGCGAGCCAAGGTACAAGTGTAAGCAAAGACACAGTATCGAATGAGCCAGCAAATCTTGATCTGAAATTTGTTTTCAGAGATGGTGTGTTAGTTCCTGCAGACCCTGCAAAAGATGCCCCTCTTCACTGTACATTTGAGAAATTGTGTCTCTGTTCACTGATAGAGTTAATAGTAAAAGCTAAGGGACCTTTAGATTAAGCTATGTTGGTTTATTATAGCTTTGAATGCTTAGCAAAATTTTGGCGCTTGTTTGGCAAGTTGTAAGTAAATTTTTAATAGATTAAGATATAATTTTGACCACAGGAATTCCCATGCAGCTTCTGCATGTTTTCATTTCATCAGCAAAAATTAGATGCCTTCAATCCTCCCATGTCAACTAACTTTTCCAACTCGATTATTACTGCTGAGGTGACCATATGTTAGGATAACGCTAACGTCAACGCTATAAATTTTTTTCTATAAATAATGTGTATTCTGAACATTTTATAACACAAATTCATGTTCACACTTTTATAAAAGATTAAATTCTTTGTCTTCATGGCATTATTGAGAAACCAACATCTTTACAGGTCTGCACATCTCAAATGTAGTATTTTAAATTAAAATGAAATTCATCAAAAATTGCATTTCTTTCTGTTGTAATAGGATTTATTCTAGTACTCATTTTACTCATCTTCTTTTTGAATATATCAATTTTCTGTTAAAAAAAAAAACTTGGCTTTTCCTTAAATGTTGAAAATCAACTTCAATATGAAACACTTGTAAGAGTTTAGGTTGGTTCTTTACCTTTTTCTTAACAAGTAGGATGGATATTAGATAAGTCAAAATAATGATTACCATACAAACCATAATTTAACAAAAGCCACTTAGGGTAATTATGACAAAGAAAAATCAGACCATCAAAGGAAACAAAAATGAAGGCACAACATATAAAAATACCCTTCTCATGAAAAAGAAAACATATAAAAATACCCTACAACTCCTATTAGTTGCCCAAACCAAACTTAGGGTGTAAATGACTTGATTAGATTCCCAATCATCTACTCTATTGCATAAACAATAAACAATGATAATGCAAACTCATTCCAACAATGATTATGACAAAAAAGTTCTAGGTGTTTTATAGTTAACTTAATCTTGATTTGATTATATCTATGACTTGGTTCAATTCCTTACTCCTCCGTTTAAGGTTTTTGCATAATCGCTCGTTACAATTTGACTGTGTGCACTATTCATACAAGTTACTTTGATAATATTTTTTATTAATGTATAAAAGATATTAACATATGAGATCTTGTTAGATCTGTCTCGACGAGTAATATCAAAATATCAATTTTTTATAATTTTTAATAATACACAACTAAAAATATTAATGATCAAAATTGTATATTGACAAGTGTGCAATAGTCAAATGCGACAATTATTTTGGGACGGATTGAATATATATTAAGGGTCACTTCTAACATGAAATAGTGGGACCAGTGGTGCACGGTGCACCACTTGTCAACAACATTATAATAAATACGAATTTTACAAAATTCATCGTTGGATCGAAAGAAACACTAATACTTTTACTAAATTATCCCTAATAAGTTATTGGTTGGTTTATTTGAAAATAATGTTTATAGTAATAATTACATATGAGATACAATTAGAAAATATTGCACTAGAAAGAAAGTGATAATGACATTCATTTTAAAATAAAATTTTATTTCTAGGGTGCGTTTGATTCGCAAAACAGCAAGAACTGAATAGAACAATACATGACAGAACAAGATAGTATAAGACAGGACAAAGTTGTAACAGAGAGAGATAGGACGATAATATTTTATATTAAAAAATAAAATGGTTTTCTTTTTTGTATTTTTATAATTGTACTATGGACCAACAATTGTCTTGTGGTCCTGTGAGGGAAAACAATTCTTGTTTTTGTCCTATCTCTTGCTACCTGTTTTGTCCAGTCTCATAACCAATTTCTAAGCCAAACATGGTGCAACAAAAGTTGTTCGGTGTTAACCCCTATTTTGTAGCAGACCAAACATTAACTTTTCTTTTTATCTTACCAATGATACATGTACAAAATTTTAAACATTATAACTAATCTGAATTGAAAAAAATCTATGGACACAAAATAAATTATCTCTTTTAACTATAAATTTAATATCACCTTTATTATTTAAAAAATTGTCACTCCAAAACAAATGTATATATGATATATGCAGTTAAATTAACTTACAATAAATAATTTTTATCCAGAAATTCTAGTACAACTAATAAAAATGCTAAAATTGTTAGTGTCAAACACTATAATCGGAGTTCAAACTCTAATTCCATTATTTTATGTGCGTGCATTTTCAATAGTCGTGCATTGGCATAGATTTACTCGTAACTCATCATACTTAAATTTGAGCACTCACTTTTAAATGTAAGAACTTATTTTAATTTACTACTAGTACTCCCTCCGTCCCAAATTGATTGACACAGTTGACTGTTTCACGTATGCCGATACATAATTTGACGATTAATATTTTCAATTGTATTATAGTAAAAATTATAAAAATTTGATATTTTAAAAATACTCATCGAGACGAATCCAACAACATCTTATATGCTAATATTTATTTTTATTTATTAGTAGAAAAATATGGTCAAAACAATATGTGTGAATAGTGCAATATGGTCAAATGTGGCAATGAAAATGGGACGGAGGGAGTACTTTTTTTCTATACGTCACATGATTTTTCCCACATCAATCAAACACCTTAAACATCTCCTTCATATAATTTTATTCTTCTGAAATACTCATAATATATAGTATTTGGACAGCTAAGAACTTTGTCGTTGTGACTTGTGAAAATTAAAAAACAGACAAAGTCATATGCACCGTATTGGAAGGAATAAAAGGTCTTACTCAATTAAATTTACATGCTAATTAAGATATAACATCTTTCATTTCTGATGCCTGCAATATCCTTTAGCTGTCACATTGCTACCAAGAAATCAAGATCTTGGAAAATCATGTTTTCTCAACATATTTCTTTAATATCAATGGAGTATTCTTAAAATTTATCTTCAGAATATGTGATCACTTGCTTAATGTACAAAGAGTCTCTTTACACTAAAGTCAATGATTGAACGTATGACTATATGTTTAGAAGCCAAATGTTAGGACTTAAGTACGTGATGAGAGTTCAACCCAAAAGACTAGTCCAATAGGTGAGAGAGCATTATTGCTTAAGTACCACATTGATCACTTTAATATATTCGATGTGAGACTCCTAACATTGTCACGCCCTTTAAGATTCGACTGTCCACGACGACTTTCACTCTATCGACATGGTATCCATTTTCTTTTTGGCGACTTCACTCCTCTATCAGTATTCGGCGGAGCACCTTAATCTAACCTATAGGTAGCCTTTTCCGTAATCCAACTTTCAATGAAACTTTGGAGTTTGGTACCGACTCGAAGTGTGCTCTTTATCTTTATATATCATCCAAATTCCAAAATTCTTTACTACTTGAATCAATTCATTATTGGGGTGATACATTTATCTAACTATATAAATTATGTAGTCAAATAATGTTAAAAAATATTATCTTAAACAAAATAAAATAATTAACATCTAATCTAAATATAATAATAATCAAATTATTTGTTATAATATTCAGACCACCAAACACAATAATTAATTTAACTTGTTCTTTGATGTGAAGTGGCTACATAAACAAAAACTACATCACATGGGGATGTGCTGGCATGACAGAGCCAGTTCTAGAAAAGTAGTCCCTACCAATTATTTTCTAGTTGTAGAGATTCAATGCTACATAGCCCCACTTGGCCTCTTTGTACTCATCCATCTCTTGCATTATTTCATTTATTGTCGTAAACGGCAGATCGCAAAAAATAGCTGTTTATTCAAATTCTACTACATTATAGTTATAGTGCAATAGAGTCGTCAATAGTCTCTATTCGACGATCCTATTTGACAACACTTTATACTAAATAGTGTATTTATTTAAATTCGTTTATTGTAGAGCGCTATTATAGTCACTATTTGACAACATTAAATTCATAGACAAAACCACTTCTCTATGTTTTTTGGACCTTACCTTAAGTTCAATATGTCTAAAAAAATAATATAAGGACATCTTAAAGCACATGGTGACATATCTCACATGGCTTATATCTAGAAAGTATTGTTTCAATCATCATTCTTTAATATAGTCAAAATATTAATATCAACTCTGCCACATTCAATTAATTTAAGCAAAAATTCAGTGTCACAAGATGCAAAAAGATTACATATAAATTGAGAATACAATAAGTGGTGACAAAGTTAAAAAAAAAAGTTGAAACTCATAATGGATCCAAATGATAATAGCTCTTGTGAATCTTCTTTTTGCAAAGATGAAAAAGTTGAAACAATGAATCTTCTTGAAGAGTGTTGGTTCTTTGATAACTTGTTAAATATAAGACCTAAGATGTTAAGGTCTCATTCTGATCCTTATCCTTCAACAAATTTTTTGGTGAAGGATTTTGATGTATCCACAAATTCATCACCAATTGCAAGTGAACAATCTAATAATAGTACTTTTGTTCATTCTAAGAAGATGCAAAGAGCACCATCATTGCCACCTATTAGAGTGAGAAAAGAAGAAGATTATGATGATAAAAAAGGAAGCAAATCAAGCAAGTTGGTGCATCAACCATTAGATTATGTTGTGTTTCAAGCAAGTAGTAAACCTCACTGTGCACAAATGAAAGGACATCATCATGGCAATAGAAGGAAAAGTAAATTGCTAAGAACACCATCTTTGCCTCCATCAATAGGGAGAGAGGAAAAGTTTCAAGAAAATGATGCTAGAATTGGAAGATCTTGTAAACAACCATCAACACCTACCAATGACAAATTGCCACCAAGATTAACCTCTAAGGTACTATATTAATCATCTAGACTTATTTTTCATTAATGATTGAAATATGCATACGTTTTAAATTGCGAGTGTCGTGATTCCTGATATTGTCGAGAATCACGACACAATCACAGTTGCATTGCAGTTGCGGGACATAAAAAACCTTGATGTCGCAGCTCAGATTGTTTTTGCAATTTTTTTTAGAAACCATTATGTCACGTCTAAGAATTTATGATTGATATTATGTGTCTAGCACCAAGGAATAGCACCAATTAATACAAATATGGCAAAATGCTTATAGCATGAAGTAAAATTATACCATTAGAATTAGAAAGGGAAAAAGTAGCATAGCTTGCAGAACTATTTCTCTCAAGAAGCTAGAAAATTCAATATTCCTTTGCTATGTTTGGTTCCACCCTTTGAGAATGTAAAATTGATTTTAGAGGCGTATAATTGATTTTGCTTGCAGAACAATTTCTCTCACGAAGCTAGAATTTTGAACTTTTGCCTCTGCAATTGATTTTTAGCCTTGATAAATTTTCTAAATTGTGAGCACGTCTGCGCTAGCTTAGCTCCCGGGCCACCCCAGCCCTCTTCCAGATGCATATGAGTCATACTCAACAATTGTACAAACCACTTTATATGAATGTCTCCGAACATTTTTTGTGGCAGTAAATGTATCTAAATCTAAATCACATTACATTGAATTCACTTTCATGAAGAATCAACTTATTAAAAATCAATTTTGGTAACCGCAGAACCAAACACTGAATGTTTTTTAAGCGAGTTAACACATTGTATATATTTTGTGATACATTATGACAGAGTTGTAGCATTCCAAGAAGTAGACCAGCTAGAAACATTGAAGTTGAAAGCTTAAACAAAGAGGGTATCATGGAAATGAGGAGAAAGGTCCTAAATCAAAAAACAATAAGGAGAAGCTTAAGTGATCTTGAATATGAAGAAGTGCAAGGGTTCAAGGATTTAGGATTTTCATTTGAGAAAGAAGCATTAAGTCCAAGTTTAGCTAACATAATTCCTGGTTTACAAGAGAAAAATAGAGATGAAAGTGAGGAAGATAAAGCAGCTAGAGGACCTTATTTATCAGAAGCATGGTTGGTACAAAGTTGTGCAACTCCTCTTGTTCCAAATTGGAGCAATAATATTTCTGCAGATGATATGAAAAAGCATATTAAGTTTTGGGCTAGAGCTGTGGCTTCAACTAAATGTTGAATATTCATAAAAAATTACACACTTCACATATCAATTCTTTTGTAACAATTGTCTAAGAACAGCTATAATAATAATGATAGTAATTATGATTCTTGCTATTTTTTTAACTATGTTATTTATGTGAGTATCCATCAATTTTGCCGGTGACTAATTTCCGTTAAGGGATATGGCTGACCGCGTTGTGTTGGTCTTTTTTCCCAACCACATTTTTTTTTCTATTTTCAAAGCTCAAACTCGTGAAATTATAGGATTTGAGTCCAGTTCCATTTGGGCTGATATAATGTTTTTCTTGCTATTTATTTTGTTAGATTGAATTCTCCTGTAAATTTAAGTTACATTGAATTATATTTTTGTACCTATGGTTTGCCTTTTATTTTGTTACAAAATTATGAATGAAACAAACTCTTATATGTACAACAAGAGAATTGCCCTAACATCACTCTAGGAGGTTTTATTTCAACCCAACTAAATGAAATTCTGTAGATATAATTTAAGGTTTTAACATTAAGCTTATTTATATCGGGTAAATCGTTAAGCTCAAAATGATGACACTCTCATTTGGACTCGGACTATCACAACAATCAAATATCTTAATATTAGTTTGTTATCTTAGTATTAGTTTGTTGCTATTTTAATTTATTGTCTTAGTAAGTTAGTTATGTTAGTGATTATCTTAGATAAAATTAGTTACTAGTTTCCTATTTCTATGCAAAGATTGGTAGAGTTTGTTACCAACTTACCTCTATATAATAGCATCTAAGTGAATGGAAATAGACACAATTGAATTCATAATAATATTCTTCTCTTAAATTCCCTCTTTGCACTTTGATTCTTAGCCATCGAATAACATTCATAAGTTGTTGTTCCTGGTGAGAGTTGTGATTATTATCGGACTAAACTCCCTAGTAATCCAAGTACCTTTTCTACCAATTCACTATAATTCTGTTTCACCGACATTAAAAGGCTACTTAAATTCCGTTATATTTTCAAACATTCTAAAATAGGAGGCGTTAAAAACATTCTATTTTCAACATTCATCTTAACAATTCATTCTGTTTGAATGAAATGGCACCACTTTGTGTGAAACTTGTTCTGGCGTGAGCGGAACTAGATGATTATGATGGCGAGGTTTGATGTAGTTACGGTGCTGATGAAGTTCAGGTATGATGGATTATGATGGAGAAAACACCTACAAAACACGCTATCACTTCAATGCTCAAGCCAATATGTAATCGAGAGGGAATGAAGTGAACACTGGTTCAAATTGTATACTTTGGCGCCAAAGCTTGCCTTTATATAGGGGGGAGACAATTATAACCATCTGTGGCAGCTAGTACGAGAGATGGTGAGAACCGTTGAGATGGATCTAACGGCCCCACAAGCATGTAAGGAGTGTATTTGCTGCGGGTAGTGTACAGTACTATGATGTCCTGTTATCGTTGGTGTATAGAAGATGTTCCCTTGAGAGAATAATATTAGGTTGGATATCAAATGCTTGAACTGCATATATTGGATTTTGGCCCGGTCAAGAACATAATTTACTTTCAAAAGTTATTCGGTGGCACACATCTTGCTGCACAAATTTAGTGAATTTTTGAAATGCATACATTCAGACAAATTGGGTGCAAAAAATCAATCATTGTGTCAAAGAATGCAATCCAACATATAAAGAGACTAAAATGAATTCATTGTGTCAAAACAGTAGCAATAAAAGTGATTAACGACCTACCAGAAGATAAAACTCAGTAGGTGTTAAAATTCATAAATTCATGCATACCGGAAGATATAATCTAGTAGATGTTAAAATTTATGCCTACCAGGCTACAAAGAGAAAGAATCTGGTGCGACGTGGTAAAATTTTCAAAATGCAAAAATAACAATTGAAGAATATTAGAACTTCACATTACCTATTCTTTTGGATAAAAAATATGAAGAAAGAGCATATTGATGATTTTGCTTTGGAAGGGGTTATGTAGGTTGATTGCTAAAGAATAAAGATGTGTTTTGTAGAAACTAGATTTGTCTTATGTATACAATTTTACCTAATTCTATCTCTCATTAGACATGAATCTTATGTAGTAAACAATTTCTAGGTACAAGTAGGTGTAAAAATAATCAGAAATTAGACGGTGGACATTTAAACTTACCGGATTTTAACTCTCAGTAGATATTTTAAGGGCAATTTTGAAATTTTGAGAGGCCTTAGAGCAATTAGGGGATGGGTGGGGGTGTGTGTGTTGAGGGGTGGGGTGGCGAAGAGCAATTCCCCCTAGATAAGATGACATGTCCAAGAATGGGGGGAGTTTGTTTTTCCCACCAAAAGCCAAACAGAACTCCACAACACTAAGATAACAATATCAACTCCATCAATGAGTGAGTGGTGGTAAGTTACAGCAATGTTGCATTCTCAGTGTAACCACCATCTTCTCTTCTCAAACTCAAACCACTTTCTTCCCATCCCCCCACTCTTACTTAACAAACCCCCCTCTCTTCTCCCTTTTCTCAAACCACCCACTTCTTCTTCTTCTTTCTCAATTTCAGCCATTCCTCCTTCTTCTTCATCATCATTCACATTTCTCGCTGATGTCATCAACACTATCATAACAGAATCAGATGGACCCATCGAAATTCCAAATTCTTCCCCTCCTTCTCTTTTCGACACCACCGACGACCCTTCTTTCATTCAAATCGCTTCTAGTGTTCTCCTCACCGGTTCCATCTCCATCCTCCTCTTCCGCTCTTTCCGCCGCCGAGCTAAACGTCTTAAAGAAACGGTGAGAATTCCCTTTTTCCATCACTCTTTCTTTCTTATCAACTTATTATTATTTTTCAATATGTATGTTATAATTGCCACAATTCACAGTTTCATACTTGTCAGATATAATTTTTACATTTCAATGTTTCTCTCAATTTTGTTAAAATTATGATTTTTTTTTTTAGGATTTAATTTGTATACACATACATCCAATGAAATAAGGGCATGTAGATGTTAGAATTGAGAGTTGGGTCTAAGTCAACTCTACAAAACCAACTTGTGTGGGGATTGCCGTATAAACTCATACAGAGGCCATCTCACATTTGATGGGGACTTTTTAACACACCCCCTCACGCCCAACATTATTGGGATTGATGCGCGGATATAAATAGTGGGTCGCCCAACGGATTTTGGAGAGGCTCTCATACCATCTTAGAATTGAGAGTTGAGCCTAATTCAACCCTACAAAACCGGCTTGTAAAGTAAGGATTGCCTCTTCTATATAAACTCATACACAGGCCAGGCCATCTCACATCCGATGTGAGACTTCTTAACAGTAGACATTCGAGTTGATAATTTAGGAACAAACTTATAAAAGCGGCATTATAATGTGATTTGATTGGATGCATGTGTAAAAATGTTATGTACAATTGTGATAATTCATGTTATGAACCATAGGAATGTAGTAATATATAGTTCCTACATTATTCTCAACCTATTAAGTTAATCTATGAACTATCACTCACTCTGGTCCTATTTTTAATGGAGAGACTAATTTGATATATTGCGAATAATTTAACGATTATTATATTTCTATAGTTCACAAACAAATAGGAGAAAGTGATATTTTAGGTGCCAAATTGAATGCTTACTCTTTTTACAATAGGGCAGCGACAATGATTGTGGCACAACGTAAGATTTTTTTATGTCTGTGCAACAACATTACGACTTTAATTGGGCAGCATCGGTTGTATTAGACTATTACGACTTTAGTTGGGCAGCATCGGTTGTATTAGACTATTACGACTTTAGTTGGGCAGCATCGGTTGTATTAGACTATAGTTTTCCTTCATATATCACAAGGATCATGATGCCAGCGCCACAATTTAAAATATTGCTGCCACCTCTTTGATTTCAATTTGTCTTAGGAAAATGTGCTTAGTTATAATTTTCACAAAAATGTAAGGCGATATGAGTTAAAAGCATGAATCTTTAGTGAGATTTGGATTTGGATTTGTTGCAGTGCTGTTCCTGTTCATGTTTATGTTTTAGTGTAATATTCCCTACTAAAGTTTTGTGTATTCATTGAAATGAATGAGTTTTTTGTGGTTTTAGCAATTCAGGTCTTCAGGAGAGAAGAAGTCAGTAAAGGAAGAAGCATTGGATACCCTGAAAGCTATGGGGACTGCTTCAATAGACACTGGTAAGGGTCCACCTTCACCGGTTCAAGCACTTCTCGGGGCAATATCAGCAGGGGTTATTTCTCTTATTTTGTATAAGTTTGCCACTATCATTGAGGCGGGTCTTAGCCGGCAAACAATTTCAGATGATTTCTCTGTATGTCTCATCTTCTCATGTCCTTTTATCTGTTTTTGTTCTTTTTGTTACACTGCATGTTATTTGGAATCAGATAAGCCTGTTTTTTTGTGATTAATTGAATCGAAGAGAAAGTCAATTGGAGTGTTGTTAAATAGCGGCTATAGCTTTGCAAAATTTGAACAAATAACTATTATTCTGCGATAAGCTATTTAGTACAAAATGTTACCGAATAGTTCCTATAGCCGGCTATAGCAATGTTGTGTAGCAGAATTTGAACAAACTGCTATTTTCTTTGATCTGCGATTGACAACACTGGTTGTTAATGTTAGGCTAAATTGGACAATTGGTCCCTTAACTATTTAATGTTACAAATTGGTCCCTTAACTTTAACTTTGTTTGCTATATTGGTCCTTTCCGTTAATTTTTTTCAAAAAAACGTTAACTTTGCTTGCGTGACTACTGATGTGACCACATAACACAATGAAATGGATGGTTTGTTGAAAAGAAAAACCTGTCAATAATCATTTTCTACAAGAACACTCATTTTTTAACAAGTTGAAAGGACTCATATGACAAACAAAATGAAAGTTAAGGGACCAATTTGTAACATTAATTAGTTCAGGGTCCAATATGAAACTAATAAATAAGTTAAGGGACCAATTATCTAATTTAGCCTTAATGTTATTTACTCTTCTTAATTGTATGTAATAATGACAATATTTTAATGGGGGTGTGATTCATCTCTTGAAAATTTGATGGTTACTAACCTTTTAAAATGATTCTGAACTTTTTTTTCTCTGGTGGCTAATCATTCTTCTTTTGGTTACAATTTTGAAATCGAGACTCCAAACGGTTACTGCAAAATGATGAAAACACTAAAAAATGTAGAATTTCAATTAAAGAAATAGTAGCTTCGGTAACATGTAACCAAGTAACGTGCATGTGCACCTGCTTTGATTGTTGTTGTATCCTTCAGGAAAAATGTCTTCAAATATATCTGGCTTTGTTATCGTTTTACCAATCAAGAACAGATCAAGCTCTTTGACCAGATATATTTGATGAAAATGTTTATCTTTGAACTGCCAATATTTCACCCTCTAGTAGTCTCATTGTTGCTTGATGTACCAACATGATCTGAAGTTTGCAACATTGTTTATATTGCATGGCTATTTAGTGTTGATTTGTATTAACACCGTCAGCCCTTTGAGTATTGACCACTAAATTGTGATAATCAAACTATTCATTTGCACCGAAGTTCAACCATTGGATATTAATTAATGAGGCAATCCATTCAATAGGTTGGAACTAGAGATTATGCTAATCATGTGAGTCTATTTGAATGTTTTGATTGTCAAAACTATACAAGTAGAAAGGGAAAAAAATATCTAAAATGTAAATACTATTCTTTTATTTGAATGCATTCTGGTTTCTGTGGAAATTCCAGTTTCCAATGCTTATAGCTGGAATATACCACAGTAGGGAAACTGTAAATATACAAATTTACTATTACTACTAAATTATTTGTTTGAAGTGAAATAAGCTTTTGCAAGTGTGCCTGTTATTATGTTAATCACAAGGTGTTGTATGTCTTTGTATGCATCTATATGCAAGACACTAATTTTTGCATTTAAGAGCACAATATCTTTTGCTAATATAGCCTATAATTGTGGTCAATTGATCGTACTTAGTACAAGGATACCAGTTTTGCGTTGCTCTGACAGTTATGTTTTGATTTTTGAATACTACAGAAGTAACCAGAAAGTGTAGATATTAAATGAGCAAAATAGTTAGGTTTAAATATAGTTATGGTCCCTCTATTTTGCCTCATTCACGATTTCGGTTTCCCTATCGCTAAATCCACAATTTTGGTCCCTTGGTTTTCAAAATGTTGGACTTTTTCTCCACTTATACATTTGGAGCTGAATCTGAATGATGTGGCAATTGAGTCAATAAAATTGTTTATTTTGTCGCGTTGATAGGACTAGTACAGAATCAATTTATTCAATTGATAGAAGAGAATAAGTATACAACAATTATTCATGTTCATGGTGCATTGGTACTCATTAGTTTTTCTTGCTTGCTCTATAATCTAACGGTATAATGGTATGCTTTTCAGGCCCGCCAGATAACAATCACCGTAAGGTAGCATCGATCGCTTATCTATCTGGGTCGTTACCATTCTTTCTTTTTTTTAAACACCTGATAATCATCTGACAATATTTTGCAGGACAATAATAAACGGTTTGACCTACCTTGCAACATTTATTTTTGGCTTGAATTCCGTTGGTCTTTTACTTTATTCTGGCCAGCTTGCCCTCAAATCCTTAACGGAAGATTCAACTGAAAAGGAAACCGAAAACAAAAGCGCTGATCAGTCTACTATATCAAATTTATCCGTTGAGACTCGTACAAACGACACTGAATTGAGCAGCAATAATGAAGAACAAAGTTCCAATAATGCACCGTAGTTATTACCGGAAGTATAGTGAAGTTGAAGTTGAGAAATAGGTTAGAAAATCTTGTCCACTTGTAGAATTGATAGAGAGCCTGTTTGAATAAACTTCACAAGAAGCACTTCTGAAAAAAGAAATATTCAAAAAATCTTATATTGAATTGAACGAGTGTTTTTCATATGATCTCTCATTTAACATTTTTTCAAACATGTATACAGTGTTTGTTAATTGCATATCACAAAAAAATAGTGTTTTGTTCAAATTTCGCTGTGCTACAACTCTATACCGTTGCTAGCAGTTTATTCAAATTTTGCTACGCCATAAAGATATAACACCACTATAGCAACTATTTGACAACACTACTTTTTAGATTCATAGAATGATTGATGTATTTGTTCCATCTTTAAGACCAAATACATTAATCATTCCATGAATCTAAAAACTAAAATTTTTCTTATATTAAGGACCGGAGGGAGTATTTTTTCTAAGTGAAAGATCATAAATTTATTTTAATTGAGATGCTCCTTTAAACTGAAAGCTAGTCAAAACAAGGTTGAAGTCCTTGATACTTTATACTCTTCCGCTGTTAGCAATAGTGTTGGTGGCAAGGGTTCTTAAATGCAGTCACACCAGTCTTACTGTTGAATCTTGTATATTAAGAAAGGTTTATAGTAGCTGTATCCTCATGTTTTCCCTTTTAACCTTTTGTTCTCTGCTTTAATATTGTAACATAAAAAAAGTTACATTTGAGATTTCTACTTCTGCATTCACACGTACACAGCCCTCACCAAATTCTTGTTTTACCATCATTGATATCTAAGGTGTTTACCCTTCTATCCTTTGCCAGTTTTAGTATTTTACTACTTTGAATGTGTAAGTAATAGTGCTACTTGGAACTTTAATTGTTCCTTGCAATGCAATTTTGCAGTATAATAATGACTCACACGAATGGAAGGCATGTTCTGATCCTAGCTTTTACTTGTATTGTATTGTGTTGTCATTATCAAACCAATAACCCCAACAGTATGGACTTTTTTCTTGAACTTGAAGATGCAATGACCTCAGTGATCTTAATCTTTTAAGAACATTGCCATTTTTATTTTTATTTTTGTCAAAAGTTTCCTCCACTAGATGTAATCATATTTGAGACATTGCCAGAGTACTAAACATGAACATATCTCTCATCTGAGATTCAAACTTTCATTTGCTACGTTGTAGGTCAGTGGGAGTCTAGCCCCTTTTGCTAGATTCAACTCTCGTTGACAACCATGTGTTTTATGTCATAGGTGGTGAAGATGTTGCAAATAACTTTTTTTATCGTTGAAGATGTTGCAACTTGCAAATACGTAGTGCATATTAGGGTTTTTCATACCAAAAAAATATATAATTTAAACATATGCAAAAGCAATGTGTCTGATGAATCATGAACAATGCAAATGTATTTCACCCTATATATAGGGGATATTTGGTTGAGACTCACCGTGATTTTTCAATCTCAACGCTCATCTAAACATGTGCATGAGCGCGCACGCGCACTCACATATATACAAGGGTGTAGAGAAAGGAAACACTTTATCCATCCCCATCATAACTAATTGGATATGGATGTGCGAACGTAATTATCATCTAAAAGTACACTTCATAACAACTTATACCATCGTGAAGTAGATTCCCGAAAACAAGTGAGATTTTAAGAAGCGAGGGGACAAAAGTAGCTTCGGTAGAGAAATCCTGTAAAATTATTTTTAATTAAGTAGTAAAAATTAAGTAAATGTAGAACAATGGGAGCTAAGTTATTAAGTGACAAGAATCAGAGGGTGTATGTAACAAGGTGAAAACAAAAACATTTTACAGTGTTTTTTCAATATTATGATCTTTACACTTTTATTGGTGGGTCAAAATATCTTAATATCTTATTGCAATTTAAATTTGCACATGGATGAATATGAAAATATTTTTCTTGATAGGATTATGTGTGGCCTCTATTGATTATTGATTCTGCAATCCATGTGCCATATGTCATTTTCATGGGAGCCAGAATGCCTATCCCTTATTCCCCACCACAGTCCATTCCATTTTTAATCTTCTCATCATAAAGTTTGCATAAAATGCACTTTTTCCTACCAACTTAATTGGTCTTTTCTCTGCTCATCCTTTTTCAAGTCAAGATTCCTTAATTAGTTCTACCTTTTCTTTCATCATACAGTATAATAAAGCAAATACTACTATTAGAAACTGCTTAATCAAGAAGTAATTTATCTTCCTCAAAAGCTTTAGTGCTAGTTGTCCCCACTAATCACCCATTTTAGTTTCAAATAGAGAATGTTAAAATACAAAAAATATATATTAGTGCAATTGTAAAAAGACTTGAACTTGTTAAATAAGTGGTTAGAGATTTGATTTTTACCTCTTGCATATGAAGAAATTTTTATTGGAAGAAAATATCTTACTTTGTATGTAGGCCAGGTTTTTCAACAAAGATTAATCATTATTAAATGACGATAAAAATTTCATACCTATAATAGTTTAAAAAAATTACTTAGATAAATCACATTAGGTGGTTTAGAGTTACGTTATTGGAGTTAGTCGTTAAGAAGTCTAAGATCGGATGTGAGTTTCAACGAACATGGATTTATAAGTAAGAGTTGATGACTTTGATACCACTGTTGGGTCATGAGAGGACAGTCAAGGTGTTAGAAATAATATAAAACCATGATGTAGCTCTATTATAACAGCTTAAGCTTTTAGGATAATCGGTTATTTGACATGGTATCAGAGCCTTTATGACTAAGTGGTCTAGAGTTCGATCCCCGCTCCCCTCACTTTATAATTAAAAAAAAAAAGTGGAATTTAAGCATACCATGATGTAGCTCTATCCTAACAGCTTAACCTTTTGGGATAATCGGTTATTTGACACAAGGGGATCATCCACGTTGGGCAATAAGCTCAGAGCAACATCATAAGTGAGTTAGACACCACATCTTAACCAAAACCTTAAGGCATTAGGTGTTGTGGGACTTCTTAATATTAGCATGTGCAATATCTTCTATATTTATACCTAAAAGCATGAATAAAAGTTGTTGGTGGTGGACCATTGATCGACAACTCCTAAAGGTGGAAGGTGTACCTGCAAACATTTCCACGATTAAGTATCGTCGTGGCTTGAGTTAGAATAGTGGATACATAAGACTATACCATTTGAGTTAGACTTTATAGTAAGGTAATTAGGGTTTTAGATTCTAGAGTCTTCGTTTTGTCCTCGTGAACAGGTGTGGAAAGATTGTCCAAATTCCTTCATCAAACGGTTATACCGAGGCTCTCAACCCTACTTCAGTGTATCTATGTGGTATGTTCATACTATAGTCCATCCAAACGCTAGTGACTAAGAGTGATTTGGTATAGTACATAAATGAACACTGACCTAGTCTCAAACAACATTGAATAAATAGAATAAAATTATTGAGCCAACAACGATTACTCCCTCCAGTCTTAAATATAAGAGAAAAATTACTTGTTAGATTCATTGAGAACCAGATACATTAAATTCTCAATAAAACTAAAAAGTACTAGATTTTCTCTAATATGGTTTTTCAAATTAATTTTTAACTCTGTGTGATTATTTAAATGTGATTATCAAAAGGAGAGGTACTAGTAAACATGATTTGATTTGTTTTCTTTTTGTCGTTGGCTTTGTCTTTTACCTATTGCAAAGAAAGAGAGAAAAAGGTTGCTAGGATAACCAAACTCTAGTAGTTTTTTGCAGCCTTGGGAATTGATTGTGCTACGGAGTTTATCATTGAGAATAGTGGAAACACATGCTTTGAAATTATGCAAATCGGTGACAAAATGAATGGGGAAAAGTAAAATCTTGCAATGAAAATTGAAGTAATCTCTAAACAAACACATTACTACAAATTTTAATATTTTACTCTTGATGTGGTTGCTTTAAAGGTTAAGTTGTTTTTCTTTAGCTAATTCATTCATCTCAAAGTCTTTCAAGATTATGAGTTCTTGAACCAAATGCTTCTTTGCTTTGTACTTGTCTAGTATTTAGTATAAAAAAATAAATTCTAGGCATATTGTTTGTGTAAAAAAAGAAAGAAGGTATATTGTACAATTGATATGTCTAAACTATATAATTGATGTATTTAAATTATATTATTATATATTATAGATCAGATATATCAATTATACAATAAATTTAAAAAGTAAAACTTTTTTCTATATAACAAGGACCGGAGGGAGTAAATCGAAAGGATCAGACATACTCCCTCCCTCCTTCCCAAAAAATTTATTACCTCCAATTATTTCACAATTATACATATTAATAGGATTGATAAATTTTGTTATTTTGTATACTCTCATTTATCCTTTTTTCTATAATACTCTTTTCTATTATTAAAACATATTCCAACGACGGTCAAACATTTCGAAGTTTTGAATACATGATCTTCAATTTGGAATATGTGTGAGAGCGATGTATAATAGTGCCTTTGTAAACAAAATTGAATCCACCCTCATCAATGTTAAAGCCACGAGTAACGATTTTAAGGTCAGAGAAGGACAAGAGGTAATGGTGATTGACTCGACACTGAGAGAAAAACTCGTGGAAGTTGAGCATGATAGAAAAGTCTCTTGAATCTGAGACGAATTTGGACTCACATGTATCTATTAGGAAAGTATAGAGAGCAAAAGGATCGAAAGCATCAACAACGACGTATTCCAGTGGCGGTAGACCAACGGTGGTCAATCGGCCAACAACACACTAAATTTGATATAAGTTTGAAAGTGGAGAGTAGATAATAGAAACATCTCGCATTAGTACAATATACTTGCAATTCGCACTAGTACAATACACTTGCAAAAAAAAATCTCGCATTGTACACGATATGACAAGATCGCGCACTCTAGAAGTCACCTATAATTAAATTACATTTTAGTCAGTAATTTCATTTATTATTTGACAGAAGGTTTATTTCATTTAAACCTAAACCATTAAATACACACAAGTACTAATAATCATTGACTAAAAAATTCCATAGTGTTTGGACCATTCTTTTACCTACATTTCAACTCTCCATTACCCTCCAAAATTCTAACCAACCTGTAATGACACATAAAAACTTTGATGTTGACTATGACATCACTACTAATTGAACATGGATAAACGACCATTGACCATGACACATTACTAAAAGTTAGAACATACAACCAAATATAACCACCATAACCAAATGCCCCCAACCCTACCAACTTGAAGTTTTTACCCTACAAAACCTACTTACACATTAAGCTCCAACCACTATCAATTAAAACCCATATGGAAACTATGTGTTTGTTCATATTCTACCCATTGATGGTAGAGATACCTACTTTCATTATCTTGTCCAATTATTCACTCTATTTGTAATAAATCAACAATTCTAAATTTATGATGTAAGTGAATGTTTGAAATCAATGAGTTTTACAAAATCCAAGTCACAATGTAACATAGTTTCGCTAACTTTCTCTAAAAGTGAATCGAATATAAAGTAATTTATATTTTAGTGCAAAAGTCGCACTTAAACTCAAATGTTACATATTCTAGCTTAAGTTACATATTCTAGCTTAATTTGAAATCAATTTTAAAGTCAAAATCAATTTTTATACAAAGTATCGGATTGGTAAATTTGTCAAACACTTTATTTTACTACTAACCGTTCAGCATAAGCTAGTTTTTCAGCTATCTATCAGCTTTTACCAAACATAGCCAAAGAGACTAAACATGTCAAAATCAAGTTAACATCCTCATAATTAATTTTAGCTACTCCAAAACAGAAAATCAAACAAACACAATGGCTCATACTAATGATGTCAAATTCATTATTCTAACCAATTCTACTTAATTATTCTAAACAGAAAAGTCTCATTTGAGTTCGTTTAAACTCAAATGTTACATATTCTAAATTAATTCTAAATCAATTCTAAATTCTAAATCAATTTTACACAAAGTGTCTATTTGGTAAATTTGTCAAACACTTTAGTTTTATTCTACTAATTTTTCAGCCATAAACTAACTTTTCAGCTATCATCTAACTTTATAACTATAGCTTAGTTTTATCAAACATAGCCAAAGAGACTAAACATGTCAAAATCAAGTTAACATCCTCATAATCAATTTTAGCTTCTACAAAACAGAAAATCAAACAAACCCAATGGCTCAAACTCATTATTCTAAACAATGCACTATCAAAACATGAAATTAAAAAGGAAAAATCAAAACACAAATTGCATAACTAAAGCTATTTATACAAAAGGAATAGTAAAATGACTATAATCAATCCTCTAAACTTACCAAAGCTGACCAAGGTTTAAGCAATAACAACAATGATAATCTACATTATAATAACAACAATTTAATTATTCTGTCAATTAAAAAAGAAAGATTTAAAAATAAGAACTAAAATCAAAACCCAACACCAGCCGGCGCGCCGACGCCAAGCGAAGCCGGAGGCTCAAGTTTCCGATTGTTCCAGAAACAAGCCTCCGGTGCAAGCTTAGTCGCCGACCTCATTGGCTCCGACTTACATCGCTTCAGAACAAACGGCTCATACCCATTACGAGATTTCGAACAACCCACCAACTTCTGCTCAATCAATGTCGCCATTGACATTCCAGCGCCATTTCCGGTCACCGGAAAAGAACACGAAGATCTCGGCGGCTGCATCAACGGCTGAACAGCTTTCACTTTCACCTTCGGCTTAGTACACGACGAAGAAGATGATGACTCCACTGTAACCTTTTTCTCCCCTCCGGCGACTTTTCCGACGGGTCTCTCCGGTAACCACCGTATAAAATCAGTGCTACATACCCATGTTTCTTTTGACACTTCCATTGATAGCTTTGGCTCACACATCATCAATAACAAGCATTCTGGTAATGTTTCTCTTCCTCTCTCTTCTTTCTTTGACCCATTTTCTCGCTCCGTTGACCCGATAAGACCAATTTCCGGGTCGGATCTTTGTTGGATCGGATCCTCTTCCTTCTCTGCACCAGTCACTTTCTCTTCTTCCTCCTCCACTGAAACTTTTTCTGCATTTTCTGGTTCTGTTTCTTGTTCTGAAGAAGCTAAGAATGTTTCAGGTGAAGTAGAAGAAGATGAAGAAGAATAAGAAGAAAGTTCTGAACTTTCTTTGTTTTCTTGTTTCTCTTCATGTTCTTCTTGATGGATTTCTTCTATTTCTTGTTTTTCAAGATCTGCATGAGATGAATCAAGTAAAACACATGTAAAGGTTTCATCTTTATCTTCATCAATGTCATCTTCATTTTTCTCTTCCTCTTCCTTGGTTATTTCTTCATCAACTTCTTGGTCTCTTTTGCTTTCAATTTCACAAATGCTATCTTCTTCTTGTAACATTGTTTCCACTACTTCAACCAATTGTTGTGGTTCTTCTTCTTCAACTTGTTCCATTTCAATGTTTTCTCCTTTATAGTAACCTTGTTCTTCTTGTTGTTCTTGTTCTTGTTCATCATCTTCATCTTCACTAGATTCTTCTAGTTCTTGAACTTCATTGTGATGTTCTTGTTGTTGTTGTTGTTGATGATGATCTTGTTCTTGTTCTTTGTGAATAGGTGATTCCCAAAAACGATTAGCCAAAGCAGCCATTTTGACAGGATCAGATCTACACCTCATCAACAAAAGAGCATTCTTTGGTGGAACACAAATGCTAACTCTACCTTTCTCTTCAACTTCTTCTTCTTCACCACCTTGAAACTCTTCTTGTTGTATCTTTTCATCAACCAAATCAATATCAAGATCTTCAAAAATATGTCTCCTTTGACTATAACTCCTTTCACCTTTCTCTCTTCCATCATCACCAACATCCTCATCATCCATTTCCATCTCCATCTCCATCTCCTCATGATGTTCCATCATAACCTCAATCTCTCTCCCTTTACCATCATAAGCAACTAACCATCTTGCAAATGCAGCTCCACATGAACCTTCTCTACCATGTCCACCACCAGATCTTTCTCTTTCTCTTTCTAAACTACTACTACCCTTTTCATCTTTCTCTCTTTCATTTGACATACAAGAAGACCTACAAGGAAAAAAACAACTAAACTCTCTTAAAGCTTCACATATTGTTAAAGGCAAATGAACCCATCTTTGATTCCTATGTTTCAAACATTCTTGTTGCAAATTTTGATGATTCTGATACAAACTTTGACTATTCTGTCTAGTTAGATCTGGATTATTTTCACCTCTTCTAAAACTAGCTTCACCTCTTCTCTTTGATCTTGACCTCATTTTCTTCCCTTGTTTCTTTGTCTTAACTCTAACTTGTCCAATGCAAGTTACTTTAGGAGATGAAGGTTCTGGATTCTCAAAACCACATCCTCTTTTCTTTCCACCAGTTGGAAACATAGGTGAAGCTTGACCACCTTTCATGCTACCATTACTCTTTAATCTTCTGCTTAAAGAAGATGAAAGTGATATCTGTGGTTGGTCTCTACTACGGCTTGGACTTAAGATTGATTTTGATGAGAGTTTCATTGATGAAGATGATAAACGTGATGTGAAACAAACAAAGAGTTCACTTTTGCTACTGTTGTTATTTGTTGTACGATGATGTTTTTCTGTTTCCATTAAGTAAATGTTTTAGAGTTGCCAAGACATGGCTATTGAGTGAGAAAATGAGATTATTTTAGGGAATGGAAAGAAATGAAGGGTCTTTGATTGACTTGTAGGGTGGGGGGTGGTGTTTGCAAAGAGGTGGTGTAGATTGCAAGGTGAGTATAGTGTGTGTGAGTGAAAGATGATAAAAGAAAGGGGAAAAGGGTGTTTATTGGATATGGAAGGTGACGAAATGCTTGTTTGTCTTTAGCAAAATCTAACCTAGTGGCTGTAGGGTACTAGGGTCTTGTTGTCAATTGCTTGCTGTTTTTCTTCATATGACCAAATTGCCCTTCACTTCATGTGCAACTCCTTCATAGTAAGTTTTTTTAAGGGAGGAATATGTTTTTCTTCCTATAGTTTCGCAGAATTTCGTTTTTAGTCCCTAAAATTTTTTTCACACTTTTTAGTCTCTGAAGTTTTGTCAGTCAGTGTTTTTAGTCCCTACTTTTAATCAAACTCTTGTATAGTTTCACATTTTGTAACGGTTATTGTATTCATGTTTATAATATTATAAGAATATCTCCGATAAAAATTTAGAATTTTTTAACATAAGATGAATTATTTATGTCCCAAAAACTAAAAAATTCATATTTAATTCATCTCTTGTTAAAAAAAATTTAAACTTTTGTAAGAGAGATTCATATAATGTATTAAACATAACTGCAGAAAATAATTTAAAATTTTGAATGATATGCACGAGTTGATTGAAAAGTAGGGACTAAAAACACTTATTGATAAAACTTCAGGGACTAAAAAGTGTGAAAAAAATCTTCAAGGACTAAAAACAAAATTCCGCGAAACTAGAGGGACCAAAAACATATTTAACCCTTTTTTTAATTACGTTTTTGTTTTGTACAAATTTTTTTCTTAAGAGAAAAGATATTTTGATGATGTGGTCGTTAACTGCATACGTGTCATGTCACATGAGGGGAGTAATTAATCAGGATACACGTTATATGAGGGTAATTGACTAAAATTTGCAAAATTAGGGGGTTAATTGACTGAAATTAGGGCAATTAGCCCCCTGGTTTTGCAAATTCTAGTCAATTATCCATGTGGCGTGTATCCTAATCAATTACTCATGTGACGTGACACCACATTGGCAGGTGTCACGTATGCCATTAACCGTCACATCATCAAAATAGGCAAGGTAAATGAAGCAGGATGCAATTTGATTGACGTTTTATAATTTCAATGGGGTATTTGCCTATTTCCAAATTTCATGAGAGTATTTGACAAATTTCGAAATTTTAGTGGGTATTTGACATTTCACTTGATATTTGTCTGATCAATTTGAGATAATTTTAGGGACAATTTTCTTTCATATTTCTATTGTGTTTTTTAATTTCTTTTGTTACAGATTTCTACGTCTAAGAAAAGTTTTATGGATTCAACTTGGAGTTCCACTTCCAAAGTCATGAATTCAGTGTGGATGCTTATATAGAATTGGACAGTCTTCCTATTTGAATCATGGTTTTGAGATGCAATTAAGTTCAACTTCAATCCATATCAATTGGTATCATAGTGGATTTGACCTTACGCCGGTTGTTCAGGGGACGAATCTGTTACCAATTTTCATCTGCAAGAAGACTTCATCAATCCAACTTGGAGTCTCACATCGAAAGTCATGAACCCAGTGTGAGTGTTTATATAGGATTAAACAATCCTCCCTTTTAAATTATTATGGTTTTTGAAGTTAAGTGAAGTTCAATCCGTATCGATTTAAATAAAATTCTAGTTAAACCAGTTTTGTATATTTTTAACCTGAAAGATGAAATTTGCATATAAAATGTCATGGAGTAAGAGATGTTAGTACTAACATCTTATGTTATTAGTAGGGATATTTGAGATAGTGTGATAAGTAATATCACCATTCATATTAACTCACTCATGAGATGGAGATGGAGATGGAGTTGGGGGTTTGAATGCTATTGCTTGTTATTGAAGTACTCAAGTCTCAAGGTTCTTCTTTGTGTTCAACAACAGAAAAGGGAAAAATGATATGCGTGCACGAGACTTTTGACAGATCAACAACTACTTTGGTAATGACAGAAAAGAGTGGAAAAAGATGAAAAAGTATAGAAAAGGAAAGTTTGGGTGGAATTTTTTTTTTGAGTTGGAGACCCAATATGAATGAGATGTGTTATGTGTACACAGTATACCTACAACTACAAGACATATAAAAGGGTCATTTTGGAAAGTATTATCCAAAATTTAAAATGAATTTATATAGTAGTTAAAATCAATATTGGTATTTGAGATAAATAAAATTGTCTTAAATATATCCTCGTGAATTTAGTTTATTTGATAGAGATATCACACTATATGTGCAGAAATCCAGGTTTAAACTCGGGACACTCCACTTATTTACCTTTAAGGTGAACTTTTCACCCACTAGACTATTTGACCCAAAAAAAATTGTCTTGAATATTTTTATTAATATGATGTGATTTTGTAACTATTGATTGTGCTCTCCATTCTATAAAACTATAGTTTCTTCTCAAACTAACAAAGATACTTACTAACTAAAAGTGCTAAAATCTTAACTAATATAACAAGGTTTTTGAAAACAAAATCTTACCTTACCTAACAAAATTTGGCAAAATTAGTTAGTTGTCTACTCTGCAACGGTGAAAGTGTGTTTGGTTGAGAGAGAAAAAAAAATATGTAAAAAGAGTGTAAGATGAAAATATATAACAAATAAAGTAGATTCAATATAATATGTGATTTATAAAAAATGAGAGAGAGAAAATAAAAAGTGAGGAGAGAAATGATATTTTTGATTTGGTTGTTATTTTGTTTATAATCGAATTATGTTTGTTTATGTACTTTGAACTCTTGTAATTTGTCATTCTAAACACATCTAGTGTATTTTTATTTCATTTTCTTTAGTTTTTTCACTAAAAAAATATGGTATTTTTGAATTGACAAAAATATCACCTACCGGCAAAATATGAATAATAATACTTCCTCTGTTTCAAAATAACTGACATAGTTGACCACCTTCATGTTTGTCAATGTACAACTTTGATCGTTATTATCTTAAATTATCTATTATTAAAAATTATATATTTTGAAAATACTCATCGAGACAAATCAAACAACATCTCATATGCATATATTTGCATGTACATATATAAGTAGAAAAATATAATTAAAGTAGATCCTATGAATAATACACCAAGTTAAATTTAGGTTAGTTATTTTGGAACGGGATGGAGTATGTCATTGTTTTGTGGATGCATGGTACAGAAAACAGTTACATGTGATTTTTTTTTCTCACAAAAGTTACATGTGATTCTTGTAAGCTATAGTTTTCAAATAATTTTTTTTTATTTGAGATCAAAACTAACATAATTAGAAACATTTTTGAGCGTATGATTGTTAACATAAATTTATAAGTAGAGGTAATATTTATCTTATAAGTTGATTTCGTAGGTTGAGTTATGTCAAATTTCTAATTACAAGTATCAAAGCCTTTAAAATCTATTTGGCCGCCTTCTACATATCATGTTTGCGCCATCAAGTCACCCACTTCAATTTAGTTTGATATGGTTTCATTGCTTTGATCATTCGTTGCTTTACTCCTTCTTTGGTTGCTCCTCTTCTTACATCATTCATCAACATTTTGCTTTTTTTTATTACTCACATTACTTTTAATAAAAAAAATGGTTTTAATTTGGCTTTGGGATATTTTATTTATATTACTTTAACAAAATCCATGACATGTACAAACATTAATATCTGATGTTTCAATAGAATCGTACTAAAAATAATAATTTAACATTGTACTTATCTACTAAAGTATTCCATTGTAAACTAAAACAAGACAAAGTATAATAGTAGTGACAATCAAACTACATATAATACATACATGTCTTTTAAATTTTACCTTTATTTCATATAGGTCCTTAAGTTTTTTAAATATTAGATAGGTCATTTAAGTTTTATGTTTGTATCAGATAAGTCCTTTAAGTTTTTTAAGTATCAGATAGATCCTTTAAGTTTTAAGTTTGTGACCTATTTTATACAAACTTAAAACTTAAATGATCTATCTGATCCAAACGTAAAACTTAAAGGATTTATATAATACTTAAAAACTTAAAAGACCTATATAATACAAACATAAAACTTAAAGAACGTATAGATGCATTTTGCCTTAAAACCTAAGATAAAGAGAATAAAAGGACAAACACATAAAATTATCAACTCAGCTTAGTCCAAATTTATTTACAAATGAGAAAAAACAATCATTCAATCTACTATCAATTAGTCTTTACAAAAGATACAAAAGAAAATCTTATTTTCTACCATTTCCCTCAACTCCAATGATAATCACTCAAGATAAACTTTAGATTATTTCTCTAATGAATCATCACTATTTAAGATGTTTAAAGTATGTTTTACAACACTAGAATCTCACTAAAAAACACTCACTCTTATCTTTGAGTTTTCTAAAAATTCCTAATGTTTGGTAATGTATGCAACTATAGTGACTCGTCTTTTGAGTCTTGTGGAACTTAAATAGATGATAAATTTTCTCTAAAAAATTTAACATTACTATATGCCCAAATCAATGATCGAGGTCTTGGTTAAGGTAGAAAAATTTTCATCGTTTCATCTAAATACTTTTAGGTTTAGATGTAAATTTAGTCTTCAAATATATTCTTTATTTGTTAACTAGTACATAAGATTATTATTAAATAAGATATATTATTAACGTATTTACAATTTCAATACATTCAAAAATCAATAGAATAACAAATTATACTTTCATGAATCAAATTGATAATTGTCCCTAATTAAAAAAGTGAGTTCTTTTTTTCACTTTGATGGAAAACAAAGTGGCATTTTGGAAATAAAAATGGAAAAATAAGGTGGTTTTGATTAGGTGCCACATGGGAAGTAGAAAAATGCATAGATCATAGGGATGACAATAGGTAGGGTATGGGTAGGGTACTATAATACTCATCCTCATACCCGCGGTTTTAAAAAATATTCGCATCTATTCTCATACCCGCGTGGGTAACAATCTTTGTATCCGTACCCATATCCTATGGGTACCTAAGTACCCATACCTGTATCTGTTACCCGCATTTTCGCTAAAAATAAATCGATTGATTATAAAATATCATATCATTTTAACAAAAATTTAAAAATTTCAAAGTTTTAATGTTGAACCATGAAAATTATAAACAAAATTATTACTAACTCCATGTTAAAGTTCGTATCTCTGTTGACATATTCACATTGTGTTTGTATTATGTTATAAATAAACGTTTTTATTAAAAATGTGTAATAGTTTAATAGTGTTGTATTTTTTAAAATTGATATACATATATTATTTTATAATAATATAAATAAAATAAATAGATATATATCATATGAGTATGGGGCGAGATGGGTACTAAGATATCTGTACCCTCACCCATACCTGTTCATTTTTGCAGGTAATTATCCATACATGTGCCCGTACCTAAAATGCGGATTTTTACCCTACTCATTGTGGGTATTTTTTGCGGGTGCCCAAAGTATATGGGTCAAATTGACATCCCTAATAGATTAATAGGATATGGACTAGGTGTAAATACAAACAATGGGTAAGGTGCACCTCACGTGACCACACTTTAAAATCCTTGCAAATTCATATCATGCCTATTGCCTTCAACAATCATGTTAGTCTATCTCTCTAATCATGCACATAACATCGTTTTCCTTTCACCCACGCGCCTTACTTTTTTCATTTTTAAAGACTAAGTGGTCTAGAGTTCGATCTCCGCTCCCCTCACTTTCTAATTAAAAGTGGAATTTAAGCATATGGTAGGTGGACCAATGCATTATCCACGCTTCAAGACCAAGTGGACTCTTGCGTGAGGGGGCGTGTTAGAAATAATATAAAATCATTGATGTAGCCTTTCCTAACAGCTTAAGCTTTTGGGATAATCGGTTATTTGACATCTTCATTTTATAAATTAATTAAAGTTAAAGCAAAATTTAAGATTCAAGGAGTAGTATTTACATACAATCAAAGAAAAAATAACCAATAGTTAGTTGATCCAATGTTGATTAGCACTGGACTTTGTTGGAACGATTACGGTTCGATTTCTACAACTACGATCGAGAAAGAACTAAAATAATTTAATGCTAGAACTAACCTCTGAACTAGAATAGATGGTCTAATAGGGCGGATATTGATGATGAAAAAAAAAAGTATTTATATATTATGTATCAATAATGTTTTAACATTGATGGTGAAAGCTCAACTCATATTTTTATTTTCAGGTATGAATCTACTATATAGTTGTCCACTATTTTTCTTCATTACTTTTAGGCATTCATTTGATGTGATCGTAAGGGATTTGGATCCTCTCCAATTTTTTCTCTTCAGTTTCCTCTCCAATTATTTTTATGTGTCTTTCTCTCTTATAATTTCTTCTCACTCATCATCACTTGTTTATTTTTTATTATTAATTTCTCTCTCTTTGCTCTCACAAAAAGAAAAATTGAAGAGAAAAAATTAGAGAGGAACCGTAGGGGAGAGGAGACAAAGAATTTGGCATCACAATGTTTCAATTGGAATAATGTCTTGACGAGATAACATGAATCTACCAATAAAAAAAGGGAAAAGTATAGAAGAATCAACAAGGGACCACGAAAAAAATAGTAACACATGAAAAGCGTGCATGCACGCGCATGAAAAGGAGAGTTGCCACAAGATTTTAAAAGAAGCATAACGTTTCTTTTTCCTTAGAACTATGCTGTTCACTATGCTCCCCATGTATATCATAGAATAATAAAGAATAGTAAATTGTTAAAAACTCTCCTCAAATTTTAAATTCGTCAAATACCTTTTTGAAATTTAGAAATAGACAAATATCTTATAAAATTGTAAAATGTCAATCAAATTATCACTTACTCCGTTTACTACGTCTATTTTAATGAGGAAAAGAGAAGAAAGGATGAATGAGACAATAATTGATAAAAAATATAATGTTGATAAGTGTTTCTTGTCATGAATTTGATGACTCAGATTGGTCTATTGGGTGATTAGAACCTCTTGATTCTGATTTTGAAAGAAATTATAATGATGATGATGATGATTGTAATGATGATAGTTTTGTTATTTTGGTTCCTTGTTATTCACCTGGTTGCAAAGAGGTTGAAGCTTTAAACAATGTGCTTATGAAGGCTCAAAATAGACGAAGTAAACGGAACAAAGGACAATTTGATTGACATTTTACAATTTCAGAGGAGTTGCTATTTCCAAATTTCAAGGGAGTATTTGACGAATTCTAAAATTTCAGGGGATATTGACATTTCACTCAATAATAAAAGTTGGCTTTGTAAAAATAAAATAGGATAATAAAAATTATTTTGATAATTAATAATAAAAATGTTAATTAGTGCTCCCGGTAGGTCAGCACATTAAAATTTATGTAATTAATATTTATAAAATATAAAAAAAATTCAGTACAAAATTTACTCTTTTTCTATATCCTTAACTGATATAATATATGTCTTATGAAATAATGTCATATCAAATTAGATTGACTATTAAAATTAACCTTCTACAATTTTTTGAAACTAAATTATGTTTTTAACTAATTGAAGATGTAATTTATTCCTAAATAAAAATAATACGAATTAATTTAAACATGAATTTGACTAATTGTATTATTTATATATTTTGTTTTAACTGTAATTTTTTCTATTAAATAAAACAAAAATATTAATATATAAAATATTATTGGATTTATTTCAATAAATATTTTTAAAATATTATCTTTTTTATAATTTTTACTAATAAATACTCTCTCCATCCCATTTTATAAGAGCTATTTTGACTAAATGACACTATTTATTTATTTTGTTTTGACCAATTTTTTTAACAATATATAGATATAAATATTATCATATAAGATTTTGTTTCATTTGTTTTGATGAGTATTTTCAAAATATCAAGTTTTTATAATTTGTACTAATAAAGAATTAAAGATATTAGTGATCAAAATTGTGCGTTGGCATACGTACAGTAGTCAAACTAGGTCTTATATTTTGGGACGGAAGGGATAATTAAATATATTAATAGTTAAATTTTATATTCCAATAACACACCGTAGATAAATTAAAAGAGTTAATTGAATCAATTATTTTGATACAAAGAGTATACTAGAATATATTCAACATTTTTAATCATTTGTACTATGTTTACTCCAAAAATCATCAACACTTGTCTTTTTAGAAAATCATTGTAAAACAAGATCATTAATTAAACGATGGTGGCCACATATTAGTAACCAACCCTATAACCATCTCATTTGAAGTCACATGCACAAAGAAAATGCATTTAATACTAGTAATATGGGTTGGACATGGTGTGGTCCAGCTTCATGAAGAGCTCACTCAATAGAAATACTACAAACACAACAGATCCTATCCTAAATCCTAATCCTATGATCCTAACTCCAAAGTTGAATGATAACCAATAATAAGTGGGTCAAGGTTACTTCAAAAGAAGGGTTTTGACCAGCATTAACACCACTACTTGACAAAACTGCTATTACTAATAAAAGTGCATTATGCAAACAACATCTATGAAAAGCAGATTGTGTTAAATAAGAGAGCCGACTCAAGGGTCAAGCTCAAGCTGCACAAACTAGGACTTTAAGCTTTAGACCATCTACAATGGTTTTATCATTGAACATCATTCAACACTCACTTTTTTCACTCCATATCATTTTCTCTTTCTTCCACCTAATCATTCAATACACATTCAACTTTTACCCTTTCCAATGGTTTTTCTATTCGACACCTTACCCCACCACTTTCTATTTCATATTCTTATTTAAATTTAAATTTTTGTTTTTATGATTAAATAAAATTATAATTATCGATTAAAATTATACGCTTAACAAAATTTATTTAAATAATTTTTTTTTATTTTCTTAATTTAAAATGCAATACACTTAGAAGAATTATTGAGATCCATTTCACTAAAAAAAAATATTAAAACTTCAAAAGAAAGACTAATTAGAAAGATAATAATAGATTAAGATAGTGAAAAACTTGGTTTTTTTTTTCTGTGTCCAAATGAAATGAACCAAGCCTCTATTTATAGAGAAAAAAAATCAAGAATTTTGATAAAAAAAATAAAAAATTAATTTGCAATGATGGAACACATAAATCTCGTTCCATTGTTACCACTCTATTGTTTGGGAAGTAAATGGAATGGAAAACTTATAACATTCTTATTCCAATTTTACCCTTATTTTAAAACATTAAATTATAGGCAACAACTCCAATTCACTCAAATTAAACCAATGAAAAAGACTCAAATACTAAAAACACATAATATATGAGCATTATAATCACACCACCGCAATCAATTAACAAAGACAAATATCCAAGAAGAGGCTCCACCACAATATTGAATATCAATTTGAATTATTTTCTTACTTATAAGAGTTTCTCAATTGACATAAAGCTAATGTTTTATAAGCTTTTCTTTGTTTATGGAGAATTAAACGAAACTGTTTCTTGATGATGTGTGTAAAATGGTCCTTGACTTCATTCATGCTAACATACTTAATCATAGAATTAGAAAAACTGAAACTTGCATATACACAATAAATGGAAAATGCATCAGAACCGATGTTGCATGCCAATTTTTCTTTTAAAGTAAACAAGAACAATCTATTTTTATTTTTTGCGCAAATAACTGATCAATAAAAAATGGCATACATTGTTGGACAATGAAAAATTAGAAATAAGCACAAAAAGAAGAAGTGAGGTAGAGAGTTTTGTGAAGAAGAAAAAGTAATGTAGAGAGTTTCTCGTGTGAAATATATGAGTATCTGAGAAGAAGAAAAACGAAATAAAACAAGGTAAAAGAGTAATATTAAAAATAATAAAGTTTCATTGTGTTGGATATACTCCAAATTGGGTGAATGAAAAATTGAAGAATTGGGTGGTATAAAACGAAATTGGTTCAATTGGATTCCATTCCATTAGCATTTTGCAAATTACAAATCTAAACAATGAAATTTTATTATTTAGTTCTCCATTTCATTCCATTACATATCACCAATCCAAATATAGCCTAAATTAACTTTTGAATAGATTTGTCTATTATTGACTTTTCATCTAACCCTTCAAAATAATACTGTAATATGTTAATAATAAATGTACAAATTTATCTAATAATTTTTTTTTTGTTAGAAATTATCTAATAATTTTATAAAAAAAAAACAGTATCTAATAATTTACATTTGAACATATATTTGGAAGAATTTTTTTTTTTTTAAAAAAAGGCTTATTTTTTGGGACTTTTCTGCATGAGGCCCGGCTTTCAGTTAAGAAAAATGCTCTTTAGGCCCCCTTGTTTGCTCTTTGGCCCCCCAAAAAACCAAAATTACCCTCGAATTTGCTTTCAGTTTGGTTTGGAATTTAGCTTTGGAAATGCGTTTAGCTTCGGATCCTACAATTCCAAATGGTCTTATTTTTCTCCCTTTTAACCAGTGCAATTACATAACATATAGAACGATCCACCATACCATATTGCTTCCTGAAACAGAAAATATGAACCATAATTTGTGTAGATTCAAAGTAACTAGAATTTGGTCGCTTTCGTTTTGCTTCCTGAAATAGACCGGCACTTTGCTTCCTGAGATATTATATGCAATTTTTCAATCCCGAAATGAACATTTTTCTATCACAATTCGGAATTTGCGGTCCGAAATGGTCACTTTATATGCAATTTTGCAGTTTTGGTCACTTTACCTCTGTGTTGCGCTGTGGTGGTTGCTGCCCTGTGTGGTTTGTTGGTGTTGTTGGCCTTTGTTTCTTGGCTTTTAGTTTCCTGTTAGTGTTTTGGCGCTTTGTTTTAGATCCTATTTGTATCTATCTCCCAACAAACATGCCTTTGTTTTAGTAGCTTTATTATTTGTGGTCAATTGATGATGTTTATATCCAGTTGCAATCAATTTTTATACACAAAAGTTCATTTCGGAACATGCAAACCGAAATTAATCAATTTTGGAATCTATGATCCAAAATATTGTGAGGGGCAATTTCGTCAGATTGGGGGGCTTGTGAGTAACATAAGGGGGCCTAAAGAGCAATTTTCTTCGGTTAAAGCCAACATCAAAAAGTGGTATATGACGCTTTTTTTAAGGTACTATACTTTGAAAACAAAAAGGTGATAACTATGTAGTTGATTATTGGAATACAATACAAGAGGGAAAATAAAAGTGTGGTACCCCTAAATTGATGTTATAAATTGAGAATTACTTTTGTCACCCTACCGGTTACTCGCGCCCCCTACGAATTTCTCTTTTTACTTTTCCGCTACTTAAGTAGTAGACGTTATATTTTAGAAATTCTGCAAACATTATAAATGTAGGATGTTTTGGAGGGTATCCGCTACTTAAGTAAAGGACGGAGGTATTTTGATAAATTTGTAGGGCGTGCCCCAGAATCAGTACGGTGGTAAAATGAGATCTCTTACAAATTATGTACAAAATTATCAAGTTGTACATTCATCCCACCCAGTTGGTTTGGTGACCACTGGTAGGCCTAGTCCATGTACAGCCCATGTTGGATTCTGCCCCACCGGACCATTTAGAAGGTCTTTTTTTATTTTTTTAGTTTGAATACTTTGAATAGCTGGAAAACAAAAATTCTCTACTATATATATCATTTATCATTTAGTATTTACCTCTATTAAATATCTTATCAAATAGAACGATTTTAGATTTAAGAAGGTATATAATGAAATCTTTTGATTGTTTGTTGCTATAGAAATGATGGGCACAACAAATCGGAGATTTTCTTCTTGCACCCCACTATTTCTTACGTGTCCTGCAAAATGATCAAAATACTCCCTTGCTATTTAGTAGCGAATTTAGTTCGCTGGTTACCAATCACGCCCCCCCCCCCCCCCCCCCAGAAAAAAAAAACACATTGGTTTGAAAAACTACCGTTTGTTATGTATGTAGCAAACTCTCTTCACCCAATTTGCATTCTAAGTAACGAAACATGATTGTACGCAAATAGGTGGTATGCGTTCCACCGGACAATATGTGTGGTATAAAATGCACATTTATCAAGTTCGAAAGAACACTCGCCTAGCTGTCATCTACTACAACAACGGAAAATCAAATCTTTTCAAGATCCACATTGATGTTACATTTGCTGATCTGAAACACTAGCTGGACTAACTCAATGGTCGTCTCTGAAGTGGAAGAAATAGTCACAAGAAAGGGGGGGTTTGAATTGTGACCCTTTTAAAATTTAATCCTGCACTCTACAAAATAGATCTCAAGTGTATACTTGGATAAATGTTAGTGAATTATAGAAGAGCTTGTTCTGAGAATGTTCTCTGCTATAAACCAGATTGGTAGTTATATCAAGTATTCAAAATATAGTGCAGACTGGAGAACGTTCTCCCAACACTCTCTGACAGTAAACATAAACGATAACTTGTGATTTGTGTGCTCTGTGTATGCGTAAATTAAATAAGAGTAAAGGGAAGAGAAACCACACAAATAATTTATCCTGGTTCACCCAAAACCTTGGGCTAGTCCAGTCCCCACGCGCCTGTGAGATTGTCCACTAAGAGATACTAATGATTTCAAGTTACACTTCCTTTTGATCTAGATCCAAGACCAAAAATCTTCTAAGCCCTACAAGCTTAATCTACCTAAGTCACACTGACTATGAAGGTGTCACTCAATTAGTAGTTACGTACTAACTTGAGCCAAGGTTTGAATTGTGACCCTTTTAAAATTTAATCCTGCACTCTACAAAATAGATCTCAAGTGTATACTTGGATAAATGTTAGTGAATTATATAAGAGCTTGTTCTGAGAATGTTCTCTGCTATAAACCAGATTGGTAGTTATATCAAGTATTCAAAATATAGTGCAGACTGGAGAACGTTCTCCCAACACCCTCTGACAGTAAATATAAACGATAACTTGTGATTTGTGTGCTCTGTGTATGCGTAAATTAAATAAGAGTAAAGGGAAGAGAAACCACACAAATAATTTATCTTGGTTCACCCAAAACCTTGGGCTAGTCCAGTCCCCACGCGCCTGTGAGATTGTCCACTAAGAGATGCTAATGATTTCAAGTTACACTTCCTTTTGATCTAGATCCAAGACCAAAAATCTTCTAAGCCCTACAAGCTTAATCTACCTAAGTCACACTGACTATGAAGGTGTCACTCAATTAGTAGTTACGTACTAACTTGAGCCAAAGTTACAATGATGGAAGATTGGTTATCAAAGCCTATTCACTCAATACAATTTTGAGAAGCTTTGAAAATGGATGAAAACTCTCAACACACTCAATGGATATTCTGATCCTAGATATTGATATCACAGATTTGAATAAGAGAGGTAAAATAAAGAGACAAAGATACAACCACTTAAAAAGTGGGTTATGTGAAAAGTGGTCTCTTGATATATTTGCTTGTAGAAACTCAAAGGGTTGTTTGAGAAGCAAATAGAAAACACTCAGTAAACTCAGAGGTATGATGAGAATGAAAATCTTGAGTGTGAGTGATAAAAGAAGAGTTCCATGACTTGTAGAGAAAAACAAGTGATTGATGATTTGTAGCTTGAACTCTTCCTCTTCAATGTTGCCAAAGACCTCTATTTATAGTTGAAGCTGGTCCTCAGTTCCTTGGCCACGAAGTATATCAGTTTGAATCAGAAACTAGCTGTTATAACACTTTAAATGACAGCTCATGACAGTTGTTGAAGGATAAGTATGCTGTCAGAACGTTCTGAGATTGATCTCCAGGGTGTTCTTCAACTTCTATGATAAAGGAGCGTGTATGATTAGCTTGCAGTGAGTTGTAAATGGTCCTTTCTTGCTTTTTCACCAAGTATATCCGTTGAGGTTTGAAACCAACGGCTAATTGCTTTGTATTTGACAACTCATGAGCTTTTGTGAAGAAACTTTAACTTTCTGATTGGTCTGAGAACGTTCTCCAGAAGTTCTTCAGCTTTCTTCAACAAAGAAGTACAAATAATGTGCTTGCAATGAGCTGTAGATAGTTGTCTGATACTTAGTTAACAAGTAAATCCGTTGAGCAACTTTTAAGTACGTTTTGAACAGCTGTGAATGAGCTAGCATCTTTCCAAACAAGTACATTCTATTTCCAGCATTGGTCTGAGATCGATCTCCAGGAACTGTGTATGACTGAATTTCTTCCCTTTGATGCAAAGAAGCTAGAGCAAGTAAAAGCCAGTTGTTATGGATAGGATCAGCAGCTGGAAGTTGTACTTGATGTTCCAAGATGTCCTTGTTGCAAGTACAAGTGTCATAGAGAAAGAGAAACAACATTGGAGAATGTTCTTTCTTTATTCATTGCAAGTACAAGTCAAAGTATAGACGTGTAGTGCTGTCTATTTCTCAATGGTTCATGAATAATCAGTCCAAGTAATATGTGGGAATGTTCTTTGGATATTTGATCATGTGCAAATGCTTAATCCTTGAACTTGGCAAATGTGGTAACTACACTAGTCATCCAAATATTCCATGCCTTAAATGTTCTTCAATAACTGTAGAGATCTTGTGAGTTAAGCCCAAGAGAAAAGTGATCATTTGTCTTGTACATGGTTGACTTATCCATAAGTCCTTTTGCCTTGATTGTGTGAAAATGATGTTGCGCAGGTTTCAGAGATCAATCTGAGACCGTTCTCCAAGCTTTTGTTTTTATCAAAATAAAAACATGATATTTGATCTAAATAGCTCAATTGTTCCTAGCTTAATTAAAAACACTCAAGAACACTTGTTAGATACCAAAGAGACTAGAATTACACTTAAAAAATAATTAAGAAGTTTGTTATCTTTAAAACATCAAATTGGGATTTTGCCTCAACAGTCTCAACTGCTGCGATGCAAGAAGGGTGTCTGATGTTGAGTATCGTCGTTTGTCGATCTGCTCAGACTGACACGTTTTGTTCACCAACATGAAACTTCAAAATGACGACGATGTGAAAATCATGTTCTCTATTTTCTCTTAGTACAATACGAACGGACCAATCGAGTTAGACACAATATTGGTGTTATTTTTTCAAGTTCGATCCATTTGAGGACCTTTGAGGAAATTGCAGCGTGCATGGTTGAACCTAAGGACGATGAAGTAGTTAATTTATCTAATCCATAGTCTCATTTGTGTTAAATTTACTATTTTTCATTTATGTTATTGTTTTCTTATCTTAATTTCAATGTACTATGTTGTTGTTATTGGAAAGTCCATGTTTAATCTTTAAATTTCTAGTTTGTGAGGTGTTCGATGGATAACTAGCGAACTGTGTAGGATTTTACAGGTTAACCAACGAACCCTTCTGTCACAGGTTTTGCAGAAATAAGAAAGGGAAATTGAATATATAGTTTTTTTTATTAAAAGATTAGACGGAAAAATTACATCAAAACATATTTATTAGACAAAAAATTACAAATTAATATAAAATGGGGGACTAAATGGAATCCCCCTCAAAGGGATAAAAGAGAGCCAGGTTCCTCTTGTCCATGTTAGTCCCCATCAAACTTCTCAACTTCTACGAGAAGAATAGGGACAGGTCTCGCTTATGCTTTGTGTACTATACAGGCTTATACTTAAAAGGCGAAACTTCTATTTTAGATCCTACAGCCTGTCACTTAACTGCTCCCACCGTCTAGTTTGGTAGCACGAGACATTCTCAGTTGTGTATGAGAAAACCCCATTTTGGTAGAACTAATTTTGGTTAGTAATAACGTTCCTAATTTAGCCACAAAAAATCTCTTGTCGCTTACGATAAGTTTACAACCATGATCATTAAAAAAGAACACTAATGGAAATGTTATTACTAACCGACTATGAATTATGCGCCCATTTACAAATGAAACGATGAAAATATAACAAAAGATAAAAATTGAAAGAATGAGAGTTTGAGAATGTGAAAAAAAAAAAATTTAACACAATCTAAAAGGAAAAAAATAACAAAATGACCCTTGTGATTGGTGGATGCTATGTCACAACCACACACGTGGATGTAACCAATAAACATTGGCCACATGTCAACACAAATTTGACTGCAGTAGGTCCATTTTTTGACTGCTGACAGGTTCACAGGTAATGAACAATGTTACAAGTAAAGAGAACAATGATATGTAACTAACCACGAGCAATTGACACATTGGATTTATTGAGGTATAAAGTCATACCCACACCTTTCACAAGTGGGCATGACTAAACAGAAAACTAGAGTATGCAGCTCAAGCATCACACAAAATTCTCAACAAATTTACAGATTTTTTGTGATTGGATATTATGAATCAAAATTTACAAAAAAAAGTTTCATTTTCTATCATACAGTAAAAACCCAGAAGAAGAAAAAAAAGTCTATTTCTCAATTAATTGTGGAACAATCCATTGAAGAGGTAACGAAAATAGGCTAAAAAATCTAGTTTAAGCAACGCCTGGTATGTATTAGCTTGAGGCTTTTAATCAAATTCCAGCACCACTTTACCTTGAATGATTCTCTTGTCTTTTGCTTCATGAGCTTCGCTTACTTGTGTTATGGGAAACGTTTTATCCACAGGTATCTTCATCTTTCCGGCTTCACATAGCTTTCGAATCTCAGTTAAACCTTCTATGTCAGCCCTCATGAATATCCATGAGTATTCTGCATCACAAGGAAAGAGAGGATTGGGCTTCACATTTAAAAAAAGAAAAAAAAAAGAAAAACACAACAGACTGAGAATTTCTACCTATTCCGTTAACGACTCGGTATTGAATCTGTTTTCTCAATAAAAAAGCTGTAGCTGCGGGAAGCCCAAGAGTCAGACCAAACCTATCAGACAACGATGCTGCTTCACCCTTCAAGATAAGAGAAAAAAAGAAGGATTAAAGACTAAGAAAATTATCTAACAGGTCATTCTGCAATGAACCAGGAGAACCTAACAAGTATTATGACGAATATGAAAAAAGCGATAACTTTAATGTTCTACCTGAAGTGTCATATAATGTCCACCTCTTTTCAGAAAACTAATGCCCATCCGTTCTGTCTCAGCGACACCAATTGTGTCCAAAACAGCATCAAACTTTCCCTTTATAGACAATTCATAATCCTACCAATAAAGAATGATGTTAAGTCATAGAAGTGTATTGCAAAATGCACCGCCATGAAGAAAACATAAGCTTAATGATCAAATTATCTTAGTGTCATGATCATATATCTGAACTTTCAATTTTTAGTTGGTTGGATTTTTGAGTCAGTTAAGTTAGTTACTAGTGTGGTTTAGTTAGTTCAAGTGTTTTTATCAGCTCGTGCTTTTGAAAACCAATGGAGTCGACTATGGAGTTTTGCAAAAATAATCAGCGGCCATTCAGCTGGCAAGCAGCCTAACATGTCACAAAAAGAAATTATTCCTTTTATTTCAAAACCAAAACTAAAATAAAATAGAATAAAACAGCCTGTCATTATTGTAACATCTAAAATAATATTTAGAAATATGATACAAAGAAAATTCAAAACCACCTCAGAAAGATAATCAACAGCTTGCTCAGCACCGGCTGCTAACATTCGTTGAATGCTTTGATTTCCACAAGTAGTTGTGACAGGGCAACCAGCAGCTACTGCAAACTGAATAGCAGAAAACCCTACAGCTCCTCCGCCTCCTATTACTAATATCCTTTGCCTGTTTGAGATGAAAGTTATAAGTGAGTGAAAATGAAAACTCTAAATGTATAGAAAATGATATGTAAGAAAGAAAAAAAAACCGTAGATGGAAATCATATTTCAACAATATAAACATACCCCTCAGTTATTCTAGCAGTACCATTTAGAGCACGCCAAGCTGTCAGTGCAGCAAAAGGAATGGCACTTGCTTCCTACAAGATAAAAAATTAATAAAAGTCATGCCTTCAAATGTTCCAAACTAAATAGAGGGGAAAAATTAACGTTCAATTGTTCATTTAGAAAGCACTAATAATATGTAACAAGTAATTATGGCAGTGATGGAAAAACCAATGAATTGGACATAACCAGACAAAGATTATTGTTGTTACGAGTTAAATGGGTGAACAAAAAATACACACAACATTGGACAAAATATATGCAGTTGGAAGGTAAATTCATTTTACTCCAGGAAACATATTCTAAAACACGTAAGTCAAAATCATTTTACTCCAGGAAACATAGCAACCAAACACCAAATTCAACAGACCTAATATTTGTCAATGACAATGCATGAAATCGCAACCTCCCTGAGGTACTAGATACCATATTGAAGGCAAGAAAATAATAAAAATTGTAACAGAAAGAAGAAAAAAAGTATTAAATGTTATTATTATGCCTAGTCTTCAGGTGTGAATACAAGTACTTAACGCCAAACCAATTCTGTTATAACTGCTCTGTGACGGTTAGCATCAGAACCCAAACTAACTAAAAGAGATTTGGTTACAACTGAGCTGTGCATAACTGAACTCAATAGCAAACGAACATGCAGTACGTTAACAAATTTAAAAGATAAAAATAAAAGTAGGAAACGTTCGAGAGCATCAAAACATAATTGAGAGGACTCTAATTCTAAACATCCAGCTCAATAGACTTAAACTCAATTTGAACCAAGCCTAGTTTAGACAAACTTCTCAAGAAGCGCTTATGGAACAATAAATATCAAAAGAATCTTACAATAATTAAAGGTTTTTCAAACAACAAACTCTATTATAAGCCAAAATTAGCTGTTGCATCTCACGTTTTCACAAGCCCTATCACTTAACTTCTCAAACAACTTGACAGAAACAAACTGAAATAGAATAAGGAAATAGGGGAAATTCCTTTGATTACAGAATGATAGCGCAGAACTTCGAGGGTCTGCACCTCCCTAATGCCAAAATGACCCCATTCCAGTCAAATTCCAAGATACCCTCTTTCTCAATCACCCCTTCTATGTGGCAGTTATTTTCTATAAAAACTACCTATCCTAATCTAACCGCAGTTCCATATGACAGTTATTTTCTATAAAAACTGTCGAGTAATAATAAAAACTGACAAGGCCCATTATTATTGCTATCCTAATTAACAACGCCCATATCTAACACAACTACAATCTCATACAAAATTTTCCATAAGTGAAGAACTATAAACACCTACTCAAGAAACTTCTATAAGCTAGAATCTCATCCAAACATAGCCTTAGCTAATAACCTCTCAACAAATTCTTTCTTAACTTATGAAAAGTCTTACAAATCTATAGTTTCTAAAAACACTATTACCTCAAACCTATTACTTATTGCATGATAATTATTTAAACATTTCTTTAATAATAATAACAAATCATAGACATAAAATTAGAACATTTGAAGAACACATAGTACATACCACATGAGAAAGTGAATCTGGTTTTGCAGTAACCTCATCTTGAGAAAGAATTGCATAATCAGTATAAGTCCCTCTAATAGCAGTTGGATGCAAAGCCCCAAAAACCTGTTGGCCAACACTAACCGACTTGACATCAGCACCAACCGCCGCAACCTCGCCACTTACATCACGACCCAAAATAATCGGCAGAAGCCTCTCAAAAAGTGAACGCCCATAACCAACACGCATCTGCAACAAAAAATGAAAGAAAATGTGAAGATTGAAAATTGAAATAGCCCATAATGCAAGAATGAAACTTGATGAAAGAAACTGACTCTAGTATCCAAAGGGTTAATGGAAACGGCGCGAGAATGGACAAGAACTTCGTGGGGTTTGAGAGGAGGGATTTCGACGTTATGGTGAAGTTGGAGATTGTGGGGTCCACCGAAAGAGGGGAGGAGAATGGCTCTACAGGTGGAGATGTGGCGGGTGGATGAATGTGTGATTAGGTTTGTGAAACGGTGGTTGATCGGAATTCGCATCTTGGAGTGTTAGTGTTGTTGTTGAAATTGAAGAGTGTGCATGTGATTGTGAATGAGGAAATGAGAGAGAGAAAATGGGAACGTGTCTGTGTTATAGTCCGCAGAAAGAGAAAAAAGGAAATGTTTCTTGTTGCCGTGGCTTCATTTGGCGCTGTCTCTATATATATATACACATAGTTGAAAATGGAAAAGGAAATGAAATAATGAAGTTAAGATGAATTAATAATGAATTGATAATGGTGGACGGTGATTGACGCTAAATTTGTATAGTTTGATTTTCGGCACTTGTGATTGAGAGTGACTGAAACCACTTATGTTAAAACTGACTCTGAATCGATTAGGCGGTTTAGTGGACTGGATACTGGTGGTAAAAAAAAGAATTGATAATGAATTAATCTAAGTGGTAAAGTAAAAGTCTTAAAGCTTGTTTGGATTTAACTTATTTATTTGCAATAAGTTGTTTCGTATAAGATCAAACATAAGTCAATTCAAATGAACCGTTAGTCCCCTTAAGCATGTGTGGTATGGTAATTGGAAAAAAAAAACTCAACAGAGGCCATGAGGGAGAACTTCATTGAATTAGATCGGTACATTGGATGTTGAGATGACAAGAAAACTCAAACCCACGAGACCTACCCGAACCTAAACCCAAGTCAACTTGGGTTTGAGTTCGGGTGACATCCGATACCATGGGTGTGGGTTTGAGATCACTCAAACTCGAAACCCACACACCCGCCCGAATATATGTTAAATTATCTAATTACCCCTAGTATGTGTGTGTGTGTGTGTGTGTATATATAATTGTAAAATTAGGGTTTCCCTTCACTTCACTCGGTCACTGCTTCGTGAATCATTCGCCTGAGTCCTCCTTCGCTCACTGCTTCGAGTTCCTGCCATCCCTAATCCGCTGCCGCTCTCCTTTTTTCAGGTATCATTCTCCTCCTAGATGATCTGCTTCGAGTTCATTCTTCTATTTCCCCTATTTCATTTATGCTTATGTCAATTTCCTTTCTTTTTTTTTTGATATATTGTTGATTTGAATATGGAAATTTGGGAGAGCTTAATGTGAACAAAACAGGTGTGTCTATTTGAGAGATCTTGCTGATGGAATGCTTGTGTTTGAATTTCCTTGGAAGATCTTAATTTTAATTGTAATTTAATTTCTTGAAAGCTTATGTTGATCTATGTTATTATTGTATTGTATTGTCATATGCAAACTATGTTGAACTATGTTATTATGTTGAACTATGTACTTTAATTACTAATGTCAGCAAACTATGTAATTTAATTAATTATGCATGTTTTTGTTGTGGATTTGGGTGAAAAAACTCGAACCCAATGAGTGTGGGTGTGATTTTGATTTGCCACCTGAACAACCTTTGGGTTCGGGTGGTGGTTTTGGGTGTGAGTTTGGGTAGTGTAAAACCCACACCCGTGGGCACCCATTGTCATCCCTATACAAGTGACTTTGGCATCACACTTTCATTCAAAACCTTAAGGCAAAAGGTTTGTAAGTTTTCTCACTTATATGTTGCTCAAACTCTGATAGCAATGTTGGGCTATTGAGGAGGAGCCTGATTGGGTTGAATCGGTACATTGGATATTGGAAAACGACATAAATGACTTTTGACGCCGCATCTTTCCTCCAAAACTTCAAAGCATTGAATTTATGAATCTCACAATGTTGCTCAATATCAACTCTTTCATACAGTGTGAAACTTAATTGACGCGTGATAGATCTCACAAAAATGTTGTATGGTGTTTAACATGACCAATAATAGTGGTTATTATCATGCTTTTAGACTTTGTTATAGCACTTGTAATGATCATTTTTTTACTTCTTGTAATGATCATTGATGTTATGAATAAGTTGTAGATAAATGTGATTTACGGGACCGTTACAGAATATAACATTTTGTTAGTGTTAGTTAATAAGGTTATCAAGTTAGTTAGGAAGTTAAAAAGTTAATTAACACAATTTGGCTCTATCAATAAAGACCATTCATTGTTTCGAAAAAACTAAATAAAGACCATTCATCGTATAATTCACATATTATCAATTACAATGCTACTTTCAAAGCTATGCTTTCGATCTTTCATATATGCATATAATTTAGAACCAAAAAATTCTCTGATCTATTTATAAGTGAATCCATCGTTACACACCTTCGGAGTTTTTCCTACCAATTATACTCGAAGAGAAGTAGAAAACATACAAAACTGATCTTATAGTGACTCTCAATCACTATTTTCCCCTTTCTAACATGAGTTCTAATTCAATTTAAGCAATACAATAACAATTGAATGAGAGGGTCCTTGACAATAATGTTTTCGAACAAAAGGTAGCCAATGAATGCTATAATACAATTCCAGCATTGTTGGCATTTGAAGCATCTTCATTATTCTGCATCTTTTATCTTCTTCCGTTTCTTTTGCTTCTGTTTGGACCGAAAGTTACCTTTTATGCTCTTTTCCCATTCTTTTCTATTTTTCTGGTAAAGCATCATAGCAGCACGGGCGTCATCTATCTGAAACAACTTGGATTTGTTAGATTTACAGATTCAGCTATGTTTTACAAGCTGGCACATTAAAAAATGCAAGCATGGTTATCAGTATCTTACGATACATGCAAGCTGTACCTTGATTTGTTACAATACTGAACCCAATATATATGAATCTCTAGTGTGTCTATTTTGGATATCAATATCATTTTGAATCATGATTCACTATGATGAATCCTGGTTTATTCTTATGAATCAACACGTAAAGTTAGCGTAGCCGGACTTCTTTTTTCAACTTTGTGCAGACAGCCACTTTTCTTTTGTCATTTGATTTATGGCTTGAATCTTGAATAATTTTGAGGTTCATATATGATATATCAACTTACAATTTTGTTGTATCTTAAAAATGTATTCTATATTCATAATAAGATTCGATTCAGAATTCACATAAAATAGGTCTTCCAGTTTACGATTTGAATCTCGATTTGATAACCATTTGTGCAGGATCTAGAAGTTGAGAAAAATAAAACTCCAACATACTTATAGTTATGTTATACTTTAGAAGTGATCGCATCAAAGAAACTTTTACTTCGATGCACATTTGCAGTTTATCCAACATACTTATGGTTATGCTATACTTTTGAAATGATCACATCAAAGAAGAGGTAGGAAGGAGTAGCAAAAAACTAGATAGACTAACCGGGCAGTGCTCTCCTGTTTGAATCTTAGCACCAAGATGTTCCGAAGCGAGATGCCGCAATGCTACTCTACCACTTGACCTGGTTAAACCCAACAGCATGTTTATCAGAACATATTACAGGAACATTTGGCATAAAAAGTTACAAAGAAAAACACTAGAACGGGGGCAAGTTGACAGTACCTTAGAAAAGGCGGATACTCGGAGGTATCTCGTATATCCTTTTTCGGATGACTTAATAATAATGCCTGTAAAGGTACAGTGACAGGTCCACAGATTACAGACTGGTAAGAGAAATATACATGTAAATCTAAGAAGAAGAAGAAAAGAATAACCACTAAAATGGACCTTAAGATCATTGGACAAGGCATGACCTACAAGGATCCTTCCGTGGATCAACTCTGCCACCTTCTTCTGAGCAGTGGAAAAATCCTTTGCTACAAATGGAAGATAAAATTGCTGATCAATGTACTAATCATAATACCAATAGCTGCTTTTACGAACTAAAACATGCCAATAGCTAAACCTCTGAACCTTTTTTTGAACAATTATACCTCTGAACCTTAATCGCTACAATCAGTACAGACTCCTTTCTAACAGCTAATCATATTAGCCTATACATATAACATTATTGACAATGACATTATGCATAAATTGAGCATAATGGCGACAAGAGGAGAGGCCACGGAAGCTAGCAATTCCCTTGTTTTCCAGAGAACGAACCTATGGCCGGGTAAACTGATTGGAAAAGTATTTTGAGGTGATGTTGGCTATGGACGGGAAACCCCTATTTGTAGTTTCGATAGTGAAAAAAAATCTTTGGAAAAACTTAGGGCTGTAGACAGACAAACAGCATTCCAATTCATAACTGATCAGAAAAAGGAAAAAAAAAAAAGAAGAGAATAACAAGTTCAAAATCGATAGACAAATCAGCAAATCATACGGTTCAAATTTACTAAAGAGTGACAGGTTGCCCTCATTGGAGTTGGACCAACTTTTGTAAAGTTAGGTTTCAGCTCATCAAATTTGGTAGGGAGCAAACTTGTAAATTGTAATAATAAGTTTGTTCACTTTCAAAGTATTAGTGAAAATGCACCTTATCTTCATATTGTTGTATGCATAAATATTCAAAGCAACAAAAGAAAGTGAAAAGAGGCGACACTTTTGTAGTTATTATTATTAGTAAAAACTACATACGAATTATGAAAAGATCACTATTTCCAGCTATAATGAACATTCCGGTTTCTACAAGGAATTTGAAAGTTGGAATACTTCACTCCAAAAGAATATTTCATGACTTGAACAATAGATGCAAAAACTACCTCATATCTGATGAAATTTTATGTTCAATGCTTTCAACTATAATAATATAGAAAAAAGGAGTATTATGTGAACCTTTTCTCAGATCTCGAGGTCTTATGCCACTAATTTTAGTACGGAAGTCAACAACCCGCTCCATTGGCCGTACAAACTCGTCATAAATAACATTACCCCACTTGTTAACCTGCCATCAACTGAACTAATGTTAAATATAAATGACTTAACGGCAATGGGAGATGAAATGAAAATACTGATGATTATTGCCATACTTATTTATGTTAATATTAAAGAAAAATAACATCTAAGTAATTTAGTATTTTTGTTTTGCTAATTGAATGTTAAATAAAAAATTTACTATTTAGACTCAGGACCACTTGAATCTCTTCAGTAAGAAGTTTTTACCAAGTCAATAATCATCTGACTTAAAATACTGAGTGATTTCAAACTTATTTTTGATGTAGCAAAAACTTAAAATCGTTTGTTTGTTATATTGTTATCAACAATGAGCTCTATATTACGTGGATAAATTTAAAATACAATATTAATCGTTGATAGGGCCAAATAATGCTCATCTGAATCTAACACTTCAACAATTTGTATATTTATATAAGGCGATAAAGTACAAGAAACGAGTTCTTAATATTATGGTCTCATATAGTGTTATCAAAATAGCAGAATGCAGAAAATAGCAGAACACCAAAAATCTGCTATGTGGAATAGTGGAAGCCGCATAGCGGTTGAAATTAGTCAATTATATACAAAAAAGACACGCTGCATACAAACCAAAAATAAAAAAAGATTGACCATAGCAAGATGAAGAGGAACAAATTATTACCAGAGTTACTCTTGCAAGGGCACTTTTGTTTCCTTGACCAACCCCAACCATTTCACAATCCATGGCCACAACATCTGTCAAACTGGCAAATGGTTAATAAGTTAAAGTACAGTTTATTCTAAAAAAAGAGTAGAAGATTCCCTAACAACACAGCTGCATGGTGGATAAGATGCGACGAATACAATACAAGGATAAAGAAACAACTCTGCATCGTAAAGATGCACCTTAAATTCACAGATTTTAGTTAACAATCACATGCCATCTTTCCAAGGGATTAAAAACTACTATACTATTATCATCATGCATTTAAAAACTAAGCATTAACAGCAACCATAATTTAATGTTAAAATCAAAATGCAATCAATTTTCCACAGCAATTTTTTTTAAAAAAAAAAAGAAAGTTAGAGAAAGGAATTATTTTATTAATTAAAGCCGCACTAATGACCATTTTACACTGGTTGAGGTTACAAAGTTAAGTTTTCACCGCTGAGCTAGCACCTCAAGTGTCACATCAAATAAACATGAACTGATTGAGGTTACAAGGTTAAGCTTTTACCGCTGAGCTAACACCTCAAATATCACATCAAATAAACATGAATTGGTTGAGGTTACAAGGTTAAGCTTTTACCACTGAGCCAGCACCTCAAGTAAACGTGAACTGATTGAGGTTACAACGTTAAGCTCTTACCGCTGAGCTAGCACCTCAAGTATCACAATAAACAAACAAGAACAAACTATACAAAACAACCTATGACAACACCAACATGACACCTGTGGTTACACTCAAGTCACTTCCATTTTTTAAAAATTATTATCGGTGTCTACATGTCAGGGTCATGTTTGGCATCCATGTTAGTGTTTCATAGAAAATAGTCACACCACCCCAAATTACACAACAACATATAAACATCACTATAGTCAATTAGTCACCTTGCATCATCATTTACAGGAGCAAGAGGGTTAATCTCACAATCATCAGAATCCTCGTCATCATCATCAAACCTCTCTTTACGTTTCCCTGTCAAAACAATAAAATTGAAAGAAAAAAAATTCAAACTACAAAACATTGGAAGCTACATAACATTCTGAACTCAAATAGCTTATACACCAAACAAACAACACCCAGAAGAAAAAATTGAATTTTTTATTTACCCAATATTGAATTTGGAGTGTCATCATCAGAATCATTGAAGTTCCTTGAAACTTTTGGGCCATTAAGATTCAGTTTCTGCAAAAGGTCAAACAGAAATTAATTGGTATAGAAATATGAGAATTTTTGTGTAAAGATGAAAAGAAGGAAGAAGAAGAATAGAGGTAAGACTTGTTTGAGTTGAACCCAATTAGGGTTCATTTGGGTCTGCTTTGGTTTCTTCATGGATTGGCCGCCACAACGTGCAAGGTTCAGAATCAGGGTTCAAGCTTCCGGTGTTCAAGTTTCGAGTTCAGAGACAAAACGAAAATATGTTAGAGCTAACGACGTCGTTTTTATTTCAAGGAATATTTTTAAAATTTCATTTAATGGATTAATTACAATTTTTTTTTTCTTTTCGTATTTTCTATCACATGCCTAATTTAATTTAAAAGACAAAGTTATTACTTTTAGTTGCTTTTGCACGTGTTAGACAATCGTATAAAAGATTTGGGGCTCTTCTAAAGTAAGATGTCTTTTTACTTCCGTTTGACTCGATTTTCAGATAAAATTCATTCGATCTAAATATAAAATTACTTGTGTTTCAATTCAATTTTGGATGACTAATTAAAAAAGAGAGTTTAGTTAACTGTGCTCTCGGGACACTAGTTAAGAAACTAAAAATAAAAATCTATTACCAATATAAAGAGGATGAAGGAGTTTGGGATGACTTTTTTGATATACCTATTTTACCCTCACTTAAGTGGTTGGTTATCAAACTACATCATCAAGCTATCATACAACCTACTATAGCGGTTATGCTTTGAAGTTAAAAAAAAAATATTGCTCTTAATTAAGTAATTGGTTCTTTTTTAATCAATAGACTCACTATAACACAAGGCATGTCTTTTTTTTTTTGACATAAGTTAGACACAGACAGGCGCGGAACGCGCCTGCCTGGCCCACTAGTAAAGATAAAAGTTATGCATTGAAAACCCCAAATTTAAATTTTTTGTTGTATTGACGACACTATTTTCAATGAAAACTTTCTAAATTTGAATCATTCACAAGTGTCCTTGAAACACTATTTAACATTTGTCTTAAAAAATTGATCTCTTATGATTCAGTTTTGCAGATTTCACAAAAGAACAATTTATTAACAAATATTGAATTTTTTGGATTGATTTACGGTTTTTATTTAGATAAGTCTGGATTTGAACACCCTATGTAAAGTTAATTTATTTGTTTGTTTCTAAGCCTTGGGTTTCTAAGGAAGGGGACCTTAGTAATCCAGAGTTCGGACGAGGTAAGTAAAGTTTTGCTAATAATTATTCCCACCAAGAATCAAACTCGGGATCTCTCAAATGATTCGTCCTAAGGGATATCATTAACCACTTGATTCCAATATATATATATTTGTCAAGTACTCTAGTGGCTAGAAATTTTACGCTTAAGTGGATAAGTTGGATGACCGGGATTCGAACATCAGCCTTCTACATATATAATAATGTCCTACCAATTGAGTTAAATTCACAGGATTGAGTCCAATATCTTGGTTCTAAAGTTAACAATTTACTTTAGAGTATAAAATGAGTAATATTAACAGTTAATTAATAAATCAAAAGTAGATACTATATATTATTGATACATCATAACAAATCATGGGTTGTTTCGATCACAACTCTTATTTTCTTAGTTTATAAGTACTTTATTCACTCAAGAGGATTCAAATCACATTTAAAAATCACTCAATTTTGATTCTTCTATAAAAAAAAAATGTACTTTTTTTACAATAACAAAGTTAACTCATTTTGTTAATCAAATAAGTCTTAATACAAACCCTAACAAGAGTGTGAGTAATCATATACAGAATTGAAATGCTAAACTAGGAAGTGCTAAAATAATAAGAGTGAATAACATCAACCACCAATTTGGAGTAACTCTCAAAAGTAACAACACCTTCTTCAGTCTCCCATGCATAAAGTTGGTGCCTTCATAAATAAATCTCCCAAGATAATTAAGTAAACAACACCTCAATCTACCATGCCTGCTCCATTGAATCTTAACTACCCTTATATTGGAGGTTGTCAATGCAGATTTTGCAGCGCCTCTGTTTGCTGAAGAGGGTTGTCAAACACCTCTTGAACTAATATATATTCCTCCGAAAGATGTAATGCTTGTGTTCCCAATTGCGTAGCATTCGATTGAGTATTGTTCCCAATGCCCGACCCAAATGCATGTGCCACATGAGCATGACATGAGGCCTCAAAAAAATGAGGTCTAAAAAATTATATAGTAGTATTAGTAAATAGGGGATACAAAATTTGAAATATTTCATCAAATTGTAAGACCCAACGGTCCACATACCTAATATTTGTGCATAGTCTCCAAAAACTTGGAGATAGCCTGATTGTTCTACACATAATTTTTTAACATGAAATATCACGGTCGAACATTGAATTATCGGAATTTCATTCACCTAAAAATCAGTTTATTAATAAAAACATAATACTAAAATTATATTGCCTTCGTGATTTTTCTCCCTATTGGTATCTTTATTTAAACTGTGGCCGTATCAATTGTATTTCATCTTTACTCAAATTTGTTCCAATTGCTTCATATCCACATGCTAGTTTTTCTAAAGTATTTTCTTTAAAAAAAATCTTTAGGCCCAATTTGGTTTATTATGCTAGTTCTTTTTTTTTTTCGCGTCTCCAGAGTTTCTCACACAATTTTTGGCCTTCCAATTTCGCATTGTAGACAGCGAATCCATCGACAGTAAAAAAACACTATCCCATGCGGTCAAATGTGTTTGTCCACGTGTGTGGTTGTGACACGGCTTTAGTCAATCATGCATGGTGAATTCTATCAAAGGGGACCATTTGTGTGGGTGTATTTCAAAGTTCAAACTCATTATCCCATTCTATGATATCCTCTCATTTTTTACTTTTTTTATTGTTTTTTTTTTGGTTTCCTTTAAACGATCGCATAGTTCGTAATCAACTAGTTATATTGTTCCTATCAGTGTTCTTTAGTCACCATGGTTTGGAACAATATGTTATTCGACGAGGGCCTTTTTGTGGTCATCTTAGGAACGATATGACCAACTAAAACAAAGACCACTAAAATGGGGATTTTCCATGCATAAATAGGAATGACCCATGCTACTAAACTGGTAGGTGGTAGTAGCTAAGTGGTTGTCTAAAGGACCGAAGCAAAACCCAAGCCTTCTGAGTGTAAACCATGAAAGGGCGGTGAAGAATCTCGTCTTGTTCTTCACCATTAAGGGTCGGGGATACTTGACATCATAGTTGAGATGATTGTTGAGGTTGTTCAATTGATGTTTCCGATCAGTCAGTGTAACATTAACGTGAATCCTGAAAAGATTCGGGGGACACATTATATATAGGAAAGGCGTTCACATTTTAAACAGCGAACTCAGACGCGTTAGTATCCTAGGTAGCAAAGTTTTTTTTTTCCGTCTTTCAAATCAAGGTATTGTTTCATTTGGGGGTGTCAAGAGTACAAACATTGTAGTTTAATAAAATAAAACTGTCACTCGCTACTTAGGATGCAAACTCAATTCAGTCTCGAAATAATAAGAGATGTATTTTAGTCATTTTAGTGGACGCATAAAAAATAATGGGGCGCGAAAACAACACATATTATGCACGTACAATACAACTAATAGATAACATAATACATCATGAAATACATCATTCATAACACATGAACACATTTTTCATCTCACATATTCATAACATGAGAATATCAATTCACATCAGTTGTCCACCAAAGAATAACAAATCATGAGAATTATATTCATTGCATCTTAGAATTAATGCCACACCAAGAAAACTGAGATTAATCAGCCTAATCTCAAATCATTCAATTATATTCCTCCTATCCTATTATTACATTATTACCTATAATGGCATTCACACAAAAATACATATCTATTATATCTATTATGTGGAGCTAAGTAACGTTAGGGTGTTAATGAGTTTCATAAAATTGTTTAGTTTAGGATAATTCAAATTCGATTTTTTGACGATATAATTTTTTGGACAGATTTTAATTATTACGCGGTCAAATTCAAATTTTTTAAAACTTCCTTTTCCTAAGAATCGGAGGATTATCACAAAAAAAAATAGTAACATTAGTGTTTCTTTATGGTGTAACGGGTAGAGTTGATTTGGTTTTCGAGATAAATTATATCCGAGCAACAAAAAATATTCGGTTTGATTTAGTTTTTACAATTTTCTCTTGTATAATTCAAACCAAAATAAACTAGTTAAGAACAAATTGATTCGATTGTGATTATCAGGTTAACATCTTTAAAAATTTAATAAACTTATTTAAAAATAATTATTTTTTAAAATAAAACATATTAGATTTTTTATACTATTAAAATAATTTCATTCCATGTAGCAAAAAAATAAATCATTCCATTATTGTCATATTGGACGTCATTACCTGGATTGTACTCGAGACTTCACATTTGTGTGTACGAATTTCAGTGGTGCTTGTCACTTCGGTTACAAATCAGACAACAATAAAAAGGTAAAATGTGCTTCTGGTGCCTGTAAAGTTAGCGATTTTGGATTTTAGCCCCTGTAAAAAATCCTTCCATTTTACCCCTATAATTTCAAATTACTTTGGTTTTAGTCCTTAAGAGATCATGTCACACAAAAACACTAACATTGTTGTAATCTGCTAACTGGACCATGGCACGTGTTTAGGGACGAAAACCAAAATTTGTACAAATTACAGGGACGAAATCCAAAATTTGCTCAAATTACAAGGACGAAATTTAAAATTCATAAATGTGAAAACTCATTCTCCAATTCTTTATTTTCTACCTTGGCACCACCACCATTGGAGAACTGTTCTCACCTTCTGCAAACTACAAACCTCATAAATTCTTCATTCAGGAGCGGAGCCACCTATGGGCTCGACAGAGCCGCAACCCGCCCCATATTTTTCATTTTTTAGTAAGTATATCTACATTTTTTTTATACCTAGTATGTTATATATCTAATTATAATCGCACGGCTACAACACGACTACACCACAAAATTATTTAGGTGGTCAAATGTTTTATTTTTATTAAAGTAGCCTTCAAATCCGTCCTAAATTATAAGGGAAAAAATCTCATTTTTTTTGTCTCAAATTATAAGAAAAAAACCATTTCAAGAATGTTCTCTCTCTCTCTCTCTCTCTCCCATTTTCTCAATAAACATCAACCAATGAAAATTATTTTTACATCTTTCCATGCAACATATTCCAAGAAAAACCCACAAAAACATATTTTAAATTGGACAAAACTTACATGCATTTCTATACATGTAGTTTTTACTTTTCCTCTCACAAAGAGTTAGTTATTTTTAATTAAAAAACAGTTTTCTTTTATTTTTTTTAAAATGAAAAAATACAAAAAACCAACTCTTTGTGAGTTGAACAAAAAAAACTGCATGTATGAAAATGCATGTAAGTTTTGTCCTTTCAAAAATGTTTTACTTTTTCTTAATAAGTGTGTTTTTTATTTTTCCCTTTATAATTTGGGACGAAGGGGGTATATATTAGGACTAAATTACGTATTTTTACGAGTACAAAGTTCATAAAATTTACCGTTTAAAATTTATATCACATTAGATAATTCATAAATATTTTTACAGAAATATCAAATTACTTGATATATTATTAAGACCCATCAAAATTATTAATATATTTCTAAAAAATTCAAATTTTGTCACGACCCACCCAATATTGTAAGCTAGCTCCGCCACTGTCTTCATTTTCTCATCAAAACTCGAACTGGGCATATGGCAATGGGCGGGGCAGCTGGGACGCGTTTTGTCCTCCCCAAATCTAAACTTATAAAGTTCGGGTATCCTCATACCTGTCTCAGTTTTCAACGAGGATAAAAAGTAGAACCCCAAACTCATACTTGACGGGGTTCAGTTATCCTCGTTTTCTTCCACCCCATATGAACATGAGTTGTATTTTGGTATTTTTTATTAAAAAAATGTTAAAACCCTAAAACTATTTTTTCAACAATATAATATTTTTAAACAAGGAAAAAATAGAAGAAAACAACTTGTTTAATACTTAACTTTAAAATAAAAATAAACATATAAATGCAATTTAAGAATTTGTTTAAGAATTTGTAATTAAAGAGATGTAAAATACAATTCCGATATAACTAGACCGACTATCAATATCTCTATTATCTGCCACCTCGTATATCGAAATCAGAGAAAACATAAACCTAAACTCAAACACAGTCGAGTTTTCTTCGTCAAATAGGAACGGATTGAAGGGTATCCGCAGGATGCATGTATGAGTTTAATTGTCATCTCTAACTCAAACTATACTTTCAACACTTTTTTTTTGTAAAGGGGTTCAAAAACTTTAAATCTCTTTTGATAATATCTAACTATCTTTAGTATAAGGTGTTTGAACACTTTTGTTAATCTTTAGATCAATGATACTTAGATTTATTATATCTTGTGGAAGGAAGTGTACATCTGAGGAGACATATGAAATGGCTTTCTGGTAGGGAGAATGGTTCACATGGGATGATATGAGGGTAGATAAAGTCTGAGGATTTATTTCTGTTAGAAAATAAAGTGAAGAAGTCCCACTTTAATCATTTAATTGCGGCTGTGACCATATAGACCCCACTTGGAAATGTCACGTCATATTTTCTATGTGCCATTTTTGATAGAGAAAAAGGGCAAAAGAGATAAAGAATATACCTTGGCACTTTATTATGCTATGCTATACTTTTGCGGTCCATTATTTTCTGATCAACTCAACCAATTTTATTTATAAAAACTAGTACTATAAATTAGTTTAAGTCTAAAAGAGATTTAAGTCTCATATGAGATAAGGAAAATTTAGTTGCGAAGGGAAAATTCGTTTTGTGTATCTTATAAAGATTAATTATTACTAAATAACACGGTAGAAATTTAGTGACCAACAAAATAATTTAGGGGTAATTGACGTTAAATTTAATAGACAGAATTACAGTTCGATCTCGCAATTACAATTGGAAGGATGTTAAAATTATGTTAGAATTGACCTCCAAATCAAGTTAAGTAATCTAGTGGATCCGATACTGATGATGAAAAAAAAAACTTGCATCAATAATTAATGTACTATCTCTTTGTTGTTAACTACTATAAACAAAGGTGGCTAAATTCTAGTTGGTACATTTGATCCAAATTGTTTCAACTTTATAAATCTTATTTTAATCCTTAGTTTTTTTTTTGTTACTTTTTTTTAGTCCTTAGTTGATACAAGAGTTAATTTATTTTTCTTTAATATAAAATATTTTGTAAGTCGGATAAAAAACCTTTTTAAGTCGATTATGTGCTGAGCCAGCCGACTTAATTTTTTTTACTAAAAAAAGATATTTTTATACTAGTGTTTGATAAATTTTACTAAACAGGCTACTGGTGCTGCATCGTACTCCTTTTTAGCTGGCATGTGGTGGAGTTGGAACGCGAGGAATATTGTGTACGTTGGGAATGAATCTATTCATTTGTTTCAGGTGGTGACTGAGGCGAGAAGATTAGTTGCTCTTCTATCCATTTGCCATCCTCCTGCTCCAGCCCGGCATGAAGCTATCCGATTAGTTTCGTGGCATCCTTCGAGAGAAAATTGTTTTGTACTAAATGTTGACGAAAGTTGCAGTGTTCTTCCTGGTTGCGCTGGTATCGGTGGCCTGATCCGTATAGGTGATGGCAGTTGGGTTATCGGGTTTAGTAGCTTCTTAGTAACGTCTAATAACACTTATACCGAAATCATGGCTATCGACCGAGGTCTGCGTCCTGCCAAAGATTCAGGTTGCACTGTTGTTATTTGCTACTCTGATTCCAAGGGAGTGATTGATCTCATTACTAAACCTCTTAACAAGTATCATTGTTATGCTTCTGTACGTAATTGCTAATATCTTAGACTTGTTGAACTTGGATTGGGAAGTTAAGATTTGTCACACCCTTAGAGAAGGAAATGCAAGTGCTGATTTTCTTACAAAGTGGGGTGCTAGCAATGACATCAAATGGAAGTTATGGAACTCTCCTCCCGAGGACTTGAATCTCACTCTTAGAAATGATCTTCCGAGGACTCCTATCCCTCGGTTGTAGTGTTTTTTTCCTTCCTTTTTTCTTTTTGCTTTGATTAGTCAATGTACCAAAAAAAAAATGTAAATGCTATAGATCACCGTATTGTATGAATTTACTATATTTACTAGATAAGAATATAAATTTATTTAATATTCTTAATTTTATTCGTAATATGATAAAATATACGCATAAAATTTGTTGCTAAGAAAAGAGAGGATAAATTATTATATTATATTTATTTCAAATGTATAATGAACGTCTATAATACGATGAGTTAATGTTATCTTATGTTAGGTGTTGAGTTGTTAATCGACATACAAACCTCAAAAAAAAAAAAAAAAAGAGTTGTTAATCGACATACAAAAATTATATCTTCATTTATCCTTACAAAATATAATTTAAATTTTTTAAAATTATCAAATAAAAGTACTACTCAATAAATTTTTATTTGATAATTTTAAACAAATCAATAAAAGTGAAATAATTAAATTTAAAAATTATAAAAATATGAACTAGAATTTTTTTTTTTTATAATAAACTAGCATTTTTTTTATAAAAATATGAACTTAATTTAATTTTTCATCGTGATATTTTGTTTGAAGTGGATCATGATATTATTTTTGTCATTCACTTACGATATATATATGTTACTAATATTCTTTAACTAATCTAAATATTAATATATACGATATTTATAAATAATAGAACAAAATATATGCTTTTTTTATAAATAATAGAACAAAATATATGCTATCTAGCTAGTTTGTTAACTAATGCACATGTCTACATGATAGTTTTATCCAACTCTATCTTATCATTATTATAAGAGAATAGAAATATAACAAACTAATATATAATATTTTGAAACAATATTTAAATAATAATGTACTATACGTTGGTCTAATTTGTTATCTATGTAAATATATTATTATTTCAAGAAACTAAATTAATTCATCCAAATTGGCACAAAAAGTAACAAACCTTGTGACATTTAGAAAACACACACTTTAAAGTTTCAAGTCTATATATATCACCGGACCAACCTAAATAACTTTGTAAATATATTATATAATATTTTTATAGGATTTTATCTTATTGTTCGTCTTTATCATATAATAATAATAATAATCATCAAACGATTTAAAAATATATTATATTTTTATACAACCCACTTATGTTATTTATCTCTATCATAATTAATTATCAAACGATCTTAAAAAAGATGAGAAAAATACTAACAAATAAAATAAAAAAAATAAAAACAAGAAAAAAATAAATTTTATATTTAATTACCGTTTGATCTGACTTTTTTTTAACTTTTTATTCTCTTTTTGATCAAAAGTTGGGTCAAATACATTTTTAATAAAGCTTTTAACAGTAAAAAGTAGATTTTTTCAATATGCAAAATTGGATTAAATGAGCTTCTAGGAAAAGAGGTAGAGATCTACATTTGAAAAAAAAATCCGGAGTTTTTTTTTGCGAGGATCCCGCTTCAATTCTTGCTGAAGGCTCTTTTTATTATTTTTTTCATTTTAAGTTTGTTTTCATTTAAATATTATTAATTGTTATTATCTTTTATTCAATTTGTTTTTTGTTTTGGTACAAATCTTTTTAAAAAATATATATTTAAAAATTATTTTAAGCTAAAAAAACAATTACCAAACAATTTTTGCTCTTTTTTAAAAAACTTATATTTTCACTTTTAAATTTCAGATAGCTTCTAAGAACTTAAAAAAGTTAGGCCAAATTTTTACTTTTTAAAGCGAGAAAGTGGGTGTGTGTTAATCCCCACGATGCCACACCGCATGATTAGATTAGGAATCATAATTATACACCTAATCTCATCCAAAGGAACTAATAATAAGCAAGTTTCACAACACTTAAATTGTTTATTTAAAATATTTTCAATTTTCAATACACAACAAGCCAAACAAATAGTAGTATCAATTCATATGATTATAAAATTCAGTAATTAAACTTATGCCCATATTTTAATCATACATTTCGCATGAGATGGCAGGTAGCATTTTTTTTATAGTTAATTACGTACTAGTTTTTTTTGACCATACTATGTTAGTTTAACAAAATTAAACCTATCAAAATTCAAAACCCACAATAACAAGTCAAACATTTCAAGAATTAGTTGATGAATTGTTGCACAACTTAATTATCTATATACCATTGGATGTCATAAATAAACCTTTGGCTTCATAAAAACCAAAAATTTGATCGATATATTTTTTTTTGACAATAAAATTTGATCCATATTTACTCTATTTAAATCATGGTATTTGATTACCCTTTCATTCATTCTCACGTTAATAAAAACAAATATCCAGCTTATACAAAAATTTTGCCAACAAATTTCCAGCTCTCTTACCCATTTTACAATATATCCAAATGTAGGTTTCCTATCACCAAATTTTTTAATGTAAAATTCCGAATTCAAATATAGATCATCTCATATTTACGTCTCTATAGTTATCAATTGAGTTTACGGACGATTTGTTATCCTTATCCCTAATTTCATTAAAAAAAACTTATATTCATAAAAATGGAAATTTTAACAAATGCACTATTCTTTTCTAAGAATTAAATTTTTGTCCAAATAATGTCAACATTAATTATTAATATTTGTGAAATCCCTTTGACTTGCCTTGAATGCCAAATAATTTCTGTCTATTGATTCATGAAACCTACTACAATTTTTTAATGGATGAAATCCATTGCATGAGAAACCAAAAAAGGTCCTTATATTTTTTTAATTATATTCTAAACTTCAAAATTGGATTTTCAATTTCTCCCTGCAACCAATAACTTTTTTGTTACCAAAATACATTTTAACGAATTAGGAATAATACATTATCACCTAAAAACTTTTCTGCCAAAAACAAATCATTACCTTTTTTTTAAGGCAGAAACAAAAAATTCAGTAAAACAAAAACTGTTACCTAAAAATTTGCAAAAACCTAATACAATAACGGTAAATACTCTGGTACACATCTTATATGGATATATACCGCTATATGACTTAAGTGAATGATTATGATTGGTCCACAAATGATATTTTATATAGAAAAATTAATAAATATTATTTGTAAACCAATTAGAATCATTCACTTCAACAAATGTACCCGTACATATCCACATGATATATGTACCGAAAAAATTCACCCACAATAACAGTGACAATATTTTATTTCATAGACAAACTGATAAACATGACACGACCGACCTACTACTACATTTAACCTGACAATATCGGCACCGACAATTAAGTTATGTTTTACCGATAGATAATATAATAATAATTTTTTGACTCAATATAAATAATAATATTTCAAAAATAGAAAAAAAACATTATTTTCTTTTTTTGAAAATAAAAAAAAATTATTTTAATTTTTTACTAAAAAATAAAAAATTCTTTAACTGATGAAATTTTCTCTCCAATGAAAGACACGATCCTCTCTCTTTCTCTCTCTTTCATATAATCATCATATTCATTCATTCTCATACTTCTCTCTCTTTTCTTTTCTCCTCTTCTTCTCCGATCAATCAATTCTCATCATTTGCACCTTCCTTCGCTTTCTCTCTCCGGTAATTCAATTTTCCCAATACAAATTTTCAATTTTTCCTCTTCAATTTTTCTAATTTTTTTAGGGTTAAAATATCCCCATTTGTGTTTTTTGATGAAATTAAAGAACTTGCATTATTGGGTTGTGACTACATTTATCCGATTATGATTTTTGACGTTTTTCTGTTAACCCCATTAATAAATTTGTGTTTTTTAATTAAAAAAATTTAATTTTTTTTGGTTTTTGATTTTTGTGAATTTTTTGACAGAGTTGATTTTGGGATATTGTTCCTTGTATGTTATATTGATCTCTGATACTCACAAGTTGCAAGCTCTTGTTTTGATGATAACAAGGTATGGTTTGTTTTATGTTCCTTTATTGTTGTTGTTGTTTGGTCGGTGATGATTTTGTGTTGATGTTATATGGGTTATGTACTTTATTGTTTGATGATAAACCTAAAAGATAATGGTTGAAGAACAAAAAAGGTTTTTTTGTTTTGTTTTGTTTTGTTTTGTTTTTTGTTTTGTTTATGTATCCGTTAATTTTATTTTTTTGTATTAACCTTCTGGTTGTAATCTGGAGTTTGATCAAGGGGTAACGAAAACAAAACATGATCATAGGTTGTTCTAGCCCGAGACCAAACTCTGGTATCTTGATCGAACGACCTTAATGAAGGTCATTAATCACTCAGGGGAAACCCCTTGTTCAATGTATTTGTTGATTCTTATAATTAACAAGGGGTTTGAAATTAATCATTACTTTGGAACTTCACATAATTTAATGTTATATCAGGTGTGATTTTGTTAATGCTTGAAGGAATTTTATTAGGCGTGTGACTAGTTTTGACTTGAAAAGATATATTTTGTCGGTGTTGTGTTTGGACTTGGAATGCTTATATGCATTTGATTAATTCATGCTTGTGTATTAATTCAATTTTGCTGTCTGTTAATGAAGTTGCATCTTACATGTTCATTGAATGTATCATAAATTGTTTGTCTTATTTATGCAAGGAACTGGTTTTATTAATGACTAATGTTGATATGAAAAATTAGATTGTGAAAAGTTGATTAAATGCTCTATCTTGCGGTGTATATTGATTTTATGTTATTATGACTATTTGGATTTTAGTGTTATTTTCCTTATGTGTCTGGCTGATTATAAGATTTTTCTCCTTTCATGGAATATTAGGATTAACTTGCAACAAGTCTCTACATTATGGATCAAATGACAGATTCTGATATGGATCAACAACGGCAAGGCTATTTTCATTCTGAACCGTGTGTTCTTTTGAGAGGCCCCAATGTTGGACATCCTAATTTACGCTCAGTGGTGTCTGCTTCTGGGAATGCAACTAATGTTGATTCTCACTATTTACCAGATGCTTATGACAATGCTAGGGTGTATGGTATTACACAATACAATGGCATGCAGCCTCAACATAATCTCGAGATGGGCGTTGCAGCAGCTGGCAACATATATTATTCTGGCATGAATCCTTCTTCAAGTACTGGTGTTTTCCCTCTGCCTCATAGAGCCTCTGATCAGTTGCCAGGTTCAAGCACATTTGCAATCTCCGGTGTTTCCTTAGATAATTTTGGAAGAAGCGGTGGTTTCATGGATGATGCTAGAGGTCCGTACAAAAGGAAAGTTGCTGAAGGGATTAGAGGAAACCACCAACATTTTAATGCTTCAACTAGTTCTTCTATTGCTCCCCCAAATGCAAGACATGCTGATGGGGTTGCTATGATGGATACTGCACCATTGCCATTCCGTGTCCCTTCCCTCATTGGAGTAGGACCGCATGGCGGTGCATGGAGCAGATCAGGTGAGTCTATTATGGTGCATGACCATAACCATTTGATTCACGGAAACTATTTGGGGCAGCACTTTCCTCCAGCTGCTCCCCCTTGGTTGGACCAGCAAGTGAATACTAATAGCAATGATGGCCATACTGCTGCCTGGAATCCGTCTGTTCCAATGCCTTATATACAAGGTAAATATTTGTTTTTTCTTGTTTTGAGGTTCTCCTTTTAGCGATTTTATTTACATTTTACTTGACTGTCTTGTAAGTGTGTAATTTGTGACAACATGTAAGAAGCTCTTTTCAGGCATCCTAATGAAAAGTGGAAACTACAGCTTTTTGGATGTGGTAGTCTCAACCAAGCAATACATTTATGAAACGCCTTGTCGATAAATGCGTAGATGTTTTTTTGTGTGCGTGTGTGATGTGCCTTATATGGTGTCAATTAATAGCAGACAATGCACTCACGTTTGCTTGAATTTGTTATGTTGATTATGCGTTTAGGTATACTAACTGTCTCACTATTATTCTCCAGCACCCAATATTAATGGAAGTTCATTAGAGAGTGCAAGTATGGGTTTGCAGAGGTATCACGACGCAGCCGGTAACCGAAATATCCTGAGGTTTCCTCCTCCGCCTCCTCCTGTCAACCAACAGCACCCTAATTATCATCATCCAACACTTCCTATGCAAGGAATAAGAGGTCACAATATCAGCTTTCACCCTCCGGTAACTGCAGCTTCATTTAGGGTTCCTCCAAATCCTCCACGTGGTTCTGTGATCCCTCCACAGACTGGTTTTGAGGCAGGTCCTAGGCATATCATCCCTGCACCATCAACAGGCTTCCGGATTTACCGACCTCATAGGCTCATGCCAGAGACAGCTCTCGGACATCGAAGCCTACCTCCCGTGGGCTTCCTCCAAGTTGATGTAATATTTCCCATGGCTCTTCTCATGTTTACTCTGAATGATTTTATGTATAAGTTACAAATTCATTGATTTTGTTATTCAATTAAACTTCATCTATATAGGATGTTGCTTTAATTGACGAAGTCGGAAATCTGATTGACCATCACCGAGATATGCGCTTGGACATAGAGGACATGTCTTATGAGGTAAGTGCATAGATATTCAAACTGTATTTTCCTATCAAGGCACACATGTGTGAAGTCTAGATAATGTAATTTTAGAGGTTATAGAAAACTTGTACAATATTTGGAACCTGTTTGGACTGACTTATTTGAACTTATCTATTGACATAAACACTTGTGAGATTGTTTGGGACAGTTTAAGGAAACAACTTGTGACATGTCCACAAGTTATTTTTAACTTATTTACATAATCTCTTCATGATAGTTTATGAAAACAGCTTGTTTATATAAAAATAGTCCGACTTTATTTTATCTTTTGATGTATAAGCACTTATATGATAAGCAATTAGTTAGGCTGTTTATCCAAACAAGGCCTTACACTTGAAAGTTGACTACAGGATCTACTAGCATTAGGCGAGAGGATTGGCAGTGTGAACACTGGTTTATCTGAGGAAACAATTGCGAATCAACTAAAGACAAAAGTTTATTCAACGAAAGCCACTGCTATTAATCTGGAGGAGGTAGCTTCTGATGATCAGGAAACTGAATCTTGCATAATTTGTCAGGTACGATCTTTTAGCAACAAGTTTCATACTTTGTTTCACTCAATAACTGTGTACTCGATATTTCTAATCCAAACTTTCTAGTGTGTTTCTTCCTTTGATGTAACTTTGTATTTGTATATAATTCCACAGGATGATTTTAAGGACCAAGAGAAGATCGGGATTCTTCGATGCGAGCACGAATATCACGTGGATTGCTTAACGAAATGGTTGCTTGTGAAGAACGTCTGTCCGATATGCAAGTCAGAAGCTTTGGCTACCTGAAGGAACGATGCATAGGAAAGGAATCAATGAATTCCTTTTCTTCCTGCTTATATATCCTTCTTGGATAATTTATTTTTGGACAGAATTCATATTTTGTTATGTAATGTAATTTGTATATGTACTTGCACATAATATAGACAGTTCATGCCTGCCCAACTCATTTAATCTGGGCACTAGAACTTTTGTATCTATCAACTTGTACAGACTTTGTTCTGTTGGATGTATTTACTTCGGGTAAATTATATCGGTACGTTTTTTCATTTATTATTTTGATATGTTTCGGAGTCGAAGCTCTCATAATGATCCTTGTGTTTTACATGGTAAATCTTTCTCTTCATGTGGTATTGAATGCTTGGTTACCTTTTAGTGCTAGGATTTTTCATATTGGGTTCATGGTGGATTTTGAACTAATAATATGATTTATTGTTAGTTTATGGATCAGTAGTTATTATAACACATAGATTTTGTTTGTTTTGGTTCTTATGATTATTTTGCTTCATCTAGTTTGAATTTTTTGGATTTAGGGTTTGAAACAATTTTGGTTATTAGTTTTTAAAATGTGTTGCTTTTAAGAAGAGAAAAATAAAATTCTTTGAACCTGTTTTACCTTTTTAGAGTTTTAAAAATTGATACACAAGAAACAATTTTTAAAAACACTTGTAAAATTTACCACTAAAGTTTTAGTTTAAAAAACTGTTTTGAGAAGTGAATCAAACAGACTCTTGTCTTCAAATTTTTGAGTCACTTTACTTTATGTTCTATCTTCAATTTTTTTACAAAGTTCTTCCCTCTATTCGAAACTCCCAAAATTCTAATATAAAATTTAAATTTATTAAGATTTTAGATTAGGGTTTATGGTTTTTTTTTATTATGAAAAAAATATATTAGTGGGAGTGTAAAGAATACTCCAACCTTTACAACTGACGAGATCTATACATGGAAGAGATAAAATAGTGTTTACTATTATTTACTAGAATTTGATATTTTGATAGGTGAGTTTTTGATATAAGTTTTGAAATAATTTAACTGATTTGGTTTATTCAAGTTTTTAACTTTTCTTTACACAAACTTTTTAATCAGTAAAAATTTGGATAAATATCTGAACAAACTCAGCAAAATTGCATAAGCATACGAATATGATTATATTGAAGTGTCCGGAATATTCATGCATCTAAATATGTAGCGTTGATAACATCAAAGTCAATATTGACTGAATCTGCACTATATCAGAACTAATACTTCAACCTGAAACAAATAAACACCACACAAAGACGGGGAAACAAAATTCACCGCACAAAGACGTGACAACAAAATATACCGTTCGAAGACGGAAAATTAAATCAAACAAATATGTGAAAATCACATTTATTTATTATAACGAGAAAGAAAAAACGATTTGGAGGGGGTAATTTGAGGTCAAAATTGACCTTAAATCACCCCTCTTTGATATACTAAAAAAAAGAAGAGAAAAAGTGGTGAGTACTGTTGTGTTAGTGGGGATACAAATATTTAAAAAGCTACAAATTTTGCAACATATCCATGCCTAATAACTGTAGAAACTCATGATTAAATTTTAATGGTATATATTTGTTGAAAAAAAAACTATAATTCATTCATCAATCTTTACCCAAAATATTATTAATGGTAATTTTTTTTTTTTGGTTACATTATTAATGGTAATTTTAATGGGATACATTTATTAGTATACATGATTAAACTTAAATATTTGTAGCTTTAAAGCTCATGATTAAATCAGTCAAAAAAAAAGAAAAAAAAAGCTCATGATTAAATTTTAGTGGTATACATTAATATTATTATAAAAAAAAAAGTGGTATACGTTTGTTGCAAAAAAGAAAAACTATAATTCATTAAATATGAGCTCCCTAGAACAAATCGTTTGGAAGAATGCGAATTTGATTCCTGTTGGAAATAATTCTTTGTTAGACTTTATTTATCTCGCGGCGAAACTCTGGATTACTCAACCCCTCCATAATATTACTAGTTTGTAAAAATAGTTCCTATTTTAAATTATTTTATTTTATTTTTTATAAAAAATAGATATTTTTAGTCCTATATATTAATATATGGATCAACTACGATTATAGAAGTGTTTTGTGAGTTTGAGAAGAATAAGCCTTCCTCTTGCCACATAAGCACTAGCTAGGAGCTTGTTTTGAGTTGGAATATTTTGAAACTGCTTGTGCTATCATGGAATTATTTTTCTCACTCCTATCCTACCTTAAATTTGGGATTAATATGAGGATTTCTCTCTAGGGATAACTGATTTCTCATATCTTTAGGGACCTGAGAAGAAGCTTCCAGGGGCGGCGGCTGATTAACGGAGTTTTTTATTTTTCGTATGGATAGATACTTGTACCGATGATTTCTCATCCACACTTTTTTTTCACCACTGGTATCTGACCTACTTAATCGTCTAATCTAGTTCGGAGGTCAATTCTGCCATGAAGTGGTTGGAGCCTCATCCCATCCACATTTTACCCACAACAGGCTTGTTCATATTCACTTCAACACAAGGGAGGAAACACAGTCAAATTTAATTTGCCTCCATTATCCAAGGTCCTTCATCCATCACCTTCTCTCTATCACTGCATGGTCAAATTTAACCATTTAGTAGCCGTTCTCCAAAGCTTGTGAAGTCTATCTCTCAGAGAGAAAACATACCTTAAGTTGAGGGTATTTACTCACATAATTGAATTTGCACGTACAACTAACCTATAACAAACTTATGGATTAGATAAGTGAGTGATAAAAATCATTTGATCAAATCCTTTGATAAAATCTTTTGATTTATTTCTTTGATCATTCAATCTCCAATTTTTGTATTTTATTTTCTTTTGGATTGGATTGATAGAAATGTATCTAACTGAGCCACATATCTTTGGGAATAAAAACTAAACAATTACTCCCTCCATCCCATATTATAAGGGAAAAATGACCCTTTTTTTGTCCTAAATTATAAAGGAAAAAACAACTTTCAAGAATGTTTTTTACTTATTCTTATAAAATTAAATGCAAATTGCATTTAATTTTTTTTTTTTCTCTCTCTCCATTTCTCAATAAACAACAACAATTAAATTTGTTTTTACATCTTCCTATGCAACTTATTTCAAGAAAAACCCACAAAACCATATTTCAAATTCTCAAGTTTTGGTTTTCTTAATAAGTGTGTTTTTTTTCCCTTATAATATGGGACGGAGGGAGTATATTTAAGTCCTAACTCAACCGTTTAAGATATAAATTTTGTTAATTTAGATGCTAATAATACTGACATTATCATTTGAGTTGATCTTTTATTCCATCATTGCAATTTGCCATAATATTTAATTTTTATCCAAATTAAAGTTCCACGTAAGAAAAACTATATCTCTAGTAAAAATAAAAATAAAAAGTCTATCTATAATATATTTTAATCTTTATCAAAATATTACTAATTAATATATTTTTTATAATAAATGTTACAACTAATTTTTTTATTCTTTTTTCATTAACATTATCCTTTATTTTATGATAATGTTACGATATAAGATATAAAATAAGTTGCAATTCCATCTATTATTAATCTAGATAAGTATTTGCATTAATCTAGTTTCTATACCGACTATAACATCAAAAAGCCCAACTTCTACGCCCTATATATATATATATACATATCTATCAATAACAGTAACATAAAAATAAGAAAACATAAGAAAATTACACTATCAAGAACAACAACGACCAAAAAAACTCTCCACACCTTAATATGGTAAATATTGTTTTTATTTGCTTTATTATTAGTTTATCTTTTTTACTCAATTATTATGATTGTATATGATCAGAAAATTATTATTGTTGTGGTGTGTCTAACTTTTGTTTTTCTTAATCTTGGGAAGGTTTATTTGTTTCCCTATCCTATGTATCTCTTTTCCTTTTTTTTTATTATATTTTTAGAGGCTAGTCACTTTGGCTTTCCTCCTTTGTTTAAAAAACAAAATCCGATCAAATAATTGATGGCAACTTATAATGTTAGATTGCCTATTCTTTATCCTCTTTCAGAATTTATAGTTGTAGATATAGATGTTCTTTAAAACGAACTTATGCTTATTTATCGTGCATTTGATAATTAATTTTAAATTTATTTTTTAAATAACGTATCGCGGCCGTATCGTATCGGGAATTTTAAAAAATTTCTCGTATCGCCGTATCGATATCGTATTATATCGGTATCGTATCTCCTATCCGGGCTTCATAGACAGACACGGTCCAATATATTAATGTTGTGAACCAAAATAATAAAATATGATTAGGTGCTTTTTTTTTCTTGATTTCCTTTATCGTTAATGGGTCTACCATTTTCTTTATCATAAATTATATAAATGTATTTTCGAAATCCAAATTAATATTTATTTTATTTTATGTTTAATTCATATGAAACAGTCGGTTGTTCCACCAATTTTTTGGCGTCGTCCTAACGAGGACGAAGTGGTCTTAAACGTTGATGGAAGCTCATATAAAAGTTTTCAAAGAGCAGGCTATGGGATTGTTATTCGAGACCATGAAGGAAAATGGATAAAAGGAGTTAGCACACACATTGATTATGCCAACAGCCTACAAGTTGAACTCATAGCCATTTTAGAAGGATTAAAACTGGCTTGGGATAATGAAGATGTTAGGAAAAAGAAAGTGAATTGCAGAACAGATTGCTTACAGGCATTTAAATTTTTTAACGACCAAAAACTGCAACCATTTGAATATGTTGCTCACGAAGTTGATTGCATTAAAGAACTTATTTCGAGGGATTGGACAGTCTCAATTGAACACATATTAAGAGAAGCTAACCAATGCGCAGACAAATTGGCAAAATTGGGTGCAACTAAGGGTACAGAAATATTTGAGAAGCCTCCAGTTTTTCTACATTCTCTACTTGAGGATGATAAAAATGGAAAACAATACACAAGAAGGGCATAGTTTGCAGTGTCTTGTAGTCTGTTATTTGAAAACCATTTTTTTTTATTACAACTATATCTTTTGTAAATAATGAAAATGATGTCTTTTTACTCAAGCGATTGGCTGAATAAAAAATAGATCGGGTGGTTTGGCCATTGGACTTCAAGTGGTTTTTGAAAAACGGCATTAATAAAAGTTTTAAGAATTTTATACTTTTGAGATATTAAATGCACGCATTTTGAAACAAAATTTCTATTTTAATATGTTTAACCAGTGCCCTGAACACTGTTTAACATTTTCCTTTATCTAATTATTGTTATTAATAATAAAAAAATTAAGTAAAAAAAAAACCTTGTATCCAATCATATACTCCACCGTATAGATAATTGTGAAAACTACCGTAACGAGTTGGCATAAAAATAAAATTGATAAGCAAATAAATAAATAAAGTAATATGAAATGGACCCGATTGACCCATTGATAAGCTATTAACTATGCTGTTACAATTTGAGTGAGTATCTCCTTCCATAATCATGGTTATGCACAATGGAACAATCAAGTAACTTCTACTACAAGTAATCTAGTTTGAAGACCAGCACAGTTTTCAGCATCATTCTAGTTCTGCAGAGTGTTTCACTGATATTCAACGAAGTTAGGATTGTCACGCGCCTTATAATTTGATGCATTATAGATTCCACTGATATTCAACGAAGTTAGGACAGATGCGTTAGGTTTATACCACTGTTGGGTCACGAGGGGGCAAGCACTATCAGATATTTCCATAACAAAGTGTTCATATATCACATTTTATGTACTGCACGAACATCATAGCATTTCTTCCTGTTTCATCACTAACCAACTTGAACTTGTATGAAGGGTTATACAAGAAAAGAAAATTGCACGAAAATTAAGGAAATCATTTTGACATTATATATCTTCTTATTCCATTTCATCTCACCCTATTCCATCAATCCAAACAAAGTCAAGAAATGCCGGAGAACATTGACTCAACTAGTTTAATGGTTTTACATGGAAAGCTTTTACATGAATATGAGATGATCTAATCTAATTTCAAGAAGAAACGTTTTGGTTTGGTTGTTTGATCTTGCATGCATATAAATGTTTGATGTTATGCTCGAATAAGAATAAGTTCATTATGTGTAGTAGAATTTCTACCAATTTATATGGTTTGAAGTGTTTATTATTGTTTTTGATGTTGCTAATGTTAAGCGCCAAGAACAAGTCTCTACCATTATATCCACACACCAAACCCAATAAAGCTGGGCGTGAGAGAGAGTGAATTGGAAAAACCAAGTCCCTTTATAAAGAGTGACACCCTTCCTCTTACAAGTCAGTTTTATAAGATTAAATTAGAGTTTTATAAGACATCCCGAGTGTTCGACTGAAATGAATATACACGGTTGGATTTAACAATATGACTTTTCTATATAAGAATTAACAGTGAAGTTGATTAAATGTTTAATAGGAGTAAATAACATATTATTTATTGAAAGGAGTTTTCTATGCTTAGCAGTAACACACCGGTCATCAAATTATCTTATATAAATTCTATGTTACTAAGTTTCATACTTACTATGTTTTAGTTTATTTCAAGATTTTAAAGCAAGTTTCTTTCAATACTATTTAAATTTTTCAGAAATTGTCTTTGTTTCTTTCACATTAAGAATAATTTAATTACTTTTATTAAGAGAAGTTGGGTGCTACATTGCCTATCAAAAAATATCTGATAGAATAGTGCATTGCTGTAATATATGAAAAAAGAGTGTGGGTGAGTGTCTTTATTGTATCTATTGCATTTGGTACAAATCAATTATGAGAGACAAAGTTTTACATGCAGTAGGTAGAGAAGAAGGAAGATTGGAAGAAAGACACTATGTTTACACTCATTCACCATCAATCTAATTTATTTCCATGGTATTCTAAACCAACAATTACTTTTTTGGCGTTAACCCTCTGATTTCTGGTGAAAGAGGTTCCAGTAATTCAAAGTCTGACATGTGTTTTTTTTTTATTGTTTTCTGTTTGCACTACCAGTATCCGGTCCAGTAGACCGCCTAATCTGATTCAGGGATCAGTTCAAACATGTATCACTAATGTTACATAAATACTCAATACCAAAGTCAAGTCAGCTTTATTATATTTTCTGAGAAAAAAAGAAGTCAGCTTTAATGTATATTGTCATAAATTGCATTAAGAAGTTTTAAAATAAAGTAAGTAATTATTAATTGTTTAGTCAATACTACTTCTCTAACCTCAAGTCTTTATATTTTACAGATAATCTCAAGTCAGCTATATATAGTAATAAGTACTTGTATGTATGAATATGTATGTATGAATGGATTTTGTATATATGGTCCTTAGTTTTAGGGTCAAATTAAATAAATGTAGTCACATCACATGCAAATGAAGGACACATTTAGTCTCTTGACCTTGCTTGAATATTTCTATAAATCACCAAAAATTTCTCTTTTTTAACTTAAGCATAGATAGATAGATAAAACAAAATGAGAAACATTACAAAATCATCATGCTTTAATATTCTATTTCTTTCTATATTAAGCTTAGTATTACATGTTCAATGTCGTTTTCTTCCAACTGAATTGATTTCAAATGGAGTTGATGATGATGTTCAATCATCAAAACAAGATTCTTTTCTACTTCTTAATGATAATAACAATGATTCAGGAGAGTATTGTAAGCAAATGTATGGTTTTTTGCCATGTTCTAATGACATTCTTGGTCATTTATTTCTAATTTTGGTTTATGAGTATTTGTTGTTCCATGGAGAATCATATTTGGCTGCTGGTGGTAAACAAATCTTTGAGATTCTTGGTCCAGGTGTTTTTGGTGCTAGTGCTTTTGACATTCTTGGTGCCCTTCCCGAGTCCTTAATTCTTCTCGGTAAGTTAAAGCGACACTCGGTTAATCACATGAAAAATTAGTTGATTCAGTTGGGTAGACGGTTAATTTAGTTGAATCAACCATCTACTCAACTGAATTAACTACGTTTTTGGACGTTATTAACCAAGTGTCAACAGGTGTAGAGTTATTTTGATTCAAATATCTTTGTAGCACGCACAAGTCAGACAAGTCTTTCACCATGCACAAGTTTGTTTTCATCATTGGATTAATAAGTCTCGCAATTCGATCAATATGTCACATCACATCTCATTTGATCCAATGGCGAGATTTATTGATCCAGTGTTGAAAACAAGCTTGTGTAATGTGCGTGGTGGAAGACCTGTCTCATTTGTGCACCATAGACTTTGCCGTATAATTGTATGATTGTTGATTTGTTGTTTGTCAGTAACTGGACTTTCAAGTGATAAGGAGAGTGCACAAGAGTATGCTTCCACTGGTGTTGGTTTGTTAGCTGGATCATCCATATTGCTGATGACATTAGTGTGGGGAACTTGTGTTATTGTTTCCAAGCAAAGCTTGAAAGATATCTCACATTCATCAGAAGGAACAATAAAACAATATTTGACTGGTTTGATCTTGATTCTATCTTTGTATTTAAACTAATAATGATCATTTTCAGAAATTAAACTCCTTTTATTGGATTTATTTATTATATAGGTTATGGTATTACTATGGATGTAGACACTAAAGAGATGGCAATAATCATGGTTGTCTCTATTATACCACTCCTCATAATGCAGATTCCTACACTGTTCCATTTCTCTACAACGTTACGCAATGTGACCTTGATCGTTTCTCTCATCATTTCTGTCGCTTTTCTCATCTCATACTTCATTTACCAGGTTTCTACTTTTGTCCTTAATTCTTAATATTATGGAATTGCAGTTTATCATAGGTATCATTACAATATACAAATAGGTTTTAAATAGCAGCCACGCCGCGATTCTTAATATTATAGACAATTGCAGTCAAATACAACTGATATAATGCCAATCTTAGTATCGTTCTCTATGATAAATTTTTTGATATTACAGCTCAAATAACATGTATAGATCATTTTATAAATCAGTATCCTGTGTGCGCGCGCGCATGTGTGTGTATAGTGTCAAACTTAACATATGACACCTTCGATAATTCTTTATTGCATATTCATAATGTTAAGAAGTCTCACATCGGTTGCGAGATGACCTGAATATGTGTTTATAAAGAAAGACAATCCTAACTTTACAAGTCAGTTTTGTAGGGTTGAGTTAGGCCCAATACTCAATTCTAAGATGCTATCAGAGCCTCCTTCACGGTCCCCTGGGCCGCCTACAATCAGGTTCCCAATAGTGCTGGGCACGAGGGGGTGTGTTAAGAAGTCCCACATTGTTTGCAAGATTACCTGAATATGTGATTATAAAGTAGAGCCAATTTGGCATTGAGTTAGGCCCAATGTCTCTAACTCAATCACTAAATTTGTAATAGAGACTAGTTTGATTCTCTTGTTGATTTTTTTCCAATGCCAAATTGCATTCTTATATGAAATGTGCAGATCTTTAGACCACAGATAGAGAAAACAAGATTAGAATACATAAAGCATGATGACTTAATATTAAGCATTTTCCAACGTGTCGAAAAGCAAACTCTCCAAAAAATCCTAGCTGAGGATGGAACTCCAAATGTAGCTGCCATAAGTGGGTGAGTTAGATCAAATATTCATTATATTTCCCTTAGTTTCCTATGTACATAATAACCATTAATATCATATATACTTCATCATGCAGGTTATACAATGACTTCGGTCAAAAGTTACATGAGGGAGAAGGAAAGCACTTATCAGCTTCTCAAGTAAAAGACTTATTAACAGACTTGATATCAGAGAGCAACAATTTAACCAACATGAATATCGGAGAGAAACAAATCACAGACTTCATAAAAGTTTTAGACAAAGATGGTGACCAAATTATAACCAAGGATGAATTTGTCAGTGGCTTAATAGAATACATTAACCAAACAAAGCATGCTTTGGATAAACAGTTGCTCCGCAAAGAAGCTATGACCAAAATGTATCAGGTATGTAATGTATGTAATTAACACCGAGCCTTATTTGGATAAACAATATACTTAAGCCTTTATAGCATAAGTGTTTATCATATAAGCCTTTATAAGCTGTTTTATATGAAAATAAACTGAAAACAGCTTATGGACGTATCTTAAAGTGTTTCCATATGTTCTTTCAAACTGTCTCACGAGTGCTTATGCCAGTGGATAAACTTAAATAACTCAATCAAAACTTATTGTATTCTAAAGAGTTTTATCAAGCCATGGATTGAACATGTGAGAAAAGAGCGCGAATTGAAGGGACATATTATTTCTGGAATCTTAAGTCATGCGCATAGTGATATGGTCGGTAGGCTGCTCAAAGAGGATGGTACGCCTGATAAAGATGCTATCAAAAGGTACACATATTTATATCTTTACACCGACAGTATATATGAATTATATCAAATATTGAACTAATTTTTATGATGAAATAGGCTGTTTGATGAAGTTGATATCAATAAAGATAGCCACATTTCGAGATCCGAGTTGGAACAAATAGTGAAGAAGATTCAGTTTGGTAAGGTTATAGATGCAGAAGAGGCAAACACAAAACTCTATAAGTATCTTGATGTCAACAAAGACAATGAAATTAGTGAGCAAGAATTTGTTGATGGCTTCATGAAATGGATAAGTTCAAATTCCAACCAAGACCCTAGCTCAAGTTCTTCCTCTCATGAAACTCATCAAGTATTTCACTTATTTCTACGTCTAATTTTTTATAAAATCTTTCAAACATTTGATCAATAATAGAAATTTATAAATGGTATATGAAATGATTTTGTATTAGACATGGGAAGATGTTGAGAAAGTAATGAAAGAGAAACAATCCAAAGGAGTGATTGCATGGTTAAAAGCTATAGCATATGTGGTGTTGGGAATTACTATGCTATCACTTCTTGCTGAGCCCTTAATAGCAACTGTCCAAAAATTCTCTGAAGCTGCAGGAATTTCATCATTTTTCATCTCTTTCATTTTAGTCCCTTTTGCCACAAATTTTAGAGAAGCTACCTCAGCAATCAAAAAAGCTAGCTACAAGAAAAGTAGTAATACTTCTCATATAATATATGAGGTTAGTCATTTTTGGATACTTCTAAAGTAATTACTAATTAGACCTTTAATCTATAATTAGATATCTTATGTAAAGATTTTGGTGAATGCAGATTTATGGAGCAGTGTTCATGAACAACATTCTTGGGTTTGTGGTGATATCTATTCTTATATATATGAGAAATATAACATGGGAATTTTCAGCTGATGTATTGGTGGTGGCAATTGTTTGTATTGTGATGGGCGTAACTGCTAGTTTTCGCACCACTTTTCCGCTTTGGACATCTTTACCTGCATATATTTTGTACCTAATATCATTGGTTTTGGTTTTTGTTCTCAAAGATGTTTTCAATTATGTGTAGTGTTGTTTTGATAGTAGCAAGATTAAATGAAATAACAAACTCTTGATTTGGTTTATCGGAAAACATTATGTGATCCTTCATAGTGCAGAATATATGATATGAATTGTAACCTTTGTTGTTGATTCCTTGATGGAAATTAAATTGAGATGAATATGGAAAGGAATGAAATATCAATATCTCCTTACAATTATTGATATCAAAACATGACTTAAGACTTGTAACCTATCTAAATATTCTTACCTTCTGTTGCAAGGCACTATAGTATTTAAAAGAAGTTTAGAATTGCACACATGTCCCTAACAGTTAAACTTTCTACATTCTGAAAATTTTTCTTTAGGCTCCCCAGGTTTCTCCAAGGCCCCCCAAAATTTTGTTTTTACTCTTAAAAATCAATTTGGAATCTACGTTCCGAACTTGGTGTAGGTTCGGAGTGTAGGTTCGGAACGTAGTTTACGAATCAATTTTACATTGAGTTCTGGAAGTTTAACGGCATGCAACTTACAACCATGGCATATATTTACAAAATTTGGTAGTGCGACCAGTGTTATTTCTGTCAAGTTTAGAAGAACAATTACCATTGTATTCATAATGTTGTCTCCACGACTGTGTCTAAAAACTTCATGAAGTCGAGTTGTCTCCTGGAGGCAGTAAAGCGGGTCAAGAACCTCCTGCGAAGTTCGTCCCAGGATGAAGATGGAAGAGATAGGTGGGAGTGTGGCTAAGCTGGAAATCAGATCAAATAAGCGATAGAGTGCGGCCGTAAACCTTTGAACCAAGTCATGGCTCCACCTTTGGACGGACCCTCTGACAGGATGGTGTCCATAGTTTCTATGCGGTCATCTGGGTCGGTGAGTCTGTAATAGTTTTCCAGCCCTTGTGAAGTGCATTACATAACTAATGTGAGCCTTAGTTACATATACATGTTTTTTGAGTGAGTAACTATATGTTGTAACTTGTACTATAACCCGGTTATGAGATATTGCAATTGTGGTAAGCCTCAACTTTACTCAAATGCAGTACGAAATTCGCTTTGAAACATAGTTTTGTGGTGGAGTTGGGTTCGATCTGTATCAAAAACTAAATGAACACGAGGCTATTGAAACTGTAACATACCGTAGGGAGGAAAGTTTCCACGCCATTGTTAAATCTCATCCTCTGGCATGCAACACTAATTTTTTTTCTTCTTCCAAATAAACTAAAATCAAATAAGAAAAAATGACTCATAGCACAAACACTTATGTATAAGTCATTTCTATAACAAAAGATAAAATAAACTTAAATTGTTTTTGTATTTAGAGAACTTATAAAAATAAGCTGAAAACAACTTATGAACAATGTCATAAGTTATTTTCATCAGTTCTCTCAAAACACATTTACAGGAGGTGTAATCAGACATGTTAAAACTTAACCTCTACTTGATAGAGGGTTCAACAAGCACAAAGGTAGCTGTAGCTTCAAACTCTACTAAGTACTAATGCATCTCCAGAAGCTCCCTTCCAAAATTAGTTGCAAGGAATTCAATTCTCCTATTTTATCATGTTGTAAAATTAGAAATAATGTTAATAATCAAATTCTTGATAAACTATATGTCATCTTTGTGATTAGTAGATCTTAAATAAGATTTTAATAGTTTCGGTTTTGAAAAACTTAAATAAGATTCTCCTATTTTATCAACAAGTGCAACAATAATCAAGATAATTAATATGATTCTATAAGTTGAGTATTTTTAATTTTTGTAAAATTTAAAAGAATTATACTTGCTTTTATATATATAATAATTACACTTGAATGGAAAACAAACGGGTAACAAGCTGCGCCGCTAACCCGTTTTGGATGACAAAATCAATCATCTTAAACACTACATCTAGAAACCTAAGAGATACCACATTACTATGCATGACTCTTTAAACTCTTTTCAAAATATTCACCAATATAAATATATAAACCTCAATAAAATTGTGATGTTTAGATAAGTTGAGCATGTATTGCAAAAATAATTAAAGAGCTCAATATATAAACCTCTTTAATTAGTATATATTCTTCATAGAAATTCTTCACCAAAATCATAAAATTGTGATGTTTAGATAAAGTTATCATAAAGTTTTAAGATTTTGCAACATAATTTTAACTCTTTATGAGAGAATGGTTTGTCTTCCTATAGTAATCAGAAACATTAATCCAAAAATATATGCATGTGTTATATTGCTCAAATCATCTTATAAAGATAACTTTGACCATATCTATAATCTCAACAAAACTCATACAAAACTGTCTAAAGTTAACCATCAACTCTATACCCAAAACTGATACAAATGAATCAAATAATGATGATTCCAGATGCAATAAATATATCTTATTATAATTTTATACATGAAGCTTTTTTTGAATTTTTGTCATAAATTACATATGAATTTCTCTTGTGCTCATTCAAGAATAGCAATAAATTCTTGTCATTTTCTTTTTTTAAATGAGAATAGGCCTTCACAACATAGTTGAACTCTTGTCCATACAAGTACAATGCACATGCTGCTTTATATGTGAGTAGCGGTAAATCACCAGTTTTAATATTTGATTCAGAATTGCTATTGCTGAAATATCTATTTAGCCACCACCGACAACGAAGATTCCAAGATTTTGCTGATATACCCTCTGTAAATATTTTTGGGGTTTTGCAAAAGGAAGAATGTCGCACCCTTCCTTTTTCATTTTGAATGGACCACGTAGACATTTGGTCGTCTTCATGGAGAGATAATTTAGAAAAACATAAAGAGAACACCTTCCATGTATTGTACTCTGCATCTGTAGCATCTAAATGTAAAGCAATATTTTCAAGAAGAGATTCAAGACTATATTCCCCTGCAAACATATCAGAAGAAACCAATTAATAAAGGAAAGGAAAACAAAACAAGTGAAACAAAGATATGAAAATTATTCAGTTTATCTGAAATTGTTACGGAATAAGGTACCTATTTGGTGCATCCTTATAAGTTTTGCTATAGAATCACGACATGTTGGATCCTTCTTTAGAATATCCTCATAACAACTTGAAAGTAAGAGAGAGTTGTTTCGATCAAAATGCTCCAATAGAGCAACTCGTAATCTGCAACCACACACATCAGTAACCTCATAAACATAACAAAAAAGCATTACGAGTCATAAAATTTATGAGTAAATTACCAGAACTTGCTTATCTCAAATTGCTGGTTGGATTTTAGATAGAGAGCAGAGAAACAATAATTATTAAAATATGATTGACAATTTGATGATATAAAAAGATCAAGTACTAATCCCTATTTATAAGGATACAAGATTTCGAATCCTAAATGAACAGGGAAACAAATCATTATAATAAATAAGTAATAATCTGGTAATTTAATCATAAGAGATGTTCTAAAATATGAAATTAATCCAATGAGATAATTCATGTTCATGCTAATATGATACATTTTTTCTTATAATCTATCATTCCCCTCAAGCTAAAGATACTGAGCCAGTGCTTGTAGGACCTGAAGTCTAAACTTGAAGGTGTTGCAACTCCAAACCAAATTGAAACATACCGGTCAAGCGCTTAAAACAGCAGAAATCATAACTGAAATTGGTGGTGTTGGTCGTATCACAACTTTGAACCAAACAGGAATGATAAAGTAGCAGTGGAGGTCTGGATACAACTATGGTGCATGGTGCAGTCAAATAGCACCAAAGAATCACTTGAAAGCAGTGCAATAGGCAGACCTAGAACCAGAAAAATAAAATCTCTTTGGAACATAATCTATCAAACATGAACCAAACTAGCACACTTGACCCGAGAGACAACTCAAACAGTGCTGGAATCGCAAGAACCACGAAGAAAACCAGACCAGAACAACTTAAAAGAATACTCAAATAGAAACTAAGGCAAAAATGGAGAATTTCATTAGGAACCAAATTTTTCTGGATTCAGAAACAAAAGTGTGGTGGCGAAAAAGGTGACTGACAAGGCGACGCTTGTGGAGTTATGGAACGTGAGAGTGGGTGGCAGATTTCAATGGGTGGTGCTTGGTCAGACGACAGATAAACAGTGTCTAAGGGAAAAGACAACAGGCGTAAATAAGGAAACTGTTGAGATATGTATATGATTTGAATTATATCATGTTGAGTAAATGAGTTAGGATCCTCTCCATTTTTTCTCTCCATTACTATAGTTTTAAATTTTTGGGGTGTATAAAAAAAGTTTTAGACTCATTTAATGTCAAACTATTGTATTTATACTTCTAAAACTATAGTAATGTATTTATACTTCTAAAACTATTGTATTCAAACAGATGTTGCCGGAAAACTGCCTATGTGCTGCCCAGACCGCTGTCACTCACGGGTGCATCAGATTCATGCTCATGCACCTCCTTTCAGAAGTCCAATTATGACGGCGATTCCACCGTTCAACTTGCCAGTGTCTTCTCTGTCTTTCCTCGGGGATAGTTGTCTGATTCACTCCCTTAATCAGTAGTTTCTGGTCTACCTCTGGTATTCTCTCTATTTTCACATCTGTTTCTGCGCATCTCTGATCTTGTGCACATACTTTGGATTCTGCACTTACATACAGCTAATACAATAGGACTGTAGCACCACTTCGTTATTTAACAATACTAATATTATGCTCTTTGTATTTATTGTATACACATCATATTTATATCATGTAAATAGGGATAGTATCTCCTATATTTGTTTTTGCAATTATTGCTTTTAGCCTAAATAAAATTGACTCCACTCCACAGTATAATTCAAACACACGCTTTTATCATATATTTATATTCATATATCACTCTCATTTTCTCTCTTTCAATAATAAGATACGGGATGTGTACCTAATTGGGAGTACAGAGTGTGAACTATTGCACTGGTTCTCAAGCAAAGTTATAGCATCATCAACTTGACCTCCAATCAGCAACAGCTGTCAACAGAAAACAAATTGAAGCAAGTGATGAAATCTCAATGTAGAAAGCAATGATCTTATATATATATATATTTTTAATGGCAAATATATTAATAACCAAGTCTCTGCACAAGACGAACAGAAGACCGGTAAAAAGGAATTACATAATAGCGGCACCGTATATATGCGGACACCGAAAATAAACACCAAAAATAAAACCCCACCTAATCAAATGATCTTATATATTGTTTCAGGCAGATACAAAATATGCAGGTGCATGTGCATGCAGAGAAGGAAACTTACTGCAGAGTTGCAGAGCACATTTAGTTGTTTTGTGCGAGTTAAAATGGAAAATTGATTTCAAATAATCCAGGCAATGATATTTTCATTTTATGTTTGTACACACATTTGGAAAAAAAAAGGCCAAATAGTATCTCAACAATTAAAAATGGTGGGTTAAGATTTAAAAATACTTTGTTTATCACTAAAAACACGCTCTTAAATGCATGTAGAAAATTGAAGGCTGTGCTTCGGCCTACTTAGAGGATGTTGATTAATTACAATGCCAGTTCAAAACAGTTTTCAGGAATTAGGAAATAAAAATGTGTTTAACCGACTAAAAGAAAAATACTAACTATTAAGGTTTGCTTACTTTGGGAAATTCCTATGAATTGAATGATTCGGTACAAAAGTGCAGCAGATGTAGTTCTTAATTTGAAAAATTAGTTCTCAATTTACCAATTTACATGATAATTAAACCCTATATGGTTGGTTCTCGTCGAATAAGTTTAATTTGAATTACACCTTCCTTATTTCTCCACCTTTGTCATTCTAAATTATTAGAAATTTAAAAATGCTTCACTCGAAAATTGCTGATGCTAAACTAGTTCAAAATATAAATTTAAGATGAAGTTAATTATTTTGAAGGAAAAAAAGATCAATTTTATATCAATCAATTTACTTAAAACTTTTTTTGTGATATGGCAAGATACTATTGAATGATAGTTTAGAAAAGTTTTACACTAATAGAGAAATCAAAGTTAAATTTTTGTTTAATTTTGGGGATGGGGGTATGTAACTACTAACTTGTTATAATGTCTACCGTTTTAAACCATTTTTTTAGTTTATTGAACAACTACCAATACGAAATACCAAAGATAGTATGCTCCATACCTGTACTAATGGAAGTAATGCTGCTGATGCAACGGATAATGCTGATGCAGCAGATGTTGAGTCCAGAGCTTGATGTAAATACTTCACTGCATCGTTGTAGTAGTTATTAACCTTGATCTCCACCAAATTGTTCCCATCCGAAAAACGCAAGGGCAACCACAAATCAACTCTTCCTAAATAAAGGCATAAGATCAAAATTAGAGTATAAATAGACAGTGAGTACAAATATCGATTGCTGTGCAATATTTAGACTGTGAGACTAATCAGAGGTTTCTTTAAAAGAGTAATCGCAGGCAAGAGAAAATTAAAACTAGCCTTATCAAACAATTATGCGAGACAAAATCAATATTTACAATCTGACAAGAAAAAAATTCAGATAGGATCAATTCAATATACAAGCATATGTGTATGCACATTCTCATGCATGTGTGCAGCCACAAGAAATAGATAATCGGCTGTTAATGATTAATCAGAAAATGAAAAAGCATACCAAGAGCGTACAAGTCATGTTGTGTAAAAACTCGAATATTAGAAGAAGGGTCTCCTATTCCTTGGCTTTCATCAGAAATCATGTAAAAACTTTCTGGCTGAATGATATGATGTGATTTTTCTCTTTTATGGTTAGCATCAACATCCATGGCAACAATCATATCTTTATTGAAGCCAATCTCCTTAGAAATTTGTCTATTATTCATGACAGATGAATCTGAGTTACATTGATATTGGGAGTCTGCCATGTGCGACTGAACTGAATTATGCCATTCTGACTGTCCAACATTGTTGCTGAATGAGGTTCCCTCGGTATGTGAGTTCTCTTGACCTTCAATTTGATCTAAATCTCTCCACTTAAACTCATCAGGAATAGAAGAAGAATACCACAGCTCATAGAATGTCAAACCCATCATCATCTTCGAAACAGGATCAATATCAACTTTTTCTTGCTCAAGGCTAAAGAATACACAAAAAGACAAATAAACAAAAAAGAGAGAGCAAAGAGGATAAGATGGAGGAAAACTTATAGAGCAGTAAGCAAACATTCTTATAAGTATATCTCAAAACTTGCAATTTATTTTTGAAGTAAAAATCATCATTAATGAAGGACAAAATGCATTATCAACAGATATTTTGCAATTGAAAAACATGTCAAAGGTAGGGTCATTCCAAGGCTACTTGTCTTATATATTGATACTGATTATAGATGGTAGTGAAATATGAATTGTGACCTAGAATACTGAAAGTGTTAGTCTCCTTCCATGTATTGAAGCCCTAATAGATCTTAGGAAACAGACAAAATCCAGTATCTATAAGATGGTGAGGGGAGCTAATCATTCCCATATTTTCAGTATATTGGCCTGTATCAATATTATCCTCGTCAACACTGGGGCACTATCACTAGATCACTAGGAATATTGATTATTGAATATTAAGTTTATGCTTATGTATCTTTGTTATTCGTCTTATCTAGTGTCCTAAGTTATAATTAGTCGGTTTCATAGTGAGTAGTTGAGTACCATTACCATACAATACATATTCTTAATAATTAAGGTATTATTCCTAAATGTCTCTAGAAAATTAATATACTAATGTTGATAATCATTAATACTTTATCAAACGTATGCCTTTCTAGTAGTTACACAATAGCAATTATAATCATTGTTTCAAGGCTCCCCTACAGGTAAAGGACTAAGCATTAAAATTTAAGATAACATACACTAGAGCAAGCTGATATGCACCCACAACATTGCCTTGCATAAGATAGAACAACATGAACTCCAATTGAACTGCATATCTGCTCTGCATAACAAGTAAAAATACACAATAAACTTGAATGCTTAACAATAGCAGAATCAATTCATAAGCAAATATCATTTATTTATCAACTAGAACTAAAGTTAGTAGAGAATTTCGTGAGATCATTTGCATTGGATAAAGCAGAGTTGCACAATAGAAAGCTGCCAACATAATGTAAATGGGACCAAACATATAATCATTAATCATAACCCTGATTACTATCACTTAGAGCATCTTTGAAAATTAAGCTTCAATGAATCAATAGTGAAATGTGAGAATTTTATAATACTCTTCGTGATTTGTCAGAAAAATTCCAAAAGATCATTTATAATTTATTGTCACTGTGAATAGGAAAACAGTATTCCCTATGCCAGAAGAAAATAAATGTTCATTAGAAAACTAATCTTTTAATGAAATTGTTATGTTTTTGTCATTCTTAACAATTTCTCAGCCTTAATCTTGAAACTTTCCATCTTGATGAGAAAACATTAAGGTGATAAGTGATAGCAACTAGGAACTTGAGAGTAAGCTATAAGTCAAGAGTAGATGTACCTGACAATAAAGCAATTTTATGAACATTTAATATAAAGGTAGCCATTATATATAAAGCACTGGAGCAGGAATATTTTTTAAATATACCTCTAATGGCCAGGTCTTCATTGATCCAATCTTCTTTGCCCAAATGTCATAGAGATTCCTGATCCTTGTTGAATTCATGGAATGGTTTTCTAAATGCTTAAGAAGCTCCAGTAAAACCTAAATAATTATTATACCATTTTTAGAAAGGGGAGTGAAAGGTAACAGAAGTAAGGGTGTCGCGTGAAGAAGGGCAATATTCACAAAAAACAATGAAAATTACATGAATGATAATTACAAATATGAGCTCAAATCACAACCGTATAAGAAGGTCATGGACAGAACTATACAAGTATCAAATCAAATTAGTGTCAGACAATTGTTAAGCCTGTTACCATTGTCTAGCTCCATAATTATTATACATATTCAAACCCTCTTTTAAGGCACCACAGTTTCAGCTATGCTGAGACACAAGAAGCTGGACATCTGAGTCAGCTTATACCCTAGCCTGGATTATCTTCTAGTTTATTATTAGGATTTCTCAGTTAACTATTTGCTTCCTTATTAACTAGAAAGACATTATAGCTGGCTTCAATCTATATGTGAAGTAACTATTTAGAAGACTCGTAGTCAATGCAATATGATTTCAACATTTGTTTAACTATACCACACTAGTCATGTCTAGCAAACGGAGCGTCTTCCACAACATGGAAAACCACAATTCAAATGTCCGAGGAGGCACCAATATTTAGTGTCTAACGATTCCTCAAACATGAATGACTCCTATAGGATTAGACCCATGGTTTACAACAACAACAAACACTTATTTTCCTATATGTGCTAAAAAGTTTTTCCAAACTTACTCTAATCTTTGAATTTAACGTATATGCACTATCACCATAGACCAGCTTTACACTAGTTTTACTCTGACATCCAATGAAAATAAATTGTTTCGCCATGTCACTCCACTTCCGTTAGTGTATCTTAAAATTGACAATGTGACATGGCAAAATAGAGGACTCTTATTGAATACACCTCAAGACATTGTTATAAGCAAAAAAAAAAATTAGATTCATTGGATAACTGATGTATCTGGTCAATTATCCAATGAACCTAAAACGTAATTTTTGCTTATAATAGTATCCTAAGGGTGTATCAATTAATTTACCTGACAGTGTAAATCCATTAAACTCGTATTATTATCTCAGCCTATAAACTTATTTGTTAAGGCTCTGTATGGCAAGCACAATAAGCTAGCTTATAGCTTATAAGTTAAAAGCTCTGTTTGGTAACAATTTTTAAAAAAGAGCTTATAGCTTATTTTACTAGCTTATAACTTATTTTTCAAACGCTATTTCTTCCAACTTTACCCCTGTCATCTTACTTGAAAAATTAAATATTAATTAAACATATTTTTATGTTATTTCGTACTTAAGCTAGTTCAACGGCTAATTTTACGAAACACTACAAATTCAATCAGCTAGCTCATTCTCTATAAGCTAAAAGCTAGCTAATAAGCTATTCTTTATAAGCTTGTCCGCTAGCTTATCAGTTATCCGCTATCTTTTACCAAACAAAGCCTAAACCTCTAAAACAGATTACAGAAACAAAAGCATAATCAATAACTAAACAACAAAACTGAGAAAGAAAAAAGCAATACCCAAAACTTAAAACGGTTCTTCAAAGGAGAAGTATCATTAACAGTTCCTTTCAAGTAAACACTCATAACACCACTAGCTCCAACCCAATCATGTCGATTAACAAGCTTGCGAACCAAGTAATGCAATCTCTTACGATGTTCCGCTCTAAGAGGTTTAGTACAAAGTCCAAGAACATATGAAGGTCTTGTTAACGATAAACGAATTCTCATCTCTTTCTTCTTCCTCGCCGACAGCTGGCTAGTATCGTCGTGCTTGTATGCCGCTGCTGCCGCCTTTCTCTTGCTACCGGGGGTCGATTTCTTCGGTATGGCGCCACCATCGTTGTTATTGTGATCGATTTCTATTGAGACCATTGAGAGAGTTGGTGATTTGTTTCAATTGAAACAAAAGTAGAGATTTAGGAATACTTTTTGGTTCTGTGATGAAGAAGAGGGATGAAGTTCTGAGAGCAATGGGGTTTTGATGACGGCAGACGGTGGCCGCCGATGGGTGACGAACGAATCGAAGAAGAAAGGGTTTTAGTTCATTCCGCGGCAAAAATCAATATATATTAAGATTTGTAAGGTTTATTTGTTGGTATAAAGTTAGTGTCCAATTTATTTTTTAATTTAATATAAATATCTCAACAAATATTTGTCGATTTTATTTTTTAAATAGATTTTTTTAAGCAAATAAGAAGTAGATATATAAAAAAATAACATTTACAAATTCTAGCTCAACTAATTAATTTTTTTTAGATTATGTAAAACAACTTAGACAAAAAAATAAGTTTTATGTATATTAAAAAATAACTTATAAAAATACATATTTCGTTAGTGGAAATTTATAAATTGACATAAATTTTTTTATTTATTTGCATAATTTGTTTTGTATAAGTTAATCCAAACTTTAAAGGTTTGGTCTAATGGTTAAAAAACAGGTCTTGAATCCGATAAGTCTCGAATTCGAGCCCCGCTATTGTCTTTGGAGGGAGGTAAATATAAATACGTTTACAAGCGTTCTTTGAGTCATAAGGTTTTTTTCTATAAAAATAAAAGTTAAGCTAATGACAAACTTAAATATAAAATAAAAGTTGTAACCTCGTGTGATATCTCTAAACTAGTTAGCTTATTTATTAGCTTGTGAAAAAAAAAATACCAAATAATTAATTTTTGGATTAAATATGTTTTTGATCCTTATAAATATTTTAAATTTTATCTTTAATTCCTATAAAAAATTTCAACAAGTTTAAATGCTTTCATTTCAATCTTGATTTTTGTTCCTGTTTGTCAATCAACTCTTATACTATATCATAAATAAAAGAATAAAAGAATTTGACAGTCGACTAAAAATTGTAACTGTAATAGAAAATATTTAGAAAACTAAAATTTTTTGAATTTTTTTATATAATATTAAAAATAAAATTTGAGATATTTATTGGATAAAAACTTATTTAAAACTTTTTGTTTTTTAAGACATAAACGCAAATTTTGCCCCTAAAACCCTTAAACCCTGGCGGCACTCGCCGACACAAACACAATTACACAATCCACCGCAATCCGCCGCTGCCGCCACTACTCAGCTCTCCTCCGGCCACTAAGCAACACATTGCAACCTCCAACAACCTTCAAAAACAACTATGGTTTTGCTACATTTGATGTTTCAATTTTCTCGAATTCAGTAGCAATGTTGACCTTCTCCAAGTTGAAGAAATCATTCTCTCCTTGCTCCTGCGCCTTCCGTCCAACCCCTAACAATTCTCTCCGATCATTTTCCGTTACTTCCAACCTACAAGGCATTCGTTTCTGCATCTGGGTCGCACTCAAAATCGACACTTTTACCGATGAACCATACAACTTGGTTAGTGATATTTTTGCTCGTAACAAATGGCATTCTATTTACTGGCAATCACTTCAGCTTCTCAGTAAAAAAGGGATTTTTTTAACTTCAAATTCCGTTAGAGCTTTGATTAGGTCTTATTCTCATTTGGGTCAAACCAATAAAGCAATAGAGGTGTTCGGTAGAATGCGTGAATTGGGTGTTATTCCTGATGTTCATATATATAACACAATTTTGATAGATGTGTCGAGGAAACGGTTATTTGAACTTGCTTTAGCATTGTATACTACTATGGTTAAATCCAATGTTGTTCCTAATTTGAAAACTTATATCATGTTGATTGATGTGTATAGTAAAAGTGGTGACATGGTGGGTTTATATGAGATTCTTAATGAAATGGAAAAGGTTAATCTTACTCCTGATGTTTTATGGTGGTATACTGCTGGGTATACTGCTGTTCTTTATAGCTTATGCCAGGCGGAAAATGTGGATAAGGCACGGAATGTGTTTAATGAGATGAAATGTCCTCCGGATATTGTTTGTTGTAATGTTTTACTTAATGGGTATTGTCAAATGGGGAGGTTAGATGAAGCACTTTCTTTTGTATGGTCGATGAAGAAAGATGGTTTCTCGCTTAATCGAAATGGGTACTGTTCTCTTATTAATGCATTTTTTAGAGCTAGGAGATATAGTGAAGCACATGCATGGTATACAAGGATGTTTAACGAGGGTATTGCGCCGGATGTTGTTACTTATGCTATTATGATACGTGGTCTGTCGGATGAGGGTAGGGTTGTTGAAGCTGCTAAGATGTTAGATGAGATGAATCATATAGGTTTAACTCCTGATGCTCATTGCTACAATGCAGTAATTAAAGGTTTATGTGACATAGGTCTTTTCAAACAAGCTCAATCTCTTCGTCATAAGATTTCTGAGCACAATGTTTACACGCACACGATTATCATATGTGAAATGTGTAAGAGAGGAATGATTGATGAAGCACAGGAATTATTTGACCGGATCAGGAAGCTTGGATGCGTTCCTTCAGTTGTGACCTTCAATGCGCTTATAAATGGACTGTGCAAAGCCCATAAACTTAAGGAGGCAATTGATTTGTGTTCCAATATGTGGACAGAATATTGGTCATCCTTAAGGGGTCCTGATCTCCGGAAAAAGCTGGAGCAAATGTGTGAGGCCGAGCAATTTTTGAATGCTTACGACTTTTTCACTCATACCAATAGTACAGCTAAGCCTGACATTATTACATACAACATTCTAATCAATGCCTGTTGTAGCGCTCGTGATATTGAAGGTGCTGTCCGCCTTTTTGAGGAACTGCAAACGAATGGTCTCTCACCTGATAGTGTTACTTATGGGACACTCATTAAAGGGTGGTTAATAGTTGACAATGAAAAGGAAGCCTTTAAAAATTTTAAGCGTATGCAGGAGGCTGGCTGTGAACCTGCCCTTTCAGTTTATAAAACATTTATGACTTGGTTGTGTCAAAATGGCGAGGTCTTGGAGGCATTAAAACTTTATTTGAAATATTTGAAGAGCCTCCCAAGTCGTGACAATGATTCAATCAGTGTTCTAGAGGATTATCTAGATGGAGGACAATTGAAACAAGTGATTCAAGGTTTACTTGAACTGGACTTCAGGGCCAAAGATTTTAAATTAGCTCCTTACACAATTCTACTTATTGGATTCTGTCAGGCAGAAAAACTATATGAAGCATTAATTATATTCTTTGTTTTTGACGAGTTCAATATCAAAATCAACGATACAAGTTGCGTACATTTGATCAGAGGTCTTTGTAAGGAAAATAATCTACGTTACGCAGGAATGATATTTCTCTACAGTCTTGACAAAGGTTTCATGTTGAAGCCAAAAATTTGTTATGACCTCCTTGTGCGTCTTCTTGATTCCCAATATGAGTGGGCAGTTCATCTTATTGGCAGGATGGAATCTTTTGGATACCGTTCAGATTCATTAGAAATCGCAAGACAGTGTCTCGTTAACGCCAATACAAAAAGAGATAGCAAGAAAATATGTTCTCAGGAGAGATTAAATTACATTTATTGATTCAGATGAACATGTTTCTTTATGTGTCTCTTCTGTGAATATCCACAGATAGGATAATGGTCGTGAATCAAGAGACTCGCTACACTTTGTGATGAACCAAAGGTACCCTTTAACCCTTGTGTGTATGTTGAATTTCAAATAATGTATTTCTATAGTAATTATAAATAGTACAAGGATCAATTCAGAGGTATATTATTGCTTGATGACTTTCAGAACTTTACTTTAAACCAGGAAATGATATGTCTAGAACTAATAGGAATCTAAACACAAGATTTCAGAATTTTCTTTATTGCTTTAGGATTTTGAAGAGTGAGTTTGACATCCTAGTGTGGCACCTGAGATCTTTTGTACTTGAGCCAGGTTTGATTAGACCACTGCGTGCGCGAGAGAGCGAAGAAGAATAACAATGACGGTAGAAAACAAAAACGCAGAGATTGTAAAAGCACGTATCGACAAGAGGAATTACAGAAGAATCCTCTCCATAATTCTCTTCAAGTTCTCCTCATCAGTGATCTCGATACCGATAAGGTTTCATTTCTCTTTGATCTCCGTTTTTTTCCATTTCAATTCACTTACTCTTTACATTGCGAAACATTGATATCCATGCTTTCTCTATCTGATTTCAATTTCGTTTTTGTTGTTGAAGTGTGCCGCTTCCATGAGCGTTGGCGTCAGTTGCTTCTCTGATCCTGCTGGACTTGAAGGCCTCGCGCATTTTCTAGGTGTTCATTGTTTTTCACTTTGCATTTTTGTTTATTGTTTAGGATTTTGATCGCTTTTATTCTAATCCGATTACAATTCAATTCATTGTTTGAAGATTAGTGATAATAAGAAGTTAACAATGGATTTTGGATGAGGACTTCAAAAAATTGAGCTATTTCGATATGTTCGTATTCGTACTTTGGGAATTAAGACTTTTATGTAGTGTAGTATGGAACTGAATGATAGAAATAAAGGGAAGTTCTAGAATTTGGATGATTATTTATAAAATTTTATTTTGATAGTTTGAGATATAGTAGCTTATTATAGGGTGGAAATAGGATCCTGAATATTTATTCATTTCAATTTTGTTTTATGGTCGAAAATGAATTTGTTTGTGTTTTTTTTGTTGCCAGAGCACATGCTGTTTTATGCTAGCGAAAAGTAGCCTGTGGAAGATAGCTACTCCAAATATATTACTGAGGTGCTGTAATTTTTTTATGTCTGGTCCTGTTTTTTCCAGAGAAAGATGTTTGAAAATTGATTTTGTTGCTACTCTGCATGGAAGTGGTTTCCAGATTTTTAGCCTTTTGTTTGTTATAAACTTTAGCATTTCAATTATATTTGAAAATACTATGAAGACGAAGAGGTTGAAGGAAATACGCGTTCCTTTGTTAGAACTTAGAATGTACCTTGGTCTTGTTGGTACTTTGTGGTAGGATGTTAGTCACCGTTGAAATTTACCAGAAAGCATTACTCGAAAAAGGAAGATCGGGTTTCATAGACAAAATCACAATCAATTTTTATATATTTATTTCCTTTCATGAAAGACCGAATATGAGGCGATTTGAAAAACTGCTTGATTACCAAGTAACTGTTTTACCCATATAAGCTCCCAAGTGGCCTTGCTTGATATTTAGCCTCTAAGTTGGATGGATCAAGCAACATTTTCCTTCTTCATGAATACAAGGCAACTGCTAAAATAGGGTATTCTGAAATATACCTCCTGTCAACAGGAAAACCAGTTCAATCTACATTGGAGTACCCCGCTACCGAAGTTATTATCTGATGTGTGGAGAATGAATCAGGTATCTGTTATTGCTATTACGGTGGATTTTTTAGTATTGTTTCGTAAATTTGGTTGTTTTAAAAGTACATTAAAATGTGCTGTTATGAAAATTTCCTATAGTATTACAGCGGAGAAAATTATCTGTATTTTGTTTAGGATGAATACAGAGTATAGTTTTAATATTGACGATCTTTTCTGTATCCATCAAACTTATTTGGAACTGATATGCTTGATTATGTTTCAAATATGTAAATAACTCATTTATTACAAAATGTTCTTCTTGTGATTGATGTTATATTGTCAAATATCAAAAGAAGCATGTGATTAGTTGAATTATTGTTTGTTTAGAAATAATTTGAAGTGAAACATTATTGTTCTTGTGTTTGTTGAAGATGATTGCAAGGTGTGCAAAAAGGACACCAAGGGCAAATGGACAAGCTTGGAAGATATGTGTAGCATGTCTAGAAGAGAAGGCAAAACTGGAAACTTGTTTACAAGACTCTTCTCTTTATGATCATAGCTGTTTTCTTATTATTCAGTGTCTGTTTGGTAAACAAAATAAGTTAGCTTATAGCTTATTATATTAACTTATAAGCTTATTTGATAAAATAAAAGAGTGTTTGGTAAAAAGCTTTTTTCATTAGCTTGTAGCTTTTTTTTATATGCTACTTCATAGAAACTTATGACCTTGATTAAAATCATATTTTTAAAACTCATAGTTTGCATTTCATGGTGCTTAAAAACTCCTTGTAGAGTAAAATAAGTATTACATCCATCTACGATGTTTGGTTTCACATGGCCAAAATTTATCTTAGAGATGTAGAATTGATTCTAGTATGTTTAGTTTCTTTAAAGTATAAATAATTTTGTCTCTAAAATTAATTCAAAATTGATTCTACTTCAAGTTAGATATTGTAGGTTCTCCCTTCTAATTTTAGAAATGATTTTTACATTCAATTTTTTTTGGTTCAATTTATTTTTAAGTGAAATGTCAAATACTCCTCTGAAATTTCAAAATTTGTCAAATACCCCCTGAAATTTAGAAATAGGCAATACGACCTGAAATTGTAAAATGTAAATCAAATTGCCCCCTGCTTCGTTTACTCCGTCTATTTTGATGACGTAGCTGTTAACTGCATACATGTCATATGAGGGAGGTAATTGATCAGGATACATGTCACAAGAGGGTAATTGACTAAAATTTACAAAATCAGGTGGTTAATTGACTGAAATTAGAGCAATTAGCCCATTGGTTTTGCAAATTTTAATCAATTGTCCTCTGTGACGTGTATCCTAATCAATTACTCATGTGACGTGACACCACGTTGGCAAGTGCCACGTATGCCGTTAACCGTCACGTCATCAAAATAGACGGAGTAAACGGAACAAGAGCAATTTGATTGATGTTTTACAATTTTAAGGGGTATTTGCCTATTTTCAAATTTCAGGAAGGTATTTGACAAATTTTAAAATTTCAGGGGTATTTGACATTTCACTCATTTACTTTTACATGAATATATATATTAAAATATTAATGCTAAAAATGATAAATTAATAATAAAATCAGAATCATAGGAGTAAAAATGATAAATTAATAATAAAATCAGAATCATAGGATAAATTAATACGTATTAAAGTAATTTTTTTGGTCAATTTCCTTTTATATCATTTTTACACTCAATTTTTTTCTCCAACTTAGGAGACCTACTTAAACACCAAAATAGAGATAGCATCATTGTAATGCACTAAGCTGAACATATCTGACCTTAATTCTCTTGGTGTTTAATTATTTTTAATCCTCTCTTGGTGTTTAATGATTTTTAATGTGTTTGAATCCGGTTAGTTTGCTTAAATTATTAGTAACTATGACATTTATCTTTAAGATAAAAGCCTGTCCAAGAAAAAAGAGAGCATATATTTCTGTTTCAATGATTTCTTGATTAGTTAACTATAGAGTATAATTTTCAATGTTATGCATAGAACATGGAGTGGAATTATGTTCATTGACCATGGTGAAGGATAACTAACACTAACCACTTAATTAAACTTTGGTAGGATTAAGTTCACAACTCTAGTTACCTTGAGGGAATATTATATTAATAATCTATGATTCTGAAAGTTTGATTTCATAATTTTACATGGAATGCAAATTTCTTTTTGTTTTATTTATTTATTTATTGATATTACCTATAAAGAAATGAACTCCTCCCAAAATGTATTAAGAGAATGAGTTCGAATTTCACCCACACATCACATGCTATTAGTAGATTTGAGTCATTTGACTTTAAATTAATAGTTTGATTGTTTACTACTAATTTTATGAAGATATATCACGAACTATTTGATCTCATATTAATGGTTGAGTAGTATACACAAAAATTTTATGTTTGATTCACGTTGGCAATATTGTTTTCAGAATTCAATTTTATACATAATTGAATATGTACTAAATAGAATGTTTTATAAAGCTAATTTTTAACGAAGTAATAAATTTTTTTGAGATTGCTAAATATAAATATACCTAACATTATTTTTTTGGTAACAAAATTATCCCATACTCCTTAAAGGCTTGCATGTGGTCATAGATTCACTTCTATACATTGTTTAAGACATCCTCTATTTTCTTTTTCGTGTCATATTTATATTCAAAATATTATCATATATTAAATGTAAACACTTCTCTCAACTGTTTGTGTTATATCATATAGTTGTCTAACTTCTCAATTAGATTCATCCTCTATTGATAAACAATATCTACTTAAATAAGATTAACCCTTTTAAACAAAATCAATTTTTCAAGAGATTAATTAATCTCAAGTTTCCCACTAAAAAATACCATAGATTCAACAAAAGTGAAACATTTCTATAATTGGGCAACACGTTATTGCACAAAAGTACTATAGTACTATAGTAATAATAATAATTATAATAAATATAAATATAATAAACAATAGGAAGTTAACATGCATTCCCCTTCTTTCCTCTAATCATTATTAGCATGTCCTAATTATGTACTTTCTTAACCTTTGTATAAAAGAATATAAAACATAGTTTTGCCAGCATGAAATGATGGAGGAGGTATCAAGAATTTGAGAGAAGGGAAGGAGGGAGGAACACAAATACCCCCCATGTGAGTCTGATTTAGAGACAAAGCATAATAAAGCTGTTCATATTCACATGGGAGTGTGAGAGGGTACATGATTCTTACACAAACTTTTCTCTTCACACAGCTCATTCATAACCAAACTCCTCTATCTTCAAAATATACCACTATTCTATTTTCTATTCAGGTAAATCATTCATCTATTTTGTGCCGATTATTAATTTCTGTCGAAAAATCTGATCGATTGTGTTTAGTGAAAGTTCTTTCTCCTTACTACATTTGTCCAAAATTCGAACCTGAGACATAGTTAAGAGACTTTTATTCAGTTATATTTTTTAAGCGTAAATTAGGTATCCTCTGCGCACAGTTGCAGAGACTAATCTCTCGAGTCTTGTGAAATTCAAATGAGCAGTAAATTTTCCTTAAGAATTTTAACACTGTTACATGATCAAGTTAAAAATCCAACAAGAACCTTAATTAAAATAGATGAGATCTCTCGTATATACTACCATTATCCTATTAATTAATCTCTGCCCCATATAGATCTTCTATTTGTGAAACATAACAAGGGAAAAATTAAATGATCCCACACTGCATGCCTTTTTCTTGTTTTTACATATTATATTATATAAATCATCACAAACTTGCCAAATACTCAATTGAATGATCAAAACCCATTTGCATACTCTTTTAATTAATTTAACAATAAATAAAATAAGAGGCCATAGCCCATATCTGATCCAAACCATAGGACAGAGATCGTATGTCATCATTCTAGATTAATACTGACTGATCCAAGGCAAGATTGTCATATAATTATGACAAAGAGAGGCAAAGTTATATTAAAATGTATTTTTTAAGACAATTTATAAGTTGCATTTGATAATTCATGGAAAAAAAATATTTTTAATTTATTGTTGAAAAGATTACAATAACTAAATAGTATTCATCAAAAATGTTAGAGAAATTGAACTAATTTTTTTATTACTCATGACAGGGAGTATGGAATATTATTTACAATAAATTGTTAAAAATTAGTATAATGCTTTTAAACCATGTTATAATGTTTTTGGGAAATGCTTGTTTTTACGGGAACAAAAGAGAATAATAGATCTAAGCCGTTTATTTTATTTCCAACTACCCCCCATGTATTTTGCCCCATGATGCTGTTTTGTTTTCCTTCATTTTATATGAGTAATTCTTGCATTTCTTGCTGTTATTTTTCGTAATAATTAGCACTGCTCAATGTTTTTTCTTATAAAATTAACTTTCTTAAAATAGTTGACAAATAGCACTTTCAGTTATAAAATTGCCTGTTAATTATTTTAAATAATTATCCATTATCAATAAAAATCTGTAAATTATTTTAATTTTTATAAAAGATTAAAAATACTTTAATCATATCCGGAAGGTGGAAGACGCCCAAATCAAGGCGAGAGAAAACTCTTAGATCCTAGTCACTCCATTTAAAAATGAATATTGTTAGGTTTTTATACACAGTAAGAAATATAATGATTGCAAGACATAAAATAGTCATTTTATCAAATTATCCTTATTAACTATTGTCTATTTTTTTACTATTGTAAATGTTAAAATATCATTAATATTGATTGAAAATTGAAAGTGACATTTATTTTGAAACATGTGACCCCTATCTAACAACAATTGCAATGAAAAAGAAATAATTTTAGATGACGCCGAAGTCTTCCAAACCATTGCTAGGATACAGGGTTCCTCTCATAAGAGTCGGGGGAACCAACCACCAAAAAAGTATAGATTAAGCTAGTAACAAAGTACATGCCACTCAAATCATATGCACGAGCAGGTCCAACTAATTTCAATCAAGAACATAGACACCCTACAGAAATGAGCTACAAAAAGACAACCAAGTCTATATTTCAGCAACGGTCCCAATTTGCAGAAAAATACAACCAACATTGACCGTCATAAAATTACCCACATGCCAGGAGGTGAGCTTAAAACATCGAAGAACTGTTTCAAGGTTCAGTGTTTCATCCACATACTGTAAGTGGGAGATGTTTAACTTAAATTTGAATTTCCCGCAAGGACTCTCTCTTAGCTACTAGAAGAACTATGAGCTACGCTAGAGAATATTTCTAGTGTAGAAAGTCTCTAACTAGAAAAGTAAATTCTTGAGTTTGAGAAGCTTTCGGTCCAATGGAACAATAAAACCTACTAGGATAATTAATATTAATAAACCAGACTAAACAAGCTATAAAATAAAAAACGGATAAAACAACTAGTTAACCAAATCTCTTTAACATATAATTCAAGAAACTCTGACTAATAGAGTTGTTATAAAGTTTTCTCGAAATCCAGTTTAAAAATAAGATACTTTTAAAAGGCAATTTTGCTAAATCAATGATCTCTTTCAAAATCATCCTTATTTAGTAAATGCACACTTTTAACATATATGTACACTAATCAAGAGAGATTAGAATGTTAACAACCCTTATATGAGTCAAATTGAGCTCAAATCTCCTAAAATTATATTGTGTAATGTAGGCGAACAACTAAATTATGTAGCACAAAATTTGTCAAAATTGGTAAATATTTTATCCTTTAATAAGACTTCAATCTTTTATATAATCGACTTTATAGTGAAGTCAGCCACAAACTCGTTTGATTTAGAGATAAAATATTCTTTTAAATTTAATTGCTCTCTTTTAATTTAATTGGTCATAATTGCACTCTAACATGCCAACAAGAAAACTAGTACTATTGTTCTCCATAGGATAGGATAATTATGCAAATAGTGATTAATCATTTGTACGGGTTCAAGATGATACAATGAGCATGTGAAAACCAGAAGGCCTACCTTAGCTAGCATATTGAAAGGTGCCATTATCCCACTTTTAAGTACTACATTTATACATACTTGGACATGACACTAAAGGACCATGCCATAGTTAGCTATACCAATTATTTTCCATTATTATTTAACTATAGGTAAAAAAAATTAAGCATATAATTGGTAAAGTTGGAGATGAATGCATATGATATATTAATATGGAATGAGATTAGATAATGGATGCCAAATGAAGAGGTCACATCTGCACGTGGTTGCCGATTCCTCTAGTTATTAAACTACACTGCCATTTTCCCACTAAAACCGTTGAGTCTTTCACCACTTAGCTGTTGCTAGCTGTCTCTAATCTCTCCCCATGTGACTCTCTCTCTCTCTCTCCCAAACCTTAGGACCTTATTAGAAAAACATATTACATTACACACATACCACATCATATAATCTAAGATAGAGAGATAAAGAGAGAGAAGAAAAACATATATCATAATTGTGTATTCTACATGACACAATATATGGTGTAGTGTAGGTGTTATTGCTTCTCAATCATCTCTTTAATATACTCATATCATATCTCTCTCTTGTCTCCCACTCTTTTTAGAAACCCAAGAACAAGATTTTTAAGTTAAGATTTGTGTGTTAGTTAGGTTGTTGAGATTTCTCTCTCTTTTCTCTAACTATTTTTCTCAAACACACATACACTTTAGATACATAGCATATCACAAGCCTATATTTGAGGTCACATATACACATTGAGATTAATGGCACAGTTACCTCCTAAAATACCAACCATACCCCAAAATTGGCCTTATTCTCCTCATCAAAAGGTATCATCATCATCCACAATGTCAAATATAACCTCCACGACCACCACCACGACTACAGCTACGACTCTCAATAATACTTCTGACCAACAATTACCATCATGGATGGACGAATTTCTCGACTTCTCCTCGGTAAGACGAGGAGCTCATCGACGTTCTGCTAGTGACTCAATTGCCTTCCTCGAGACATCTTTTCTAGAGGAAGACTGTAGAAGTGGTGGTGGAGGAGGTGGTGACTTTGATAGACTGGATGATGACCAATTTATTTCTATGTTCTCCGACAATGTTGCTGGTGTCTCTTTCCCGCCTCCACCGTTGTCGTCAACCTCTAACCCGTCGTCGCCGTCCTCCGACCAAAATAGTAACAATAATGAAGAGAAACCAATGGCAATGGTGATGGATGCACCACCTCAAGAGCATTATCTTCATCATCATGGGGTGAAGCCTAAGGATGAAGCAGTGGATGATGAAATAGAGGCGGCGGCAGGGCCGTCATCCGCCACAACCATCACCTGCACTGAAACCGTTGTTGATCCCAAGAGGGTCAAAAGGTAATCTTAATTACTAGTACTATAATATTTGCAAATATACTATTTTATTACTATATGAAATAATTAAATTGTTTCACCAATCACCACCATCCATGCACGTTCTATTAATGATATTTTCATTAATTAAATAAGCTTGCTCTTAGGATTTATTTGCCACAAAATTCTTGCATGGATGGCCCAGTTTTACACGTTAAATTTTAAATTGAAAAATGTCAATATTCATTTTTTGAAGATAAATACCTGTTAAATCGAAGGAGGCCACTTGTTGTTTAGGTTAGTTTTTTCAATGAAAAATTATTAAATTATACGATATACATATAGTATAATAAACAATTTTATGATCGTCCATAATTTTAGTTTAACCGACAAATGTCGATATTATTAAACTGGATATTTTCATCTAATTTAAGTTTAAATGTAAAATTTCGTAGTTGTTTATATGAGTTCTACGTTTGTCACTTCCTATAAGACATAAAAAAAGTAATTTATGCTCTCATAAAAAAATATAAGCAATTTATACATTAAATTGTTGTGATAAGAGATTCAATTTTTATTTAATAAACTAATTTGATCAATTCCATGGATTAATTTGCTTAAGAACAAAGTAAGTAATTTTTACATTAATTAGAATTGAATATTTTTAAAAACTTAAACAGGTTGAACACTTAAGTATATCTTTTGACGCGTTTTTTTTTTTTTTCAGTCTAATTTTTAAGCAAACATATTGTGTGGAATATAAGTGATAAAATTTTTGTTCCTACAATCCAAAGTCACTTATTAGGAATACCATATTTTAAATATAGAGACCAAATTCGAATCTAGAACACTTCGTTTATTTATTTTATGGGTGAAATTTTAGTCAGCGGACAAAAGTCATTAATTTTTGTTGGATCATTGGGGCATTCTCACATATCAACACATTAAACTAAAAGCAAATCACACAAGTGACTTTTGACAGTGTACTTTCAACCAAAATCTGACATTAAGTTTACGAGTTATCTCACTTATATGTTACTTAACAGATGATATATTTCAACACTTTTTTTATATAAGACTAGTACATATTAAGTTTTCTCAACACCATTGTAAATTTGTAATGAATATTATGAATTTAAATTATCTAAAATATTTATATATATATATAAAACTAAAGTGTGTAGATGCCAAATCTAATTGTTTATTATAATAATTGTATGTAACAGAATTTTGGCTAACCGCCAATCAGCTCAGAGGTCAAGGGTGAGAAAGCTTCAATACATTTCTGAGCTTGAAAGGAGTGTAACATCTTTGCAGGTGAATAATTAAATAGTTTAATTAAATTTAATTTTCATATTTTATATAAAATTGCATGAGGAGTTAGCTTAAATATAAAAGCACTAACAATAAATTAGTCCAATCGATAAAAGTTCGATCCTTTCACTCGGAATAGTTGTAAAATGACCACAACTTTGATTAATATTTTTTTCTTTCTCTTTTTCCATTTTTTATAATTGTATATAAAATTTGATTTATGCTAATTGTTATTATTAATTATGAAAATTATAGACAGAAGTTTCAGCATTATCACCACGAGTTGCATTCTTGGACCATCAACGTTTGATTCTTAATGTCGACAATAGTGCCTTAAAGCAACGGATTGCAGCATTGGCACAGGACAAGCTTTTCAAAGATGGTATAAATTATAATAATATGCCTTTTTTTATCATGAACCTTGTATTTTAAGTCATTCATATTTTGGTCATTTTTTTTCCATAAGCAATTCAATTTGTTTAGTGACATAATTAAGTCATTTTCTAGGACTCTTTTGTTGATCCTCATGAATAATGTTGATGTTGATACTAACTAGTTAGATTTAGAATGATTTTTTTTATGGAAAATGTCCCTAAAAAAAAGTACATTTTTAAAACATGAGAATGGTATTCTTTTATTGAATCCTTTCTGGATTATTCACTTTACAAACTTTATAATATAATCCTATTGAGATAATGGGTGTAAAAAATAGTTTTAAATATCGGATCGAAAAGTCGGATTGAATTAGATTTGATATGAGATTGAACCAGGTTAAACTAATTGAACCGTGGTTGAACCCTAGTTGTTTCAATCGCTTTTCATTTTTGTATTTTCTTTTATTTTTTTAATGCTTTTATATATTGATCATTTAATATACAAATTAGGCTGATGTGTCAACTTATCTGAAATGTTAGTTGTGTTTCAACTTTCTTCCTTCTTATTTTATTTAAAAGATAATATTAATTATAAAATTAGAACCGATTAAACCAACTAAACCATAATTCAGATGTATCATTGTTTTGTTATCAAATTTTCAAAATATATTTTGATATATACTCTTGAATTTTTCAGCTCATCAAGAAGCATTAAAGAAGGAAATAGAAAGGTTGAGGCAAATATATCACCAACAAAACATACAAAAGATGGGCAATTCAGTCAACAATAATAACAATGGCAATTCTCTTCAATCTCCACCAACATCACAACCACAACAACACTCTTTCCACAAGGAGCAACTCCTTAGTTAAGGGAAAGAGAAAAAAAGAAAGAAAAAAAAAATAGGAAAAAAAAAAAGTGGATGATGATGTATTATGTTCCTTGGTGCTAACATGTGATATGTTTCCCTATCAAAGTTGATGTGGGGGCCCCTGACACACAGTTATGAGTAATTGAAGGGTAGGAACTTGACATGTGGATTGGTTTAATATAGTAGATTGATTATTTTCTTTTTTAATTTTACCTTTTTTAAGGTGATTATTTGGGATTGGTTTGGAATTATAAGATTTAATTTCTTATGATTACATCTTTTGTTCTTGTCTTTTAACAGAAAATTGTTCTCAATGATTTTTTTTTTTTGGGTGGAATAAGCATATAGTGTGTTTGTATTGGAATATGTATGGAAATTAAAGCCATTTAGAAAATTATTTTCTCCTTTTATTTTTGTGGAGGAAGGGGGTGTTGATTGATGTAATTTTCTTGTTTTTTTTGTTCACTTTTGGGACTAATTGTCTATTAATTGATGTTTCTTCTTTTTGTTCATTTTAATATTGAAAAAAAATTGTACAAAGTATTAAGTACATGACTCTATCATAATTCTGTTTTTTTTTTCTTTTTACATATGGAACTTGATGTTACACATAAAAGATTGTGCAGCAAATTTCTGAATTAATATCAGTAATCATGTTGAAGCAAGTTATATTAACCAGCATTATGACAAAAAGCTTGGTACATGCCAACATGCATGAGTATATGTTAGGAGATTAGAGATCGGATAACTCATCTGATTTAAGCTAAGGATAAATAAGTTTGAGAATATATGTTCAAATTTTGGTGATGGACTAATTTAACAATTAATTATTAACATTGGTCGTTTAAAAAATATATAAAAATATTAAGAGTCCCGCGTTGAATACCTAGTGTTTATGAAATGGTAGCTGAGATTATGATTTGTTTCTTTTTTTGACCCAATTTGTTTCTTCTTCTTGAGATAATGATTTCTCTAATAACAGTTAAATGCAACTAATGTGCTGCTTTTATAAGCAAACAAAATGAGTAGTGGTTGACTTTTCTAGTCAAATTCAGTTTTCCTTCAAGTTTTGAATTTTGATATGATTATTTCCTAAAAATAAAGGTTTCGATGATTATAGATTTTATTTGACTATGACATTTTTAGAATTAGGAGTTGAACCTAACTCAACTCTACAAAATCGACTTATAAGATGAAGATTACTCTTACTTATAAACATATATTCAGACCATTTTATAGTATGCGAGACTTAATATACATTATGCTGCCACATTTGAGAGTGGTGGTTGAAGAACAAAATCATAAACATTTTCAAGAATTTGGATAATTCCAACTGAATAGTGGTAATGATTGTGATTGTTGTGGTAGAAGTTAGAGTAATAATTGGTTTAAACTTTGCATCCACCAAAAATCATTCCACTAAAGCTAATGAATGATATTAGGACTTGAAATAAAGCAGAACAATCATCATGCATGAGGTAGGTAAGGCAGCCTTAACTTAATTAGTCGAAATTGTTGAAATTATGTAGGTGATGTGAACCACTTTCGTTGTAGCGCTTTCATTTCATGGTAGTGAAAAACGATTCCTACTCCAAAACCACTGAGTGATGGACAATGATGTCTAATTACCTATTATGAGATGACCGAGGTTGCATGCGCCGCTCCGTGAAAGCTTGATTCCAGGCTCAATTCCCTGACATTGAGATCTTATTTGTTTGTGAAACCTTTCTTTAATTGGAAAGTTTAAGAACTAAACATACTTATGCAGCTAAACTTGAGTTTGTGTAGCAGTGCCTTGTTACAACAATTACTGCATCAAAATTGTGCATCATGCATAGTCAAATGGAGAAATGGAAAACAAAGTGTTATTAACCAACACTATGAGAAAAAGTGTTGCATCCTAAAAAATTGTAAAATTTCACTCATAATGGTCCCTCTATTAACGTTTATGGTTAGAGACTATGATATGACACGTTAACCAGACATGTCGCATTGCACATTGGTCCCACATTAATGTTATCTTATAACAAACTAATTTGCCTATGAAATTTAGGCAATTTGCCTGCCTAAACTAATTACTAGTAAATTAGTCAATGTTGTGGTCGCATGGATGTAAAATCAACGTGGGAGAGTTTCATACTTTACAATTTTAAGGACGTATTTGCTAACTCACAAAAATTAGACTATTTTGACAGATGCCTATATGATTTACAATTTCTAAATTTTTGAATGAAAGTACAAATATGGTGATGGTACATGAGGATATAGTGGATGCATTTAAAGAATGGATAAGACTAGAATCATATATTTCATAAGAATTTATCTCAACTAAATTTCCATCAAGAAATCAACAATGTTAGAATTCATATCATATATTTTGCGCCGTGCAAGATCACATAATATTATTCTTTGTTAGTATTAATCGAATTCAGTATCTCATAATTTACAATACTCACGCACACTACACACCAACCACTTGCACCAGACTCCAGTGTGTTACATAATATTTTCTAATAAACCACATCAAGAGTTTGTTCTTTCATTTAATCTTGCTACCATCAAAAGAACACTAAACATAATTGAGAACATCTTTGAGAACATATACCAAAACCAATGATATTAGGTACAAGATGTATGTAGGGAAGGATGTCCATAGAGGAAATGTAGAACGAAAAGTAGCAGTGAGGCCCATCACAATACAAACAATTGCCACCACCAATACATCAGCTGAAAATTCCCATGTGATATCTCTCATGTATATAAGACTAGATATCACCACAAATCCAAGAATGTTGTTCATAAACACTGCTCCATAAATCTGCATTCACGCAAATCTTTATTAAAACCGAGATTAATTACTCGACTCGGTTATAAAACCTATTTAAATTTTTGGTTAAATTGTACTTTTAACCCCCCTAACTTTTACAAACTTACGATTTTGTCTGCTTAACTTTGAAAATAACAGTTTTGGCCCCCTAACTTTCACAAACTTGCGATTTTGACCCCCCAACTTTAGTCCATTTTGCAAAAAGATGACCCCCATTGATTTTGACCAAGTCAAATGCACATGTGGCAAGTGACTTATATGCCACGACAACAAGTTTTGCCACATATGCTGACGTGGCATGTGAGTCACTTGTCACATGTGCATTGACTTGGTCAATGGGCCAAAATTGCAAGTTTGTGAAAGTTAAGGGGTCAAAAGTGCTATTTTAAAAGTTAAGGGGTCAAAATCGTAAGTTTATAAAAGTTAGGGGGCCAAAAGTGCAATTTAGCCTAAATTTTTTCAAATAGTTGAAGGATCTGCAGAGTTAAACCGAGATTATTTGACTCGAAACTAGAACATGACTAACCTCATACATAGTGTGAGATGTATTACTACTTTTCTTGTGGCTAGCTTCTTTGATAGCTGAGGTAGCTTCTCTAAAATTTGTAGCAAAAGGGACTAAAATGAAAGAGACGAAAAATGATGAAATTCCTGCAGCTTCTGAAAAATTCTGAACACTTGCTATTAGAGGCTCAGCAAGAAGTGAAAGCATTACAATTCCCAACATTACATATGCTAAAGCTTCTAACCATGCAGACAACCCTTTGGTTTGATTCCCTTCCATTACCTTCTCAACTTCTTCCCACGTCTAATACACAAAAATAGCCGAATCAAAGTCGCAAATCAGTGAAAATGTAGATAAAAAATAACACTTAAGCATTAGAAAAATTGTACATTGCAAGTTATTTGAGTATAGGAATAAGGAAAATACTTGATGAGGTTCATGATGAGAAGGTGATTTTGAGCTAGCAGCTTGACTAGAATTTGAGTTTAACCATTTTGTGAAGCCGTCAACAAATTCATTTTCACTAATTTCATCGTCTTTGTTGACATCAAGATCATGAAGTAGTTTTGTGACTGCTTCGTCTGAATCTACAGACTTGCCAAAATGAATCTCTTTCACTATTTTTTCTAGTTCGGACCTCGAAACATTGTTATTGCCATCACTATCGACTTCCTCAAACAACCTATTGAATCATAAAAAACATTTATAAGAATTTGTTTTGTCATTTGTAGACAACATAATATGATAATCAACCTTGGATCGTTAAATATTTGATTTAATCTATATACATCGTGAGTATAAAGATATAAATATGCGGACCTTTTGATAGCATCTTTATCAGGTGTACCGTCATCTTTGCGCAATCTACCAACCATATCACTCTGAGCATGATCTAAAACTCCTGAAATAAGATGTCCCTTCAACGCACGTTCTTTTCTCATGTGTTCAATCCAAGGCTTGATAAAAGCCTGTTTAGAATACAACAAGATTGTATCGGATTATTTGCATTTATTAGCTGGCACAAACATTTGTAAGACTGTTCACGAGAACCAGAAGAAACAGCTATCATGTTCATAGACTATCATATAAGAAATATTCATAAGTTATCTTGGAGAGCTTACAAAAGTATTTATATAATAAGCACTTATGCTATAAGCACTTATATGATAATTGTGTAAGGAAAATATCATTATTATAATGTGTAGCAATGTGTAACACTTTGAATTACATTACATACCTGATACATTTTGTTCATAGATTGTTTGGGGAGATATTGTCTATCCAAAGCATGCTTTGTTTGGTTAATGTATTCTGTTAAGCCATTAACAAATTCTTCCTTGGTTATAATTTGATCACCATTTTTGTCAAAAACTTTTAACATATCAGTTATTTGTTCCTCCCTGATATTTGTGCCGGTTAAATTGTTCCCAAGCAAAAGCTCTCTTACTTCAGAAGCTGATAAATGACTTTCCCCGCGTTGACTGAATTCACTATATAACCTGCATGACGAAAACAGTTTAACTTTATTTTATCTTTCGTTAAACATTAAGCATTTATACTATAAACACTTAATTAAGATTTTTATATCCAAACAAAGCCTTAATATGATGAGAATTGTTCCGCGAAATTTGACTCACCCGCTTATGGCAGTTACATTAGGAGTTCCATCCTCAGCTAGGATTTTTTGGAGAGTTTGCTTTTCAACGCGTTGGAAAATTCTTAATATTAAGTCGTCATGCTTTATGTATTCTAATCTTGTTTTCTCTATTTGAGGTTTAAATATCTGCATATTTCATTGAGAAAAAAATCAATAAGAGAATATTGGGTGATTGAGCTTTGACATGAACTTTTTTATCATTTAATGTCTCTGCAACCGCAATTGAGATTGTATTAGTTGTATTTGACTGCAACTCTATACAATGTTAAGAGTTGCGACGCGGTTGCAACTGGACAAAGTGATTTTAAGATTGACTTATAGGAGGAAGAAAATGAGAAATTAACCTGGTAAATGAAGTATGAGATGAGAAAAGTGACAGCAATGATGAGAGAAATCATTAAAGTAACATTGCGTAATTTTGTAGAGAAATTGAATAATGTAGGAATCTGCATTATGAGAAGTGGTATAATAGAGAAAACCATGATTCTTGCCATCTTTCTAGTGTCTACATCCATAGTAATCCCATAACCTATCATAAATCCAATAAAAATACTGCACATTAATCATTCATATCGATTGATCATAATCGTCAGATTATTAAAAACTTTTGACATTAATCATAATTGCTTCTAAAGTCAAATATGTATATGATTGGTTGTGATTTGTTAATAGTGTAAATTTTTTACATTAACATATATCAATATTAAGCTCTAGAAAGTAATGTTATGACCTATTTACATAGTAAGATATGATTAGATTATGTGTATAGAAGAAGAGTTTCTTTAATATGTAAAATGTAAGTACTAGGCAGCAGAATAAGATAGGATAGAACAACATAAGACAAAGTTTATGGTATTGAACAAATTTTGTCTTCTACGGTGTTTGGTGAATAAAAGGTTGTTTTAGTATTTTTAAACAATTTATGCAGAGGACACAAAGTTGTCCCATAGTTTAGTGGGAGACAAAAATTTTAGTTTTTGTCTAGTACCTTGTCCCCCAGTTTATTAAATCTCAAGAATAGTTTTAGGGGGGTAGTTCTTAATGTTGATAAGTTAATAGACCAAATCAAGTTCATTTCTTGGCTTTGGTTTATAGGTCGATCGGGTAGATATAGTGACTTTATATTTACAGATTGGCTCACGCAACCTCTAGAGTGCCTTAAAAATCTCTAAAGATCATTTGTGTTGTATTGTAAGACTTTGAATACTCATTGTACTACTTATTAATACAACTTTTGATTATAAAAAAAAAAAAAAAAATTAAAATCAAACACAGTACAGCTGAAGTAATCATATTCAATCCTTTATGTTTTGGCAGATCAAACGCATACACAAACTACTGTATCAGAAATAACATGTAATTTTTTAAGAGAGATAAAATGAAGAGCATACCAATCAAAGATTGTTTTATTCTTTCTGTAGATGAATATGAGGCAACAGAACTAGAATCATTTTTCAAGTTTTGTTTGCCAACAATAACACAAGTTCCCCACACTACAGTAAGAAGCAAGATGGATGATCCAGCTAACAAACCAACACCAGTTGAAGCATATTCTTGTGCACTCTCCTTATCACTTGAAAGTCCAGTTACTGACAAAACAACAACCATATACAAATAATTAAGATTAGGATTAAATTTATAATTTTAACTAATTCAAATGATTCTAGTTAAATTATCATCATTTTTAAATTTGTGGGTTCGGATATAGTAATAAGAAAAATTCATTGTTAATATTTTGGACCACTTTTATAAATTTGAAAAGTTTTGGGTAAAATTTTAAAAAAGGACCAATTTGCAATTTTAAAGGACCAATTTGCAATTTTAAAAATATTATAGGGTCAATGTAAAATTTTTGAATCATATGGAAGGAAAGAATCATATGGGTGTAATTTAACTTTTTGGTGTTATTTTTAAATTTTAACTTGTAAAAAATATTTTATAAATTTTTATCATTTTAAAAATTTTCTAAATTAATCAGTTTTTTTTTAACGAAACAAATTTAACTTATTTCATTAATCACCAAAGGTTCAATACAAATAATCTCAAATCTATAGAAATTAGTCTAAGAATTGACTGCCCTAACTAGCGTATGAACAACCATATTCACTTATCTCCTAAATTAATCATTTAAACAAAGAAAATTAGACAAAAATAAATAAATTGAATTCCCCCAAAATATTCCTATATCCCAAAACATTTCTCCATTGCAAAGATAGGATGCCAAAAATAAAGAATCCTATCCAGTGAAATATACTGTATATATACAGAGCAAGGGGAAAAGGGACAGCAAATCAGCACTGTCAATTGTCATGTCAGGACACTCTTCAATTTTGTACTACTCATGTCATTTTTCTTGTGTATTCTTTTATTTATTTTTTTTGGTACATGTTAGATATTTTTTAATTTTTTTTAACCTCTTAAATAAGTGGTTATAAATATGATATATGATTTTTGTGAATAAGAAAAATTAATTGAAAAGAAAGAACTTACTTTATATGTATCACAAGTTTTCCAATAAATATTAATTATTGTTATGCAATAGTGAAAACTTCATACAATAATATGGTAAAATAAATCGATAAAATATGTATATTGGTATGTACTTATATAAGTACATTTACTCCTATGTATCTTACCAAGATTACTTGAAAATTTAAAAAATGCTTTGAAAGTAAGTATATAAAAGAAGATAAAGACAAAAAAAAAATGCTATGAAAAACAAGAACTACACAGTTTGGATAGAGCATATAAGTGCTATGAAGATAATCCAGATAAACTAAAAATCTCAAGTAATAAACTTAACCATATACACAAAAAGTCTTAAGAAAAAAGTTTAAAAAATGTTTTGAAATTAATTAAGTAGCTAAGATATATACAACTATAGAGATATACATTTGAAGAGTTAGAATGAATACCAAGAAGAATTAAGGATTCTGGAAGAGCACCAAGAATATCAAAAGCACTAGCACCAAAAACACCTGGACCCATAATCTTGAAAATTTGTTCACCTCCAGCAGCCAAATATGATTCTCCATGGAACAACAAATACTCATAAACCAAAATTAGAAATAAATGACCAAAAATGTTATTAGAACATGGTAAAAAACCATACATTTGTTTACAATACTCTTCTGAATTTGAAGATTCAAATTTGTTACTAGTATTATTATTAAGAAGTAGAAAAGAATCTTGTTGTGATGATTGAACATCATCATCAACTCCATTTGAAATCAATTCATTTGGAAGAGAACGACATTGAACATGAATTGATGATGATACTAAAGAAAGAAAGAAAATTGTGAAGCATAATGCTTTTGTATTAATGTTTCTCATTTTGTAATTTATCTATATCTAGCTATGATGAACTGAAAAATGATAAATATAATGTGATTTCTAGAGGTAGCTCAAGCAAATTTAAACTTAATAAATGTGCTTCATGGGCAGATATGAAATGAATATGAATATAATGGGCAGATATGAAATGAATATAATATAATATATAAAAATCACGTGGCTTTATAATTTATTTAATTTGACCCTAAAAATAAGGGCCATACAAATCCATATGTGCGTACATAATTATGAAAGCTGAGTTGTGATATTAGAATAATATTGTGTATAGACTATCTCGTTCATTTATGTATATCTGACTCACTAGATCGCTTAATATGATTTGGAGTCGGTTCTTTCATCAAGTGATTTCAGTTTTCTCTCGATCACAATTGCGAGAAATCAAACTGTGATACTTCCTACCAAATTTAGGATCAATCGCTACTGATTTAACTCACTTGGATTGGTCAGATGATATTGGTTAGAGACCTAAAATATATTGCTCCTTAAGGTCTTATGTTTGATTCTCTCTAGTATCAATTTTGAGTGGACTAATTTAGTTTCTTCAAAAAAATCACTACTGATTTTGTTGGATGTTGTAATTCAAATGTTCTATTAAATGTTCTATCAGATGTTGTAACATCTGTTCAGTTTAGAAGCATGGAACTGTCAAGCTTATATGACAGTTAGCATCAAAAGTTAGTTAGGAGGTTGTTAGTTAGATGTACAGCTGTAAGGTAATTAGTTGTATGTGTTACTTAGACTATAAGTAACCGTGGTTGTTGCATGTAACACCACTTGTATTTATTCTTTGCCAATTAATGAAATCCTAATCTTTTCCTCCTAAATTCTTCTCTCAATTTCACATTAAGTTCTAACAACTGATATCTAGAGCCTCAACGGTTCAGAGCAACAAGATTGATCGAGAATAATTCTTTCTTCATTGATTCAGATCATTGATCGAAGATGACAAGTTCATTGGAGAATCTCACCAACAGTTTTGGAGGAAAACTTCCAATTCTAGATAATTTCAACAATTGGGATCAATGGAGCAAACAAATGAAAGTAATCTTTGGATTCCAAGAGGTTCAAGAAGTGATTGAAGCAGGGATCACACCCATTGCAGCGAATGCAACTGAGGCTGAACAAACTGCACATAGAGCATTGAAGAAGAAAGATTTCAAGGCCATGTTCTTCATCCATCAATGTGTAGACTTGGTGAATTTCCAAAAGATTGAGAATGCAACATCAGCAAAGGAATGTTGGGACATTCTTGAGAAAGGTCATTCTGGTAATGACAAGCTGAAGCAGGTTCGATTAACCACTTGGAAGAGACAATTTGAATTGTTGTAGATGGATGAGAATGAATCCATTGCAGAGTATTTCAACAAGATCACCAACATTACAAACCAAATGAAAAGTTGTGGATCAACTGTAAGTGATGGTGACATGGTTGAAAAGGTAATTGGAACTTTATCTTCAAAATTTGATTACATTATTGTTGCTATTATGAAAGCAAAAGATGTATCTACCATTAAATTGGAGGAATTACAGTGTTCTTTGGAATCTCATGAACAAAGAATCAATGCAAGGGCAAAGAATAGAACCACTGATCATGATTTGTGGGCACACACATCAAAGAAGGGAAATGACAACAAGAACAAGGGTAAAGATCAGTTCAAGAAAGAGAACTCTCAGCAAGAAAGCTCCAAGAAGAATGGTGATCAAGGTGAATCATTAGATTCTGATGGTAATGGCAAGGGTAAGAAATTTATGAATAAGAAGAATATTCAATGTTATAACTGTCAGAAGTATGTACATTTTCCTAGTGAATGCAAAAACAAGAAAGTTCCAAGACAGTACAATAACAAGGAATCAGAAGCAAACATGGCACAAGATGTCGTGTTGATGATGGCAATTATTGATGATGGTTATGATGAGAAAGGACAATGGAAGTGGGATACTGCAAGCACAGTCTCACAGTCCACCATACATGTTGCAGAACATGATGAAGCCCATGTTGAAGAACAAGTTGAAGTCCATGTTGAAGGAAATGTTGAAGAACATGTTGAAGCACATGTTGAAGGAAATGTTAAAGCACATGTTAGAAGGTCAGATAGACCTAGAACTCCAGTAAGTAGATTACTGGACTTTGACTCAATTCCAGATAATTTGATAACTGATGATGGTGACTTAGTGCATCTAGCAGTATTTGTTGACATGGAACCACTGAACTATGCTAGTGCAGCCAAGTCAGCAGTGTGGAGGAAGGCTATGGAGAATGAGATCCACTCTATAGAAAGGAACAACACATGGGATTTAATGTCACTACCTGCTAACAAGAAGCCAATAGCAGTCAAATGGGTGTATAAAGTGAAGCATCTACCTGATGGGTCAATTGCAAAGCACAAAGCAAGGCTTGTGGCAAAAGGTTTCTTACAAAAACCTGGCATTGACTTCACTGAAATCTTTGCACCAGTTGCAAGATTAGAAACAGTAAGAGTTGTGGTGGCCATAGCAAATCAAATGAGTTGGCCTATTGTTCAACTAGATGTCAAGTCTGCATTTCTCAATGGCACACTTGAGGAGGAATTGTATGTTAAACAACCACAAGGGTTCATAGTTAAATGTCAAGAGGACAAGGTTTTGAAACTGAACAAAGCATTGTATGGCTTAAAGCAAGCACCAAGGGCTTGGAACAAGATATTAGATGATTTTCTGTAGCAAACTGGATACTCAAAGTGTACAGTAGAGCATGGAATCTACATAAAAGGTAAGAATCAAAATGATTTAAGCCTTGTGTGTCTGTATGTAGATGACTTATTGATTACTGCCAGCAATAAGAATGAAATTGAGAAGATCAAAGCTCAAATGAGTGAAGAGTTTGACATGACAGATTTGAGAAAGTTACAATATTTCCTTGGACTTGAATTTTCAAACACCAACAAAGGTCTAATAGTTCATCAAAAGAAATATGTTACTGATGTATTGAAGAGGTTCAACATGATGGACTATAATCCTGCTAATACACCTATGGAGACAAACTTGAAATTGAGTAATGATGAAGAGGGTGAATCAGTGGATGTCACACTCTATAAGCAGATGGTTGGTTGTTTGAGATATGTTTGTAATTTAAGACCTGACATAAGTCACAGTGTTGGTATGGTCAGTAGGTTTATGCAGAAACCTAAGGTAACTCATATGCAAGCAGTAAAGAGAATCATGAGGTTACCTACAGGGCACAATTGATTATGGCATCCTATTCCCTAAGTCTACAGATCATAAAGGCAATTTAATTGGATTTTGTGACTTTGACTGGTGTGGTGATCAAGTGGAAAGAAAAAGTACAATGGGGTATGTGTTCAAGCTATTTGACTCTCCAATCTCTTGGAGTTCAAAGAAGCAAACTATGGTGGCCTTATCTACATGTGAAGCTGGATACATCTCAGCATGCTATGCAACTTGTCAAGGTGTATGGTTGTTATCACTGCTGAAGGAAATAAAGATGTATCAGCAAGATGAATTTGAACTGATGGTGGACAATAAGTCAGCAATAAGCCTTGCAAGGAATCCCATAGCACATGGCAGAAGCAAGCACATTGAAACCAAGTTTCACTACCTTAGAGATCAAGTCACCAAAGGAAAGCTGAAACTTACACATTGCAAAACAGAAATCCAAGTAGCTGACATATTAACCAAGCCATTGAAGATTGAAAGATTTAAAGACCTTAAAGGAATGTTGAAAGTAACAAGCTTAGAATATTTGAATTAAGAGGGGGTGTTGGATGTTGTAATTCAAATGTTCTATTAAATGTTCTATCAGATGTTGTAACATATGTTCAGTTTAGAAGCATGGAACTGTCAAGCTTCTATGACAGTTAGCATCAAAAGTTAGTTAGGAGGTTGTTAGTTAGATGTACATCTGTAAGGTAATTAGTTGTATGTGTTACTTAGACTATAAGTAACCGTGGTTGTTGTATGTAACACCACTTGTATTCATTATTTGCCAATTAATGGAATCCTAATCTTTTCCTCCTAAATTTTTCTCTCAATTTCACATAAAGTTCTAACAGATTAAACTAACCATTGATTATATGATTATATAAGTGTTCACAGTGTCTATTAGATAGCATGTTGTGAGCGTCCACAAATCCTAGTTCAACTTGGTAGAAATACTAAAATTGCTAGCGTCGGACGTCATGACCGGGGTTCGAACCACGGTCACTCAACTTTGTGTGTGAGTTTCAATGACTTTGTCATTTCTTCTATCCATAAAAAAAAGATAGCGTATTGTGAGCATAATTGTTTAAAAAAAATTTAAGAATAAATAAATTATACTAATAGTAAATATCCATTAGTATAATTTAATTATTCTTAATTTGCCAATGATTTAGATGCAAATGGATTCAACATTAAAAAAACTAAGTGGTTGAAATATCAAAATCTCATTTTACGTAAGGGTTGTGACATTATAATTTATAATTAGAGAGAATCAGGTTTTCGTCTTTAAACAAAGCAAACGCATGTACCAACAAAGAGTTAAGTAATATTAAGTCCCATAATAAATATATAATATAGTTTCTTAACTTAAAATATGAGCCTCTCATTTGAGAAATATATCCGACCCTATCCTAAGAGCAATTCCCCAATCCCCATAGAGTAGAGTCACAGTCACGTAGTTGTCGTGGGGCATTCCTGTAACATCAATTTAGTTTGGTTTTTTTAATATATAATTTAAGAAAAGGTTAACTAAGTTTTGGTCCCAAAATGTATAGTACTGAATCTTGATTCTCATCCTCTTAAATTTTTTCATTTGTTTTGTGTTTTTAATTGTCATTTGTCTCTTCTTATTTAATTAAGGTCATATGTTCGATCTCAGACTTAAACATGTAATAATGTTAAAAAATCTACGGAGTGTTTGTCAGTCAGTATATTAATTTCTACAATTGCGCGTAGATGATATTTAATTTACGCTAAAAAAAGTATGTTCATATTATGTCTATCAATTATATTAAATCTTGTATGCTCGTATTATGTTCATAAAATATCAAGAACCTCTTAAAATTATGTTCAATAGAGACAACAAAAACAAAAAACAAAAAAAATTAGAGGATAAAAATATCTTAATTTTATTTTGGGACTAAAATCAAAATTCTCTATATTTTAAGATTAAGAACTTATTTAATGCTTTAAAAAACAATAACTTCAAAATTTAAAAGAATAAATTGAATAATAAAATACATTTTAAAATTTTGTAAAATTATTGGTTTGGGTACTAATTTTATAAATTCAATTTTGATAATTTGAAAAATAATTATACAGGAAAAGTTATTGAGAAAATCCCAGTTGTTGGGCAGCAGCATCTCTTCATGTGCGCACAACATAATTTTGTCCTCTTCTAATCTAATTAAAATAAGACAAGAACACCAACACAGATGTACAAGATATTTTTAGTATAAAAAAACAACGATGTAAAAGATATTTTGGCTCTAAGCACAACTTTTTATTTTTATGTATTATCTTTATTTTTTATAGATATTAAGTTTTAGAGGAAAGTGTGCCAAATTGATCCTTGAGAAAAAATACGGTTGATTCTGAATAAAAAGTTGGTTCATAAATTTTAAATATTTGACAAAATGATTATTAATGAGACTGTTTCTAAATTATTTTCTTAAAAATAATTAACCGATCAAATAGTATTTGATATACTTTAGGACCAAATTCTTAACTTTATTTTTTAGAAACTCCTAATAGCATGTTGTTTTCACTAGTCGGATTTAGTCGATTTTAGTCAAACTCGTTATTTGACTCAGTTAATTAGATTTTTGTTTAGACAATTTTTTACTAGACTTTATATATATATATATATATATAGGGGATGTATCACATGAGAATGACAAATATATATATGAGAATGATGAGAATGAATTATAGCCATTAAATTAAAATGAAGGGTTGAGATTAAAAAATCATTTAAATTACTCATGTTCCACTCAAACACAGAATCATGTATATCTCTTTCTCTCTTGCGTCTTTTGGTTTCCTTTCCCTCAGTTTTCGAGGCTCTGTGTCTTCTTCTAGTTCTGCGCATCTATCTCACCCTTCACTTCATCTTCTTCTTCAATTTCAATCTTCCAATTTTGATTTATTTATTTATTTAGGGATTCTGAGTTTAAATTGATTGATGATGGAGGTGTAAAATTGGATTTAGGGATTCTATATGAACCTTTGAAGAAAGACCCAAATTCAAAAAACCACAAACATAATAAGAACAACAGTGATTCTTTTCAAAAAGAGGCTTTGAATTTGTTAAGTTTTTAAAGCTTCAAAATTGTGTTCATTTTTTATAAATTTGGTCAGAAAACACGGACACATGTACATCTTTTGAAGTTAATGAACAAATCAAGTTCTGGATCTGTCGAAAAGCATTCATACTCATAAATTTGGCATGGGCTGGAAGTTGATTTTGGATCTATCAAGAAAAAAAAAATTAGTTGTGGACAAATCTACATAAACTAATGATTTTGGCAATGGGTGGAAGATGAAACATCTAGTTTTGGAACTTTTCAGTGATGTTACAATGAAGTTATGTTGTACAGATTTGTGAGTTAATGAATGGTAGATTTGGTGTGGTGTTGTGCTGAATTTTTCCGCAGGTGGCCGGAATTGAGAAGAATAGATGGGAAGACGGTGGCCGGAAACAAAAGAGTCTGACGGTGGAAGACAAGTCACGATGAGAAGAAGAGAATTGGTGTGAAGGAGAATGGATAGAACAGAAAGAGGCTAATGTTACTATTTTTAATCACAACCATTTATTTTAATCTAAAGGCTAAGAATTCATTCTCACATCCCCATATAAACATATCATTCTCATGTGATACCTCCCCCTATATGTAGGGGTATATATATAAATAATTACATATTAACAAAACTACAAAAGGTAGACAGACAACAAGTTGCGCCACTAATCATTTTTTAATAGCAAAACCCAATTTTTGAAAAACGACATCCCTAGACCTAGGCGTCACGACATTACAATACATAACCTTTTGAACTCTTTTCAAAAGGTTTACGGCCTCTGGTGCTAGAAATTCAAAAGTGTCGAAAACAAAAGGTATAAAAATGTGTTGATATTCAAAGCATGTTTTCTCATGTTTGGTCATCTTGCTTAAAGCAGCTTTGAGGGCTGCCAATCCCACAGTAAAATCACCAACCCCTAGTCCCACAAGTGGGGAAACTCCAGTCAAATCTACACAAACATGTTTCCCACCTACCCATCCAAACACTAGAACATCTCGCTTCTTGTGGGTCAGTCAAGAAGTTCATTGGTGCCTCTTTCTTTACAGAGATTCCTGCACGCCTAAAAATATCAAAAAGCACATCTCTGACCAAGGCATGCCTGTATTTGAAGCCAGGAAGTTCCCTACAATGAACTACATGCTCCCCAAAAGTCTCGAGACACGTTTTACGACAAACATGACAAATCTCGTCCTTAGGAAATATTGGAATCATGAGGCGGTACTTAAGGATGATACGATACTCAACCGGTGATATTGAGTATAAACTTCATATGTCAAATTCAAACCAACCCAATACAATAGTGAGTGACTTCGATTAGGTTGGGTTAACGAATCATAACGATTTAAAATTCTGAATATTTTTCAAAACATGTATAGTAAAATGATGCTCTTCCATGAGAATTTTAAACGTAGACTAAATTTTACTATTTAAAATTTAAACACTTGAAATTATATGAAACACATCAAGTATAGTGTAAAAAATATAGATTTCAACACTTTCAAATATTAAATTATATTATAAAAAAAAGTATAACATTTGTGTTAAACATGTTGGGTTCACATGTTCTTGGGTTTTATAAACCCATTACCCAAACAAAACACTTCAAATTTAAATAGATTGGTTCGAATTGCACCTGCACTTAAACATAATGAGATAAAATATGAATTGAATTGAATTACCTGATTGAACGGGTCACCTGTATCGGTGAATATCTTAAATAGTACCCATGATTATACACGGGTTTGTTATAAGTAGTTAGTGCAGTCATATTAAACAACGTAATATTGATTTTGAATATGCATACATAAATAATATTGGATAGATTTAGAGTTAGAGTGATTAAAACGAGTTCCATGATGTTTAATTGATACATTTGAAATTAAAGAGAATAAAGTTACACAACATTTTATTGAAGATGTGAATATGAGTACTTTGTGGTAGGGCAACAAATTGATTGGAGACATTATGACTTATTTTGAATATGTGTATCAAATTAATTTGAAAAGTCGTGTAACATGTGAAACGTGTTTGATCCTCAAATTTGAAGTTGTTCTTGATAGAGTTTTTCCTATTCTATCCTATTTTTGTTCTCATACATGTCATCATGTCTCTTACAAATATAGAAAAAAAATGGTTGGTGTTATGTTAGTGTTACCATCGTCAGTACATAATTGAACTCATGAAATCTACAAAAACATCGATCCTTGTAGGTTTTGTCATATGTGCTGTATAATATTAAATTTGAATTAGTTAATGATGTTCATTATATGATAGGAATTAATTAATAGATAATCATTGAGAGAGTATCCCTAACTAATTTTCTTCTCTGAAGATCATTTCTTTTGTAAGAGATGTATGGAGGAAGCTCATTAGAACTTTTGAGTTGTCTATATTGTTTTCTTAATACATAACTATTTATTTAAGAGTGGGAAGACTTTGTCCTTGTTGAATTTTTTAGGTAGATAGTTGAAATAAATAAATGGAGATGAAGTTCGAACTTCGATCATGACGTCCAATCTAACAATTTTGACATTTTTACTACTTGAGTTAGAATTTGTTGAACTTTAATATATAGGTACTATAACAGTAGTTTGATACCAAAAATTATGACAGGAAATACTTTAGGGACCAAAAGTTGCTGAAAAATTCTATGAGACTAAAAACAAAATTTGAGATATTTATAGGGACCAAAATCATATTTAACTCATGATATTAAAAGAATTATAATAATAATTCAAAATAAAAATTGAAAAAAATAAAAAGAATTCAAAATATAGCGATGATAATAATGATAATATCCAATACAGAGACGGACTTAGATAAATAGTTTACAAATTAACTACTAAACATTATGGAAAAGATCATTAACCATATTTCCAGTTTCATCTGTATCTTCTCTTTTTCTTTGGTTATCAATATTTTCAAGCTTTTTCATGAAGTTACTCTTGACATTGCAACATATAGTTGCCCATGATAGAAAATTGATTGTGGAAGATATACACCAACATGCTTAAGTGATTGACCCTGACTCTTGTTGATAGTCATGTCAAATGAAACATCCAATGGAAATTGTCTACGTTGGAACTTAAAAATGATTCTTTTATGTGAAGGAGTCAATGATAACCTAGGAATAAAAACTTTCTCACCAATATTGTTGTTGAATATCACTTTACCTTCAACGACATATGTTCCCAATTTTAACTATCAATTGTGTACCATTGCATAATCCTAAAGATCGTTCATTTTTTCTAAGCAACATTACCGGTACTCAAAGTTTTAATCTTAGCTTGTGATTTAGAATTTCAGAAGAAATGGTGGTGTTCAAGAATTCAGGTGTATGAATATCATCTGGTGTGTCAAGATTTGATTTGACATGACATGGAGAATCATAACTCAAATAAGTTTTTTCTTCTCGAAGAATTAAATCCAACAGATAATCATTTATTGCATCAACAATTGTATTTTTAGGAGTTAATATAGCTTTGTCTTGAACAAAATGTGGATCATTCATATTGTGCAATAGAACTAGATAAGTGTTCTAAACAACAGATGAAAGTGGATCACTTAAGCTAGAAATCAACAGATCATATGGTATATGTACTGTGATATATCCGTCATTAGATTGTCCAATACTTCCATCACCAATGCCCAAAATTCACTGTGAAAAATTATTTCTCTCTTCAACGTCAGAATTTTAACTTCCAGTTAGAAGTCTCTTGTTAGTTGTCAAAGTACGCACCTCACAAAATCTTCATAAATGAAAAGAATTTATAGTTGAACTTTTTCAACTAAAAATTCAAATTGATTTTTGTTTTGGATCAATAAGTGTAGCATAATGATTTACGTTGTCATGAAAATCAGATGCAAACATTTTTTGTAACATGACTGCGCCCTATAATAAAAAATAAAAGTTCATTTGAAATAATAGGTATACTTACTTCACCAAGATAAAACTTGTAACACCCCAATTTTTAGAATTGGTCATTTTATTGGAGTCAAGTAATTTCTAGAATTGCTTTATTAAGAATTGCTTGTTTGATGTGTGATTTCTTGATTGTGTTGGCATGTGAATTAATTAGTTAATTTAGATGAAAAGAGTTTTGGACCAGAGGAGTTGGGATGGTGATGATATGATTAATTAATTAATTAATTAATTACAATGAGAATGTTTTATTAAGTAAAAGAAGAAAAGAAACTATAGAAACAAATGTGAATTTTAAAGGAAAAGAGAGTAGGGAGTGTACACTAAGTAGTTAGTGAAATGGGAGGTATGAGTTAGTAAAACAATAGAGGAAAAGAAATAAAAAGAGATTGGACCTAGAGGTGTTAGTAGAGAAAAGTGAAATGAAAGTGGGCTTGTTGGTGTTAGTAAATAAAGGGGGTGTAAATCAAAATTCTGTAGAGGAAAATTAAAATGAATTAAAAACAAAATTTTCTTGGTTAAGAGATAACATAATCCTATTGTCATACCCCATTTTTTGACCGATCGTTTTTGTACGTCTTTTAAAACATTTTTTCTGACGAAATACCTCATTTATTTGGTTTCGTTTTTTTTTTTATTATTTCTTTATTTTTTTTTTATTATTTATTTAATTTGGTTTTTTATTATGTATATATATTATTATGTTAATTTTTATTGCCATTTTCGTTTTTATTTCTTGGTGTTTTTTAGTTTTTTATATTATTTGGGTCCAAGTGTATTTTTGTCCTCATCCAAGCCCAAAAGGGCAATTTTGTCCAAAAGGGAAAATTTCATCTGTCCTAACCCTAGGTCTGACACTGTATATATACAGTATTAATTGCATTGTTCCCTAGGCCAAAATTCATCAGCCGCAGAAACAAAAAACCATTACTTTTTCTTCCTTTTCTGAATCAAACCCCAAAATCAGAACAAAAAAAAATCAAAAATAATCAAACAAAATCAGAGAACATCAGATATCATCATCATCATTCAAAACCAAAACCAGAACCAAAAATCAAATCCAGAACCGAAATCATCGATATCATCCAAATCCAACACCGAACCACAAATCATCTCGGATCTAAAACCAAAATCAAAATCCATAAACCATTATCCATCCGTCCATAACCAGAACTGAAAAAGGAATACAAATCCGAAATCCTTTTCCAAATTAAAGATAAAAAACGGACACAGAACAGAGAAGAAGAAAAACGAAAACCCAAACCGAATTTCAATCACCAAAGGTTGAAGTTTTTTTCCTTTCCTTTTGATCGGGTTTTTGTTTGGCTATTTTGACTTAGATTTTGGATTTAGGAATAGATTTTATATGTTTTTGATGTTTGGATTTGTTTGAAAAAAAGTTGAAGTTTGGTAGAGAGAGGAAAGAAAACAGAACGAGTGAGAGAGTAGAGAGAGAAAGGTAGCGGCGGTGAAGAAGAAGAAGAGTGAAAAAATGTGAAATATTTTAGGGTTTGGGATATTTATACCCCAACCCGATCCTGTGTGTGCTAGACTGTTTCATTACTATGCACATACACGCCTTGACCTCTCTGATCCTGATCAAACGCTTCTGTTTCCATCTTCCTGTGATCAAATCAGAGCCATCTGATCAATCAGACAGCTCTGATTCTGTTTGATCATTTTACTTCACACACCCCCAGTTGGGTTGCGCCCCCCAGTTGGGACTAAACCCCTGGGTTGCTTTTTGCACCCCCTTTTATTTTCATTTTAATATTTGCACCCCTTCTGTTTTTATTTTTATTTTATTTTATTTTTTAACCTATGATAAAAGTGCTTATGGAATGTGCTTCAATGAGCTATTAAATCCAAAATAAGCACTAATTTGAGGTTCTTTTTATTTTTTATTATTTATTTATTTCATGATTATTTGTGTTTATTTTTGCTCTAATTCATGTTTTTATATATATTTGCTCACTAACCTAACTCCTATTATTCATGATCATTATTCTTAATTATTGTTACTAACTCACTAACTTATCATTTTTATTCATACATATTGATATTATTTATTGTTAATAACTCATCTAATCTAACAATTTATTTATTGCCTTATTAATTATCTATTTATTTTATTGCAAGGACTTTAGCATGTATTTTAGGATTTAATGTAAATATAAATGAGAATTGCATAGCATCCATTATCTTGCATCATTGCATGTTTATTTTTCTCGCGAAATATTTTAGAATGTAATTAGGTACAAATGTACACTATAAATAAAACTTGCATCTCATGCATATTTATTTATCGCTTTCCGCAAAAACGTTAGAATATTAAATTACGAGGGAAAAGACATCGTTTTGATCAAAATATCATTACGAATTGTCTTTGCGCTTATTTATTTGTTGTGACGTTAGTATTATTTTTCGCGCTACATTTTTTTTATTAATTTGGAACCCAACATTCCAATTGAAATGGTTAGTTACTTTATTCTCAAAAAATGAGGTCAACACCTCTTCAAAAATATCAAAACAATTTATTCTTAAACATCACCAAGCACAAAAATACTTTGTCATAAAACATTTTCAAAAAACTTTGGACTTTAAACCAAACGTTTCTTTTATCGTGAAAACCTTGGATTTTAACCCCAAGAGTTCTTTTTATCTCAAAACTTGGATTTTAAACCAAGTGGCATTGGATTTTAACCCAAGTGCCATTTTTATCGTGAAAACCTTGGATTTTAACCCAAGAGTTCTTTTTTTATCGCAAACCTTGGATTTTAAACCAAGTGTTCCCTTTTTTTCTCGCAAAAAACCTTGGATTTTAAACCAAGTGCATTTTCTTCATTCAAACATCTTTAATCATGCAAAAACCTTGGATTTTAAACCAAGTGACTTTTATCACTCAAAACCTTTTCTCAATAAACCTTGGATTTTAAACCAAGTGTCCGCGTCTTATTTCATAATCAAACTTCAATCAATTTAACCATATAGACTTTCTTCATAAACTAACATTAATCAAACTCACATTTTGCCACTTTTGGCTTTTTGGTCTTTAAAACCATTTTCAAAACCTTAAAATTAAACAAACAAATTTACTCGTAACTTTTACCCCGAACTACGAGATTTTGATCGCTCGGGTACGTAGGTATGAGACTTGTCTCGGCGAATCAAATAAAATCAACAAAAACATTTTTCTTCTTTTTTCATCACTTTAAACTTTTTTTTATCATCACTTTAATTCCTACACTTATACTTTTTTCACAAGCAATTAAAATTAATCGCAAAGTTAGAATAAAAACAAGAGGTTCCTATAGGATAGTTTATACTTAGGGTGCTAGTACCTTCCCTTCGTATAACTAACCCCCGGACCTTGATCTCTAAAATAGGGTTTTTTTCGAACTTTTTCCCTTTCCCTCGGATAAATTAAAGATCGGTGGTGGAATATTAAATTGCGATTCGAAGTTAATTAATAACTCGACATCCAAAAATCACTGCGACACCTATCATTATAAATAACCAAAATTTAGTAAAAAAAAAAATAGGATTAGCCACCTCCTTTCAAAAATCAGAGAGAAAAATATTAAGCTTAAAACTCAAGGGAGAAAGAGAAGAAACTTGAGAGTTTAGGAAAAGAAGGAAAGAATGAATTCATCACCGTTAGGGACGAAGATTGATGCAGGGATTAGAGATAAGAGAACTTTACACTATCTCTAAGATTGATAAATGGAGACTTTCGTATGAATTCCTTTTTAAAACCGGCGATTTGATCGCCAAATTGTAAAACTAACACCAAGAATCTTTCTAAAATCGAACGACGGTCAAAATGGTATAAGGTTTGTTGTCTCCCGTTCAGAAATGAGAGAGAGAGAGAGAGAGAACTAGGTCGGTCGACCCGCGTACAGAGTAAACGGGCAAAGAAGAAGCTGGCTGAACCAACTGCGCTTGCCCACTCGTGCGTAAGACGCGTGGTGGCGCGTTCCGTGTCAAATAAATTTCAATTTTTTTATTTTTTCACAAAAAAAATAGTATTTAATTTTCTGAGAATTTTGGCACCCCTTTATAAATTTTTTGACACCTGTAACTATTTTAATTAATTATTTGAGACAAAAAGGTGATTACAAATATTAATATTTCATAAACATTTTTCAAAATTTTATGCAAAATAAATTGAATATTTTGTGACCCTCTGGTGTATCTCACTCTCTCTGGTTTTATGTCCTCTTAGGGATTTGAATTTGGCACAATTTTTATTAATTAAATTGATTTAAAATTTGTGCATTTCGTCGGTAAACTAAATCAAGATGATTTGGGTTAGGGGTACTGATAAAGACGAGTAACAGGATGCTCTTTTGAGAGGTGTGAGTGACTAATTGTGTTGTGAAATTTTACTTGGCATTGTAATCGAAGTTGCTAATAATTGTGTATTGATGTTGTTTAAGTCGTTGTTCGTTGATAATGATAGTGTTGTTTGAATTGTTGTTTTGTTGAATAATGATGTTGAAATATATTATTATAATGATGATGAATTATCTATTTTATTGATGTTGAAGTATTGATGTTGTTAATTGTGCTGAAATTATGATATTGTAGTTGCTGTTGTTTTATTGATGTTGCTAATTATCATGCATTCATTCATGTGTCCAATGATGTCGAGTTTCCAATGATGCCGAACTACTGATGTTGTTTATTGATGCTGAAAACTATTGATGTTGATCCTGGTTCCACATACATCTAGGGAGTATAGACCATACATTTTATTATTTGCATTGTTTATGATTATTGAATTCACGACTAGTTGCATTTGAATTGTTTGTATGTGATAATTGTTGTTGGTTATGATTGTGTGTGGTCATCCCCTTTGATGATATTTCTTTGATGCTTGTTTTTCTATTCAGTCTTATTATTTAATTCAGCTATCTTATTTGTTGTGTTTTCGCTGACCTTTACGTTTCTTGTCCCCCACTGGTTTGACCCTACGGTGTGCAACCGTAGATTTTCAGGTAGGTGATGAGTCATAGCTGATGAGTTCGGAGATGGCATTAGGATGTTGTTTCCCTTTAGTGCTTTATAGTCACTTGGAGTCGCTCTGCTAGAATGTCTTGTGGGGGAAACTTTAATTTATTTCCGCCATTACTTTTCTTAAGGATTTTCAGACTATGTTATTTTTCATTTGAGACTTACTTATTCAAGACTTTTGGATATTTATTGTGCATTAGTTTTTAATTCCGCTGCAAATTTTTTAGAGATAATTTGTAACTAGTCGAGTTAAGCTTGAGTAACACTCCTTTTGGAATAAAATAATTAACGGTTTTACAAATAAAATCAATGGGGATCAGGGATGTTACAAAACTCAACATAATAAGTTTGATATTTGATCCGACAATGATTGATGTACTTCTCTAAGAAAGTTATTACATTTGGATCCAATTGTGCTATTTGTTAAAATAAGAAAGAAACAAAGTCACTAAATATAAAACGCGGCGAGAATGGATAGTTAAAGAATATAAAAGAGAAAATAAAACAATAAAAACCTCTTAAACAAAAAAAATTGAACGTGTGTTGTAGCTAAAAAAAGTGGGGTTGGTTTCTATTTCAACAAAATTAGATATTGATTTCATAATGATTATATGTTGGTTACAAATTTATATCAAATTGATTGATGTAGCTTAGTAACGGATACACCAAATATATCTTAAAAGATTAAAGGAGGTGGGTTCGAATTCAATTGAAGTAATTTTTAGTTTTTTATTTAAATTAAATTAGTTTTTTTTAAACAAAATTAAATTAGGTTAAAGGATACTTCTTTTGTTAATTTGTAGTTATGTTATTTCTTGTTTTGTGTATACTTTGTGTTATTCTATATTTTCTAATGGTTGTTATTCATTATGAAATTGTAGGAACTGAATCAACAATCAATATGACGTCTTTGGAAAGAAGTCAAACTCAGTCATGGGTACAACAAAGTTCGATATTAAAAATTTCGATGGATCAAACAATTTGGACTTATGAAAGATAAAGATGCAGGTAGTTTTGATGAGTATATCGAGAAAAGAGATGCAGCGTTAATGTGTCACCATCACATAGGTACGTAGGGTGTGTGATGAGCTCAGTGATAGGGGAACGCAATTGTATGAGCACAGATCAACGAGGTTCTACTTGTTAGATATTTTATAAATTTATATTAGTTTACATAATTAAATTTTGTAATAAATTTAATGAATTTTATTATTCGCATAGATCAAACACAATATAGTGTGAATAGATCGCAAGGGTACACAAAGGTTAAATATGTTATTAATTTTTATTAGTTAACTTAAATATTTCACCTCCAATTTACATAGTATATAATTTTATTAGTTAATTTAATATTATAATTAAATTGAGATTTTATTATTTGAATAGATTGAACCTAGTATATATGATATTTTTAAAAACTAATTTGGCAAATTTTTAAGATGTTTTAAATGGTTGTAGATTTTAAATTTTTGGTCGGATTTTTTTTTTTATTAGATTGAACTCAGTATATTGTGATTATATTATAATTAATATTAATATACATTGACCATAAATTTTTGCCAAATTGCACGGTATTTTTGGTCGACCGGTTTTTTTTATTACAAATAGAATAAAATCAGTCATCAAAAAAGATATTAAGGTAATAATTAACAGTAATCTTTAATTTTGAAAACAATATAGAAACTATTAATTGCATAAGGTTTCTTTATGTTGAATACATCTTTATGCTTAGTTGTTTGCAGAATTTTCACATTCTTGCAATGAGACAAAAATTATTTAATGTTACAAATGCATTACTTGTGTGTTTAGTATATTATAATTGTTTTCATTTTTTATGTTGTATATATTAAAAGAAAACCCTAATTTAAATAAGATAGAACAAAAAACCCTAATTTAAGATTTAATTTTAAATAGTAAATCAAATCAAATGAAATTCATAATCAATGACGAAACAAATATTAAATAGATTCAATTTTTTATATTATTTTCAGTACACCAATATATTTTTTGCATTGTTTGGAAATCAAAGTTAAGCGTAATTTATATATAACACTCACACTCTTTAACCTAATAAGATACATTTTATAATGGATAATGGATAAAACTTGACTACTTGAGAGTTTAAACAAGATCAAAGTGAACAATATTTTATAAACGTAGTTTTGTAAACTTGAGGTAGAAACAGAAAACGCAAAGATAAATTCTATTGAAAATGATTTTTATAATGGTAAATCATTAGTGGTTAATATTGAAGGATGATACATCAATTAGAATTGTTTAGGTTGGTCCTTGAAACAACTTTATATATATCGTACAATTTTATTCACATGAATGCATTATCTGTCACTTTGCATTAATCAAGGAGATATAGTATCAACTTCAAAAGCATAATCTTGCAAGTATAATAGTACAATGAAAACTATAAGGTAATGGAAAATTAATGATTGAATAAGGAAATTGTGAAAGAGGAAAAAGACCAAAGAAAAAAGTCTCAAAATAAAAATCATATTTTTGTGAATATATTACTACTATTTCACATGGTGGATCCAACACCAATTAAGAACTCATGTGTCTCCTGCAAGAGTTTTATTGACAAAGTATGAAGTTCTGAATTAAAAAAAATATAAATTATGTGGAGTAAGGTTAACAATTTAAAGAGTCGGTACCAATTTTATCTCAACTTTAAAGTAATGATTTTCAACTTCTCATTGTAACTTGTACAATAACATGGTTTGAATTTAAATATGATTGTTGATAATTAAAGCAACATTGAGAAAACTGAAAATTATATAAATAACTATCATTTACAATGATATCATACTTGATTGCACTTTTGATCGAGAAACTATTATTTACTATGATTATGATTTACTATTCGCTTACTGGAAACGATGCACTGGTCTTATACACATTTTTATAATATAATGTTAAAAATTATTTATATATATAGTAAATTTAAAAATGAAACAATAGATATTATTAAATAATAATGACAATAAAATTTATCTAAATATAATATAAATATCAAATATATATGTGTTTATACATTTCAAAACATATATACTCCCTGCGTCCCATTTTATAGGAACCTTTTGAAAATTTTACTTGTCCCATAATATAAGACCTCTTTCTAAATTGTCTTTTAGATTAACTATTTTTGGACCATAATACCCATAATTGATGGTTTAAGGTAACTTGTACATATGCATTAACTGCTACTTTTTGTTTACTTCATATTTCTCTAACTTTATCCAATCAATGAAATGTTTTCCCTCTTGCCTTTTCCAATACTGGTTCTCGTGGAAGCAAACTACCCATCAATGAATTTTCTCTCTCACACTCTATTGTCTTAATCAATGAAATGATATCATCTTTTGTGTTAGAATACGTAAGGTTTCTTTTTCCATTATAAATTCATCACTATATCAACTTTGAAACTACACCATCAGTACTCTAACAAAGAAGGAGGTTGCATATAGTTTTTTGGGCGCCAAGCATGAGTAGGAAAACTTAAGTTTAATTAAATTTTCAACAAATTTTAAATTGCTAACCGCTAAAAAAATTGATTTGCACCGCTAAATTGTTTTTGAAGGTGTACTAAGTGGTACATATTCCACTCCACCATATCTATCATAACAAGGAAAGTGTAGGTGGTACAGCAAATCAAAGTAGTAGCACCGAAATGAAGTGGCTATTGAGCTACCCAAGAAAAAAGAGGTAAAGGTAGCAGACAAATTAATTATAGGAGTATGAGTCTTAATTTTAAATATAGGGGTAAAATTGGAACAATGACATAAATTAAGGATAAAATTAAAAAATTTAATTGAATAAACTATCTTCCTTAATTCTCGTGCAATAGTTGACTAGCTCTTATAAAATGGGATGGAGGGAGTATGTTATTCGTCGTCATCATTTTTTATAGCAAAAGGGGTGTAGATGGTGAACCAACTACAACACCATAAATAGATAAAATAAAAATGCAACATTACAAAAGGAGAAGGGGGTCATCGACCAAAACCTTCTCAAACAAAAACAACAAAGAAAGCGAAATTGGGGGCCGTAAGCCAAACCCAAAACAAAGAAGAAAAAACAAGGAAAAAAACAAAATAAAAGGAAAGGAAAAAGAGAAAGAACATAAACGGAACAAAAGAAGATACTATGGAACCCTGCCCCTGGAACGGGTATTACACACGTGTATACCTTTTTACATATTCTTTTTCTTAGCCTTAGACGCCACCTCGGTGAAAGACTCTTCCAAAGGAAAAGAGGGGTTTTTCAAGAAATTAAGGGATGCATCCCTCTCTTCCTCGTCAGTATAAATCATATCCTTAAAAAGCATCAGTTCCCTTCCAAACATGTTGCCTCAATATTTCCATGTCATGAGAAACATTTGGATTTAAAATATCATCAGAAATAATGACATTCGAAGAGTTCATACCACGCCAAGATGAAGTGTCATAATCCATATCAGTGACTGCGTCGCTCTAGGGACCAACAATATGCATATCTGGATATTTGTTGCTTTGGTTGTCATCTTGTTTCTCAGCCAAATCAGAGTTAGCTACCTGCACTGGATGCTCAGTCACAACCATATGATTAAATGTAACTGCACATTTAATGAGCCGTAGTGTGTTTTATATATATTGGAAACAGTGATATACATTGAATGTAAGTTCTAATTAATAATGATTATTTAGTTACCATGGACATTTAATGAATGACTATCTAGTTTTATTGGTTATAAGAACTCTATTTAATGTGTGACAGTGTTTTAAATATGGATTAGAAATGCTCATTCGTATTGAATGTAAGTTCCAATTAATTATGATTATTGAGTTCCAATACAAATTTAATTATTGAATGTAAAGCAGGCGAGTTTTGCTTTACCCCTGCAAAATGTTTTTTTTAGATTACCTCCCTGTAATGTGATGATTCTCTGGTTTATCCCCCTCATGAAAAATGTTGACTTAAACTAACATTACATGGGGTAAAATGACGGAAGCTTAAGTCAACATTTTCCATGAGGGGGGTAAACCAGAGAATCTTCACATTACATGGGGTAAACCAAAACTCGCCTACTTTGCAAGGGGTAAAACCCTATGTACCTTTTTTTTATAAGAACTATTGACTTTTTAGTTGTAAAAAAGATTTAAAAAAAATTATTTAATGCACAATAATATTGTAGCAAATGTGTTTGGAAAACTATGATTTACATTGAATGTTAATTTTAATAAATGATAACTATTGAGTTAAAATGCACATTTAATTAGTGACCTTTTTTTTGTTTTAATCCTCTAGTTCTCGGGAAAACGAGTCCAGTAATCCACAATTTGGTCATGAGGTAAGTAAAGTCTATCTAAAAGTTGTTTCAACCAGGAATTGAACTAGAGTTCTCTCGAAAATTAAAGCTAGGACTTTCAAGAAGATTGTTTCAACCAGGAATTTTTATAAAACATGTAAAATATAATCATCTCCAAAATTAAAGCTAGGACTTTCAAGAAGATTTTTTTTATTCTTCTTTTTTATGTTAGAGTTAAACAAAAAGGGAGATGTTCTCAAACTTTAATTTAATTTAGTTTATACCTTCTCTTATGTAACAGGTACATGTTCTCAAAACGGAGATGTAATATTATTTAACACTTGCGTAATATTATTTAATTTAGATATGAATTTTGATTTGAATGAATGTTCAATAGAAGATATTTTCATGAGAATGGCTATTCAGAAATAATTGTTGAGCATTTTGATCATGCTATTGTGACAGATGAAGCGTTTGAAGTTGATGAAATTGAAAGTCTTGAGAAAGAAAATCATGTACCCTCTAGTTAGAAGGTAAATGAGACAAGTATTATTCTATTTGTTGGTCAAACTTTTCTTAGCGAGGAAGAAACATTTGTCTTTTATAAGAGATATGCATATCACATGGGTTCTCAATTCGAAAAGGTAGATTCATCAAACAAAATGGAATTATTAGCCGACGTGATTTTTTTTGTCATCGTGAAGGTAGTGTTTCCTTGAAAATCATAAACCCATCAAAAGAACAGAGAAAAAGAGAATCATCGAAGTGTGAATGTAAAACTCATTTGTGAATTTCATTATAAAAGTCTTATGATATATTTTCAAGTGAGTGGCGTGTTACAAAATTTGTTGCTGAACATACCCATGTTTTGCTAACTCAATTAGAGGTGCGTTTTTTACCGACTTATCGAACTATCTTAGAAGAAGATTATGATTGCATTTGCTTATTAAAAGAAGGAGGTCTTCCAGTTAGACAAATAATGTGTGTCGTAGAACTAGAGAAAAATGTGAAGCAAGGTTATCTTCCATTTATTGAGAAGGACATTCACAATCTTTTTTTGAATGCCAATAAACAAATTGAAAGAAGTAATGTCATGGATATTTTAATTTAAAGTATTGTGAGGATGCAAGAAAAAGTAGTTCTAATTTTCAGTATGCTTATACTACTGTTGATAAATAAAGAAGGTTAGAACATATATTTTGGTCTCCTTCTTGATGTTTTGATTGGTACCAAAAATATGGTGATGTTGTTGTATTTGATACTACATACAAGGTCAATTATTATGAAATGCCATTTGAGATTTTTGTGCGTATGAATGGTCATGGAAAGACCATACTTTTTGGATGTGCACTCTTACAAAATGAAACAATGGCTACATTTCGCTGGTTAATGAAGGTAATTTCTATACTTACATTATTACTTTTTTGCTTTATATACTTTGATTTTTTTTATGGTATATATACACATGCTTTATACACTTTTTGCTTCTAAATTTTTTATAGACTTTTATATATTTGATGAAGCGACCAAAGACTATATTAACCGATCAAGATCCTTAGAAGAAAAAAGCAATTTTCAAAAGAATTGTAATCAACAAAACATAGTTTCTGCATATGGCACATCACTTTCAAGTTTAGTTGTTGGTTTAATGCAATACTTCGAGATAAACATGCACAATGGTGTTCTGATTTTTATGCGTTGTATGAGTTGGAGACACATGAAGAATTTGAGCTTCAATGACCAGAAATTGTTGCCAAGTACAATTTGCAGTCAAATATACATGTGAAAGGGTTGTATGAAATTAGAAGTTATTGGGCATTTGCTTATCTTCGGGACTATTTTTTTGGCGGGATGACAACTACCGAAAGATCAGAGAGTATTAATGCATTTATCAAAAGATTCATCAATTCTCACACAAGTTTATCTGACTTTGCAAAATAGGTATGATGTATTACTATTTTTCCGTATATTATTATTAATCATTCCTAAACTAATTATATATTAATTAATTTAAAATAATTTCGGGTTGATATAGCAATTGATGATATTAAGTAAAAAGAATAACATGATATAATGTTAGAAAAATGCAAAGGATCAAATATAAAGATGATACCACCCTTACAGGAGCAAACTCATAGTGTTCTCAAATGCTTTTCTTTTCAAAACTTTCACGAGGAATTTGAAAGGTCCATTCATTATATAATTCATCATGAAAATGGTAATGTTTTTGAGTTGCGGTATTATAAAGACATTAATAGTAGAAAACATGCGGTCTTTTGGGATGGATAAATTGCTACATGTAGTTGCAAGCATTTTGAATTTTGGGGGATATTATGTTGACACATTCTAAGTATTTTTGTTCATAAAGATTGTCATGAAATTCTTCTCACTACTTATCATTGCGATAGCGGCTTCAAGTATCACACAACGATGATGAAGTAGAGCTCCACGTTAATGTCGTCATTGAGGAACAAGTAAATGAATGCAACAATGAAGTGCGTTGTCCTCCACAATCCAAACCAAAAGGTAGTCCCATAGACGACATGTTAAAGGCGGAAAAGAGCTATCACATAACATGAATGCTTGTGAATTATGCAAAGGTGAAGGACATAACATAGTTACATGTCCTCTAAAAGAAAAGAATAAGGAAAAGAAGATGAAGAAAACTTGTGAAGATGCATATTTAAGTCCAATTCTTCGGTCAAAAGTTTAGGTGCGATTTTTTTTATTCATTTTATTTATTAAATTCTTTATATTTCTAAATTTATTACTAATTAAAATTAATTTGTGTTTCTAATTTTTTTCACAAGAAGTTGATACTAAACATAAAGTAGATTAAATCTTGTTTTGGTTAAGTTTTTTTAATTTATTTTTGGATTTAATTAAACATTTGAGTGCTTTGTATTTGGATGGAAGTTGGGTGGATATTATGTTTTTTTTTTGTCTTGATGAATAGGACTGAGTATTAAGTTGTGTGATGGTAACAATTGTTAGTACTATTTTGGCTTTTGAATTACTAATATATTTTAGAGTTTTATAAAATTTATAATTTCCAACTTGAAAAAAAAATATTACTAATTATATGACAACAAGGGCGCATGTAATCATATGACAGCAGTATAGTTTATTTTTGTCTTACCAATTCTTGTAAGTATAATTGATAATGGGATCATAACTTTAATTAATTATTAAAGTTTATTTTAAAATAAAATAAGTGGGACCTTAACTAATTTAATGCACGTTAACATGTGCTCTTGTGAGACATGTTAGCAAGACCCTTAGTAAATATACTTTTAAAATAATCTCATGCATTCAATGCAAGTTCAAATTATGTGTAAAAAAAAATGAAAGTTTAAATTAATGATAGCTATTTAGTTTCAATGAGCATTAAACGAGTGTATTTACGGTTATAATGATGATAACAACTTTATTTAATCCACGGCAATTTGTTAAATGCACATTTATAATGATGATAACAACTCTATTTAATTCACTGTAATTTATTAATCCACAGTGTTTACAGTTATAATGATGATAAACATGTGTTTTGGTAACATTCAATTGTTTGTAATTAATACGTAAATAATAGCAACATTTAATTTGAAGATTTATGTTTCCATTAATCATATTAATAATAAACACAGTTTAACACATAGAAACTTAACAAATACAATTATGGATATCAACGGGATAGAGAATGTGCGAGGGGTGTTTTCCCACTCTTCACCCCACTAATTTTTTCCCTTCCCCTATCCCCGCCACTTGGAATATTCTTCTTCATCCCCGCAGATTCCCATGGTACCCACAGAATCCACGAACTTTGAAAATTAACAAAATTTCTATATTTTTCGATCAAAAGCATGACACTAGTATCTTTTATTTCTTCTTTTTTTTTTAAAAAAAAAAAAACTACATATATATTTTGCATTTTTCTTTTTTAAAATATAAAAACACATTTTGTATTGATAACAGACAAAAATGCAAAAGCACTTGCATTTGCGAATTTCATTTTTTGTCAAAAAGAATAAATATTCAATAGAACATGTTGTCACCATGCATAATCATACAAAAACTCATGACTAAAATATCCTATAATGCATAGCAAAATATACATAATCGTACAAACTCACATATGTTCACTTGTTGCCATATCTGTGCACCTCATGGACGCATGCATCATAGCTAATGTACACTTGCATCATCCTCCAATATTAGTGCACGATCGTATAACCGAAACAAATAGTGTATCAAGATGACAAGATGTAATTTTGATCAACCAAGGCAAAACCATGGCAAAAGAAGAACCACAAGGTTTTCCCCCACAGAGCAATTCTTCTCCAAAATCTTTATATTTTGAATGAATTTAAAACAAAATTTTACCAATTAATAGTTTCACTTCTTTTTGTTTTTAAGCAAACAAACTTAACTCATTTCATTGATAATCATAGGTTCAATACATCGAGGAATACAATCAAACAAAGTGTGACTATACCTAGAAATGACCGCTCTCACTAAAGTATGAGCCGCCATATTCATTTGTCGCTTAATGAACTTAATCTAAAAGTTCGAATTACAATGTAACAATAATTTAATCGACGTGATAATAGAACTCAATTCCAAGATACCATTATGTGTGCCATGTATAGCATCCACCACTAATTTGGAATCACTTTCAAAAACAATGTTGGACCACCCTCTAGAGTTAGCTTCTTGTAGTGCTTTCAAGATAGCCATTCCTTCCTCTTCCAATGTTGTGAGATTATATGTGCAAAAGTTTGTTCCAGCCACTATAAATGCGCCTTCCGAGTAGCGGGTACACCAACTCCAACCTGTAGAACCCGAGGCTTCAAAGAAGTTTGCGTCGACATTACATTTCCACCATCCAACATGCGGACAACGCCACTATTGTTGTTCTGTGACAATAGGAAACTGTCGGGACTGTTGCTGTAATGAGTTGACAGCACGCCATTCTGCGATCAGTTGTGCAGCCCGTGTTGCAATGCTTGTTGGCGTGTCTTTGAGTATGTTCCACACCCAATTATTGTGATTGTACCATAAACACAAAGCTATAACAACAGCTGAACCTGCAACATCAACATTTTTGGATTTACAAATATCAAGAAGGACAATTTTCACATCATGACTTTGCTGCACTCTTGGCTCAATAACATTACTCATTCCGATTTCAATCCACACCTGTCTACTTTCACTACACCCAAAGAGCATGTGCCAATTGACCTCCTCATCATTTAAACACAACAAGGACTCACTTGGGCAAACTACACTATGTTCCCTCAACTGAGTTTGAGTCGGTAAACAACCGCGCAAACTCTCCGCATAAAATATTTAGTTTGTGGAGGTGCACGGATACGCCAAAGGGAGCCCTAATCGCCTCCCACCACTCTAGTATGATATGAATTTTTACTCTTGAAATAATTTTTGTACCTGAATTTTACCGTATAATTACCATGACTCTCAAATTGCCATACTAATTGATCTTCCTTCACCTCCTCAATTAATTGTGTTCTAATAATAGTCTCGGCCACTGTTGAAGAAAAAAGAGAGTGAATTTTAGCAATATCCCATCATTTCACATCTTGTAGTAACAAATTATTGACACTTAAATTATACACATTATGAGGTTGAGGGGCATGCATCCAACAACTCTCTTCCTTCCGCAACCAAGGTTCAGTCATAATTTTAATTTTACATCCATCTCCAATCTTCTATCCACACCCACTCATTAGGACATCACGAGACGTCCAAATACTACGCCAGACATAACTAAGATTAGCACCAATATTAGCCTCAAAGAAAGAGGTGTGTGGGAAGTATCTAGCCTTATACATTCTAGCCACCAAAGTATCCGGTTTAGCAACCATGACCATGTTAAAAGCATGAAAATTATGGGTCCCCCATCCGACTTTGGAATAGCCAACCTATCCCATAGTAACCATCTTATACCGTTTTATTAGTTCCTCCACTCCACCAAAAAGAGTCAAGCATTTTTTCGATATCATTAATAATAGTTTCACTTATATGATGTAATAAAAATAACAAATTATATCATGAACCAACATTAAATAACTATTTTGGTTGAGAGATTGAGACCCTAAGACTCACATGTTTTATCTTTCCTCGTGTAAATGCACCATTACAATAGAAGATGTTAGAATATTATTCATTTTAAAATTTAATGGTAGAGTAGTAATCGAAATAACACATATTTCTTGGAATGTATATTGTGAATTGCATTTGAGAGTCATCCCAACAACAACGGAGAAAGAAAGAGTTGATAATTCGGGCTACAATGATTAAGTAATTATCTCGATAATATGTCTAATGAACCAACAAATGAGCAACTAGTTCAACATTGTAGAGTGTAAATTTTTATTTTATTGACACTATGTTAATGTCTGACACATCAGGCAACTATGTACGCCTTAAATATTTGCAACTGTTGGAAAATTTAGAAGAGACGAGGAACTGTAGTCAGGGTGTGATGTGTTTAGACACACTTTATAGAGCTATGTGTGACATGACACATTACAAAGCTAGGACAATAACACGGATACTATCTCGATTGTCGTGCATCACATATATTGAAATAACTACAATATCTGATGGTCTGTTAATAAATAAAGAAATAAGTACAAAAATATTTTGATATTACATTTATAAAGATATTTATAATCTTACTAATTCTTAAATATCTTTTTTACATGGTGTTCACCGGGGATGAGGTACAAACAAGATCACTGTCACCTGACATCATTTCAATTCAGACAAGGATCGACGACATAGTCTTCAATTATGTAATATATCATCACTTTATTTATCAAATTTTAATTATTTTCAAACATGCATACACTAACAAACCTTGTATATACTAGTTTATTTGGAGACATTGTCTTAACTACGACGTTCCAGTAGAGAACAATGCCGACCAAAGGAAATATCTAAGTACCACAAGGTAACCATGCAAGGACAAAAGGTTGATTCGTGAGAGCATGAGTATGACAACAAAATCAGAAAATAATATTGTCATCATGATTATGTGTTAAATAGAACCCCATTTAACACTAAAGTTAAACAAAATAACGATTATCTTTCTTGATTTTTAGAACATTTTAAATTGTGCACTTCTCAAACTTTGACCAAATAAACTCACAATAATTTCAACGATAACAAGACTAGCCACAATCAAACCATCAATACCAAATCTACCAACAACCCAAACCATATATACCAAAATTATCGATGAACTAGCTATTAATATTAAATTATCAACGACCTCAACAATACAAAAAAAACACCGACAAACATGTCAGCAAAAATACAACTACCAACCATCAATGCAACAATAATACATAGACCACCGACCACTAACCCAACTAACAAATCAACAAGACAAGTTCACATGAGACCCAAATTTCACAAACTACCCTCAGTTGCTTGTCATTCAACGAAAGTGACGAAGAGTTTATAAACTCTTTTTGGGCTACTCGAGTTGACAAGCGAATTACTTCGTATTCTCAACTTTTAGTTGGTCCAGGTCTAGTGGTTCTTCCGCAACACCATCTATTGGACCTACTCAAAACGAAGAAGACAAACAAGAACATGAACCAGTGCGTCAGGTGGCAAGAGTCAGACGAAATCGCCCATGTTCTCATGCATATCTAGAATGTGGTACGAACTGATATAAAATATTCTTATTTGTAATTTTATATTACTTCCTCCGTTTTTTTATAAGTGTCCGTTTACAATAGTAACAATAAATTAAGAAACTGTACTTTTGCACCTTATCTTCCTATTATACCCTAATTTTAATTCACCAATAAATTCATATTTTTTTGCACACACTTTTTCTTTCAAATAAATTTAATATATTATGTACAAAAAAACAAAATATATTTGATATGTTATGTACCAAAAAAAAAATTAGAAAAAAATATTTAGTTTTCCAAATATATAGCATTAATTCGTTTTATTGAAAAAGATAAGAGTAATTGACAAAGGGTACAATTGACAAATCGTAGCCTTAAAACACTAAATGGACAGTTAATTAGAAACACTAAATTTGACAAAACGGACAATTAAAAAAAAACTGAGGGAGTAATTAAGAAAACAAGAAAGAAAAAAAAAACCACCAAACATACATGTGTCATCTAATGGTGTTCCAATGGGACAATTTATAATTCTTTTAAAGAAAAGGTTATTTAAAACATTCAACATTCGTCATTATATTTTTTTAATCAAAATGATACTTATCCAAAATCAATATTCTGCATTATATATTTTGGATTTATCCATTTATACTTTTTTAGATAGTTTAATGATCAAAATTTTATCTTTAAAGTGAATAAATAGAAATTTTTGGATTCAAACTCTGACTCCTTCATATTTTAATGTTCTTATCAACTGAATAATGTTTACATTCATTTTTACAAACAATACTTAATTGAAGAAACCATTTATGAAACAAAATAGATGACAATTATCATATGTCACTCATGAGGTTCCATTGTAAATTGGTTGTACATAGCATTCTTAAATCTTTAACTTATTTGTTTTATTTTAACCAGTAAACTTGAAAGCATAGCCAAATTAAATCAAAACTTGGAAACATAAATTAGTTAATTTACCGGTTAATTATGCATTAGATTTATTGTGAGACAAGCAAATTAAATTTAGCTAGAACACCACTATTTATTTTAGAAAAATGCTGGTGTGTACGAACAATAGTGTTAAAGAATTGCATGAATAAATCCCAACCGTTAATTTGCAAAACCATTACCAGCATGATTTCTATTGGTATATAATTTTAGTGGCTTCAACCTGTTAAATAGTTACACGTAAGCTTTCGTGTATTTCGTTATAGTGTTATTTACGACTTGTGCATCGTGAACCACTTGGAAGACTTGTGCACATTAGACATGGCCTATTTATAGTACAATTTATAATCAGTGATAAAATATTATGAGCTTATTAAAATAAAGGATAAATGAATTGCACTTTTTAAATAAACAAATGATAAGAGATTCGATTTATGATTTTTGCATATAGAGAAAATTAAAATAGGGAGAATCCACATTATGTGTCCAGTAAATTTTGAGATTAGTCAATGTTAAACAACAATAAAACTTTTGAGATTAGCTATGATATCTATTAAAGATATTATTGGAGTGATCGAGATTTGAATCCCGGATTTTACATTTCTTCACATTAAATGTGTGAGTCTAATCATTAGACTACTTGACGAAAAAATTTCCTACATATAATATCATATATTTTTTTAAATTAATTAACTAATTTTCTCCTAAAAAAAACTACTACAATGTTATTCTCCCATTAAAATAAGTTTTTTACAGTATATGGAAACAATACTACACGACAAAACAATATCCTGCAATGTTTGTCGCAAAAATAATAAAATAAACATAAAAAGGGTCAAGTCAAAGTCCTTACTCCTTAGATAAAAATGTGAATTGCATGACAATGTGGCAATAGTTAGGTAAGCAAAATGCATAGCACCAAATTACAATTAATGAATTCTTACCCCCCAACGGTTAAACATTGAACCAGATACACTTTAAACAATGAACTAATACACTGTTTAGCTTATCTTATTTTATTTTCTTTGACTATCTTAATAAAAATTAATCTCTCAATTCTTTACGATCTCAAATTTTACGAGTGTCACGCTAAAATATAAAATAGTATTTTCTTTGGCTTTATATATAAGAAAATATAAATGCTAATGAGTGTTTTCGGGACATTTTTTAAAATCTTAAATAGTAAATTTTTGGGTCATGTTAACATGTGTCATAAGGGCACATGATAAGCTATCTAAAAGTAAAAAATTTGCTTTCAATTATACAAGACATTTAATGTTTAAGTAGTTGATGAATACACAAAATGCAATAATTTTTTACCACGTTTATATTCTTAACATATGCCCTTTATAAAGGTACATGTTAACATTCTCCTAAATTTTTTATAATATTTTTATAAAAATTCGTAAAGTCAATGCATTGAAAAATGTACCAACGTTAATTTTTTTATTTATTTTTCCTTAAATGGAATGATTAAAGAGATAGAAACTCGTTAGCAAGACAACAAAAAAACATTTTAGATTTATTGTAAAATTAATGTATCTAGACAATATTATAGTCTAACTACATCAATTCTAAAATAAATCTAAAAAGTAACTTTTTCCTTACTCAATCTGACCTTAATTACATAGTAAATTTCTATTTTTAAGATTTAGTATATAACTAATGTATCTGACCATAATTATAGACTATATACACTAGTTATCCAATGAATCAAAAAATGAAAATTTGATTATAATTAAACTCGAAGATAAGAGTACTTCTGAGACATTCATTAAACATACAAAAAAATAAAATAAAATGACAAAATTAATGTTTGAAAGATAACTTTTTACACTTTTAAGGTATTGAATACACAAATTTTTAATGTTAAAAAATAAAATTTCCTTATTAACATGTTTAACTAGGGTCCGAACCACTATTTTGCATTTTCTATCTTATAATATCTTAATAGGCGACAAACACTCCTTAAATATTTTACTTTTTTCTTTTTTAAATTGAATGTCTTCAACGGATAACTACAAAATTTGACTTTTCTAATTTTATAGTAATATCTAAATGAACGACAAACATTCTTTAATCATTTTAACGTTGGTGCATCATCAAATTCAAAATATTAATTAAGATAAAAAAAGTATTAAAAAACAAATACTTGTGTTATCTTGTGTAAACGTTTTTAACGAAATACCTGTTTTGTGTAACTAATTTTCTTAATTACCTGTAACACTAAATATAAATACTAAATTTCATTTTTCACTGTAATAAAATCTTAGAGGCAAGCAAAAAGAATCGTCACACTCACTCTCTTCACATCCCTTTCATCTTCTCTTCAAAAGAACTGAAATGAAACCTTAGGGTTCCTCTGTTCTTCATCTCCCAAAAAACCAAAATCTTAGGGTTTAGAAAAAAATTGAACCATTTCCACCATTTCTTAAGCTTAAAAGCTTAGCATTTTCACAACCCTTTTTCGAGAAAAGTGCTTAGAGATACTCACATGGCGAAAACAAGGCCAGGAAAGAAAGACATAGATTCATACACAATCAGAGGAACAAACAAGATTGTTAAAGGTAATAAATTTTAATCCTTTAAAACCCTTTTTTTCTTTAACATACCCAGTTAAGGAAAAACCTTCAAAATCGTTTCTTTTGTAGAAAAATGTAGTGGGAAATGTTCAAAACTAAGTGGGTTTTGTTTAGATTAAGTAAAGTTTTGGTTTTTAATTTTTGGGTTTTTTTGGTTTTTTGTTTTTTTTGTTGTTGTTGTAGCTGGTGATTGTGTTTTGATGCGTCCTTCTGACACGAGTAAGCCACCATATGTGGCACGTGTGGAGAAGATCGAGCAAGATAATAGGAGCAATGTGAGGGTTCGTGTGAGATGGTATTATAGACCTGAAGAATCTATTGGTGGAAGAAGACAGTTTCATGGAGCTAAGGAACTGTTTTTATCTGACCATTATGATGTTCAAAGTGCTCACACTATTGAAGGAAAATGTATTGTGCATTCTTTCAAGAATTATACTAAGCTTGAGAATGTAGGTACTGAAGATTACTATTGTAGGTTTGAGTATAAGGCTGCTACTGGCGCTTTCACTCCTGACCGTGTTGCTGTGTGAGTTTTCGCTTTTGCTTTTGTTTTTGTTTTTCTAATTGAATTTTGAGTATTTGATGAGGTTTATGTTTTCGTTGTTAAAATTTGGTTGTGTTTTGTTTTTGTAGATACTGCAAATGCGAGATGCCTTATAATCCGGATGACCTAATGGTGCAGTGTGAGGGATGCAAGGATTGGTAAAATCAGTGTATTCTGTTTTTCTTTGTTTGTTTTTATTAGGTTTTGTGTGTGATTTTTGGTTTTAATAGTTCTCTCGTTTTTAACTTTGGATGTGTTGATTGTTCGGTTGAATGAATTTTAACATTGAATGGTTTTAAATTTAAAGATTGCACAAAGACTTTACCGTAGGAAGATATTTGGTTAAGTTCAATAGTTTTAATGCATTCGTTGGTATTTGAACTCTGTTCTGGTATATGACAAAGTCTTTTGTTTGTTAAGTCAATGTAGAAACGGTTAAGATAAATGTTGGAAATAGCGAACTCATAAATTTAAAAGATTTTCGGTTTATGAGAGAGCTACTCATAAACTTCAAATAACAATCAACATTAGATGATATTTTCATAGGTCGAAACTGCTGATGTCTCTTTATCAGCCTTTTGTCGGCATAAAACATTTCGAAATGAGTTCGATTGTTTTTTCTTTTTCTTTTCGATATATAGTTTATCCTATATAAGTTGAATTATGTTGGGGGCTTACACTTTTGTTGCGGTTTATCTACTCTCTGACCTTATTTAGCATCATACTTTTGTTCATTGCAAATATCGTTGAATTTATGGAATATCCGAGAAATCATACTCCATTGGTTTTATGAACCTGTTTTATATGCCTATAGATTTTACGTAAGATGCACGCTTCACTTTGTAGGTTTCTTGTAGGTACCATCCTGCTTGTGTGGGCATGACTATTGAAGAAGCGAAGAAATTGGACCATTTTGTTTGTTCTGAATGTTCATCGGACGATGATTTGAAGAAACCACCGGCTGTGTTTCCAGTATCCCCGGGGTCTGATGGCAAGGTTAGATCAATCAGATAACTACATGCTTCTAGTCCTAAATATTAAGACATCCTTTTGCTTTGGTCTGTGATATGAGTTAGCACGAAAGATTGCTTCTTGTGTTCTTGTGTAGAAAATGAAAGTTCATGTTGTGAATTGTTTCCTATATTCTAATCATAATTTCGTTGACTTGTGTGTTTCTTCATTCTTGGTACCGTGGTTAGCTTAATTTTTTTTTAAAAAAAAATTATTTCTATGTGGTTTTTTGTTTTTAAGTATGAAAGCATTTAGACAGTTTTTTAACCTGGATATGCTGCAAAGTGTAATAATTAGTTAAAAACATAAGGCTGCGATATGATTAAAAGTGAATTATAGATTTTATGGCATACATGCATTCTTTGATATTTTTTGTGTTGTTTATGTTATCTCATCTTGCAGCCTTGGTATAGCCTCTTGTTTTAAAAAAGTTATTATGAGAATGTATTTTTCGTGTTATCTTTTTTTTTTTTGGTGGACAATTTTCGGAGATTAAAACGATTTTAAAAAGAAAAACATATATAAGGGCCCAACCGGGATCGAACCGGTGACCTCTTGATCTGCAGTCAAATGCTCTACCACTGAGCTATGAACCCTTTTGTTATAATAAATCTTATTCATATTATCTTTTACCATGGTAATTCTTGTTGCACAGATTCGGAAGCACTTAAAAAACAAAGTAAACATCAGATCTTTGAAGTTGTGACACATGATTAATAGTTAATAGCCAATTGAACTTTTGAATTTTGATAGCGGTTCTTGTTTTGTATGTATTTTACAAAGCTACTCATGTAATTGAACTCTAACAATTTTAAGTTGTGGTTTGAAGTCTTCCTAAAATGAGGGTTGCATATGCAACATATTTTATTTGTGTTTGTTTGTTGAAATTGTTGCCGATATTTTATGAGAATTGTTATTTGGACAACAATTTTATTGTCTGACACCATATATTTATACAGCATAGTTTTTTTTTTATTAGTTTTCTCTTTTCCTAGTCAAATCAATAGTTATAACGGATGTATTTTCATTCGGTGTCAACTTTTTTAGATGTTATAATAACATCCCTTATATTTTATTGTAAATGCCATTTAATAGTGTTTATTTTGAGGGTAATAAATCATCGAAGAGATTTTAGTTAAGTTTTCTTATTCCTTAGTGGACATAATTTCTTCGAATCAATGTTATGTTTGAGTGTTAAGATATTAGTTATTTCGAATGACAATAGAGGGCTAAGTGATTACAAACATGGTGTTTCGCATTGATTATGGACAATTCTCTTGAATTTTGTAGGTGGAGCCAAAGCGACGAAAGAGAGGACCATGACGAAGAAATGCAACTTTTGGCGGTGGCTGGCTATGTGGTAGTTGTTTTGTGTCGTACAACTTCCACTGAATTGGAGGCAGTGGTTTTATTTATGTTTATTTGACTTTAAATCTCAGGCATATTATGTATGTATTTGTTCTAGATTTATGATAAACCATTGATATGTTTCCTTTTTCTATCCAGAAAGATTAGTCTAAGTATTAATGCCTGAGATAACATCAAACCTTTAAGATTTGAAGTTAAAAACTGTTACTAATTGCTATCAGTTTTTTAAATTAAATTTGGATGGATTGGTTTATTTTGTTGTGCTCATTACACCAACCACTTATTTGTATTTTGATTATCAAGAGGAGAAGGCTCTGGTTGGAAATAATTTTGGTGTTTTTTTTAGTGATATTTTCTATATAAATGGTCCACCACAGCATGCTTTTCATGTCTATGAGATAATTATAGACATTTGAAAATTGTGTTGCAATTGTGAATGTGACTCATCAATTCCAATAAATTAATTAGGGTGAGTTTGGAGAAATAGTTTAATTTAAAGGGTCAATTTGGTTAAGTTATTATTTTATTTAAATTGTAACTTTTTCCTCTATAGGTTATAGAGATCATTTATATACAAGTCATGCTTTTTGAAGAAATGTTTATATAATTATATATTTTTTTATATATAAAATTTACTATATTTTATATATTGTTTCAAATCCAACATTTTACCAAGGATGGTGAGGGTTGAGTAGAAATTCTCTCCATTTTTTAAAAGAAATGACAAATGCAAGTACTAAAGTTTAAATGTAAAAATATTCGAATAATATCAATTATTCTCAAAAGACATACTATAGTAATTGCATTTGCCATTTCTTTGAAGAAATGAAGGGGATTTCAACTCGGTGAGGGTTCATTTAACATTCTTTTATAATGATTTATAGATAGATGCATTTTTAGATATTCTGAATGTGTTTTTTCAAAATTTTATACAAATAGTAAATAAATTTTTGCTAAAGCATTCTAAGTGAGAAATACAAACATCTGGTCAAAAACATGTATGTACAAGGTGGGAAATACAAACAGATTTGTGTTAAATCTTTTTGCAATATCTTCTTTTTTTTTTTTTTAAATTTCATAATATATATTTTTAAATTTGTTGTGTGGCTGATAAAATGGTCTTATATATATGACCGATTATTAATTTGTAGTTTTTTTTTGACACATTTATAAATTTTTTTGGTTTATAAACGAATGACAAATATATCAATATTGAAACTCAGAATTATACGGTTTTGAATTTGAAATTTAACTCGTGGACTAAAATATAAATACATTAGACTCTTATTAAATTCAAGTGAGAAAAAAAAAAAGTAGAAACAGAAAAATAATTGATTTATGACACGTTTTGTCTTTTTACTTTTTTTACTAAACAGGTTTTGTCGTTTGTTGAAAGTATAATTAAGTTTTGTAGATTGTATTAAAAACTTTACTTCAAAGAATATTGTATATATTCTCTCTAATCTTAATCATATTCATAATGAGTTGAAAGAAAAATGGTACTAAAATGTTGGTGTTTTCTTGACAAAAAAAAATGTTGGTGTTTTTCATATATGGTTCGAGAATAATGTTATAAGGTCAATGATATTGATATTCATATGCACTAATTGACGATTAATATTAATTAACATTAACGTACGTAAAGAGACAAACCGTGATATATGCATGATTATAAGGAGACATATATTTGCTTAACTTAAAACCTTGGTACTTGAAGACATGAAAGAAAAGAATCTTGCATGAAGCTTCAATATATATTCCAAACTAATTTGCGTTGAAACTTGGTTGGTTCAGAATAAGGTTGAATTCCGATCACAATTATAAGTAAATTTGACTTTTTTTTCTACATTGGAAACGTGATGTATTTAGTTCATAATATAGACTACATACATCATTTTCTAATATACCAAAAAAATCAAATTTACTTATAATAATAATCGAGGGAGTATATCATACCATGCATAAGTTCATGGAGTGATTAAGATTCAACCGTAATAATCTGCCGTTCCATAGCTATCACGTGTTACAATAGAAGAAAAGCTCAAGCATGGTCCGTACATGTAAACATAAGTACTTTCATTTGACTTTTTTGTACTACTTAAATTTGAACCTATTTAACTCTAAATGTTCTAAATGTTTGTCCGGTGTTAAGTAAACATGTCATGGAGGGTGAGAAAATATAATATTGTGGGAATAACTTAATTACTAGATATTGGCTATGTTAGGTAAAAAATAGCGGATAATTGATAAGTTAGTTTATAGCGGATAGCTTATAAGCTAGCTTTTAGCTTATAGTGAATACGCTAGATGATTGAATTTGAAGTGTTTGGTAAAATTAACGGTTGAACTAGCTTATAAGTGTGAAATGACATAAAAAAGATATGTTTAATTAATATTTAATTTTTTTTAAGGAAGATGATAGGGGTAAAATTGGAAGAAAAGATGATAAGCTACTTGAAATAACGTTTGAAAAATAAGTTATAAGCTAGTAAAATAAGCTATAAGCTATTTTTTAAAAATTGTTACCAAACAAAACTTTTAACTTATAAGCTAAAACTTATAAGCTAGCTTTTTGACATTTCCAAACAGAGCCATTATATGTAATATCTCGTGATGGTGATTCAAACTCTAGTACACTCACTTATTTATTTAAAAATTGAAATTATTGTTATTAGACTACTTGACAAAAAAAAATCGGATGACAAAATTTATAAATATCTTTTGAGTCATAATTAAAATCTTATCTTCTTTGAATTGAGACATCATCCAACACAAAGGTGGATAATTTGAAGAAGGATATTGTCCTGAGTTCTGAGTTGAGGGACAATGATAATTTCGTACATTGCGTGACACATTAAATGCACCAAATCAAATTTCCTTTATCTTGAGGGAGAATAAGTCTTGAGGGAGAATAAGGTACTAGAGAAAAGTCAATGAAATGTCAAAGGTAAAAAAAAATACTGTATATCTTGAGGGAGTAGAATGAATATTTTTTCTACAAATTTATTAATTTGACCATAGAACCGGTCAAAGTCAATCCACAATTATTTCACCATTTGTTGAAAGGGAGTACAGTGTATATATATATATATATATATATATATATATATATATATATATATATATATATATATATATATATATAAGGGATCCGTTGACTCCAGGAGTAAATTTCTATTAACTTACTCCGCTTAATAACTCAATATCGGCATTATATTTCTTCAATCCAACCGTTGAATTCAAAGATGAGTAGATCAACTCCACAAATTTTTATGAAAATTAAAAAAATGTAGTTATGTAGTCAGACTATTGAAGTTCAACGGTTTTTTCTAAAAGTTTGTCGTACGTTCAATTGAAGTTATCAGAAAAAGTATCAAACGGTTTTGAATTTTTATAAAAAATTAGTGGAGTTGGTCTACTCAATATAATCTTTGAATTTAACGGTTGAATTGTTAATTTGTTATCTTCTATATTGTCTTGAGTTCGAGCTCGAGTAAAGGCGTTAAATTTAGTAATATCGACGTTAACAATTAAAGTATGATGTGTGGACAAATAAATATTTATAATATAGTATAATTTTGATTCTACTATTTTAAAAATTTGGATCCGTTCCTAATTATAATGTACATATGCAAAGTGAAATAAATGTATTATTACAAATTTGGTATAGTGTTTTCAAATGGTTAGGTTCGAAGAGAGTTATAAGAATGTTTTAGAAGCTGGGGTGGATGAATTAAGGGTGTTCAGTTCTCACTCAAAAAAAAATTCAACAAAAATCTAACAATATTTAATTACTAATATTAGTAATTAAAAAAAAGTGGTTAAGTTGGGAGGTGGTTTTGCTTTAGGATCTTTTCAGTTTGATGTTAGGACTAGGACTATGCTATATTTGTTTATTACTAATATTGATAAAAGTAGTATACATTTTTCTTTGTATTTGTTCTACTTTGAAGTAATTGGACTTTGAAATGAGGTTCACATTTTACAGCAATGTGGTAAACTTTTTAAATAATTTACACCCAATATGCTTGTTGTACTGCTCAAGAGTAATTTGTTGCCTATGCATTCAAATATTCTTTGTCTCAACATTTCTAAGGTTTTTAAGCTTTATTAATTTTTTTTTTCATCATTGCAAATCATTTCTATATCTCTGCTGCTTATGTATATTAGTGTATTGTACATGCATGATGACACTGCTTCTATTGTATTTCACCACACTGTGGTTCCTTTTTTCCCGCACACTCTCAACGACATAATCCTGAACTTCTTCCTACCTAGCCTGAGTGCCACATGCATCACCATTCAGCGACTACGCCTAGTCAATAATAGTTGATCTCAGTATGTCACTAAGGTACATACTCGGTTTGATTTGAGATATCCTTTTGGGATATCCTCCGCATTTTCTTTTTAAGAATACCATCATAGGAAGACCATGTACTGTCTTTCCCAAATACATAAGCCATTGGGATCTTCCTCCCCTATACCTCACTGCATTCATACTGATTTTCTGATGTGTACTTATCGAAGCTTTTCGAATTTCTAATTTTAGCATGATGAACAACGTTCACTTTAGATTCCAAGTCCAAATTTCCAGAGCTTGTAAGAATATTGAATGAGGAAACACTGGATTGAGTAACCATGCTACCCAATGCAATTAAGGAGACTAGATCTATACTACTTTTGTCTACTGAAATTTCACTACAACGATGTTCTATGATGTTTGGTTTATGTTCTCCCACATATACATCTTAATTCCCTTCAAATTTCTGATTACAGACATGATTGTTTATCACAAAAGCATATGTTTATGTGGTTCTCGTGGCTGTTGTTAAGAATATTGGTAATTAACCAAAACTTCCACTAGTTAGTTAGAGGTTCAATTAGTTTGTTAAGTTTATTATTAGGTGGTTAGTTAGTTAAGCCTCAAAGAGCTCTATATAAGAGCACCAATTGTACTCCTTTTTCATTATCTTTTATCAAATATGAATCCATATGATTTCTACTATCTTGAAGATTTTCTAAAGTTTTCTCCATTTTCTCCAAACCATGGAAATCTTAACAGCTGTTGAAGAGTCGCAGAAAATGGCTTGGTCATGCTTTTGATCAGAATGAGCACGAGAACTATCCTCCCATGCTGAATCAACTGGAGCATATGCCATTTTATACTTCTTAAAAACTAAACTACAAGATGCCTTTATTTTATTACCTCTCCCCTTTTCAGAGCACCCATCTATCTATCCAAACATACTAGTTTAAAGATTGGTGCACTCGCACGGGTCATTGACTTTATTCGATATTTAAGTCTGTTATTATAGTATAGTAGAAAATTTATTTAAAATAAAATATTTAAGAGTTTGTTATATAATAATGTTAAAATATAAGTGAAACTATTGTGCTATTTTTTGTAAAATTTATTAAATGACTAAATTTGATTATAATTATCAATGATAAACTATCCAATTTTTTATGTATTTGGTACAAATAATGGTCCCGTGTATATTTTTTTATAAAAAATTAGAAATTTGATTAGAATAATTTAGTAAATTTAATAGTAATTAACTTTATTATATTATTTGATAGTAATTAACTTTATTATATTATTACCAGTTGTTTAACCCGTGCTGTCGCACGGATGATTTTTTTTTCTTTCTAATATTTAATTTTTTATTTTCAATTACCCATAATATAATAATAAATACAAAATGAAAGAAAACAAAAATATGGAGAAAAGTAACTCCCGTGATCTTTGTTTGGGCAAAGTGTAAAAAAGGGATCATGCAACTAAAAAATTGAAACGCCCATTTAAAAAGGGATCATGCATCACCAAACTAAGAAAACCAAAAAAATACATTGAATTGGAAATGATAGATATCTTCATCAAAAATTGCAAACATAACCTCAAGATCAGCATGTTTAACCTTCATCTTCATTCTAAATCTGTTTGAAAAATACATAATAAACTTATTATTTTTATGTAAGTAAATTTTAAAAAAACTATAACAATAAGAAAGCAAGAGAAATAATATAGAGTTGTAAGAAAAATACTTGCATATTTCCTTAGATTGATCATCATTGAACCAAATGTCTACTCCTTCAACAACGGAATCAAACCATATATGTAGCAACAATAGATAGTAGGAAATCTAAAAAGCATAAGATATCTAATATTTGGTATTAAAAAAAAGCACTAATAAACATTTAGTATTATATTTTTATTTTAGATTTCAATTTTCTCGATTAAATTTAAATATTTTTTTTTAATCAACCAAAAAACCATATATATTAAATTAAAAGACACTCCCCATTAGTACAAAAAATTTAAAAATTTCTAACTTATTCCTATCAAGCTAATTTCGATTTAGACTGGTGATATAACTAAGAAATTCACACATTAGTATAATTTAGAAGTGTGTGGAGCTAAATATTAAAACAAAATTAACTCAAAATGTAAATGAATGTAAGAATATGTTCATTTGAAAAAGTATATAATTGTAGACAAAGAGTATACAAATTAAACTTTTATTATAACTAAAACCAAGAACTATCGATAGAAGTAAATTTTTTTTTTAATTGCCAAAAATTATTGAAAAACCTCAACAAAATATAAGATATGTATGAAGGCAAAATAGCACAAATAAGTAACTAAAAATAAGGCTAACCAAAAAGTGTTGTGAATTCGATTAAATTTCACACCAATACCTTAGTGTGTGGAACAATCCGATTAAAGCAATCAAACAAGTAACTTTGGCAATAATAATAATCAACAAAATAAACCGCGAAACGTAAAGGACACAATCACAATTGTTTACCTAGTTCGGTGTTAATGAACCTACTCTGGGGGAGAGGGCAGCTCTCCGTTCCACTATCAAACTTTGTCCTTGATTACAATAAGATTCTCACAAAAATTACAAGAATTAGAAACCCTAATTCTACCATTGTCCCAAATCTCTCCCCGTGACCAAGAGATTTCAGTGATATGTGTTTACAAGATGAAAGAGGTGATTATCAACCCTAAGAAATAATCCTAGCCTTTTGTTGTTTGAGAAAACCCTAAAAAAAACCTCTTTTTCCATTGACGGCATAAGCATAAATCGCACCTGTATATAAAGGGTTCGCGCACCTGCGCGACGCGCCACCACCAGAACCTCAACCCTTTTTCTCTCGAGTATCTGCGCGACGGTGACAGGAGCTACGTGACGCGCAAGCTCTAGAACCTACCACTGTGATTTCTGCTTCATCCAATTTGAAGGTAAAACTCTACAAATCTCCACATTGCCTTTAAATTGATGGCGGTGCCAACTTCCCACCAACCACCATGCTGCCCTCTCCAAACTCCGTCTACTCTTCGAAGTTAATCAAGTCCAAGCAATGCTTGAACTTGACTCTTGGTAATGATTTGGTGAACATGTCTGTTGGATTCTCCTCCGATGCTACTTTCTCCACTATGATTTCCTTTGTCTCAATCATATCTCTAACAAAGTGCAACCAGATGTCAATGTGCTTTGTTCTTTCATGATACACTTGATGATTCGCCAAATGAATGACACTCTGACTGTCACAATGTATCTTCACACACCCTTGACTAATCCCCATTTATCCAATCATGCCCTTTAACCATATAGCTTCCTTGACTCCGTCAACAAGAGCTATATATTCCGCTTGAGTGGTTGACAAGGCTACAACTGATTGTTGATTTTCCTTCCAAGTTACCACTGTACCAAATAGAGTGAACACAAAATCGGATAAAGACTTTCTAGTATCCACATTGCCCGCATAATCTGCATCCACATAACCCTCCAAAGCATCTCTTCCTGCATCAGTTCTTCTATACTTCAGACCTCCCTTCAAGGAACCATTCAAATACCTCAGAACCCACTTCAAAGCTTGCCAATGAACTTGGCCCGGATTTGCCATAAATCGACTTACCACACTTATAGCATAGGATAAATCAGGTCTACTACAAACCATGCCATACTTGATGCTTCCAAATCCACTTGCATAAGAGGTAGTTTCCATCTTCCTTTTCTCATCCTCGGATTGAGGACACTGTTTTATTGACAACTTTGAATGGTGACCAAGTGGTGTATTCACTACCTTTGAATCTGTCATTCTAAACCGCTCCACCACTTTCTTCAAGTAACCATACTGAGATAAGAACAACTCTCCTTTACTCTGGTCTCTCATGATATCCATACCAAGTATCCTGTTTGCATTACCAAGATCCTTCATCTCAAATTCACCATTTAGTTTCTCCTTGAGCTTTTGGATCTCCTGCTTGTCAGAACTTGCAATAAGAATGTCATCTACATAAAGAAGAAGGTAGAGAATGATTTTCTCATTCTTCTTCATCATTTACACGTAATTGTCATAGTTGTTTCTCACGAATCTAGCCTTTATTAGGAAATCATCAAACCGACGATACCACTGCCTTGGACTTTGCTTCAACCCATACAAAGATTTCTTCAATAGACATACTTTAGAACTGTCTTCCACAAAACCTTCAGGTTGTTGCATGTAGATGGTTTCTTCTGACTCTCCATATAAGAATGCGGTCTTCACATCCATTTGTTCCAACTCAAGATCATACTGGTTCACAATAGCCATAAGTACCTTTATAGAACAATGTTTCACCACCGGTGAGAAGATTTCGTTGTAATCAATCCCCTCCACCTGAGTGAAACCCTTTGCTACAAGTCTCGCCTTATACCTGGGTGCTTCAACTCCTGGGATACCTTCCTTTTTCTTGAACACCCACTTGCTACCCACTACCCTTTTATTTTTAGGTAATGGCAGAAGTTTCCAGGTCTGGTTCTTCTCCAATGATAGCATTTCCTCATTCGTTGCCTTCAACCAATCCTTGTCTTCTATGCTTTCTGATGCCTCCCTGAAGTTTTTTGGTTCCAAGTCATGCACCTCTTCAGCTACATTCAAAGCATAACAAATAAGGTCAGCATAATCGTATCTATTCGGTGGACGAATATCTCTTCTTTCCCTATCTCTAGCTAGTTGATAGTCAGAAGTAGCTGTTTCATCCCTTCCACTCTCTTAAGGGACTAGAGTCTGCTCGTCTGTTCCCTCCTTATCAGTGAAAGGCTCCACCTCAAACTGGAAATTCTCCACCCCTGTTTCTGGACTTGCATTCAGGTCTTTGCACTTCATCCCCATCCGGGTCTCATCAAAAGTGACATCCCTGCTTATTATAAATTTGATCCTCCCGGTCCCATCTTTCACAACTTGTAAGCTTTCACGCCATCTGGATAACCAATGAACACACACTTCACAGCTCTAGCATCAAGCTTATCTTGCTTGACATAAGCAAATGTTAAAGCTCCAAAGATTTTCAATTTAGAGTAGTTTGCCGGCTTGCCACTCCAAACCTCCATAGGTGTCTTTAGATCAATTCCTATTGATGGACATATGTTGATCAAATAGGCAGCAGTGTTAACTGCCTCTCCCTAGAAACTCTTGGGTAATCCAGCTCCCAACATCATACACCTCACCCGCTCCAACAAGGTCCTGTTCATTCTTTCAGTTAGACCATTTTGTTGCGGTGTGTATGCAACGGTTCTATGCCTCTTTATACCTTTCTTCCTGCAAAACTCATTAAATTGCTCTGAAACAAACTCCAGGCCATTGTCGGTTCTTAAAACTTTCAGTTTAGTTCCAATTTGATTCTCTATTAGAGTATGCCATTCTTTAAACTTTTCAAAAGAATCACTTTATTTTTAATGATATGCACCCATACCCTCATAGAGTAATCATCAATAATACTAAGAAAATAAGAACCTCCACCATGAGTAGGAACCGACGCTGGACCCCAAAGGTCCGAGTGAACATACTCAAAAGGTCTACTAGACTTATGAACTCCCACCCCAAACTTCACCTTGTGTTGTTTGCCTAGTGTACAATTATCACAGAATTCTAACTTTTTCAATTTTTCTTGTCCTAGCAAACCTTGTTTTGCTAGCTCAACTAAACCTCTCTCACTGACATGCCCTAACCTCAAATGTCATAGTTTAGTTATGTCTGCATTTTCAACACTAGTTACTAATGCATTAGAAATAACAGTGGGTTTAACCTTCTAAATTGTAAAGACCATTCATTTTAGACCCTTTAGCTATTACTAATGCACCATGAGAAATTCTCATCACACCACGTTCAATTCTAGTGCAATACCCTAGGTTATCAAACATGCTTATCGAAATTAAATTTCTCTTAAGTTTAGGGATATACCTCACATTTTTTAAAAGAAACTCGCGGTCATCATACATTTTGAGACGGATAGAACATGTACCTTGAACCTTGCACGCCTTATTGTTACCAAGACACACAACTCCACCTTCTTTTAATTACAAGGTTTCAAAGTACTCATTTCTTGGACAAATGTGATAAGAGCATTTGGAGTTCATGACCCAGCTCTTCTCCGGTTCCCAATTAGTAACTGTCAATGCACCTGCACTCTCATAACCTTCCTCTTCATTAGCAGCAATTTGAGCCGACGAACTGTCACTGCCCCTTCTCCGAGGACAGTCTTTCTTGAAGTGACCTGGTTCATGACAATGATATCATTTGAACTTGCTACCACAATGGTAAATTTAAAAATTCAGGTGAACAACGTCCAATAATTTTCTTTCTCAATTAAAACTGCAGTATATGTCCTTAATGGGGGTCCAACTATAGCAACTACAAAACCTCCTTACAAACTTTGGACAGACAACAATCTTGTATAAAACATTTGCAAGTTTGAGGTTGTTCAGTTAAAAACAGGATCTTATAAGTCAAATGAAAATAAACTGAACTTCAGGACCGTAAGTTGCTATTTTATGGGATACTTTAAAGGATATAGGGTACAAGTTTTATGATCCCACAATTAAGTTTGATTTTTTGAATCAAGAAGTGTCAATTCTTTGAGGATGTCGAGTTTGCAGGGGGAGATATGGTTATTAACTCCCCATACAAGAAATTGTTTCAGAAGAACAAACTCTTACACCTCAAAAACATGTCTTTCAGGAGATCCATGAGAGAAAAATAGAAATACAATACCAGATGACTATATTGTATCTCTTCGGGTACATGAGATTAACATTGGAATGATGGATGATGATTTGATCATATTTCATCAAACAATGAAAAGTTCTAACTCTCAAAGGTGGATCGATGCCATGAATAAAGTGATAAAGTCCATAAATGACAATGACATTTGGGATCTTTTCTCATTGCCATAAGGTGCGAAACTCATTGGTCTTAAATAAAAATTTAAGACCAATTAGAGGGATTCGAAAGGCAATGTGGAGAGGTAAAAAGCTCGTCTTGTCACAAAGAGATTTACACATAAAGAAGGCATTGATTATAAAGAGACTTTCTTTGTGGTTTATTTGAAAGACTCTTTTAGGATCATAATGGCATCGATGACACATTTAGAACTTGAGCTACATATGATGGATTTAAAGACAACGTTTCTAAATGGTAACATTGATGAAACAATGTATATGGTGCAACCGGAAAATTTTGTTTCAAAAGATTCAAAATATATGGTGTGCAAATTTAAGAAATCCATATATGAACTCAAGCAAGCATCTCAACTATGGTATTTCAAAATTCATAAAGTGATCATCTCGTTTGGTTTTGAGGTGAATTTGGTTGATGATTGTATATACCATGAGTTTTGTGGGAGTAAGAATATTTTCTTGGTTTTATATGTCGATGACAAGGCAGTAAACCATACAGGGCCGGCCATTGGGCCAAGCAACCAAGTATAGGGCTTTAGGCCCCCAACATATATCTTTTTTATCAAAGTAACTAAGGCCTCAAAAAAATTAATTAAAGACCTCCTAGTATTGAAATTGTTCTGCGCCGCGTGACAAAGAAGGCCTCGACTTTTTCATTTTTGTACTGGTGTTCGACTCTTCTTCTTCCCATAATAACTTAGTAATGTGTACTTTCATCGATTTCTCAAAAAAAATCTCCTATCATTTAATTTTTGCATCACTTACCATTAAAAAGAATTAAAAATATTAAAAAATCATACACGTTAACAATGATAGACCAATTATACTTAATTATATATAATAAGAATGAACTCATTCTCACATGCATTTGTTGCTTATAGAATTATGTTGACGATTCTTATAATTGTTGCTTCAACAGAAAGTAGTTTTTCAAAATTAAAATTAATAAAATATTATTTAAGATCAACAATGTCTCAACAAAGATTAAATGAATCGGCATAATTAGCGATTGAAAAAGAAATGTTAACTGAAATTGATTATAATAGTTTCATTTAACAAATGATTTTTCATCTCAAAAAACTCGAAAAAGTAAATTTTAAATAAATATAATTATTATTTTATTTTATTTTTTTATTAGAATGTAAAAGGCCCCAATTCAAAATTCGCTTGAAGCCTCATATAGAGTTGGGCCAGCCCTGAAACCATATGATACTCATGTGGCTAAGGGAGACAAGTTTAGTCTCAATCAGGGCCCTATGAATAAATCTAATGTAAATTCAGATTGTACACGTTTGGTTATTGCGTATATTTCTAGATTGTTCGGAAAGTATTTAAGTGATCTAAGATTAAACCATTTGAAAGCAGACAAATGATTCATACAATACTTAAAGAGAACTAAAGAACACATGCTCGTATATTGGAGGTCAGATCAGCTTGAGATCATTTGGTATACTGACTCCAATTTTGTTGGATGCAAAGGTAACTTATTATGAGGCATCATATGAGGCATCAAATTATAGAAGGTTGCGCATAGTGGATAAGGCATTAAAATACCACTAAAGTTATTAGTGACAATAAATTAGTAGTTCTATTTTCAGTAACAACAGGAACTCGACGAATTCAGGTATATAGAGATCTTGTTCCTTGTTGTTAAAGATTAAGTTCAGAGTGAACGGTTGTCTATATAGCATATCAGTACAAACTCCATATTTGCGGATCCGCTTACTAAATTTTTCCACCCAAAAGGCTTTATGAGCATATTGCTCGTATGGGGGTGCCAAGTCATTAAGTGATATTCAGTTCTAGTGGGAGTTTGTTATTTTAAATGCTCTTATGATATATACATACTTCAGTTTAAGACTTAAGAATGTTTTATGCAGAAATAAAGTTTTGGTATTTTACACTCTGACTATGGTTAAGGTTTGATCTCACTAAGGACTGAGGAGGACCAGTTGAAAATTGACATGTACAGACCAACTTCATGTGATTTTCATGCTACACATTTCATGATGGATCTATGTCATTTAGTTGTGTCACTATTGATGATCATTGATGAGTTTAATTATGATTGATATAACGAAAATCATATTGGTTCTATATATTGACATGACTAATGGACGAGATAATTTGGATATGCTTAAGTAATATAATGGCGAATTTTGAGCTCATAAAGTCTAACACAAGTGTATAATTACATATGTGACCAGTGGAGATTGTTAGGATTTTTGGGTCACAATTGTAATATTACATGTGTTAGGGCCATTATGTAATTAATCAAAGCTGCAATGGTCTAATTAATAATAAGTCTATGGCTAAAGGCATAAATATCATGAAAGGTAATTACTGTGTAGATACGATAAGTCAATATCTAATTTGATGAGGGGCCATATTAGAATATTGAAAACTAAGAAATAACCCTAAGGTTGTTTATAGGGGATTATGGTCCCCAATTGTAGATATAACGTGAAAACGGCGATAAAGTTTTCTCTTCATCCCCATCAGAGGAGATTCAAGGAGCTGGTAAAGAACTCTACAGTTGGAAGATCACATACCCGGTAACCTTCAATCCCTACCTATGGCAAACTCAAACCCAAGTACGCTTCCGCTCATGTATAGTAATTATTTCTTGATGATCAATATGAATGATTCTAGGGTTTACAGAAAATTATGATATAACAATATCTGCTTGAAAGAGAATGTAGTAGTGCTAAATAATATAAATAAATAGATTTGATAAATCAACAAAAACATAATGTAATCACATAATAAATAAATAAATAAAATATGATCATGAGTCACAATTGACATAACATTAATATGCAAATGAATCAAATCTACATAACTAAAATATGTAGAAAATGCAAAGAAATTTGAACAAATAATTGTAATCACATAACTAAGATAGAACTTTACAGAGAATTGATATGATTTGGGATTATAAAAAATAACAATAAATAAGAGAAGAATAAATCAGCAATAATGATACACACAAAAACTAGGAGGAAAAAACAACAAGAAAAAAAGAAAATGGAGAAATTGCATTGAAACCAATTGTGTGCCGTCACTGCGACCTCCGTCCTACAACCTCCGTCGTCCCGCCACTCCGTCACTCATCGTCGACCTTTTCTAACCCTCCATGATGATAAAAAACACTGCAATAAATCCAAAAAATTAACTTTTTTAAATGATTGGTGATCCAAAACAATCAAATGAGAGCACTAACCTGATTGTGTGCTTTTTTATAAACAGGTTAGTGCTCCTATATTAATGACCATGTCAATAGGATGTGGTTTTCAGAGACATGCCAATGACAACCATACCATGTATCTGCAAAAAGAAACATTCAAATAGTTATTTTTGCCAATGTGTATTGTAATTCTAAGAAATTTGAACAAAAGAATATGATGCAAACATACCTTTTCATAACCTTTTTCTTTCATACTATAAAAATAAGCTTTAACTCAATTCTTGTAAAAGGAAAAATCGAAATTATAGTAGTAAGAAAAAAACAAAAAAGTTGCAGTAAAAACAAAATGAAACTTGAACAGTAGAGATAAACACCTCCTTTATCCATCTCCCTACTCATTTGCAAGCCTATTGTAGATCACCTCACATTTAAGCTTCCAACTACATGCACTACTCATCAAACAAAAGATAGCTGAAAAATATTTCTAAAGGAGGTTAGCTAAGAGTCTATAATACCACATACATTTGCCACCAATATCCGTCAAGAATGGGAGGGAAAATTTGAGAGGGAATTAGGGTTTTATATTTTGTAATTTGGTCTTCAACTTTAGGGAATTTCTTGTTATAAAGAAAATTTTAAATTCATAAAAAATGTGTACATGTACTTAAAATACAACTAATTAACATAGTAAAATGCAAACATTATTGCAACAAAGGTTGATGAAAAATAATTAAGAAATAAAAGATTGAATGTGTGATGAAAAAAATAATAGGGTTGATTTTCATGTAAACAAAATCACACATATTATTAAGAAAAAATATCTTGGATTTGAATATATATATATATTATATCTTATATCTTATATTATAAGCTTGTTCCGTTTTGCTATTGTTAACCCTAATTTTTTTCCCGCTCATTTTTTCTCTCATTTTACCCTAACATTAATTCAAATAAAATGTTAAAACGTACCTCACCAAGAATCGAACCCACAATCTTTTACTCACTGTGTTAAATATTTATTATTATTAGCTTACTATTATTATTATTATTATTATTATTATTAATTCTAATAAAATGTTAAAAATACCTCAACATGAATCGAACTCACAACCTTTAACTCACCATGTTAAATATTTATTATTATTAGCTTCCTATTATTATTATTATTATTATTATTATTATTATTGTATCTCTTATATTCTAAACTTGCTCTTAAATTCTAACCATAAGCCTATATTTTTCCCTCTCATTTTTCCTCTCTTTTTCATGTGGTCCAATATATTAAAAAAAAATACAAATTTGTCTAGCATGAGAATTGAACATGCATCCATTTAATTTTTTCTTTTGTGATTGCTATATTAATAAGAGTCAAGAACAATCTCTTAAACATGTTGGCATATATCTTTTGTCGACAGTGTTTTTACATGGTCAATTGTGTGTTGCAACTTTAAGAGTTATTTAAAGACAATGATTAAAAATATTGATTATCAACGAAGACGGTGAAAATACAAATAAAACTTCTAATGTAGTTTATAAAGAAGTATTTCGTAATATATCATAATTTCTATTGTATGAACATTTATCCAAATTTATTGTCGAACTAATATTTAATGGTACTCGACTTTTTTATATACGGTTTAGTGGAAAAAAAATCTTATTTTTTTATATTACGGCTAATTAGACCCGTGCACCGCACGAGTCGAAGTTCTAGTTAATTATAAAGAGTAAAATCAAGATTTAGTTAAAAATAAAATGATAAGGATAAATTTGAAAAAAAAATGATAAGTCTTAAAATAGCTTTATTCAAAAGAAAAAAAAAAGAAAAAAAAGAAAAGTTTTAGAATAGCTGAATAAATATTTTGAGAATAAAAATAGAGTCCTACACTAAGCATAAAATACTTTCCTTTATTGGCGTGTATGCAATAGAAAAAAAGAAAGAGAAAATAACCCCCCTTTGAAGAGAGAAAGGGTAAAGTAAGAAAATCTAAAACCCTACTACGCCTCCGATTGTGTAACGACAGCAACAAACAACAACAATCCTCTTTCTCTCTCTCTCTCTCTCTAATCTCTATATAAACCCCACTAACCCTAATTTCTTGCACCATCACTTCTACTTCGCCACTCTCAACACCGATTCATTCTTCCACCGATTCTCATTTCTCACACAACCAAACTCTACCAGGTTAGTAACATCGCTACCACATTCACCTCAAAAAACTTCATCTCTTTTCAGTTTTTGATACTTTATTCCGATTTGATTTTTAATTTCTGTTTCATTTTTGTTGTTACAGGAAATTTTCATTCATAGGCTAATTCACCATGTCAGATGATGAAAGAGATGAGAAGGAGTTGGATCTCTCTTCTCCTGATGTTGTTACTAAGTACAAGAGCGCTGCTGAGATTGTTAACAGTATATTTCATTATCTTAATTTCTACTTTTTTTTGTTAGCTTAATGTTTAATCAACAGTATTTTTCTTAATTTAGTTTTTTAATTTTTTTGGTTTTGTTTTGAATTGAACAGAGGCATTGCAGTTGGTGATTTCAGAAATTAAACCTAAGGTTAAGGTTGTTGACCTTTGTGAGAAAGGGGATTCATTCATTAGAGAGTAAGATTTATGTTTAGCTATGTTATTAATAGTTAATTATATTGTGATTGTGTTTTACTATTAGCTATGAAGCACGGACACTCATTGGATTAGATGTGTCCCGGTGTTTGACACGGGTTAATGGTTATATTAAATTTAGTCGTTTTCTCAAATTATTATTGGTGTTGACATGTTGGTGTCCAGTGTCCGTGACTGTGTTGGTGCTTCATAGTTTATTAGTGATTTATGGAATTTGTTATGGATTTGTATGTATGATTTTGCTGTGTTTTGTTTTTGTGGTTTTAGCTTATATGGGGTGTGGTGTGTTTTGTAAATAAGGCAAACGGCTAAGTTGTACAAGAATGTGAAGAAGAAGATTGAGAGAGGTGTTGCATTTCCAACATGCATATGTGTAAACAACACTGTATGCCATTTTTCTCCTCTTGCCAGTGATGAAACGGTGTTTGAAGAAGGTGATATTGTGAAAATGTAAGTCTCTTTTGAAGCATTGTTATTGTGTGGTGAAATTGCTGTTGTTAGCAACTATATAGTAATAGTAATGGTGTCTTTGGTTGTTGTTTACAGTGATTTGGCGTGTCATATTGATGGGTTCATTGCTGCTGTGGCTCACACTCATGTTCTTCAGGAGGGGCCTATTACGGGGCGTGCAGCTGATGTCATTGCTGCAGCAAACACTGCTGCTGAAGTGGCCTTGAGGCTTGTAAAGCCAGGAAAGAAGGTAATCATATGTAAGATTTTTATTCTTATAGCTGCACTGGTATAATATGAAGTTAATTGTTTCTGTTCAGGTTTTTTTTATCTCTAAATGATGAAACTATCATGAGCTATGGATAAACTCCCGTGAAGCTTTTATAGTCATAGTTACACTGATAGAGATACTTTTTTTCTTTCTATTTTGTGGCTATTATTATTATGAGTTTTTCCTTTGTTTTCTGTTACTTGGTTTGCTGTTCAAGGCAATTCAATAATACTTTTCTTCTGTGATGAATGCTATTATATATGTTAATTTATTTATCTGTGAGCTCCTTTTAATCCTCACTGAATCTTTGGTTGTGCTTATTTCCAACTCTATACATCTACTTTGGCTTCAGTTTTTGAAAAATAATCTGCGATATCTATTTTGGACTTTCCACTTCTGCTTAGAGTTATCTTATTTATAATTTTGAAAAACTGGTCTCTATATGATGAAGATGTTATAGGCTATGGATTAACACCGATGAGCCTATTTTTTTCATAGTTACACTGATGGAGCCATTTATTAATGTTTATTTGAACACATGTTCCACATGGGTATGGGCAGTCTGCTATGAGGGAAATAAACGCAATTAATTTGGTCAGTCTTAGTGTAACACCATTAATATTGTGTAAATATCTCTTCGAGTGGTCCTTGCTCTAGTGGAATTCCAATTCTCAAGTATTGTTATTTACCTGTGGTATTAAAATATTGATTTTACCTTGTATATTTTGTTACTGTTAAGCAATACTTTGTTTTTTTTTTGTTTTTTGGTTTTGTTTCATACATAGTGCTGTGTTATGATTTTTGGCTCACCTTTGTAACCCTAATGATGAAACACTTGCTAAAAGCTATGGACAATTCTCCAAATGAAGCTTATGTCATAGTTACTCTGATAGGACATTTATCTTGTAAAATGGAATAAAGAGTTTGATTGCAAAACTGTTCGTATTTTTACAGCAACATGATATAAGACTCTGATTTTGTTGTTATTTTTACAGCAACACATAGTTACTCTGATTTTTACAGCAACACATAGTTACTCTGATTTTGTTGTCAGTACACTTATCTATTGCAACCACCATAATAAATTATTTCAATTTCTAATCAATTTTTTTGTAAATTTATTATATGGAAAAATATAGGACTCTAGTAGGTTGCATGTTTCATAAGGCATACAACTTTTTGAGTTATAGTAATTATATCATGAATCTAATACTCATTCACATGTAAAATTCTGTTCATGAGTCATGACAACTTTGCTGAGGCAATCAAGTTTGTATTGGTCTGTCTCTTTTCCCTGTTGTCAAAATTTAATTGGCTTTAGTATTTAAATGGTGTGCTGATTTTATATTCAGCACACTTGTCTATTGTAGCCGACAACATAATACATTATTCTAACCAATTTGTGAATTTATTAAATAGGATAATATAAGACTGTAGTAGGTTGTTTGTATCCTAGGGCTTTACATCTTGAGTTATATTGATTATGTCTGGAATCTAATAATCATTAGTATGTAAAAATCTGTTAATGACAACTTTGCCGAGGCAATCAAGTTTGTATTGGTTTTCCTCTTTTCCCTGTTGTCTAAATTGGTATTGGCTTTAGTAGTTAAATGGTGTGCTGATTTTATAGTCAGAAAACATGTCTATTGCAGCCAACATTATACAATATATTCTGATCAATGGCTGTAGGTGTATGTGAAAAAATTGTTGAAATGGCAACTTTGCCGAGGTTATTGATTCTGTTTTGGTTTCCTCTTTTCCCTGTTGCCCAAACTTGAAGTGGCTGTATAATAAGTTAAAATGTTGTGCTGATTTGTAGTCAGTACAGTCTATTACAGCCACATAAATATAATGAATTAATCAATGATAATAGATTTATATGTAATTTGGTTGAAATGGCAACTTTGCCGAGGTTACTGATTCTGTTTTGGTTTCCTCTTTTTCCCTGTTGCCTAAACTCAAAACGGCTGAATAATTAGTTTATTGTTGTGCTGATTTTATAGTCAGGACACTTGTCTATTGCAGCCAACATAATAGAATAGTCTAATCAATATCTAGAATTTTGTGCATAAAAATGTGGAATGGCTACTTTCCCTGTTGGCTAAATTAAGATTTGGCAGATATATTTGTTTTAATATTGTTCAAGCTTTCTTTGCTGCTTAGTTGCAGTTGTTAAATTGTTGCTGTGATTTTTATCATGTTCAAATAAATGTTTTAGTTCATGCTGCTTTTTTTTTATCATGTTAGAGTTATGTATTTAAGTTGTTGGTAATAAATGTTTTTTTCCCGGACAGAACCAAGATGTAACTGATGCAATTCAGAAGGTTGCTGCCGCCTATGATTGTAGAATTGTTGAGGGTGTTCTTAGCCACCAAATGAAGCAGTTTGTGATTGATGCAAATAAGGTTGTGCTAAGTGTATCTAATCCGGATACAAGGGTTGATGATGCAGAGTTTGAAGAGAATGAAGTTTATGCAATTGATATTGTAGCCAGCACTGGAGAAGGCAAGGTAGTTGAATTATATTTATATGTTTGCAAAATACAAAATATTACACAGTTTCTCAAAAATAATGTGAAGTTTCTTTCCTTTGCAGCCTAAGCTCTTGGATGAAAAGCAGACCACCATTTATAAGAGGGCTGTCGACAGAAGTTATAATTTGAAGATGAAAGCATCTAGGTTCATTTACAGTGAAATAAGCCAAAAATTTCCCATTATGCCCTTCTCTGCTAGGTAACTTTGATCACATGTATCTTTATTACTTTGTCTTAACCGAATGTTTGAATCTTGATTCTCTTTGTGTTGCACTTCAAATGTTAATTTCTTTATTTATGATAGGGCTTTGGAAGAAAAAAGAGCTCGTCTCGGTTTAGTGGAATGTATGAATCATGAGCTCCTGCAGCCTTATCCAGTTCTACATGAAAAACCTGGTAATATTATATTTGCTTCAGACATCAATTGATTGATTCAACTCTGATACTCACTGTATATTAAGCCTTAACATTATTGCTTATTTTTCAGGTGATTATGTTGCACAAATCAAATTTACAGTCTTGCTAATGCCAAATGGATCGGATCGCATCACGTCTCATCCACTCCAGGAAGTGCAGCCTACTAAAACAGTAGATGATCCTGAAATTAAGGCCTGGCTAGCATTGGGCGTAAAGACAAAGAAGAAGGGTGGTGGAAAGAAGAAGAAAGGTATGGTCGAAGTCTAAAGACCTGTTGTTTAAGCTTGAAAAAACAATATACTTTTGAAGTTCTGTGAGATGTGATTTATTTTTTTAAAATATTTTATATAATTTGTTTGATTACTTTCATTTTCATTACTTTTCTGAATCAAACAATAGGTTTGAGAAATATAATTTCTTATCCTCTTTTTCTCTATTTTCTCAAACAACTTAATACTCCTCTTTTTTTCTTTCTTTTCTTTGTTTCGAAACTATTTTATTTTTAATTGTCCAATGGAGATTCAAGAAATGTTTTTCTTTTGCAGGTAAGAAGGGTGCCGAAGGTGAAGCGGAAGCTTCGGAAGCCACAAATGATGCCTCAACCCAAGAGCAAGAATGAGTCTCTAAAAAAATCACTTTGATTTAACTTTTGATCCCTTTCAATTTTGGTACATTTTTCACCTAGTTGTATGTGTCTGAATGTGAGTTTAGTATAGCATTCCTTCAATATCAATAGGAATTTCCACATGCACATTCCAGTATACCTTGACATGAATGCTATACATCTGTTTAAACATATAAATGTCTGTTTTGTTGGGGAGTTTTTATCTAAAACAAAGTATATCAAATTTAAAAAACCAAACTTCATGTTGTTGAGTGTGTAGCTGTTGAAATAGGTTGAACTATTGAGACATGTTTTCGTAGTGACGTAAAGACGAAAAAAGCACCATATCATAGTAAACAATGTCCATTGCCTAAAACTGGTTAAAAGAACATTTGGTTTCATCTTTCCAACGTATTATTATATACTTGTGTAGCCTTTATTTGAATGCAGTTCCTTGAAAATATTAAGGACAAAAACCCCACTTGTTTACGCCTAAATATGTTTTATGTTGTTAGTTGAGAACGGTCTACAACATAATTAAGTAATAGTTGAAAAGTGATTAGCCGAAGTGAATAGTTGACGTACTAGTTGAATCCTTCTTAGTTTCATAGGGTTCTAGGTGGTTTGTGGGAATGTTATAGCTGGTCTCAAACGCATTTTCATTTATTATTAATTTATTTTCACCACTTGTATCCGTTTTAATGGACCGCTTAATTTGGTCCGAGGTCAATTGGACCAACTAACGATTGGTAGCTCATTTTCAATTTAAGTAATAGGAAACACAACTTGATTTAGAAACTCTTCAAATTAATACTGTCCGGACCGGAGAAATTTATTAATTTAGAGAGTTATTAATTTATCTATAATCTATAAATTAATAATTATTAATTTAAAGAGTTTTTAAGTAATTATACTATACATACCAAACAAAAAAAACAAATTAGTTTATGCCTCTTGGAATTATGTTGCAGCGAACCTTGTGTTCAATGTATTCTTAAGCAAGTTTGAACCTTGTGTTCAATGTATTCTTAAGCAAGTTTGCCATATATAAATTACATAAATGTGTTCAATGTATTTTTTTTTCTTTTCAGTTTCTATTAATTATTAATTTATGATTTTCTTGGGACCGAAAATTATAAAGGGATCTCCCAAAAAATTATTATCTTATTATTTTATCGATTTTTCAAATTTTTACATTGGACCAAGTCGGGACCAGACAAATTTATTATTTTACAGAGTTTATTAATTTATCGAGTATTAATTTAAATAGTTTATACTGTATGAAACTCTTACATTTCAATTTCTTGTCTTTCAACCGTTTTAGATTGACTTAATTTTTAGCTTATTCATAAGTTCTCACTTAAAGAAAAGACAAGATGATGTGGTACATGGAAACTGTTCATATTGTATCTTTGTAAGTTGCATTTTTTATTTCTTTATAAACTAATTTGACAAATTTAGTCAATTTAAACACATAAATAGATTTTAAACAAAATATATATATTATTTCTAGAATTGATTATATGAGCAAAATATATATATTATTGCAAAGGAGTACAAAAGTATTCCAACCCAAATACAACATCAATTCACATTAAGAGAACTTTAATACAATTCATTAGACATATGCACCAATCCGAATAAGAAAAACATATTTTCTACTCGTTAGTCCAATAAAACATATTAAAAGAGAAGAAAGACATTATATTTATATTGGTTCACTACCATAGTAATTTTGTCTTCTTCATAAGAAGAATTTAATCCATTGTAATCACCCTGATTATAATCACCAAAGTATCTTCTAACTATATTTTGGATTTCCCACAAAAAATATCTAGGCTAGATTGTACTTTTGATCCATTAACTTTCAAAAATTTACAATTTTGACCAATTAACTTCTATAATAGCGTTTTTGGCCCCATGATTTCCACACATTTGGAATTTTGGCCCCTAACTTTAGCCTGTTTTGTAAAAAAATTGTATCTCACCGTGTTGACCAAGTCAACAGACATAGTTACTCACATGTCATGCTAGCATGTCTTGTCACATAGACAATGACTCACAATGCTGACGTGTCATGTGAGTCATTGTCCACATATCAAAATATGCTGACATGACATCTTAGTTACTTTCTACATGTGTGTTGACTTGGTTAGAGAGTCAAAATCACAAGTTTGTGAAAGTTAGGAGACAAAAAGTGTTACTATGAAAGTTAGGGGCCAAAAGTGTTATTATGAAAGTTAAGCGGCCAAAATCACAAGTTTGTGAAAATTATAGGATCAAAATTGCAATTTAGCCAAACATCTAACTCGACTAAGTCCTTTGATATTCAACATATCCTACTTACCCAAAGCATACCGAAGCTCCTGCAAAGTTCCTGACTTAGACACAATTGAGTCTGTCTTCTCATACCAAATGAGAAACTGAGTGTTTAAGTGTCTCTCCAGAATCCTTTTAAACAAAATATTGTCGTCATTAACAAGCAGTTTATGGTAAGGTTTGAATTTGTATTTGAGTGGGTGGCGTTTAAGATGCACAAACGATAAAATTTGTGTACCACACCCAAATCTAACACTAGCCATGGATTTGTAATTTAAACTTCTAATGGCAAGGATTTTATATGGTAACACATGGGGTTAGAAGTACTGGAGTTTCCGCCACACAAACAGTACGGCTCTTAATTGTTTATTTATTTTTGGCATAATGCAGACATTCGTCCTTTAACTTTTACGTTTATATCAGATAAGTCTTTTAAGTTTTTTAATTATCATATATGTCCTTTAAGTTTTACATTTGTATCAGATAGATCCTTTAAGTTTTTTAAATATTAGATAGGTCCTTTAAGTTTTAAGTTTGTATCAAATAAGTCCTATTTCTTAAGAACTTTTAAGGACCTATTTGATACAAACTTAAAACTTAAAAGATTTATCTGATACAAACGTAAAACTTAAATGACATATCTGATACTTAAAAAATATAAAGAACTTATCTAATACTTAAAAAACTTAAAGGACCTATCTGATACAAACGTAAAACTTAAAGGACCCTATAGATACATTTTACCTTTATTTTTTATTTTTTTGTCTTTGTTTATTTATTATTATAATATAATGATAATAAAACCATAATCCATATTTATTTTATTTTGGTCAAGAATCCATATATTTACATACCCCAGTTAATTTCTTTATTAATATGAATGAAAATAAAATAAAAATGACGGTAAACAATTTTAATTTCATAAAACACGATACTTAATTAATAGTTAATGTAGGTATATAAAGAGAAGGAAAAAATGTTACCAAAATTTTACCAATAATAAATTAATTCGAGTGGTAACGGTTCTGAGCTTTTTGAGTATAAGGTCACGGGTTTAATTGTCGACTTATGTAAATCGAAAAAAACTTGGTTGGAGAAAGGGCCGAAAATAAGTTGCGTCGAATTTGTCTGAGCTTAAGGATGACAATTTGACTCATACTTAATAAGTACGTACCCGCAAAAAACACCCACAATAAATAGGGTAAAAATCTGCATTATAGATATGGAGATGAGTAATTACCCACAAGTAATACGCAGACACGGGTACCATAGTGTCCACCTCGCCCCATACTCACATAATATATATTTATTAATGTTATTATATAATAAATAAATTATATATCATTTTTTTTAAAAATACAACACTAGTATTAAATTATTACACGTTTTTAATAAAAATGTTTATTTAAAACATAATGCTACTAATAACAGTTCAATTCAACTCATTATGTCAGCTTATTTTCAGCTTGAAATTCAACTAGAGTCAAGAGTTCGACACATAATTCGACTCCATTTGAGTTCACAAACAACTTGGTTTGGATCGTTAACCGATCAAACCACATAATTCGAAAGTCTAAATTGGAATTTATTATACCATAAATAAATTGGAATTTATACCAATTTTTATTGAAATGTTATAAAATTAAATATATAAATTTTAAAATATTTTTGAAGTGTTATATATAAATCAGCTCCTAAATTAAATGAATCGAACTATATACAATTAAAGTTTAGCTCATTTAATTAACGAACTCAATTTTCAGCTCAAGTTCGACTTATGTGGTTGATGAACCAAGCTCAACAAATCAATTATAATATCGGGTCTCAGACTCTAATTGAGTTGGCTCAGTTCATTGTCAGTCCTAGCTGGAGGGAAGGATCTACTTTTATATGTCTCATAGATTCTTCGACGAAGATTAATCGCAACTAATAATAGTTGAAACTTCGTACCTATGATATAAAAAAAAATAGACCAAAACTCTACAATTTTTAATTTAAATGCATATTGTATTTAATTTCATAAGAATAAGTAAAAGTAAATATTGAAAATGATAAAAATAGTTTTTTTCCTTATAATTTAGGGCATAAAAAAGATTACTTATAATATAAAACAACAGGAGTACATTAGTTGTTTAATATACTCAAATTTGTTTTTTGTTGGTAGACGAAATGACAAAACCATTGGAAATTTACACACACAAAATGGAGTGACCAGGGATCGAACCCCGATCATGGCGTCCGACACTAGCAATTTCGATATTTCTACCCAATTTTTTATTTATTTATCAAAGTATATTTAGAACCGGAGGGATTAATGTATCGTATTAGAATAATTGAGTTACATTATAAAAAAAATGGTAAATGGTGTTTTACCCCCCGCAAAGTATGCGAGTTTTGGTTTACCCCCTGCAAAATTATTTTTTTGGATTACCACCCTGCAAAATGAAGATTCCTTCAATTACCCCCTATGTTGACAACTAGGACATGAAATATTCACTTTAGCTGATGTGGCATGTCTAGGTGACATTTATTTTATTTTTTATTAATTTAGAAAAAAACTAAAAATTGATATTGCCACATAATAATTGTATTTAAAAAAAATTAAAAATTGACATTTTATTTTAAAAATCAGAAAAAGAAAAAAAATTATTTGTTTCAATTTTCTTATTTTATTTAAAAAAATGTGAATTTATAATTTTTTTAAAATTCAATTATTTAAAAAAAATGCCAATTTTAAAAAAAAAACTGATTTTTTTTAAAAAAATGCCAATTTAAATTCAATTATTTAAAAAAAAGATTGTCATTTAAAATATTTTTCTGATTTTTTTTAAAAAAAAGTCAATTTTAATTTTTTTTATTAAAAATGTCAATTTATTTTATTTTTAACAAATATGTCAATTTAATTTTGTTTTTTAATTCCATTTTTTTCTAATTTCAACTTTCTGTTTTTTTTTAATGTCAATTTAAATTCAATTATTTTTTTTCAATATAAAATTTATCATTTTTGATTTATTTAACTAGTCCCTCAAAGAAAGTTATAGACCTGAACCAAAGTCAGGCTAGAGAGCCGCAGAGCACAGCCTATTGTCTGTACTTTTATCTCTTAATTAAGAAAATAATCATATACTTCTCACAATAAGTTAGCACTCTGAAATCCAATCCATTGACATTTTAAGTTAAAAATCAATGGTCGGTATTGTATTTGTGTCCAGTACACAAGTTTGACCATTTGTGTATTGTAAACGCCACCATTTGAGTGATACAAAACCATTATTCTGGATGATAATTCTCATAAAGAGAGGATATACCAATTGAGTCCTATATCAATTCTAAGTGTTATTTAAACATCTTTAACTTTCTTATAAAAAAATCTTAGTTTATGTTTTGTAAAATATTACATTTATGTTGTTTTTTGTTACATTTTTTTGTTAGGCTTCATTTTAAATTATGTTCGGCTAACCCTATGACTAAAATTAAATGATATCCACTCATTTAAATTAATAGAGTACATTAATACAATACAAATTCAAAATAGTTAAAAATATAAGAATAAATTTGCGAACAAACGTACATCATTCGTGTTAATAACATAAAACGACAAATTGCACAAGCCTACAAATATAACTGTATTCAAGTGTCATGGACATGGTCGGTCCTAAGATTTTTGGTTCCATGGGCAAACATTAAATTAATGGTACCCTATTTTGTTGAACTTGTAAGTTAGCCAATGATTTAGCTAATCGCTCTCAACAGTGATTATCTATTTTCTACAAGCGATTATACCATGGAAGAAATTATATCCCTCTCAATTGTATGTTTCTTAATTCTTCCAAAGATTGTTAATCACAAATTGTTTTGTTTTTGAGAATTAAACTAGTGAAATCATATGCAAATATAAAATGACTACTACCAAACACCTGGGCCTACAAATTTTAGCCATAACTATCATTATTTGACTTAACACGCGGGTGGTGTGTTTGTGACGGTTGTTAGTTATTCAAGTTTGAGATTAAACTTAGATATTCCTCTCTCCATAATGATAATTTAATTTTGAACTTAAATTAAAATTGAGAATTTTACTTTTGATTTAGAAATTTCAGTAGTACAAATTTTAATTAAAAAATTATGAAAATACAAACAATATATCATGAAGTCTAATCTTATTTTTTTTTATTTTTAATGAGATATATAATACAATTGATTTTCCCTCATTTTTATGTATTAAATATGAATCTTAGAGTCATGTATCTGAATCACCAACAAAAGTATTAACCAATTACATGCATGACACTACTAAATTTAAATTAAAAAATTAAATTTTAAATATTAATAATAAATAGATCATCATTATCATGTATTATATACGACTCTTGGAGTCATGCATATCAATCATTGAGAACACCACTACATGCATAATACCACCAATATATTTTTAAAAGAACTCATTCTCTCTAATTCTTCATCTATTAAATGACTCTTCGATTTTATAAAAAGGACCGGAAGGAGTATATATGTAAGAATAAAAAATAATTGTAAATTCTAACTCGTATTAAATTTATGCAATTCCAACTCTTATTACATATATGTCATATGTATCAATTTTCTATCAAATATATATATATATATATATATATATATATATATATATATTTAATAATTGATTACAATTTAATAACATTCTATTATTGTTTTGACAAATTATAAATTTCAGCAGTTACCACACTGAAATTAGATTAAAAACATCATATACATTAATTATTTCGTCGAATTATATTTATCTCTTTTCTTTCTATCAATTTTTTGTACATGTCGTAGAAATAAAAAATGCTTATGTACCTTACTAATACAAAAAAAAAACTCACTACACGTCTAACTATATACATATATTATAAAAAAATTATGTTCTCGGAATATAAATATAAATATATATATATATATATAGGGAAACGTGGTCATTTTGCTTAAAAATCAGATCATGATAGTTTTATATTATACACTGTTTTGCATGCTAGTCATTATTTACTCTTTTTGAACTTTAAAATAGGGTTATGATTATTATTTACTCTATTACATTTTTAATATGTCACACACACGCTCAATGAGACTATTCTTCCGAAAATAAAAAGATTTGAAAAAAAAAAATGAGACTAATAAGACTACTCTTCGGAGATTTAAAAGATTTGAAAAAGAACAACATTATTTAAGGGCCCAACCGGGATCGAACCGGTGACCTCTTGATCTGCAGTCAAATGCTCTACCACTGAGCTATGGACCCTTTTGTTATAATAAATTCGATTTGTGTTATATTTTTACCTAGGTAATACTTGTACTTAATTAACTCATCCTCCTTGTTCAAGTCATATTTCAATAAATGCGTCTTTCTTTAGGTCTATTGAATAAGCCCACAAACTTTCCTTTATTTTATTTTGTTAACTATATTGACAACATGTTTGTGTCGTTTGACTAGCTTCGGGAAGCACTTATAAAACAAAGTAAACATGAAATCTTTCAAGTTGTGACTCATGATTAATAGTTAATAGCCAATTGAACATTTAAATTTTGATAGTGGTTCTGGTTTTGTATGTATTTTACAAAGCTAGTCATGTAATTGAACTCTTAACAATTATAAGTTCTGGTTTGAGTCTTCGTAAAATGAGGGTTGCACGCATAGGATATGGTATATCTACGATTCATGACAAAAGGATTGGAGAATCTTTTTATTAATACATTATGTTAACAAGTAATAATTAAGGTCTGTTAGCATATTTATCTTATGATATGTATATCTACGATTCATGAAACAAACTTATCAAGAAACTAAACAATAAAACATACATGTTTGATTCAAAAAAAATAAAACATACATGTTAAGTATTGTATGATCTGGTATATCTACAATAGTCGAGTTAAGATCCTCTCTATTTTCTATTCTTTCCATTTCTTCCATTTTAATATATAGTTTTGGAAATATAAATGTAAAAGTGTGACATGTATGTCCATGATGAATTTAATTTTAATGGAAGAAATGGAAAGAATAGGAAATTGAGAGGATCTCAACTCACAATAGCCTAGTATTCTATGACCTTATAAGAATAAATAAGCAAACTCGTCTTAGAATTTTGACTAGTCAATCAAATTCGTCCGTGATGAATTTTTCAATTAAAATAGTTAAAACATCTCTAAATTGGCTTTAATGCAGTTTTGATCCCCCTATTTTAAAAGCCAACTTTTTTATCCCCCTATTTTGAAAAACTTGAAGTTTTGATCCCCAACTCATTTTTGTCAAATTTGTGATGATGTGTCAACCTCATTAATGATGTGACAGTGTCTATGTGTCAATCTCATATTTCATGTCATTGTTTTTTATAAATAAAATATTATGTTTTAATTTTTTTTTAAATCAATTTTTTTTATCAAATCTTTAAATCAAATATTAAAACAATATATTTAAATCAAATATTTTTTTTGATCAAATCGTTAAATCAAATATTAAAACAATATATTTAAATCAATTTTTTATAATCAAATCTTTAAATCAAATATTAAAACAATAAAATAATTAATAAAATCATTAAAATAATTAAAAAACACAGATGATCAAAAGGGACGAATTGTAGAAGAATCAGACACGCACAAATAGTAATCCAGTTCCTAAATCATGGAACCCTAGTGCCACACATCTTCGACGATCTCCGTCTCGGTCTTTCATCTTCTTTGATTCATCATCACGCTCGTTTTCATCATTCCTTCGCATGTTATCATTCCTCTATTTTATTCATCATCCGCTCGTGTTTTGGCCAATTTATGTGTAATTTAGTGATTTTTAATTACATATTTGGATAATTTATTGACTTTTAATTATATATTTGGTAATTAGTGATTTTTAATTATATATTTGGGTAATTTATTGGATTTTAATTATATATTTGGACAATTTAGTGATTTTTAATTATATATTTGGATACTTTATTGATTTTTAATTATATATTTGGATAATTTAGTGATTTTTAATTATATATTTGGATAATTTATTGACTTTCAATTATATATTTGGTAATTTAGTGATTTTTAATTATATATTTGGGTAAATTATTGGATTTTAATTATATATTTGGGCAATTTAGTGATTTTTAATTATATGTTTGGATAACTTACTAATTTTTAATTATATATTAGAATGATTTATTGATTTTTAATCATATATATGTATATATGTTCATTTTACTATTTTTTAATTATTATTAATCACTCCCTTTCCAAAAAAAATCAATACACCTAGCACTACACTTAGATTTATTAGATAATATAGAACTAAATGAATGGCCTGATTATATATTTAAAGACCAATCGTCTATAAAAGAGAAGGCAAAACCGCCCATCAGAGCCACCGTTAACCATCGGGGATCTCCGCCTACACAAGCAAATTGTCGATAAAACTCTAAAATGGCATTTTCTTTTGACCCTATTTTTTCCTCAGAATTCATGGGTGTATTGAATACTCCCCAATCAAGCGTCGGATTGCTAATCCGTTGTACGAATTTTTGTAGTCGCCCGGGCCTGGTCACTGCGACCTCCTTAGGAGGCACCCCTTCTCCCGAAATGTCCAATCATTAATATAAAGGAAAGAGAGGGATTCGAAGACAGCGATGGGTTCTCTGCCCCTACGGGGATGGAGCAAAAGAAGTTTTGATCTTGGATCGGGGACAAACGCCTACGGCCGAGAGGTAATTATCGAGACTTTGGATTATCTGGACATGTACTTCGGAATCTATCTTGATTCTATATTTTTGACTTAGCTATCTTATTAATTTCAACCATTCTGGTTGTTAGAAATCCGCGAGCCACTGAAGATAGAAACTTCTGGTTTTTAACAGCTTATGGGACCCCGCGCGAGCAGGGTTGGACGAAGCGGAAGCGAGAATGTCGACTAATCCTTTATATTGGAGTGGATGAAGAGTCAAATGGGTTGGCAATGCTCCGCGGGGGGATGATTCAAGAGAATTTTGAATCAGTAGGAGCTGGGCGAAGCGGTAGCGAAGCTCAGCTACAGCATTGCACGGGTGGATACGCACAGCCCGAGCACACGCAATGGAGCCGTAGACAGTCAAGTGAAATCAAATCGTTTGATTTCGGGACAGCCAGGTGCAGGTAGTCCGCATCTTCACAGACATGTCTATTTCACCTAAGATTGAAAATAGAAATTTTATTTTTTAAATTATCTTATTTCCTCAATAACATCGAGGTAATAAAATTTGCTTCGGAAAATATGCTCTTCAGGCACTTGAGCCGGGGGGAGATTCAATGCAATTACTAATTCATGATTTGACAGTACAATGTCAAGCCATGCGTCTTGTGAACGACAATCTTAATTGTAATTTCAGATGAAAATGCTGCATCATTCTCATACCTGTCGCAGCTTCAAATAGATCATGTTATTTTTTTATTTTTTTAATACTTTTAAAACATAATATTTTATTTTAAAAAAATAATGACATAGAATATGAGGTTGACACATAGACACTGCCACGTCATCAATGAGGTTGACACATCATCATAAATTTGACCGAATTTGATTGGGGGATCAAAACTTCAAGTTTTTCAAAATAGGGGGGATCAAAAAGTTGGCTTTTAAAATAGGGGATCAAAAGTTCAAGTTTTTCAAAATAGGGGGATCAAAACTGCATTAAAGCCCTCTAAATTTGTGAAAATTAAAGTTATATTAAGTCAGACCGTTTATCAACTTGGACCGTTAACTTCTCATGCGTCCTTCCACGTCAACAATCACGTTTTTAGGCATCAATTTGATTTATTTTGAAATTCAGATGTCAAAATTTTTCACTATTCACAATGATTCAAATTTCACTATTTCTTCCCCAATTTAAATCCTAAATTTCACAATTCATAATTTTTATTCCTCCAAATTTGAAATCCATATTGCTTCAAGCTAAAAATAGAGATGATGAGTGATTGTTGTTTGTATAACAATGGCGGAGAAAGAAAACAAACAAGAACTTCATTTTCAACCTCCGTTTTTAGTGGAGACAATGGTGATGACAGGCGTAATTTGTTTAGAAGCTGATTGATAAAGTTGATTCTTTAGGAAGTGAATTGAGAGTGGTTAAGTATTTGATACACGTAATTCATTTGATTGAAAATTTCAACCAACTATTGTATTTTGCTCTATGTTTTTAAAGTTTATTGAGTTTTCTATTGTTGTAAATTATCTGTCAAATCAAACAATTGCATCGTGAATTTGGAGGTGTATTAGATTGAGATTTAATTTGTAAATCATGTGTCAAATCCCCCTTAACCTAAGTTATATTAATTTTGTTTTAATACTATTTGTATCAATTTATTCCTTGCATTGACAGACCGTAGATTATAAAATGTTAAATTTCTAAAACATATATCAAATCGTTTCCTAAACTTTTACACTAATAAGCAAACCAATCCCAAATTTTAACACTTATAATCAATTCCATCGAATCAATCTTGAATTTATAAAGTTGATATCAAATAGAAACCACAAGAAAATGCGGAAAATGGCAAAAGCCAAAGGGAGCAAGAAAATGCGGAAAGCTATCAAATACCTTTACATTTATTCTTATTAATTAATTACTTTTTGACACATTTCTAATGCTTTATTTAAAATTTTAAAAAAGTAATTTTGTTTTTAAAAAATCTAAAGATTCTTTTTTAGAGAAAAAAAATAAAGCTACTTTCCGTTTATTTACTGTAAAAAAATCATTTTTTTTAAAATCAGAACCTCCTACGCTTAGATTAAAAATGATTTTTTTTGGTACATATACACCGCGTTTGGTTTGAATTTTTTTAAAATAGATGCTGTAGTGTTTAAAATTTTATTACTAGTAACATTCTGCATAAAAAAAAAATTAGAAAGAAATTTTTTATAAAAGTTTGAAATGAAATTTATTTTTAAAATATTATTTTAGGTATTTCATTATTTTATTGAAAAAAATTTGGATATCAAAATTTCAAAAAATCACTTAATTTTGAAGCTATTTTCAAATAGATTTTCACAAAAATCATTTTTGAAATACAATTTTTTGAAAAAATTGTGATTTTGACTTTATTTTGAACTTCAATAATATACATTTATGTTATATCATGTCAAAATTAATGTTTCAATTTAGAAAAAACGAATACAAAAAAACTTATAATATTTTGAAAAATGATTTTAATTAGTGTTTCTCATGTTTTCCCCACTTGTGGGACTAAGGGTTGGTGATTTTACCGTGGGACGGGCAGCCCTCAAAGTTGCTTCAAGCAAAATGGCAAAACATGAGAAAACATGTTCTGACAATCAACATGTTTTTATACCGTTTGCTTTCGACACTTTTGAATTTCTAACACCAAAGGCTGTAAACCTTTTGAAAAGAGTTCAAAAGGTTATGCATTGTAATGTCGTGACGCCTAGGTCTAGTGATGTAGTGTTTCAAAGATTATGTTTTGCTATTCAAAAATGATTAGCGGCGCAACTTGTTGTCCGTCTACCTTTTATTAATGTGTAATTATTATATATATATATATATATATATATATAAAATAATTAAGCGAATTGGTTTTGCAATCCAAAAAGAGTTAGCGGTGCAGCTTGTTGCCCGTTTGCCTTATATCTAAGTGTAATTAGCTTATATATATATATATAATAATTATTCTTTAAAAAAAAATATAAAATAACAGTTACTCATTACTATAAAAAAAAATTCAAAAATTCAAAAATAAAAAATATTTTTTTTAAGCCGAAACAAACACGCCAAATTTTTTTATTTTAAATAGATTCTTCCTTAAAAAAATCCAATACAAACGGACCCTTCAAATATCTCTCTATTTTCATCATTTTGATCCCATTGATGATTCAACAAATTTCTCATTCTCTACCATTCTTCTTCTTCCTTCCCCGAAATTTTACGACTGTATCGTAACCCCCTCAAGTAAATTTCACGTGTATGGATACAATCTTTTTTAACTGTTAATTTAATTTACACTCAGTTGCACCAATTTTTCTTTAAAATTTGAAAATTTGTCTAACGATTTTATCTATCTATTCTAATTTCTAAAGTTATAACATTAACTGAACTACTGTTATTAGCATGTATGTTTTATTGTTTAGTTTGGTTTCTTAATAATTTTGTTTCATGAATTGTTGATTTTTTTTAGCTTATGATTGTGTTACATGAGTTGAAGTGTTGTTTCTATGTTATTTTGAGTTAATAGAAAGGTTGTTATTTGTCTCGTTAGGGTAACTCAGATGATAGCTACTAGTGACATTATTGGAGAGTCAGGAGTTCGAACCCCGGATTCCCTACTTCTCCCCACTTAGAGTGTGTGAGTGCTAGGCTATGGACCAAAAAAAAATGAATGGTTATGTTTGGTATCATGGTGAATATGTCATAATCACGTTGATTCACCGTGATTTTGCAGAAGCTACGGAGTGTAGCTTTTGAAAAATCACGGTAGATTACTGTTATTCTGACATAGCTACCGTGTCCGTGATACCAAAGATATACTAAGTGGGGAAAAATTTTGGGTTTGGTTGAATGAAAATTTAGTTTTTCTTGAATTATTATCTTTATGCATATGCATAAGTAGATTACTAAACTACAATAGAGGATTTTGGTGGTGCCAATGATCATACGAGTATCTATTAAGAGTGTCACATTGTATAAGATATGACCTAAACATATGTTTATCAGTGAACTAAAGCGCCACGGAGATAAACCAAGCAAGTTATGATTTGCGGTTTAGAGAGACTTTAAATGTGGGGGATCTTTTGTTGTGCTTTGATATTTTGTGGGTGTATATAAGTATATCTTGGGTAGTGTTGTCAATTGCAAATAGCGGAAAATAATGTTTCGCTCAAATTCAGTGTTTTATTGAAACTTTCTCAGATAGAATGTCACAAACTCAGTAGACACTAAAGGAAAAGTAAATAAGTTCACACAGCAGATGGCAACGAGGCAAATGGAAGTGATTCAGAAGAAATTGGCAATGCTAAATTACTCACGAGCGAATGCCCCTGCACAGTCCCTCCTATTTGCTGGCATGGAGCGCTATGCCCTTCTGGAATGGCTCTTCTTTCGGTATTTTCTTTTCTTTGTCTGTTAAACACCATTCTCATTTTGAGTTGTGAAGGAATTTTCGAAAACAAGTTAATGGAAACGAGATTCTTAGGTCTTAAGACAAAATGGCTTTAGCAGTGCCCTCGTTTCATAATGTTAGACGTCACCTTGTTTTGCAACAATACTGCTAACACTTCTGTGATGTATGTTTGTCTTTATTAAGACGAACTGATCTTAAATTACTGTAATTTGCAACAGGCTATTAGGTGATAAGTCGCCTTTTTCCCAAAAAAACATACAAGGGGACGCCCTTGATGGTGACGAGGAGACAGCTCTAATTCAGCGTAAGAGTTTTCATTCTGTTTTAAAAACATTTCAAAATTGGCTGGTTGAATCCTGAACATATAAGCTTTCATTGCGTCCCGTGAGTTTAACTCAGCTGGTAGGGACATTGCGTTATATATGCAGGGGGCCGGGGTTCAAACCCCGGTCATCCCATTTATCCACCTTAAGGGTGGAATTTCTCGCCATTAGGCTAGTTGACAAAAAAAAAGCTTTCATTGTTACTAATTTTGTGCTTTATCCGCAATTCTTCATTCGTACATAGTAATAGAAAATAGGTCTGTGCTGTTTGGTTTCTTATATCATCCTGCTCAAAATCAACTATCATTGAATGCTGTAATATTCTATTACTATTCTGTGCATATCCTGCTGAGTGGCTTCTATCATTTATACAGAATAGGCACTCATTTATTCTATGATTATTGACATATGGTCAATTTTTCTTTTATTCTTTTTTTTTTTGCTCGAAACTCTAGCTAAGTAATCAGTTTCCTCCCTCTCTCTTTAAGCAGCTGTGTGTAACTGTGTTTGAGTGACTATTCACATGCGAGTTTCATTCTGTCATCATTGCTTTGTCAACTTCACTTTTGTCATACATGGTTACAAAAATGTTGTTTAGTCGCTTATTTTTTTTAAACAAATTTGCCTCTGATGCACCTTTTGACAGTATCTTCCTTTCAGTAACATTACTTCTTATTGCTAAAATGAACAGACTTGGCCGAGATTGCTAAGTTCTTGGGTATTACGACAACTGTAGATACAGAAGCCATTCAAGTTAGTCATTTCATTACTTGTATTACTTTTTTTTTTACCAAATTTGTTTCTTTAAGAAGCCTATATGACTAGCCACTGGATACATGATTACCGACAAGTTTGAATTCCTTTATATTTCTCCGACACATGAAGCCTTTGCATTTTTGAATGGTTCTGATATTTTATGCATCCATTTTCATTTTATTTCTTATAAAGACAGTTGGAAAGAAAGGGGTTGTTGATAGGCTAGCTATGAGATTTAATATTTTTCTATCAGCTGCAGTAGTCTACCATCTTTGGATTATTATAGCGACAAATGAAGATTTGAAGTTTTTATTGGTGTTTTGATGTGCCATGCATTATAGCAGCATCCATACACATTTTGTTTATATTTTTCCTTGATATTATGCATATATGTAACAGGGTCATGGAAACTATGAAGAGCGCACTGAAATGCTTCGTCATATTGTAGATCTAGTGGAAGTAACTGTCTATACTGATAATCCAGAATGGAGGTTGTCCTTGGTCTTATATAGTTCAAAATGATGAGTTTTTTCTTTCTAAAATCAAAGTTTTGCATAGATGGTATTGACATAAATTTGGTTTGTATTCTTATTTCTGTAGTATCGACGAGCAGGTTGCCAAGGACATCCAATTGATAGATTCCATTGCAGAGAAACAGGCGCAAATATTTTCTGAAGAATATAAATTGTTTCCTGCAGATTTTCAGATTCAGTCCATATATCCATTGTAAAAGTTTTTTGCTTCCTTTTCTTATCATGAATTTTTAACTTCTCAATTTCTGATTTCTAGTAGAGGAACATATCTTCATTTCATTATGATGGGCTTGCATATGCATCCGAAGTTACTTAACACTGTGACATCTGATATAGTGTTTAACATGTGTATCACATTAGTGCATATCTTCGAACTGGACTGGCGTGGTTCATGTCAGATGTTACCATGTCAGAAAGGTTATTTGTTTCCTTGTCTTAAGTAGTTCATAAATTTTTTTTACTCACACTTTGGATTTGACTGTTGAATTTTTATTCATTCAATACACACAAACGGATTTATAAAATTATAATTGGAATTTGAAAATTATTTATCTCTTGCGCGTAAAAGAACTTTCTATCTCATAAGTTGTAGTAACATTTTGGTTCTTTAATTAAACTCTTTTCAGGCCAGATATTTCTGAGTTGGAGTCGAAGCTTTCTGAACAATCAAAAATATTGTTGAATCTTCATAAAAAAGTTGATGACTTGGCGTCCAAGGTTTTCTGAACATCTTAAGTCCAATTCTTGTCTTTTGAGTATTGTTGCTGTACTAATTTTGATATAGCTGCTATTTTATCCTGTTTGTAGCATGCTTACAATCCAGATGAGGAGTATGCTGAGGTGGAATCTCAACTACGGGCACATCTTCAATCATTCCTACAAACAGCCAAGACATTCAACTTGATTTACACCAAGGTTTGATCAGGCTTTACTCTAATGTGTTTTGCAATCCCTATTTTTGATTTATTCAAACCCCGTCAAATGAGCATTATGTATTATAAGTGAAGAAACCATCATGGCAGTGGCAAAACCATCACCATCATTATCTGTGAAGTTTTGGTTTCAATTTACTCAGGAACTACATGCTTAGAAATATCTCATAGTTTGAGTACTTAGACCAGAATAGCTGGTTCATCTGGATCAATAGTCCGGGGCTTAAACTTGTAGTTATGTTGCCTCTATAAAAGTTGGATAGGTTCGCTTGTAATTGTCATCTGGTAAGCCAAATGCTATCAGAGACTGGTTTGTGTGTATGTATGTCTCACTGGGTCTATGAAACTGAAAAGCAACAAAACCTTTGCCAGGAAATAAAGGAAGGTCATAGAAGAATGTTTCTGACTATGATTATGACTGACCGTAATGTATTTAATAAAAGACCTTGTAAAAATATGTTTGTTGTATGATACTTATATTTCAAATGTTTCTGTTTTTAGATTAGCATGGCAACAAATACATCAGGAAATTTATCACTGCAATCTCTCCTTGAGAATGACAAATTATCTATAACAAACTTTCCGGAATGGTACAGTAACCTGAGGATTGTCCTCAAGCACGAGAAAAAATTGTATGTACTTGAACAAAAACTTCCTGAACTACCTGCTGCTACTGCCTCTAAGGCTGATAAGGATGCTTACAAGAAGCATTGTGACGATGCACATGATATCGGTTGTCTCATGCTTGCTACCATGAACTCAGAGTTGCAAAAGCAACACGAGAACATGGAGGCTTATGATATGATCGTGTGCCTCAAAATGCTCTATAAAGAGCAAGCAAGGTATGAGAGGATTGAGGTTTCCAGAGCCCTTTTCCAATGCAAGCTGGAAGAAGGAAACCCAGTCGGTCCTCATGTGCTCCAGATGATTGGGTACATTGAGAACCTAGAGAGACTGGGTTACCCTTTGGGCCTTGAGTTGGCCACTGACTTGATCCTGCAATCGTTGCCGGATAGTTATAGTCAATTTGTCATGAATTACATCATGAACAATATTTACAAGACTCTGCCCGAACTTGCTAGCATGTTGAGAACTGCTGAGCAAATTCTCAAAAAAGGAAAAGGGAAGACCATTTTGATGGTCCAAAATGGAAATGAGCACAAGGACAAGGGCAAGAAAAAGTTCAAGCCAAGTACTTGTAGCCTAAAACCTGTGGGAGGGGTGACAAAGAAGGGTACCTGCTTCCATTGTGGTCAAATCGGACATTGGAAAAGGAATTGCACGAGGTATTTTGAAGAGTGCAAGAAGAGGAAGGTAAGTGATGCTTCTATTAAGGTATATTTATTATAGAAGTCAATATATCAACTTCTGCATCGTGAGTATTAGATACTACATATGGATCTCACATTTGTAATAATGTCCAAGATCTAGAAAATAGTAGGACATTGCCTAAACTATGAATTTGAAATTGAGCAAAAGTTGTTGTATTAGTTGCTATGTTGTCAATAGCGGCCTGGTAAAATTAGCTAAATTTCCCCACACACAGTGAGGCGCCTCAGAATAGAGTTCTGTCTGTGTCTGCTAATCGCATTGTGTTTCGCTGCTGGTAAGGCGCTACAAGAGCTCGTCTGATTTTAAGGTTTGAAGATCCTAAAATACCCTTAAAATTAAGCCATTACAGGGGGTATTTCAGGGTTTTTGTGCAGAAAAAACCTTATTAGCCTCTTTTCTTATGTCAATAATGCTCACTCTCTTCACTTCTCCTCAGCTTTCTCCTCGCTGTGCCAGCCCCCGACTTCATCATCTGCCATCTTTTTGGATTGGAACTAGATAAACTTGATGTTAAAAATGCCTTTAAACTTGATACTTGCGAAAGGAAGTAGACATGGAGAATGGAGTGTGCTGGTTAAAAAAGGCGCTATACAGGCTGAAGCAATTTTTTCTTGCTTGGTTTTTCAATAAGAGTGTGTGATGTCATTGGGATTTAAAAAGAGCCATGGAAATGATGTGGATTATATATTCATATCAAGTGACAATGTTACTGAGAAACATATCATGAAAGAAAGATTGACGAAATATCTTGGAAGGAATCTTTATCTCCCACTGGTAGTAATTTCAATTAATTAGTATACGAGTAGCTATGCAACCCAATTTACCAGTTTCATTATATTTGAGAAGATCTGGAGCTTTAGGTGAGTCGAGCTTGAGCCAAAAAATATGCTTGATTTCTTATTGAGCCGAGCTTGAGTTAGGCCTAACTTGGCTCTCAACTAAACACACTTCCACCCGACCAACACCATGAGGAATTCCTTTCTCCATTAGTATTAGCATATTCAAAGTTGAAGTTGTTTCAACAGACTCAACGATAAATTGTGCTGAGAAAGAGTACCTGATGCTGGGCATATCTATTTAGCAAGGGACTATTTTTGAATGATGCGATATTGTACAATGTTTCTTTCAATTTTTTATTAGTCACGTGAGATTGCATCGTCAATATTTGCTTTTAATTTTCTCTCAAAGACAAATTTCTCACTTGATATGTACACCTTGCCCCTAATACATGCACGTTACATCTAGGGAAGATTATAAACGATTGCTTTTGTGTAGGAAATTCGGCCATGGACGCATATGATGGAGGTTCCACAACTTCATGGGTTTGGACCAGCTGCCAATCGACTATTGGAGGCTTACAAAATGCTTTTGAAGGTAGCCTTTCCATGCTTGGTTCACGCATTAAATGTTTTTAAGCAATTATAGGGATTAAATCAGTCCAATAATTTATCGTATCATTTACAACAAAAAAATAAATAAGAAAAGAGGAAATATATTTATTTAAAAAAGTGTATCTTAAATGTCTCAACAAGAGTAACATTTTTTTATCAATGCGAAAATTTAGACTTGAATTATAATATGCACTTTCAATCAAACAGATAATTTTTTAAAATGCTTGTCTTACAGAAACCTGTTGGTGTATAATTTAATATGATTCACTCCATTCTTAACACAATTATATTTCAATAGGGAAATAGACGTGATGAATATCGTCTTCTTATTAATATAACATAGTAAATTTAGTGTTTCTTTCTGTTGTAAATAAGTAGTAAATATTTTATTACTTAAAGCAATCTTTTATTTTTATTAGTAATATGTATTCGGCCCATGGCCCATTAGGTTAGAATAGCCTATATAAACATATTAGTGATTGTAAATTATTCAGAACTTGAAATATAATAATATATTCAGTTTTCACATGGCATCGGAGCTCTCGTTCTTTGAGGGCCTTGCTTCCGCATAAACCCTAGCCGCCTTCATTGCGGTTTTTTTGTTTTGAGATACGAAGGGACTGTTCACGCGCACTGTTCATCCGAACAGATTGTTCATTCGATCCACTGTTCGCGCACTGTTCACTCGCGCGGTGCACTGTTCATCCAAAATCAAATTCTTTTTTTTTTTAAGCTTTGTTGTTTCTGAGTTTTTTTCTCGATGGCTGATGACAAAGACAAAGTTGTGATAAATAATGAAACTGAAGATGAAAGAGGGGATTACAAATCAGAATTGCCACACTTCCCTTCGACTTACAAGTTGCATGCGAAGAATTACTTGAAGTGGTCTCAACTTGTGAAAACCCTCTTGAAAGGTAAAGGGAAGGCAGAACACTTAACTGATGAACCTCCCAAAGAAACAGATCCCAAGTTCAAGAAGTGGGACACTGAGGACTCGGCCATCATGGGATGGTTATGGAGTGCAATGGTCCCAGAAATCAGTGACACTTGTATGTTTCTCAATACAGCAAAGGAGATTTGGAAAGCATTAGAAGAGTCTTATTCTAAAGCCAAAGATGCTGCCCAAATATATGATGTGAAGGTAAAAACGATGGCTGCTAAACAGGGAAACAAGACGGTTACAGAGTATGCAAATCATCTCAAAGCCCTGTGGATGGAGTTGGATCACTACAGGGTTGTAAAAGCCAAGTGTGCTGAAGATACGACCATACTCAAGGAGTATATTGAGCAAGACAGAGTCTATGATTTCTTGGTGGGACTCAACAGTGACTTTGACCAAGTTAGAGTACAAATTCTTGGCAAGGAAAAAGTACCTAGTATTAATGAGGTAGTGGCTATAGTGAGGAGTGAAGAAAGTAGAAGGGGGTTAATGCTAGCACCCCCTCTAGTGGAAAGCTCAGCAATGTTGGCTGGGAAGAATTCGATCATGATAGCTGACCAAAAGAGTGGGGGAGGAACCTATGTGGAGCAGAAAAGTGAAGAAACATGGTGCACTTATTGCAACAAGCCTCGACACATTCGTGAAAACTGTTGGAAATTGAAAGGAAAGCCACCTAATAGACAGTGGGGAAAGAAGGGAGATTTACCAAAGAAGGGAGGACAATCACACATGACTGCAAGCACTAGTGAAGCCGGTCTAGAACGTATGAAGCAACTCAATCAAGATGAGATAGAGAAAGTGAGATCTTTCCTTAGTAGGTTGGAGAGACCAACAGGTACTAGTACTTTGTCACATTCAGGTATGTTTTCATTCCCCTTTTCCTCTGGAAAATTTCAATCTTCTGTTGGACTTAATGCTTCAGATATACCCTTTAAACAATATTGGATTTTGGATTCTGGAGCCACTGACCACATGACACCGTTACCTAAACATTTCTCCACATATTCACCTTGCCCTAGTAATAGGAAAATATCCATAGCAGATGGGACCCTTTTAACGGTAGCAGGTCAAGGGGATGTCCGCATTAACTCATCAATAACCCTTAACAATGTCCTTCATATTCCAAAACTGGCTACTAGCCTAATCTCCATTCAAAAACTCACAAAAGACCTATCATGTAATGTTATCTTCTATAACAACTCTTGTGTTTTTCAGGACCAACAGTCGGGGAGGACGATTGGCTATGCTAGAGAATGGAATGGTCTTTACTACTTCGATAACCAAGACTCAAGCCCAAAGTTACTCAACAACAACTCTTTCTTTTCAGAATCAATAAAGACCAACAGGGAGAAGGTTCTCTTGTACCACTGTCGCCTGGGTCATCCTTCATTTAGAGTCATTAAGCAGTTATTTCCATTGTTTTTTAAAACATTAGATGTTGAGAGTTTTCATTGTGAGGTGTGTGAACTTGCTAAACACAAGCGTGTACCTTTTTCAATTAGTAATAAAATGAGCACTTTTCCGTTTTATTTAGTTCATACAGATGTGTGGGGTCCCTCAAATGTTTCAAATATATCAGGTACACGATGGTTTGTGACCTTTATTGACGATTGTACTCGAGTTACTTGGGTATATTTACTTAAACAAAAATCTGAAGTTAGTTCTGTGTTTCTCCAATATTTCTCGATGGTTAAAAATCAGTTTGGTGTGAGCATTAAACGAATTAGATCCGATAATGCCAAAGATTACTTTAATCACAGTCTCAATTCGTTTTGTCAAAAAGAAGGCATAATTCATGAGTCATCTTGTGTTAAAACACCCCAACAAAATGGCATTGCCGAGAGGAAAAATGGACACTTGTTGGATCAAACACGTGCTATGTTATTCCAAAATAACGTTCCCAAGAAATATTGGGGAGAGGCGGTTTTAACTGCAACATATCTCATAAATCGTTTACCATCTAGTGTCCTTGCCTCTAAAACTCCTATGGAGGTTTTATCCTCATTTTATCCCGATGTGTCCACCTCTTGTAACCTCGTTCCTAAAATATTTGGGTGTAAGTCGTTCGTCCACATCCATAGTGATGGTAGAGGGAAACTTGATCCTAGAGCCTTAAAGTGTGTCTTTATAGGGTATTCTTCCACCCAAAAGGGTTATAAATGTTATCATCCACCCTCTCATAAATTCTTTGTCTCCCGAGATGTCACCTTTCATGAACAAGAGAGTTACTTCGCTCAAACTCATCTTCAGGGGGAGAGCACAAGTACGGAAGATGAGTCTCTTATACTTCCTGAACTTAATTTCGGACCAGAAGTGGAGGCTGAAACTAAAGTTGACAATGTTGAGACTGAAATTGATTCTGAGAAAGATGGAAATGTTGATGTTGATGTAAGATATGGGAAGAATTTAGTATACACAAGGAAAAACAAAACCATTCCTGACTCTACTCATATCCATGAGTCCGATCCAACATTACATGAGGTAACTTTCCTTGATCCTTCAAACTCTAGTGATTCAATTTCAGAATTTTCTCATGCTCAGGAACCAGAATCTAGCTCAACCATGCAAAGGGAACCAGAACCCGTCCAGATAAAACATAAAAAACCAAAATCCAGAGAAATAACACCAATACACTCTAAAGACTCACATCTCCCAATTGCCCAAAGGAAAAATACTAGAACCTGCACCAACAAGCCACTTTACCCTCTATCTAATTACCTATGCTTTGAACAGTTATCACCTATTCATAAAGCCTTCCTCACAAGTCTAAACACTACCACAATACCTACCTCCTTATCTGAGGCATTGTCTGACAGGAAATGGAAACAAGCCATGGATTTGGAAATGGAGGCACTTGATAAGAACAATACTTGGGAGCTGGTTTCTCTACCAAATGGAAAGAAACCGGTAGGGTGCAAATGGGTATACACTGTAAAATACAAGGCTGATGGATCTATTGAGAGGTACAAGGCAAGATTGGTAGCCAAAGGGTTCACTCAGACTTATGGAATAGATTACTCAGAGACATTTGCTCCAGTTGCAAAAATGAATACTGTTAGGGTGATATTATCTTTAGCAGCTAATTACAATTGGAACTTGCAGCAATTTGATGTAAAAAATGCTTTCCTTCATGGAGAACTTGAAGAAGAGATCTACATGGATGTACCCCCTGGATATCGTGAAGATATTTCTGCCAACACCGTATGCAAGTTAAAAAAGGCTTTATATGGGCTAAAGCAATCACCACGAGCTTGGTTTGGAAGATTCACTAAAGTCATGGTTGGTTTGGGCTTCAAACAAAGTCAAGGAGACCATACTTTATTTGTTAAACACTCTGAGTCAGGGGGAGTTACAATGTTATTGGTGTATGTAGACGACATTATAGTAACAGGTGATGATAAACAACAACAAAAATTGTTAGGTCAACACTTGGCCAAGGAATTTGAGATTAAGACCTTGGGAAAATTGAAGTATTTTCTGGGAATAGAAGTGGCTCATTCTACGAAAGGGATTTTCAAATCCCAACAGAAATACATTACTGATCTTCTACAAGAGACTGACAAGACAGCATGCAAGCCTGCATGTACACCAATTGATCCAAATGTAAAGTTGGGGAATGCAGAAGAAGATATTGCGGTTAATAAGGAAATGTATCAAAGGTTGGTCGGCAAACTTATATACCTATCACATACTAGACCGGATGTTGCTTTTGCTGTAAGCTTAGTGAGCCAATTCATGCACCAACCGAAGGAGATTCATTTACAAGCTGCACTCCGAATTGTTCAATATTTGAAAGGAACCCCAGGTAGAGGGATTTTGTTCGAACGAAATGGAAGTGTGGGACTTGAAGCATATACTGATGCTGACTATGCAGGGTCAATTGTGGATAGAAGATCAACTACAGGATATTGCACTTTCTTAGGAGGGAACCTTGTGACTTGGAAGAGTAAAAAACAGAGTGTGGTATCCAGATCTAGTGCTGAAGCAGAGTTCAGGTCAATGGCACAGGGAATATGTGAATTACTATGGCTGAAAAGTATCTTGGAAGACTTGAGAATAAAGAGTGATGAACCGATGAAACTCTATTGTGATAATAAATCTGCTATTAGCATTGCCCATAATCCCGTGCAGCATGATCGGACCAAACACATTGAAGTTGACAGACATTTCATCAAAGAAAAATTAGACAGTGGTCTAATCTGCACTCCATATGTCTCTTCCCAAGGCAACCTTGCAGATCTTCTAACTAAGGGGCTGAACAGTAATAACTTTGAAAGAATTGTTTCCAAGCTGGGAATGATCGATATTCATTCACCAGCTTGAGGGGGAGTGTTGTAAATAAGTAGTAAATATTTTATTACTTAAAGCAATCTTTTATTTTTATTAGTAATATGTATTCGGCCCATGGCCCATTAGGTTAGAATAGCCTATATAAACATATTAGTGATTGTAAATTATTCAGAACTTGAAATATAATAATATATTCAGTTTTCACATTCTTTCTATTAAACATTGCTCAATTTCTTCTGCTGTTATTTCATGTTAAGTGAGAATCAAGCAATTAAAAGTAACCGTATTTTGAATAGTATTCTTGTTGACTTCTACAGATTTTTATTTTATAATTTTTTCTGTATGTTTGCAACAGTTTCTTAGGAACCTAAGGAATCTTAGAGACTCACATGGAGCTCTTTCTTTTGGATCTTCAGAAACTTCTGAAGGGCCTTCTTCTGTCACAAAAATAATCTCTGAATGTGAATCTGCATTGACAGACTTAAATCGCGGTCTTGGAATTCTATCTACTTCCATTGCTCGTGAGGAGGGAAAGAAGACGAGCACTTGATGAAACAATATCAGAAATAGAATTAGTCCTTATTCTTGGTTTACCATAGGATAATATTGCTCTAGTGTTAAAAAGTTGATATTCACATCAATTTTAACATCAATAGGACAACTTTCTATACATAGTTTTTTATTTTCATACTAATAAATTAAGACAAGATTGCATATTAGAATGTTCAGTATGGTTTCCACCTCAGTTCTATACTTTTTTCCTTCATGATGTTCATATACAAAATCAAGCTGAGGAATGATCCTATAAAGCATGTCATCAACCTTCTTTGAATACCACATCCTCCATCTCTTCCACAGAATAAGGGGAAGTATCAAAGTTCCAAAACCAAAAGTGAATCCCAACTCAGCACTTAAGAAATTCCAATCAATATTTGAACTCTCATCATGTGTTTCAGATACTTGTGGTTGTGGTGAGTAGTACCCTTTTCCCCCATTAGAAATTTGAGTCAAAGGAGGTCCATATAGCCCTTCATTTCCTATAAATGAATCTGCTTGAAATGACTGAATCTGTGTTCCAGTTGGTATTTTTCCCACTAAGTGATTATATGAAAGGTTCATAACTGCAAGAAATGATAAACTTGCAAGTTCTGTAGGAATCTCTCCAGTTAAGGAATTCATGGACAAATCTAAGGACTCAAGATGTTTTAGATTGCTTACAGAAGAAGGTATCTTACCTGAGAAAGCATTTTGTGACAAGTTAAGAGCATGCAGTCCTATAAGATTCATAAGCTCTTCAGGTATTGGTCCTTCAAAGTTGTTGGATGAGAGATCCAATGAAGTAAAATCAATAGGAATTTTAACCAAATTCAATGTTCTACCTTTGTTAACAATTGTAACTGAATCCTCATAATTGCTAAGAGCATCACCTTCATCAAAAACATGAGAGATTACATGATAAAGCAAAAAAGTTGGTTCTTTTGCTATAATTTTAGCTATCTTCATTTGTAACTCACTACTGAGATCTGACAATGCATTTTTGAGAAACATAGAATTGTAGTTATCATAGAGATTAAAAAATATATGGCCAAACTTGCCACCTTTATCTTCATCAATCATCAATGCTTTCCAACTTTGTAACAATGATGGTGGTAATGTACCACTGAAATTGTTATTTCCTAGATCAACAATTTGAAGTGTTTCCCAATTTCCACTGTTATTGTGACAGTCAATATTGCCATGCAATTTGTTTGTCCTTAAAATCATGACTCTTAGTGAGGAAATTTCCTTCAAGAAGCAAGGAAATTTATCAATTAATTGATTTTTTCCAAGGTTTAGAACTTGAAGGTGTTTGCAATTAGCCAAAGATTTTGGTATGGTTCCTTTCAAAAGATTTGCACTTAGATCTAGTAACCTTAGAACAAGATTTTGAGAATGTATCTGAAATATGACCATTGAGTTTGTTTCCACCTAGGTTTAGTAGCCTAAGAGAGTTACTCTTTTTTGTCAAACACATTGGAATGTTTCCATTGAAGTTATTATAGGAAAGATCAAGTCCTCTAAGACCTGAAATGTTACAAAAGGATTCATGGATTGTTCCATGAAAACTATTGTTTGAAAGAGAGAGAGAATATAGGTAAGGCATGTGACTCTCAATGGCTTTCAAGATAGAGCTGAATCTATTGCTTGAGTAGTCCAAATAAATGGCATTTTTCATAAAAAATGGAGCAATACCTTTTAGTTGATTGGAATGAAGGTCAAGTTTAGACAAACTTGAACTAAGATTATGCAAAGGACCTTCAAAATTTGTTAGAGAATTATAGGAAACATTTAGAACAACCAAAGAATCAAATCTCCAAATCCAATTAGGAATTGTTCCTGAAATTTGATTGCTAGATAAGTCTAGGTAGAGTAATGAGGATTTATATTTCAAAAAATTTGGAAATGCTCTCAATTTGCATGAAGACAAAAAAAGTGTTCCCAAATTAGGAAAATATGATGCATCATGTCCATCCTTGATATTTGTATCAACAAACAAGTTGTTGTATCCAAGATCAAGTGTGGTTATATTTTGAAGCTTTCCAACCACATCAAGTTCAATAGTACCATTGAACTTGTTTTCGGAAAGTTGAAGCGAAAGAAGTCTTTTGAGTTTGAACATAGACATAGGAATCGACCCTTTAAAATTGTTGCGACTTAAATCAAGCATCTCTAATGATGACATAGAAGCATTTGGAAATTCTTCTAATACACCATCAAATTTGTTGTTGTAAAGCATGAGGTATTGAAGAGATTGAAGGCTAAACAATGATGAAGGGACTCTTCCATAAAAAGAATTATCACCTAATTCAATGGTCATAAGGTTTACAAGTCCTTCAAAATGAGTAGATGGAATTGTACCTTTGAAATCATTGTGATTGAGAGATAAAACTTTGAGGGACTTAGACCTATTAAAAGATGGAAGAGGACCAATGAAGTTGTTCAATGACAAATCTAGATGAACAAGTTTGGTAAGATGAGACATTGAAATAGGAAGTGTTCCATTAAAATGACAATTTGATAGATCTAATGTAGACAATTGCCTCAAATTGTTAATAGAATTTGGAATTGGTCCTGAAAAATTTGTATGGCTAAGATTCAAGTTGTGCAAAGATTCTTGATGTTTGAAGTTTGGTAGAGAACCATGAAGACCAAGATTGTAAGAAACATCAAGAACTTGTAGTGAGGGTAATTGGAATATCTCATTTGGAACTTGTCCATAGATAAATTCATCACTTAAGGCAAGAGCTATAACATATCCTTTGTTGTTGCATGTTACTCCATTCCATTCACAACAATGTTTGGTTGGATTCCAATGAACAAGTTTTTTGGAGTTGGTTGAGTTGAATGTGAGGTTGTTCTTTAATTGGAGTAACAAAGATTGTTGATGATCAAGATTATGGCTAGTCACAAAAACACTATTGATTATGAGGTTTATGAGGCAAAATGGTAGCAAAGGAATTAGCCACAAAATCATTTTCATTGGAGATAATTGAGAAACAAAGTTGCTATATTAAATGGTTTAAGGTTGAAGATGGTTTTTTCCTTTTGAGCATAAGCTATCTATTCTATTTATAGATTATTTGACCCATCTTTGACGCCAAACTATCTTTCATCACAAGCACAATTCAAATCTCCACCCAATGTCACATCAACCTATTTCCAACAAGACTAATTAAATTCTTCTTAATTGACCAACAAAGCTAAATTGAACTCTACTAGTAGTTGAGACCTTCACTTCTTTTTTCATTTTTTGATAAATTGAGGACTTTCACTTTTTTTTTTTATAATGGAGTCAATAAAATTTGAATCTAGGACTCTCTCCGCTCCTTTTTATAAGGAACAATTTAAAAAAATTACACATAGCAATGAAGCATATTCTACATAATTATTTTTATTTAATACTCTTCCAATTTTAAATTTATTCCACGTATACCCTTATTTAATTACTCTCAATTCAACTAACTTACTTATTTTTAATATTCTCTCTCATAATAAATAAGGGCATAAGTGAAATTAAACATTTAAAACATTTCAAATTTGGTCAAAGTTTCTTATAAAAAAGACCAATTTTTTTTCTTCCAAATTATTCCTTATAAAAAGGACCTGAGCGAGTATTAGTATTTCGTGCATATTATTCAAACTTTTCGCGGTTATAAAATTTAGTGGTTTTGAGGACTTTCACTTTAAATTTACAAGTGGTACAAAAAAATTATTTAATCCTTAATTTAATTGTAATTAAATTTGACATTTTATCATCATGTTCTTGAGCCTAAAGAAAACTATAATATTCTTGTACATATGTATGGAAAAAGAAGATTTAATTATTTTATATGTCCTGAATTATTTGGAAACTTTTTTAAAACAAATCCTCGAACTAAAAAATTGTAATTTAGTTTCTAAATTTGTCAAAAATACAAATTATTTAAAAGTTTAATCCCTAAACTTTTAAATAAGAATATAAAATAGGTTTACGCTATGATTTAATATAAAATTGTTTTAGGCCGCTATTCAATAATAAGAATTAAGGTTTTATAACCGCAAAAATTTTTTTTTAAGATTTTATAAAAAAAAGAAGTAATATGAATTAAGAACACTATTCTATGAACAACAAAAAAAATAATAATCTTATAAAAAAAATAAAAATAATAATAAGAACACAATATATTGCTATGCAAGTCTATATTATAAACCAATTTTTAATGTGTATAAAAAAAAACCAATTTTTAATTTGTCAAACTTCACCCAAAAAACAATAATTTTCAAATACTAAAATTTTATTGTACATAAGTGTAAAAGTAAATATGTATGTTCTCACCCTTATTTAAAGTTTAGAGATTTAATTAAAAACATATCTCTAAGTATTAAAAATTTGTTGCTTTTAGATCTAAATTTTGAGGTGAAGTTTGTAAAGTGTCAAGCGAATTCGGTTGCTCATAAGTTAGCGAGGGCGGTAAATTCTTGGGCTAGTCGCTGTGTTTTTTATTCGATTCCTCCTTGTATTGAAAAAATGAAATGAGTTAAGTTTATGTTTGTCAAAAAATAAATAAATTAAAAACTTATTAATTTAAGAAATTCTCTGTTTGATAAAAAATAACGAATAGTTGTTAAGCTAACTTACAACAGATACAGATAGCTTATAAGTTAGTTTATGACAAATAATCATGTTGATTGAATTTATAGTGTTTGATAAAATTAGAGGTTAATTACATAAAAAAAATGTTTAATACTATTTATTCTTTTTCAAATAAGATGGTAGAGATAAAATTAAAAAAAAATGATAAACTATAAGTTATAAACACATAAATTACTTAAAATAACGTTTGAAAAATAAACTATAACAGTAAAATAAACCATAAACTATTCTTTAAAAACGTTTACCAAATAGGCCTAATCATATACTCCTCCCCCGATTAAATAATTAATGTATCTGAATTATAATATAGATCAATATATCAATTTTGCAATGAATTAAAAAAGTGAATGGTCTCTCTTAGATAGAGTAAATTATAAGTTAAATATCTAATTTTTTTTTTGGTCAAGTAGCCTAGCGGCTAGAAATTCCACCCTTATGGTGGATAAGTGGGATGACCAGGGTTCGAACCCTGATCACCTGCATATAAAATGTGATGTCCAACCAATTGAGTCAAGCTCATAGGACGTTAAATATCTAATCTTACCAAACAGTGCTCATACACTTTGCAATGTTATTTCGTGTTATAAGGTTACTGACCAACAAAATCTAGAACATAGAAATGTTAAACATAATTAGACTTTTGTTTTGTAAATTGGAATTATTGTCCTGATATTTTTGTCGGCACTCAAGAATGACTAAAGAATGATATATTCTTCATTCGTTTATGAGACGTGAATGGATGAAAAGTTTAGATCATGTGGAGTAAGAAACAAGGTTTGCATAAAAACAAAAATTTGTACTGAACTAAAAAGTGTCTATAATACAAGGTTTGCAAAATTACCATCTATAATACATTAAAAAGTGTCTTAAGGGTATATGCTACTGAACTAAATTTTTTTAAAGCATTTTTTCTCGAAAATATTCATATCTAAGAGTCTATTTGACATAATTTTTTTAACTCTTAGAATCTATCTGAAATCTATAAGTGAAAATAAGAGCTTAAAAAAAAGACCAAAAGTTGTTTGAAAAAATACTTTAAAAAAAATTTGTACCAAAAATAAAAAATAATAACAACTAATAATATTTAAATGAAAACAAACTTAAAAATGAAAAGAATAATAAAAAGAGTGTTCAGCAGGAATCAAAGCGTGATCATTGCAAAAAAAAAAAACTCTGAATATTTCTTCAAAATTAGGCTTCAACCTCTTTTCCTAGAAGCTCATTTAAAATTTTTTTGCGTTTTACGCTTAAGATATTTATTAAAAATGTTTTTGGTCCAACTTTTAATTAAAAAGAGAATAAATGTGTTTGGTCCCTTTAAGATGAATAGTTACGAAGAATCGTTGTCCCAAGAACCGGAATATGTTGAAACAATCTAAAACCTTTGTTGAGTTGTTTCTACGAGTTGGGATCCTCTCCATTTTCTATCATTTTTATTTTTTCCATTACCAAAATTTTTAAATATTTTTTAGTATATAAAAAACATTTGAACCCACTTAATGTCACATTTTTACATTTATATTTTAAAAACTATATAATAATAAAAGAAATAGAAATAATAGGAAATTAAGATGAACTCTATTTCAACCACATGTCGGCCGTGGATGACATAATGTGGTGGTCATGCACCCTAAAAATTAGGAAATAAATAAATTATACTGGTTGGAGTAATAAACATGGTGGAACCCAAGATCGAAGGATTCCAAGACCTCACAGAATCACAGATACTACAGTACAGATAATACGTTAACATCACCAGACCTACTTCAACTTCAACCTTACCTTCTTTAACTACTTCTTTTATCCATCTAACTATCAAACATCTGTCATGTCCACCACTCTCTCCGGAAATCACAAATCAATCCTGCCGATTATATTTCAAACCTTTCATATTCAATTTTTTATTTTTAATTTTACAATTTTATATTCAACTTTTATTAAATATTTTGTCATAAAAAAATATACATTGGGTAAAATAAAATAGGGAATAACCGTCTCCGTGACAATGCATGTAATACATAAGATCGAAATATTGATATTTTTACTTATTCACTTTAAAAAAATAAAATTATAGTCACTAGACTGCTTGATAAAAAAATAGTTAATAACTAATAACAAATAAATAAATTAATTGAATTTATAATATTTAATAAAATGAATGATTGAACTAAATAATAAGTATAAAATCGTTATAAGGTACTAGCAGTTCCGTGTCTGTTTGTGTGATGATGTTTTCTATTCTACTAAAGTATAATTACTCCAAGATAACTAGTACATTCGTTCCAAATTATATGTCACTTTGAAGAAAAAATTTGTTCCAAATTATTTGTTACTTTACATTACCAATGAAGCATTTAATGCAACTTTACCTATTATACCCTTAACTATTTATTACTCTCTATTCTTTCAATTTTTCAATTTATTTTTTCAATATAATAAATGAAGGACAATTTTGTAAATCAACTCATAATTTCTCTTTTCCATACAACAATGATTACATTTTTTAATATGTGTAAAAATGTCAAAGTGACATATAATTTGGAACGAAGGGAGTAGTTTAAATACTTTATCAAAAAAAAACTTTAGTACTTTATCAAATTGTTACTCTCTGTCCCTAATTATAATAAGAATAATAAAAATTTATCCTTAATTGGGGTCCATTTGGATTGATTTACATTTCCAAGGAAAAATTCTTCATTTTAAAATCTTTCAAATGGAACAATCCCCGCAAATATTTTATTTTTTTATTTATAGTCTTCTGGGTCATAGAGAAGGGAGCCTTAGTAATCCAGAGTTCGGCCGGGAGGTAAATAAAACCTGACCAAAAAATTGTTCCACCTAGAAATCGAACTCGGATTCTCCCAAACGATTCGTCCTTTGGTGAACCTTATTAACCACATAAGCACAAAACATTTTTTTAAGCATTTTTAATAGTAAGTTTTTGTTAAAATTCTATAGAAATGTGTCAAGTCAATGTATAGGAAATTGAAATGTTCCACTTTTCGAATAAATTATTTCTTTAAAGGTCAAAAAAGGAAATAAAAGTGTAAAATTAATTATGGTAAGAATTTTTTTTACACTTTCAAAATGTTGAATGCACAATTCCCAAGACAAACTTTCTATATTAATATTCTTAACTAATGCCCCAGATGCACTGTTTAACATTTTCCTTTTATTAAATGGAATGCTTTAAAAGTGTCCAGACACGGTTTAGCAAGACCCTAAAAATAATCTAATGATTTAATTCCATAAACAATGCAATAAAGCCAATGATTATGACAACATTAAATGCAAAGTTATCATATTACAACTTGGTTTACGCCGCATAAATTTCCTTTCTATTTTGGACAAAATCTCATTCCCAATTTTTTACTAACCCAACAGTCAACCACCAAATGTATCTCATCCATTAGTCTTACACATAATAATAATAATGTCTCTCTCTTTCACTTCCCCTCCCCGTTCCCGCCGGCGAAACCACCGCACACCGTTCCTCTTCCTTTTCCTCGGCATAATCACAATCCTCTTTTCTCAATCTCACGCTCGCTTATTTACTCGCGATCTAATCTCCGATGGTTCTAACTATCTCCGTCTTCCAACAGATTTACCTCTTCAAGGAGAAGAATCCACCTGTGAACAAACCTACGGTTTCTTACCATGCACCACTACCGTTTTCGGTAACTTGTTCCTCATTATTGTCTATGGATTCCTCATGTATACTGCTGCTACTTTCTTATCTAATGGTAGTGAACTCTTGCTTGAGATCTTGGGTCCTGGCATTGTTGGTGGCTTGTTTCTTCCTATTCTCGGTGCTCTCCCTGATGCCATGCTCATTCTCGGTACTAATCATAATTTATTTTAATTTTTTTATATTTTGATTATGAATTATGAACTTCACTATTTCAGTTATTTAAGTGATTTTGTCTTCATTCTCTTTAATTTTGATTATTTGCAATAAAAAGTGATTTTGTTTGAGACTTGTACGTGTATGTTTGGCTCTGCGGGGATAGAAAAATTGATTTTGGTAGAATTGATTATGTAAAATTGATTCTGGCCGAAATCAAGTTGAAGATAAAGTGATTTATGTTTCGATATATTCACGTAAAAGTGAGTTGAACAAAAAAACTTGACTGTAAAAGTCAATTATGAATTAGAAGTTACAATTCTAGAGGCAGAATCAATTCTACTTTTGAGAAACTAAACAAGTCAAAATCAATTCTACATCTCTAGAATCAATTTTGGCCAGTATAGAAGTGGAACCAAATATACACCGTGTTTGATTCCAGTTTTGGAGGTGTCAAAATTGATTCAGGAAGTTTATAATTGATTTTGACATGTTTGGGTGATGTTGTTCGAGATAAGGTATTTTGTCTTTAGAATTGATTCTAATTTTTTTTTTTGGAAACTCGATGTTGCTCCAAAGACTGACTAATCCGGGAGACATCATTGATTTTAACTTAAACTAGGATTTGTAATTTCTTACTTCAAACTTAATTTTTATACTGTTCAACTCATATATGTATTCAAGCATAAACCACTTTATATGCTGATTCACTTTTAACTAAAATCAATTTATTCAAAATAAATTTTTGTTAGAGCAGAACTAAACACATACTTAGTTGAGGTTTACGAAGCGAAGTTAGAATCTATTCTACTGTAGATATGAAAATGAGATTTTTTATTTTGGTTTAAGATTTTATTTATTTAGGTTGTTCTGATTCTATCTGTCTTATTCACTGGTTTTGTTAGTTAAAGTGATTCTTTATACTATCTCAAGTGTGACGTTTTGTTCATTATCATGCGGATGAATCAGAACCTTGTTGTTCATGTCAAATATTTTCCTTTTTGTGTTTTGACTCTGTATATTCTCTTTTGAGATGTTTTATGGAAGTACTTTCTGATTTGTTATATGACTTAGTGAAGAGAATGTTTCTTGCATTAACTCCATTGGATTCTGTGTTGTGTTGGTCCAGTTTCTGATTCCTATGTTATGTTTTGTTGAACTTTATCCCCCTTTTTGTTTTTGCTTTCGTTTTCAATTTTTTGGTGCTTCGCTTTAATGAAGCATGAGATATCCATGAACCCCACAACACAGAATTACACTCACCTTTCTTTTTTGCTTTCATTTTCAATTTTTTTTTTGTGCTCCACTTCTATGAAGAATTAGAGATCCATGAACTCCACGAGTTGGCATTATAGTTACCTACTTACCTTTATAAAGAAAACAGACACCATACACAACACTGGTAATAATTTAAGAAAAAGGAAGTGATTAAATGTAACCACATGTGTTGGTTCGTGTCGGACACCAAACATGCCTTCAATCCCAAGTGTTGTTGGTGCTACGTTTTTTTCTTTTTGTATAATCTTGTTAACATATATTTGCTTTGGATTTTCTTTTCTCTGTCAATTTTTTTGTCTCATCCTATGAAGCATTGACACACACAAATACCAGACACATCACTAACAGTAGACGCCGGTATAATTTGAAAAAAATAGAAGTTTTTTAATGTAACTACATTTGTCCATGTCCTGTTAGACACCGACACATGTCTCGCTGGACACTTTCATGATATGAAGTGATGGTGCTATGTAGCTCTCATCTCATCTATTGAGGGTATATGCTTATTTAGTGCTTTTGTTGTTTTGTTTTTTGATATGTAATTTGTGTTTCTTGTTTGTCTAGTATCTGGGCTTTCAGGAAGTCCCGAAGTTGCTCAAAGTCAGGTATCTGTTGGAATGGGACTGCTAGCTGGATCAACAGTGCTGCTTCTCACTATAATATGGGGGACTTGTGTAATTGTAGGCAAGTGTGACATTGAGGATTCAATTGCATTAGATTCAACAGACACTAGGGGATTCAGTTTAACTGGTATGTCATTTCATATTGTTCACTGTTCAATTTAAAAACGTTTGAGAGTTTCTGCCCTGGCATTTAGATTATAGTGTCTTCGTTGGTTCTTTTTGTGGTCATCCAAGCATTCAACTTTGTTCTAGAGTTTCTTCTAAAACATTCACTGTATTTTATCTTTCACTATTTTTATGCTGGATACTTGTTTGTTAATTGGATTGTTCTTTGACCATATCAGCCGTATTTGATAGCATGTTTTTGCAATATTAAGGATTGCAACACAGTCACAATTTAAAACTTTGACCGTGAGTACCTTAGTTTTTTCAACCAGATTTTGGATCACTTTTTTTATAATGCATTCTGACAACTGGATGGGTGCACAGATAATTACTGTCTCCTGTGTTGAAAATTAGAGGAGCTTGAGACTCTAAGAAGGGACCTGGTTGATGCTATAATGCGATTCACCCAATTCTTGTGTTTTTTCATTTGTTTTTAAACCATGATGTCTGCTGTTCTGTTTACATGCCTCAAGTGTTTGATTCATATTGATCCGTAGTTCTACTAAAACTCCTTGTGCAGGTTCTGGTGTTAGTACTGATATTTGGACAAGTTATGCTGCAAGGATTATGATTATATCTGTCATTCCATTTTTGATTGTTCAATTACCACAGATTCTCCATTCAACTTCTGGAAGGCACTTGGCTGTTTTGATTGGTTTTGTTGTCTCTGTCTGTTTGTTGATCTCTTATTGCCTTTACCAGGTATTTTTCATTTTTGTGGTGTACTTGTGTTTCCTGCACCATATTTAACACCAATGATACACATAATTTATTTTATTCTACAGTTGGCACTCATAGTAACTTTATACCGGATGAATATTGTCTGCTCCTATTTATATTATTTTTTTGTCAAAGTTGTCTACTGTTATTATAAACATCTAGAAATTGAGCAAAATGAAAAAATGGTGCAGATTTTCCAGCCCTGGATACAAAGGAGAAAACTAGAATATATTAAACACAAGCATGTTATAGTGGGACTTTTGAGACATTTGAAGATGCGTTCATTGGGAAGGCTGCTAAATGATGATGGTACACCGAATAAAGAAGTAATTAAAAAGTAAGGCTTTCTCTCCTTTGTGCTTCGAGTTAAGACATGTTAGTTTTACACTATTTTTGGAACCAGTGAAACTCAAAGGAATGATAGTACCTTGAAAGAAAGTGCAAAATCCAAAGTTCTTTTCATTGCTTGGTTTCCTATATAATAAGAAGGAAAGACTGCTTTTTGGTGGGCCCCATGCTTTTCGTTGCCACAACCAAAAGATATCTCACATTTTACACTTTCCTTTATACAGGTTGTTTGCAACCATTGATGAAAATAAAGATGGTCATCTTACTCATGGTGAAATGACAGCACTAGTTGTTGGAATTCAATTTGAGGAGATTGACTTGGAGCATGATGATGCTGTGAGAAGAATAATGGCAGATTTCGATACTTCTCGTAATCAACTTATTGATGAAGAAGAATTTGTTAATGGAGTCTGTAGATGGCTTCAAACAGCAAAGCGTTCTCGTGCTCCAGCTGGTGATGCTGGTCCACACACTGTGAAGTTTTTAAGTGATTTTCACACAGTAAGTTGTGCTTTGCTCAGCTTCGTAAACTTGTCCTTTTCGGTACACAAGTCTGACTAGGATTTTGTGCACAGGAAACAAAGAGGGAACACGATCTTCTGGATGTTGGGGGTCAGAGTGATGAAGTCTCTGAGGGTGTAGAGAATGCTAAATGGATTTCTATCAAAGCAGGATTATTCCTGTTACTGGGTTCTCTTATTGCTGCTGCATTTGCTGATCCTTTGGTTGATGTAGTTGATAACTTTTCTGACGCTACAAGTATTCCAGCTTTCTTCATTTCCTTTATTTTTCTACCTCTTGCAACGAATTCAAGTGAAGCAGTATCAGCAATTATTTTTGCTAGTCGTGACAAGAGGCAAACAGCATCATTAACATTTTCTGAGGTTTGTTTTCTTGTTTCATACTGTCTCTTTTAGGCATTAGTATGCATGAATTTAGTGTAAATTATAACTATAAAGCATTTGGAAATTGGCTTCCACTTATTGCATATGCTGTTTTGGTCTATTGAATTGTGACTTTGCTGCACAGCACTAGGACTTATTCAGGGTGATTCATCATTGATGAATTTTCAGTTATAATTTATTTTGATGTGGTTTTTTCAAAATTCAAATAACACAACTATTATAACAAGTAAAACCAAATTAAGTTCTTCTGGTATTTGAGTACATGTGATGCTGGATGGGTAGTGTTCGCATTCTCTCAAGCAATAATATATTTATATATCCAGAAAAATGCTCTTAAGGTGTACCGAAGAGCAGACCACATTAAGAAGTGGGAGGAAGAAAAAAGTTATAGATAAAATCTGACTTAGGGACCAAAAGGTTCCTTTCTTGTTTAATTTGAATTTGAGGGACCAATTTGTCTCTTTCTCTATCACACAAAATGCCACTTGACAAGATGGACCTGCAAAAAATGACAATTGAGCAAATGCACAACACAACTGTGCTCAGCTAAGAAAATTTAGGTTTTGTGATCTAAGTTAACGTGGGGACTGGTGCTAGTGTACTGGTTGCTTTAGGTTAAACATAGTGCTGATCTTTTTATGTTAGGTCCTTTGACATGCTACTTTTTCATTTCTCTTTTTTGTTGTTGCACTTGCTAATTTTTTTGACTATTTAAGATTTCGTAAGACATTTAACAAATAATTATGTTTCTTTTTGCAGATATATGGTGCAGTAACGATGAACAATGTGCTATGTCTATCAGTCTTCTTGGCGCTCGTATATGTGAGGGGATTGACATGGGACTTTTCTTCAGAAGTGTTGGTTATTCTCATTGTTTGCATTGTCATGGGTGCCTTCGCCAGTTTCCGCACGGTTTTCCCTCTATGGACATCAATACTAGCTATCCTGCTTTATCCTTTCTCCCTGGCATTGGTCTATGTTCTTGATTATCAATTTGGGTGGTCATAGATTAAACTATGTTGTTTTATGCAACGCTTTATATGTCTCTTTTCCTTCTTTAGGGTGTATTGGAGATTGAGAACGGTTGTGTGGGTACAGTTTTGAATCGTTTAGCAGATTGTGAGAGTAATTATGCAAAATAAATATTGTGATGTTCATGTATGTGATTGTGTGCTTTCAATCTCATCATTGAGAAACTTGTTATTACATTTTGTGCATTCCATTAAATTGATTTTAACACTTTTAATTGTCGGCCAAATATGGCACCCGGTTTATATTATAGGCTTAAACAGAGTTTCAACACTAGTTTTTTTTTTTTTTTAATTAAATAAAATTTAGGGTAAGAAGACGGTGTCTCAAAAGTCTAGATTTGCATGGCATGACTCGAATTAAGTTTTGTTTGGTGCGAAAATATTTTCTATTTTTTATTCACTTTTTCCAAATCATATTCATTTTTACAATTTATGAAATACTTTTGTTTTAACCATTTTATTTCTTTCTATTTTCAAAATATGAAAATGTTGAAAATGTGTTTGATTCCAATGGTTTGTAGCTATTATTTTATAAAATATTTTGTGAATATCTAAATGCAAAAAGCTAAAATGCCTCTTTTTTCTCTAAATATTCTCAAAAGTCAAAGTAAACTTGTTTTCACAATTATTTTTTTGTTTTTGTTAAATGAAAACAAGAAATGGGCGAATTAAAAGGCCCCTGAATGTGCGTCTGAAATGTGTAATCTATTTTTTTTTGTAATGTCATGAATTTTTAATCCATTTAACTGAAGTGTCCCTTCCTTCGTCATTTAGTGCTTCAATAGGAGCGGAGAACCCTTACAACCATCGTGATGTAGACTAAAGGAGTCGTGGTGCAATGAGAGTTTTCTCCGCGTCACCATTGATCCATTTGTGGCTGTTTAGCTCTCCACCTCTGGCGTCGCTCAGTTCAAATTTTAGAGGGTAATGGTTGTGTAGGACCTTGTCGCCGCACAAGGGTTATTTTTGTGGTGGAGGTTTAGTTATGCTCTGTTTCTTCATCGGAAGTTTGATTGACGATTTGAAGCTCATTTGTTACAACGGTGTGTTAGATTTTGGGCATGTCTTCGACCAGGCCTAACCCACACATATCTACTGGATATGCAACGACATTGTGCCTCAAATTTTGGGAATTCAAATTTTTGAGGTCCTATAATAATAGCTATATTATCAATGTTTGTAAAATATTAGATGTACATCAAATAGATTAGTGATAGACTATAATGTTTTTGTGTTTATGGTCTATGGTTCAAATCCCCACAATATGGTGCTGTTTAATTTCATATCACATTGATTTCAGCCTGTTTTTGTTATCCTCGGCATGCTCCGCTTTAATGCTGGACTGTTTGGCTCGAAAAGTTTATCTAGCTATTGTAAGGAGTTGTTGATTCTTGGACTACTCTGTGTTGACAGTCGGTCCATTCACTAATTGCTATACCTCTGATTAGTGTTAGGCTTAACTATAGATTGTTTTAAACTTATTATCTGCTTGGCTTAACCTACACCTTGTGTGGTCTTACTAGTAACCAAAGATGGGAAATGGGAGAATTGCTCAACAAAATAGAGAATGAGGATAGAGGTAAAAAGGAATATGGAAGTGGATGAGAAGCATGAGAGTACGCCTGGTCCCACCCTATTAATAACTCTTCTTCTGGCATAATTCTCTCGACCAAGTCTTATATTTATACTATTATTGTTAACTTAAGATCGAATGGTTCATATTTTAACTATAGTTTTATGAAATAAAATAATCTTCACTATCGATTAAAAATCGGGCGATTGTCTACAAATCCTAATTTAACTGGTAGAAATGTCGAAATTGTTAGTATCGAACGTCGTAATTGCAACTCGAACCTTAATCTCTCTAATTATGTGTGAGTTTACAGTAAATTTGTCATTTCATCTATAAAAAAATCTGATGATTCAAATCAATTACATCACTTGCAAGTGAAAAATCCAATTCCATAAAAAAAAAAAATTCCAATTCCATATTTTAGACAACAAAAATATTTAAAATAGAACCTTGAAACAAGAAGAGTGAGTGTGTACTAGACATCCTATCCATCCAAAATCAATTTACAACTTAGATTGACACACGTGCAATTGGATGGTAAGGGCCCTACCACAAATCTGTCAATTTTTTTTGACAGTTTCTGTCAATTATTTTAGAACCATAATAATGAATATCAGATTTTGGGACCCACAAAAACAAAGAAAGAAAGACATAGAATATCAGATCCCTCATTTCTTCCAACCCACATGCAAAAGTTTGTTACAACTCCAGTTCCTCTGACTCATCTAAAAGGAACACAAACCACATACTCCTATTACAAAAACATAACAAAAAAAACATATTTAAGCGCAGTTAAAGGATCTCAACCGTTATTTTGAAAATAAACGATTCAATATTACACAATAAAAACATCAATCTCAACAATCTTTCTCCTCGATACACATTCAAAATCGGTAAAAATTTAGTACTGCCCAACACAGTTACTGCATCAAATCCGTTTAAAAAAAAAAAAACAACTCAATGGTACAACATTACAGTTTGGTGTCTTTAAAGCACATAGGTAATTATTAAATAGTATCACAAACAAACAAATCAACATCTATCCTCCTATTTCCCACATGTGAAGGACTTATAGTCCTTTTCATACTCAATTCTACATGTGAGGATTTAGGAATATGTATCATATCACCTATAGAATCAAAAATTAAAGATGAGAATATTCATGTTTCTTTATAGCTTCAAATTGAGATCAATATTTTCTTCCACTTCATGACCATTCTGAATTCTTAATGCTGGTTGTCCATTTTGTGTCTCCTTTGCTGCTGGAATGATGAAGCTGTACAAAGGTTGCTTTTGTTGGTTGACTAGTTTGTACCCGGTATGAAATCGATCTTCTACATGTTCCTGTAGCATATAAAATAGAATTAAGAATGAGTTACGATGATATTGGAAAAATTGTCTGATCCGTTATCCGAACCAATCAAATTACATCGGTTTGGGTCAAACACTAGTCAAATCTTAATTAATTACTCAACCAACCCTATCGTGACCAAGTTGGGTCGAGTCATCGAGTTATTGATACATAAATTTAAATAAAAATATAATTAAATGCATTATATTTCATGAAAATTTCAATAGGTTAACACATAATAGTTTTAAAGTCCACTAACAAAAAATATAATTTTTTTAAAAAAATAACATAATTTCTTTGATAGGTTGGATTCGAACGTTTGAAGCATCTATTACCCAAACTAAACAACTCCTGGTACAAATCGTATTAGTTTGGTTTGGGTCACCAGTTGAACAGGTCGACTTAGACTGATGGACACCCCTACAAAGGGGAGGTGAAGATTTTAAGAATAATAAAAGGAGGAAAGGGAAGGTGAAAAATAGTGCCCCTCACCTTGTAGTAAGGATATTATGAAGACTTTAGAGGGTTTTGAATAAATTTTCAAATCTTTCCTATATCTTCATAATATTCTCAAATCAAAGAGAATATTACTAATGACGATTCTCCTCCCCTCCAAGTACACCTTAATGACAAAACTTAAGTACAATGTTGTAGACTATGAAATGAAAACTTCGATACGTACGGATATATTAAAATTATTTATAAACTATTTGAATTGATAATCAAAACATATACATGCGTATCTATATTGAACAATTTATTTCACTAGAAGAATTATAAAACATGATATGATAATATTTCATGTTTATTTATCCATCTAACTTTATAGATGTGTTTTAGATATGTCTCTAAGGAGTGTCTAAAGTGTGCCGAAGCAAAGAAAAAATAAAACTTTTTAAGACACTTGTCATATAAGTGTCAAATACCGATTCAAAGTGTGTTATACGAGTGTCCTATAAGTGTCAAACACCAATCCAAAGAGTGTTAAAAGAAAGGAAACAATTTTTTTTTTGCGACATTTGTTTGAGTTGCCCAACATTTTATGAGTGTCATACAAATCTCGAACCCCGTGACACGCTTAACTCTAACAGTGTCTGTGCTTCGTCATTAGAGTCTCTAATAATTTTGAAAGGGTGTTTTTATTTTATAAAAAAGAAACATCTCTATGTGAGAGGAACAACAAAAACATTGACTATAGCACTCCATCTAAGTATTTTATAAAACCATAGTGATGAAATGGAAATAATCTCTAAATGAGTGTTGCACAAACCTCAGGAGATGGAGATGAAGCAGAGGATGGAGGAGCCAAAGTGAGAAAACTTCCATCAAGTTCCTTAATCCCTTTATCTCTTCTCTTTGAATTTGGATCAGAGTTTGATGCTGAGCATGATTGAGATTCTCTGCATATAGTTCATAAACACATAGTGTGAGATGACAACAGTTACAACATACTCCTTCCGGAATGAAATATAACCAAAAAAATATCCGAAACGTCGAATGTATCTGGTCTAAAATTTACACCAAATACAAAAACAAATTGAATTTTTTTTTTGCTTATATTTCAAAAGAGCTTAAGTGAATAATTGAAAGAACCTGGAAGTTGAATTGCCAGCTACAAAGTGACATCCACTTTCATTTTCACATAAAGTTCTTCTTGCATTTGTGCCTATTTCAGCATTGGGAGGCAACTTATAATTAAAAGCAGGGGCTTGTGTAAAATCCAGGGAGAAAGGATATGGCCTTTTCATGCCAATCATCATCTGCACCAAAATTCAAACACTTATACTAAATTTCATAAAATTGAAGTAAAAAAGTTTTAAATAATTTTACGCTCGAGGTGCTAGCTGAAAGGGAAGAGCTTAGCCTTATAACCTCAAGGTGCTGAGTTCAAATTCCGTCGGGAACAATTGTAAAATGGCTATTAGAGCCACTTTGATTAATAAAATAAACTTGAAAAATATTGAGGAAAAAAACACATTTTCCAAAATATGACATCAAGATTTTATTGAATTCATTGAAAACATAAGTGATTAAGATGTGAACATTTTAACCAAACAAGCAAAAAAAATTAGTCATATGCATAATAAATGAGAAAATTAGTATTACAGTTGCATAAAATGATTTAGATTTTCCGCGGCCACATTCAACGCATTCAAGCGGTTAGTATATCGGTGACCCTTAGATCAATATCAAACCGTCTATATTTCAAGCTCGGTATACTTGCGTAAATTTGTGACCGCAACAAATCTAAATCCGATTAAAAACTACCTTCCAATTAAACGACAAAAATGTGATATGCATATCAAGGTTTTAAAAAACGGTTGGCGATCATAATTCAGGCCGTGACATCAACATTATTGATGTCTCAGCCTTACGTGATCGCAATTATGGCCGCATCATCCATGAAAGCAAAATTATGATTGCATCATCCGTACTTGACCGCAATTTTCAATCATATCAACGACCGGAATACAACCTCGGTCTAAAATCTTGATATATACTATATACATATACAGATACAGATCAAACAGAACTGTACAGATGAATTGTGAACCACATACCTTCTCTGCCGGTCTGACAGGCGTGCCGTTGAAACTATAATTTTGGTTTGAAGGGGGCTCAATCGACAACTGAGGCACATGTGTGGATGAAGTTCCTGCTGAGTTATTCACCTACATGTATCAAAAACCAAACCTTTCATATACCATAGCAAGAAAAAATTGATAAAATGACACCAAAGATAAATCAAATCATATATATTGAACGAAAGGTAGACAGACAACCATATGTGCCGTTGTACTTGTACTGCTAAACCTTTTTGTATAGCATATAAAAATTAAAAACCATAAATTGAAAAAGAAAAAAGAAAAGTATCTTTACCACTTGTGAAGAATGTTGATGATGAAACTGTGTTCTCTGAACCCAATTAGGCATAGGCCAAATTTGATTAGAATCAAAGGGCAAAGTTGGAAGATATGGCAAACCATTTTCTTTCTCAAAATCCAACTCATGAGAATTCCAAAACTTAGGCACATTTCCAAACACACCATTATTAGGCAATGAAACAGTACTAGGAACAACTTTACCATCCAAATGTTGCATTGACAATGAAGATCTAAACTCACCTAATGGTGGCAAATTTAAAGGTAAATGGCTAGTAGATGAATTTTGGTTCATGAGATTATAATTGGTAATTGGTGGAGGTAAATAATGTGATATAGATGTTGATGATGATGATAATGATGCAGAATTTGGTGATGGTAAAATATTCATATGATTTGGGTGATTAAAATTGTTAATTGGTAGAGGTAAAAATGAAGATATAGTTGATGATGATGATGATGATGGTGTAACATTTTGTGATGATTGTTCTTCAAGAATTTTTTCAAGTTGTGCTACACCAAGTCCTCTTTGTGGAACCTTCTTTTGCTTTGGTTTCTTAGTAGATCTACTTCCACCATTGATACAATTGTTCCTAGATTGATCTTCTTGTTCTTGAGCCATTTTTGTTTCATCTTCCATAAAAAAAAAAATTAAGGGAAGAAAATGAAAAAATGAAAAAAAATGGAAAAACAGAAAAAAATTGTTGAAAGTGTCACACCTTAAGCTCAACTATGGCCTAAATGCTTGCAAAATTGCATTGTCAATGAAGAAAAACAAAAACCCTTTTGCAAGATGAGATTTTTAAGCAAAAATCAGATACCCTTTTATTAATAGAGAGAGATTTAATAGAGAGAGATTAAAGAGTCAAATTTATTTTTTTTAATTTTGAAATCTAAAATGCTTACAATACGGAACAGTATCTGAGAACAAAATCTAAAAGAGCCATTTTTAAATTACCTAAATATCCAAAAGGCCAGGCAACAATTGAGCAGAAAAGTGTATCTGCTGAACAGAGAGAGAGATATAGAGAGAGACAGAGAGAGATATCTGAATTCTGAAAGATCTCTAGGATTTATATGAAATCATGTTGCTTGTCTGAGATGAAAAGAGTGTGTGTATATATATATTATATAAATTATAGTATTTAATTTTAGATTTATTGAATTTATAATGTATTTAGTCTATAATATAGACCATATAATAATTTTTTATCAAAAACAATATTGAAAAAATAAACATAATAATTAATAACAGTAATAATAATTTTGGTCAATTCTATCAAAAAATGATAATTTTGGTCAAACAAATATATAATAATGATAAAAGCACTATATAAATGATATATGATAAAAAAAAGTAATATATGATATTTTTAATGTAATTATATAATAATTATGGTCAAAAAAATAATTAATGATATTAATTAAAAAAATAAAATAATAAATCATATTTTTTTTTGACAGAGTAGTTTGGTCAAAAAAATAATTAATGATATTATTATAAAAAAAAAATAATAAATGATATATTTTTTTGACAGAGTAGTAATATAATAATATAATAATAATGATAAAAGCACTATTTTATGATAAAAGAATAATAATAATGATAAAAGCCCTTATGAATGCAAATCTAAAGCAAGTATGAATGAGAGTAATATTCACATAGTTTTAGCCCAAATCCTCGCTCCACACTCCTCATTTTGTTCCTAGACTTACTCTCATTAAATTTCTCTTTCTGTCACTCAATCCTAAGTTGTAGTTGAAGTCTTTTGTAGATCATATTTCTCTCTCTAAATCATATTTTTTAGTACTAAAAGTAGCTAAGAGACAGATTTGGGAGAACTAGAAAGTGTCATCTTAGGTTGTTTGTTTCATGAGTGGACCTTGGTTGGCTATTGGGACCCAACTATGGGCTCCACTTTTGGTGATCTTTATTTTTATTTTAAAAATAATTAATATTTTAAAGATCAAACTTAATAAGTATTTGAGTCTGGAGATTAAATTACTTGACAAAGAAATTACGAAGATGAGAAGATCGAACATATCTGATCAATATGATTGAGAATCAATCGGTTTGTTGATTGGTTTAGTCTGTTGAGTTAATTTGTTCTTATATTATTTATATTGTTAAATTATTTTACCTTTTTATGCAAGTTCACAACATCGATAAGAATCTTATTTATACTACTAACGTCAATGATATTTGGACTCCCGTAAAAAAAAATGATGATATTTGAACACTTTTAAATTGTGAACACTTTGTTCAACACGTCATTTGTTATCTATTTATCTTTCTATCATATCACATCACCGACGCTTATTTGCGTGTTGCTTTCATTTAACTAAACTGGTTTGTGTGATAGGCAACTAAAAGACTGTTTAAATATGTAGTGACATATTTGATCAAAGACTCTTGCTTAAGTCGTAATCCTCAAATATGTGCTTTTTATCTTTGAAAGGGCTAGTCTTTTGAGTTGTGTACGTATGACGTGACTGAGCGCGATCCACCTCAGATAAGATGATATCCTGCGAAAACAACAAAAGATATTGCTTTTCATTTAATTTTACCGAAAGAAAGGGGAGAAAAAAATGAACTGCACCGCTTCCCTCTCATCCGCAGTTGGAAAAAGCTCTCAATTGAGGGATCTCAGGAATTGAATGAGGATTGTATTGTTCGTATTCTAATTATAATGAGTTTACTTTGAAATATATCTCAAAATAGAAGTTATTCAATTTTCATCTAATGACAAAGATTGCGTGAATGCAAAAATATAAACTCGAGTAATATCTATAATAATTACTATTATTAGTGAGCAAACAATACAAATGTATGCGTCAGTCCACTTTTATCTATTTTTCTTTATTTCTCTCCTTTTCTTCTCTTTGATGAGGTAATAACGAAGGTGACAATTGTGAATAAAATAATTTAAATGAAGGACAAAAAGTTACACTAGAAGTCAATATTCTTTTATATATAACTATATGGGATATGTTGACTTCAGAAGATGAGATACCTCACTTTATAACTTATAACTAACAGTGAATTCCACTAATCAATATAATTGTCAATTTAAAATTTGTTATTGAGAATATCAATTCCACACACTACAAAAAAAAAATGCAATTTAACTTCAAGTATTTTAGCGTCAAACAATTTCTGACGCTATTAGCGTCTATTTAGCGTCCATAAATTCTAACCAAATGATGTTTTTAGAATTTAATTTTTTTACTTTGCATTAGTAGGGTGGGCTCTATTGTGGACGCTAATATTTTTAAAATATAATCCTTTTTTGAATATTTCCTTTTATGAATCACTAAGGGCACATGTTAGCTTTTCCCTTTTTCAAATAACAATTACATTTTTGGACGCTAAAATGTTTTAAATAGCGTCAATTAATTCCGAAGCAAAAAAAAAACTTTTATCCAATTTATTTTTTTCCACTTTTACATTCATATTGGCCACACTTTTTTTCCACTATTATTTTCACATTCCCCCACTTTTACCAAAAATTTTCCTCACAATGCCTCAACCCTAAATCATTTTCCACTTTCACTCATTATTCTCATTTCCCAGCCCGATGAACAAAACCCTTGCGTTTCCATTTTTCAGCCTGATGAAAATCCTTAACTCCATCACTAAAAATACCTAATTTCATTCGTCCATGGTTCTCAACAGTTTTAGTGTCCCTTTCTATTAATGCAAAGAGTCAACACACGGACGCTACTGTTTAGCATCAAAACTATTACTATTGTCATTTTTTGGACGCTTTAAGCAAAGTAATTTATCTCAGAGTTACTCATAGAGTCAACATATCTCCACCTAAATAATTCTAGTATATAATTGAGTATAAGAAACATTATAAATAAATTAATTCAAGTGAAGGGTAAAAATTGGAAGAAAAAAGGTACACAAAAAGTTCATATTCTTTTTTATATAATCTTTTATGGAGTTCTATTATATATAGTATAGATAGAAAATAACCATAATTTTTGAAGAAATAGATTGAAAATTATATTGATAATAAATGTCATAATTAACTTTTTGATAATTGAAATTCAATCTTTTAATGGGATTAAGAATTAAAAAAGTATAAATAGTTTAGGTGAAGGGTAAAATTGGAAGAACAAGGCTAGTTCATTTTCTTTTTTATATCATCTTTTATGGAATTCGTTTATATACAGTATAGATAGAAAATTACTATTATTTTTGAAGAAATAGATAGAAAATTCTATTGATATAAAATGAGATAATTAATTTTTTAACAATAGAAGTTCAATTATTTAATTGGATAAAGAATTAAAAAAGTATAATTAGTTGGTGAAGGGTAAAATTGGAAGAAAAAGGCTACACCAACCGTAAATTTTTTTTTTTATATAATCTTTTATGGAATTCTATCATATATAGTGTATATAGAAAATTACTATTAGTTTTGAAGAAATAGATAGAAAATTATATTGATTGAAAATGAGATAATTAATTTTTTGATAGTAAACACTCAATTATTTAATGGGATAAGGAATTAAAAAGTATAATTAGGTTAGGTGAAGGGTAAAATTGGAAGAAAAAAGCTACACCAAAAGTTCATTTTCTTTTTTATATAATCTTTTTTGGAATTCTATTTTATGTAGTATAGATAGAAAATAACTATAATTTTTGAAGAAATAGATTGAAAATTATAATGATAAAAAATGACATAATTAACTTTTTGATAATCGAAATTCAATATTTAATGGGATAAAGAATTTAAAAGTATAATTAGTTTAGTTGAAGGGTAAAATTGGAAGAAAAAAGCTACACCAAATGTTCAAATTCTTTTTTATATAATCTTTTATGGATTTCTTTTATATATAGTATAGATAGAAAATTACTATTAATTTTGAAGAAATAGATAGAAAATTCTATTGATATAAAATGAGATAATTAATTTTTTTATAATAGAAACTCAATTATTTAATGGGATAAAGAATTATAAAAGTATAACTAATTTAGGTGAAGGGTAAAATTGGAAGAAAAAGGCTACACCAAAAGTTCATATCTTTTTTTATATAATCTTTTATGGAATTATTTTAAATATAGTATAGATAGAAAATTAGTATTATTTTTGAAGAAATAGATAGAAAATCCTATTGATAGAAAATGAGATAATTAATTTTTTGATAATAGAAATTCAATTATTTAATGGGATATAGAATTAAAAAAGTATAATTAGATGATTTAAATAAAGTATAATAAGTATAATAATAATAATTATCATCATCATCACATATGGATATAATTGATAAAATTTATTATTACATGAATCAAATAATTATAATTTATTGATAATTGGTAATTAATAAATAATTTTTCTTAAATGTAATTTTGAAGATAATAATCAATTTATGAAATGAAGTAAAATATAACAACTTTTTATATATAAGCTAAAAATTTATCATGGAAAATAAAAACACGGGACATAAAATATCTAACCCCAGAAATGGAAGAAGAAAAAGTAAAAGATTAAAACAAAAGGCTCATCATATTAAGTAGATTTTTTAACCTTTGAGTGGATATTATATAACTAAGATTTATTCTGCATGTTTTGTCAAAGGTTATTCAATTGTTGTAAAATGATTATGTAAATATTCTTTTTGTCAGGTACTCTAGTGGCTAGAAATTTTACGCTTCAGAAGAAAAAGTGGAGGTGTTTAGATGAAATTGGCAAATTGAGTTCTCTTGTTGCTTTAACTAACAAGATTCAAGACAAATACTTCTTCAAAAAAGGTGAAAATATATGTTCTTTAAAGCAACAAGATAACTCAATTTGCCAATTTCTAATTTAAAATGTTCTTCGCGGTCATCAAATTTCACCGAAAATAAACGGGTTGATGCTAAATGGTTATTGGAAGATGCCATTACTTATAAAATAAAGAGAATGAAGAAAGTGAAAAATAAAATGAAGAAGATAGAGTTAGTGAGTGGAAAATGAAAATATGAAGTATGATATTTATAGAATGAGATGTGTGAAAAACTATTAAACATTTTAAAAAAAACCCAAAATATGTGTTCCTCCATGCAGAACACGTAAAAGACAAAAAAAAAAAAATGGTCAATGGCTACACTGCCAGTGTCGCCACCTGTAAGGCATGACTACATTGGCAGTGTCGCCATCCTTGCTACTGCAAAAGCAATGCAACTCACCTGCAAACCACTGTTCACTGCGTAGAAAAAGAAAAAAAAGTTGTAGTTCAATGGCGAGTGGCGACACTGGGTGTGTCGTCACCTGCATATGCATGGCTACACTCCCAGTGTCGCCATGTGTGGTCCCCTGTTGCAGAGGAATCTCTGCCAAAAAGGAGGGGTATTGTGGATTTTTTTTTAAATGGGGGATATAATATGATACGTAATAGCTCCCTCCGGTCCTTTTTATAAGAAACAAAAGTGAATTTTTTTTTGGTATTTTTAAGAAACTTTGACCAATATTTAAATGTATTAGATGTTTAATTTCATTTATACCGTTATTTATTATGAGAGAAAATCTTAAAAGTAAGTAAGTTTGTGGAATTCCAGAGTGATTAAATACTGGTATTCAAGAAATACATTTAAATTTATAGGAGTATTAAATGAAGATAACTATTTACAATGTGTTTTCTTGGTCTGTGTGATTTTTTCAAAGTGTTCTTTATAAAAAAAGATCAGATGGAGTACTCTCTAGTCCTTAATATAAGAAAAAAATTCACATTTTAGATACATTAAAAGATTAACATATCTAGTCTACAATATAGTCTAAATATATCAATTTTTTAATGTATCTAAAATGTGAATTTTTTCTTATATTAAATACTAGAGGGAGTATTTGAAAAATCATATTTTTGGAGACCACATAGAATTATTGTGTTTCTTATTAAATATCTTTCGCAATAAACATTTTTCATACCATTATTTATTCTCTTAAACAAGTGGACAAATGTTGGTCAATAGAATTTTACGTATGGAGAAAATTTATATGGAGAAAATTTGATTAGGAGGAAAAAATTACTTTATGTGCTCCATAAATGTTTTTATGAAGATTAGTCATTACTACTAAACAACAGTCACTACTAAACAACAGTGAAAATTTTATACCTATAACATGTTAACAACTAAAAAAAACACAGTAGATGTGATGAACCATTAGGTTGAAAAAAAAGTGAAATTTTGGTTAGTGTTGATGTATTTTTTAAAGGAGAATGTTAACATGTGCATCAATGACACATGTTAAGAAAGCAAAAATAGAAAGTATTAAATGTTGAAGCATTAAATTTTAACTTTTTAAGCATTAAATTTTTGTATCATTAAATGTTAAATTTCTATATTAAGATACCTTAACATGTGCCCTATATGCACATGTTAACATGACCCTTTTTTAAATTAATGAAAACAACTATTTTGACATTAAGTTTCTTTCCAAAAAAAAAAAACACATTAATTTTCTTTATCGAAAATTGAAGTGTTTAACTTTTTAAATAAATAATTTCTTTAAATTTATTGGAATCTTAAAGAATAAAGAGTGTTTCGGGGTACCTGTTATAGCATTACTATTGGTTTAATATAAATGTGAAAAAACACTTATAAATTGAGATAGAGGGAGTAAATAATAATCTCTGTTTGCAATTTGGTGGGTTTGTTTTCTATCTGATTTTTTAACCACTCAGTATCTGATTTATTGGACCGCCTAATCTGATTTGAGAATCGATTCTGACATCAAGTGATTTCAGATCCTCCCGATCGCAGTTGCGGAGGATCAAACTGCGATTCTCTCTATCAAATTCAACGTCAATCACCACTGAACCAACTAACGATTAATATCTAACTTATACTTATTACTGTATTTCATAAAGCAGATTGGAGGAATATTGCACTCAATGAGAAATTTAGGAGCAAATTTTCTTTCTTTTTTTAGTGATTTTTAGGAGCAAATTTCCAGTAATAAAAAGCATTAAAATATGAGCAATTCACATAATATATTGACGAAGGAGATCAATGGATTCTTAATTAATAATTTGGTGAAACACACGTAAGGCATGTGCCATATGTTTGTCCGTCATAAATAAATGAATGCAAGACCGTCTGATCTTTAATCAACGGCCAACATTTTAAATAGTGTGAAACTATTGAGATTCATGCTTCATAGTAGAAGTTGTTGGGTTGCAAGAGATCTCGGTTTGTACTTAGAGCATCTAATTAAGTAGAAAATATCATTGTATGGCACTCCTTTCGGCCTTATTTATAAAAAAAAGTTAACAAAAGAAATTTGGTTTTAAATATAAACAAAAATTACCAAAATTAATTATTTTAAATTACCTTGAGCCGACAATCAGAGATCCTTTTACAGCCTAGTAAGCTGATTACCAATTGGTGAATTAATTTTGCCAATATTAGAGAGAGATAATAAGCATATGAAAATATGAACTAGAAGTTCAAATGAAATTTTTAAAATAAATTATTGTTATTATCATCTCATATTGATCCTGTTAGAAATCAGTATAAACCAGGTTCAAAACATAACTCATTTACAAAGCTAATGCTCCAATAAAAACAAGTGTCCCTGTTGGACAATCTAATTTTGTAAATGAGTCTAAACCACGCTTGAAGCATGTAAGCAAATCGGTTTCAAGGATAAATTTCTCAAATAAGATAAGGAGGTAAAAAGAAAGACGACTCAAGTGAGGATATGAAAATTTCAAAAGAGTATTTGACATAATTAATTTTTCAGTTCTAGAAGAACTTATCAGGTACATGTAATTTATTAAAATAAAGAAATATCAATAAATTATGTCATGAATTAAATACGATAGAACCGAGATGAAGTCAACGTTGACAATATTTTTGCACGTAATAAAGCGTGCTATATGCGACTTATGATAACGAGGATCATGGATCAAAGTCAATTAAGGATTATAGACAATGAAATGATTGACTAATTAAATAGATAGACACAATTCATACAAAATTAAACTAGCTTTGCAAAGCGAAAGGTTTTTGGACTAGCAGTCCATACGCCGAAAGATGAAAAGAATTGGATATGAATAAGTTTCGTGTGAAAAGAAAATAATGAAAAGAAAATATTTAGACTTTAACTTGCTATTCAAGGATATTTATAAATGTCTACCATTTTCAAGAAGCATATTCACCTGAAGTGAAAACTTATTTGTAATTAATTAAGTTGAGTAGCACATGAAATACTCAATTTATGTGAAAGATGTGTTTTAACGTATTTGAATGGTTCACTTGATAATGATAATTATATGAGAATTCCCAAAGGATTTAGTTTTTGTGAGACATATAAATCAGATTATTGAAGAAATGACTTAATAAACATGAATAAGCCACGTGCAATGAAAAATGTATGCACGGCTTAGGGAGAGATTTTTTATTGTTTTATTTGATTAAACAATGCATTTTCTACTCCATCCGACTAGTTCTGGGTTTGAGTCCCAGGCAGCCATTTTAATTATTAATTATTAAAAATAAAATAAAGTATAATGAATATATCGAAATATTGAATAGATCAATATATATTTCGGTATAAGTTATATACTATTACTAATTAAAATCATAATAATATTTTTAAAGTAAAAACCAAATTTTATATATATATATATATATATATATATATATATATATATATATATATATATATAGGAGGGATCCGTTGACTCAAGGAGTAAGTTTTCATTGACTTACTTCGCTTAATAACTCGATATCGGCATTATATTTCTTCAATCCAACCGTTGAATTCAAAGATCTCATTGAGTAGATCAACTCCACAAATTTTTATAAAAAATCATAATCGTTTAATACTTTTTCTGATAACTTCAATTGAACGTACGGAAATTTTTTAAAAAAACCGTTGAATTTCAATAGTCTAAATACATAACTGCATTTTTTGAATTTTTATAAAAATTTGTGTAGTTGATCTACTCAATGAGATCTTTGAATTTAACGGTTGGATTGAAGAAATATAATGCCAATATCGAGTTATTAAGCGGAATATGTTTTGAACTCTTTTTCCCTTCACCAGAGTTTTGTCCCGTTGGATTTTCCTAGTAAATTTTTTAATGAGGTAGTTCAAACACAAAGGGTATTGTACTCTTTTTCCTTCACTATCATTTTTCTCCACTAGGTTTTTAATAATAAGGTTTTAATGAGGCCATGTAATCTCATATATACTATCATAATAAGACAAATGCTAAAGAGTGCCCCAAGAGTGTCCCGTGGCACTCTTTAAGCATTCCATTTAAAGAAACATTTTATTTAAAAAGCTACACAACACAATTTCTAATGCGTTGACTTTACACATTTCCATAAGAATTCTATAAAAGACTTACTATTTAAGGGCTTAAAGAGTGCCCCGAGCATTTGGCTTATGATATACTATATAGTATCATTCAAATATGTGTGCTTCACTATCTATGTACTTTGGATAAGGGCAATAAATTAATTGTCTTAATTTCTTAATTTTAGAAAACTTTAGATATCATGCATATGAAAGAAAGAAAACGAAAGTTGTGCTGAAAACAAGGTGAGAAGTCATTATAAATATGTATATATGTATACACCATATTGGTAGCTTTGATTAAAATCTACTTGTATCTCTATGTCATGCTGATGAAAAAAGTTATCTAAACCTTTATTTTGGGTACCTCACTTTTGCTCATATTCAGAAAAGAGGGTCAAAAGATATTGAAAAAAGCTAATAAAAATAAAATTCATGTTACTTAAAAATGGATGCAAGATTGCATAAGAGATTTTGTCATGCACAAAGAGACACACACCACCGTCCTTGATGCCCTAATATGGGGAAAGTGGAGATTGAGAATTTGGGACCATATATATGAGTAAAATGTGACACCAAAATTTTGTCTAGTTGTGTAAAGAGTTTAAGATTTTGTTAGATACACGATATATATGGCTTTTTATCAAGGTCTCTTTGATAAGATTTGTTACCACAATTATCACATTCATGAGCTATGTTTTGTTGGATTTTTGCACCTACCATATATTGCACCAAATTAGAATTAGATAGGTTATGTTTTTGTTACAAAACTAATTAGGTTTAAGGATATATGGATGTTTTTCTTATATTACTCTTAGAAGAATGGAAGGTAATTCAACAACCGATAAAAATTAGCTACATAAACAAATCTATAAGTGAAGTAAAAATTTGTTTAGGAATAACTCTTGCAAATTTATTTACATGGCTAATTTTCGTATGTTGTTGAATAAATAACCTACGATTCTTGTGAAACTACACAAGAATTGATTAAAAGTAGGTACCAAATATTGTGACAAAATATTTAAAGGAGTAAAAGTTGTTGAAATGTTTTATATGGACTAAAAACGAAATTCAAAATATTTATAAGGACAAAAAAATTGTATGCTTGTGTGTGTGTGTGTGTAGATATATATATATTTTGTTTGCTTATGTATAGTTACATTGGATATCTTTATTTTTAGTAATTGATGACTCGTTCAAAAAGCTGATACGACATGTAAAAAGTAAGTACTGAAAAGAACAATACATGACACATTTTTAAAAATGTTGAACAACGTTTTATTTTGTATGATGTTCGGTGGACAAAATACTATTTTGGTTTGTAGGCAATTTGTACTTGAGACAAAAAGTTGTGAGGAACAAGAATCTTAGTTTTTATCTAGTCCATTGTTTTCCATTTTGTCCATTCTCAAAAACAGTTTTAAAATCAAAATAATATCTTATTTTTTTTTATCATATGAAATATTGTACCAATTTTCATATGACGGTTTCATGTGTCAATGTTATGTTTGATACCTAACAAAGGTAACATACGACACTAACATGTCAATACTGCGACATGACATTTTCAAGTCATATGTTGTTACGCCAACATCCAATATCTGAGTGACTATCATGACATGTATGAAAAACAAAATAAAAATTTATAGGAACTAAAACTTGTGGATTCTGCCTTGTGTTCGAGTGCTTGTGGTAAGGAGGAAACTCTCTCACATTTGTTCTTTGATTGCGACTTCTTTGGGGTGGTGGAAAGTTGACTGGGTTTCTCTTTTGTCCCTCCTCGTGAAGTCAAAGCTCATGTTTTTCATTTTGGAGGATCGTTGCCTATCGGTTATGGGGTTAAAAACGTTCTTTACCTGATCTGGGCGACATGTTGTTGGTCTATTTGGAAGGAACACAATAATCATATTTTTAAAGTTAAGGCTTTGTCTACGGATCAACAGGCGGGGAGCATTAAAATGGCCTCTTGGTGGTGGCTTAAAACTAGGAAATTTTTTTTGTTATGATTGTCACCAGTGGTGGTCGAATTCTGCTGGATGTCTGGGCATTTGATAGTTTGCCGTTATCGTATGTAGAAGGGAGTGTAGCGTCTCGGGGGATTTCTATCTATATGCTCTCGTTCTTGATGCGAAGAAATTGTTGTATTCTTTTTCTTCAAAAAAACTTGATGTTTTGTGGCATGGCTAGAGATTCCTCATAGATCCTACATTTTACTTCTTCCCTTGAGCATGAATGTAACCTTGTCTTGTGTTCCAGTTTTATTTTTAAACTCATTGTATCTTGTTTTTGAGCAATTCTCGTGCCTTATTTAATGTTATTTTTTGGCTTCAAAAAAACAAAAAAAAACTAAAACTTGTGGAATCATTTTTTATAGTAAATAATTATATTAAAGAGAGTATAAGGAGTACTCTAATCCAATACTCCTTCCGTCCCAAAACTTTGATCCTTTTAAAATGTTGCGCGTGAATTAATAAATAATAAAGATTGATAAATTAATGGTCATTTAGTATTTTAATTATATTAGTAATTTAAAATTTAAATCAGTAATTCTACATTTATTAATGATACTTACAACACTTCCTAAGACCTACTTTAACTCCTCCCAATAAACCAAGGCACCAACCAAATTTTCTTTTTGGGAAACCAAAACGTACGTTTCCATAGTAAACAAACCAGCTTTATTACTTATCATACTTCATTAATGTATTTTGTTTGTTTTTTTACAAGATTATCATATTTTTTTCTAAACTATTTAATTGAAGTTTCAATCTCATAATAAATATGATATTTTCTAAAATTATTCTCTATTCCTTTTTTTTTATTTAATAAAAATACACACAGATAAATAAAAAAATTGGATAAATACACACAAGATATATATTTACCATTAATCAATAAGTTTAATTTATTATGTCGCTACTTTATTTGCTTAAAAAAATAAGTTAAATTAAATCGCTACTTAGAGCCAATGTTAAAATATCATATGAAGATGTTTGAAATAAAATTTTACATAAAAAAAAGTTAAATTTATTAAGTTTTTGAGATCTTCTAAATAAAAATTAGAATATATTAATCATAGTTTATTTAAAAATATACTAACAATATACATGAAATAGTAATTTTAATAAGACAAGTTTATTGATTTAATAAGTTTTTTGTGAATCTGAACAATAATAAGGTTTATATTTATTTAAAAATATACACGGGACAATATATTAACAAATATTCATATATAAAATAACTTAATACTTTCACAATGCTATATATTGAAAATAACCATATATGAGTTTTAAAAAATTTATCATAACTAGAGATACGTACACAAAAATTTGTGATGATTACAGTACAAGTATTTTAACAAATATTTATAGAAATCGTACATTAGTTTTGGTATTTTAGAAATACTCATGATTTTTTTTTAATTTTATCATATTGACTTTATAATAATGGGAGATAAGTACATAAAAATTTTAACGATTACAGTGCAAATATTTTAACGGATTTTTATATATAAAATTAAAAATTTTTTTTATAAAAATCTTACATTATTGTTGGTATTTTTTGAAAGTTTTTAAATTTTATCATATTTTTTTTTTGAACAAGCCAAAATGAGACATCTATATATATATGAACACGTCCACAAATCCCTTCAGCACAAGATGTACTGATAGAAACTGTGAAATAATTACAAAAGAGTCAACAATATTAGGAAACAAAAAGTCAAACAAAGCTCAAACAAATCAAAGGACTAGACCACCAACTATGGTAGTTTAAAGCTAAAGTGCAACTCGTCGCCTTCAACCACCTATAGGAATAATTCTTGATCTTGTCCAACAAGTGCTGTAGTGAATTTGCTGAGCCGCTGAAACATCTGGAATTTCGCTCATTCCATACAACCCAAACGCTAACAAGCCATATGAGTTGCATAAAAGAGCGACGCCCCCTAGAGCCACCTAATGAGAGTGTGAACTGGGCAAAATGATCCGGTATAGTATGAGAAACCACCAGAGGAGATCCAATCCAGGAGCTAATCATGGACCAGAGAGGTACAAAAGTGCTACAAGAGAGAAATAAATGTTGTGCCGATTCAACCACTTCGCATCCATATACACAGAAATGAGCCTCCGGAGATAAAATGCCTCGGGTAACCAGGTTTGCTTTAGTAGGTAACCTGTCACGCAAGAGCCGCCACGCGAGGATGGACACCTTCAAGGGAACCTGAGGATGCCAAATGAGACCATCCGCATCATGAAGAGTAACCGAATCCTGAGAGGTCAGAAAGTAATAAGCACTGCGAACAGAGTAGCCGTTATCAGGATCAGGCTGCCACAACCAGCTATCTGGAGAATGTACCTGCAAAGATATGTTAAGAAGTAAGCTCTGACACTCCCCCAACATCTCCTCCTCCCACCCTCTCAACGGTCTCCGCCACACCCACGCCTCCCCACCAGCCCCCCAACCTAGCGAAGCCATCTCAGCCACCGAACACAACTGGGTCTCTGCCAAATCAAATAGACGTCTAAAACGCTCACACAAAGGAAACCCTTCCACCCAGGGATTAGACCAAAACAAAGTGTCTTTCCCGTCCCCCACCTTTTTTGTAATACACTCCCCGAACCACGCACCCCCTGTCCCACCTCCAGTATCCCTAATCCGCGCTATCTCCCTCCACCACGAAGACCCTCTCCGCCCCCCATCTCGCAATCTCCCTCTCTCCACCCCATAACGGGCTACCAGAACTCGATACCAAAGTCCCTCTCTATCCACCAACATCCTCCAACACCATTTTCCTAAAAGAGCCAAATTAAATTCCTTCAACTTCCTAACCCCCAAACCTCCATACTCCTTGCGAAGGCAAATAGAGTTCCAACTAATCCAAGAAACTTTCCTAGAAACCTCACTCCCCCCCCAAAAAAATTTAATCAAAAGAGATTCAATAGAAGAAATAGTACCTGAGGGAGCTTTGAAGAAGGAAAGAGCATAGACAGACAGAGAAGTTAAAACAGACTTGAGCAAAACCAGACGACCACCAAAAGACAGAAAGCGACTCTTCCACCCAGATAAACGATTCTTTAGACGAGATAACACAGGTTCCCAAAAACCCAGACGCCGCGGATCACCCCCAACAGGGAGGCCTAGGTAAATGAAAGGAATCTTTCCCACTCTACAACGCAATGCGGACGCAGCCTCACATAACCAAGACTCAGGAATATTAACCCCCACCAACATGCTTTTATTAAAGTTAACTTTCAAACCCGACATGGACTCAAACAGCAAAAGGACAGCCCGCAACGCACGGACATTAGCCCAACTTTTATTCCCTAACAAGAGCGTATCATCGGCATACTGGAGATGCGAGATCGAAGTCGACGCACCCTCCCCTACACTATATCCAGAGAACAAATTACGCTCAACCATGGTCTTCATCAGAACATTCAAACCCTCAGCAGCCAGCAAAAAAAGAAAAGGAGATAGCGGATCCCCTTGTCTTAAACCTCGTTCAAAAGGGAACTCCTCCGTTGGGCTGCCATTAACCAGAACCGACGCTGTTGCCGTGCACACGCATTCTTTTATCCACTTCCTCCAAAGATTTGGAAAAGACATTCTTCCCATGACAGCGTCCAAATAACCCCAATCGACCGAATCATAGGCTTTTTCAAAATCAACCTTAAATAACATCAACTCCTTCTTAGACCTGCGCACCTCATCCACCAACTCATTCGCAATGAGAATACCATCAAGGATCTGCCTATCCTTTACAAATGCCGTCTGAGACTCTGATATCACACTACCTATCACCTGACGCAACCTATTCGCTAAAACCTTCGCCAAGATCTTATAAAGGCATCCCACGAGCGAGATGGGCCGAAAATCATTGAGACGTTGAGGACTGTCTACTTTAGGTATTAGAGCGATGAAGGTAGAGTTTAAGCCTTTGGTTAGCTTGCCATTCCGATGAAACTCCACAATAAAGCGCATAACCTCCCCCTGCAACTCAGACCAAAAATCTTTAATGAAACCAAAATTAATCCCGTCGGGACCTGGACTTTTGTAACTATCGCAGTCCCAAACGGCAGCCTTCACCTCATCTCGCGTGAAGGGTTTAATTAAGTTACTACACTCCACTTGATTCAAAGTATTGAAAATGAGATCATCTACCCTGGGTCTGACCACATTAGAAGTTTTGAAGTGAGCAGCAAAATGCGAAACCACGGCCTGCCGAACAGAGGACACCCCCTCCAAAGGGACTCCATCCACAACAATAGAAGAAATAGCGTTTCCCCTCCGACGACTAGCCAGAACCGAGTGAAAATACTTGGAATTAGCATCCCCTTCCTTGAGCCACAGAGACCGAGACTGCTGCCAACATACACTAGCATGTAAACGGGAAAGAGTATAGATGTCGGAAGTCACCCCATGCAGCTCCTCTAACTCTGCTTCTGACAATACGTCCTCCTCCCCCTTCTGATCAAGGCATGATTGCCGTACTTTCAGCGAATCAATCCGGCTAGGCAAATTCTTGGTATGAGTCATGTGCCATTCTTTGAGGGCTGCCTTGATCATCTTAAACTTTTCTTTAAGCACATAACCACCCCATCCGTTGACTAGAAAGGAATTCCACTTATCTCTCACAAACAGATTATAACCTGGAACAAGTTTCCAACAATTTAGCATCCTCGAAGGACGGGGACCCCAATCTTCCTCATTAGCTGACAGAATAAGAGGACAATGATCAGAAACACCCCTCATCCTAGCTTCCTGTTTGCAGTAAGGCCAGGTCAAGCACCAATCCTCAGAGAGTAGGAACCTATCAAGGCGGCTCATTGATAGACCATCCCCTTTGTACCAAGTAAACTTACGACCACTCAGCGGGAGATCAACCAGGGTGTTATCTTCAATAAAAAGATTAAAAGCGAGAAAATCAGAGGAATTTTGCGCCCCCCTCAGAGAGCGTCTCTCATCTAAACTCTTGACAGCATTAAAATCCCCACAAACGCACACCCTCTGCCTCCCTAAGAACTGAATTCGAGAAGAAAGCGAGTCCCACAACCTTTGCTTTGCTCTAGCATCACAGGGCGCGTAAACATTTGCCACATAAAACTCCTCGTTGGATTTAATGAACCGGCCATGACACCACAGAACATGCTCACGACTCTCAGTCGACCAAACCTCCACCTCAGTAGAATCCCAAATGGATAAGAGGCCTCCCGACGCCCCTACCGAAGGGCGATAGGAAAAATCGTGAGGCTGGATACCCCAAAGAGCCGAACAAAGAAAATCATCGCACGTATGCATTTTAGTTTCCTGAAGACAAAGAAAAAGTGGTTTTTGATCCCCAACCAAATTCCGAACCTCCTTTCTCTTCTCTAAACCACCCAAACCTCTAATATTCCACGAAATAATCTTCATCACACACACTTTCCACCCCTAAACCCCTGAGCAACAGTCCTAACACTCCTTCTCCTTCGAAGCCCCCTTCCTCTTTGACTGCCCTGATGACGCCTGTTTACCCTTACCCGTCCGAGTGAGCACACTAAAATTGTTTTCGCTATCTTCATTAAATCGCACCCCTAAGGCTTTCCCAAACCCCCGTACATCATCCTCAGCCGCCTTGTCATCACCTTGCATAACCACCCAATGCTTCCAATCATTATTCACAGAGGCTGACGAAGTAGATTCCTCGGAAGACAGTCGGGGACTCAAGTCACCCATTTGGGAGTTACCTTTCCCTCCCCTACGACGGCGCATATTCCTCGTAAGGACTTGTAGCACCTCATTACGATCTTTGCTTGGGAGTCTGGCGACTTTTTTGAGGCTATGAATCGAGTGCCGAAGCAACCCACCTGCTTTCGTCCTCTTAATATCTTGTTTCCCCTCCTTTTGTTGCCTAGCACCAGAACGTCCTCCCTTCTTCAACCTCTTACTCGCAGTGAAAATAACCCCTGCATCCCTTTGATTAAGGTCATTCAGCCATTCCAAACTCCACGGTCCCGAAAAAACAGAGCGATTAGCGCCTGGAGGGCAAGAAGTTGTACGTTTGCTCCGGAACGATTTCGTGTAGGGCCCCTCATGTCTCCCAACTCCAGCGGTGTTCTTAAGACCATCAACAGGTTTGCAGGCAAAAGAATTGCCCTGTGCTTCAGGCACCCGAATAGAACCATTAATGCTCACATCCCTACCAGCTCCTTGAAAAAATGAATGCTCTGATGTATCAACCTCTACAGAATTGCCAGGAGGGCTTTGCAAGAGGTCATTCTGCACCTCCTTCTCAACAGTCCCCTCCTTAGCAAAACGGGGCTTATCCTGCTTAACTGAGATATGTTCGACATGGTTTTCTTGAACCACAGGGTGGTCCTCTTCCGCTAGTTCATCCACTAATTTCCCAACCACCATGTCAACATCACGTCTAAAATCTGGGTCGATGAGCTCCATGTCATTGTCAGAGTGAGAAGCCTCCGATTCACTCTCCTCCTCGAAAAGGCAAGTGTCCTCTCCTAAAGCATAGCCCCATTCCTCCACTATCTTGATTTCTGTTAGGAAGCCATCCACCAAAAGATTCTCAACCCTGTTAATAATTTCAAGGTCAGGCGTGGCAATCAAAACTCTGGCGAAGTCCAGCCTATCCCGGTCAGCAGAAACACTATCCGCACGTAAGAACCTTCCACAATCAAAAACACACAGCTTGAAAAAGTTAACATTCCAAGCGTGGATCGGAATGCCATACAAGCGAACCCATGCACCCCTCCGATAGGTAGCTGCTTCCTTACCCCACCTCGTCCAATTCGAAAAAACAAGTGTGAAAAAATCCTTAGCACTATTTACAATTTTCAAAACGTCTGCCCCTGCCGTGCTTCGGATAAAAACCTTGTCAGCCCCCATAGGTATAATTAACAGATCATGGAAACCAGCATCCGTAATTCTATTCTGAACAACAGGGACCGCCTCGCCATTTATGACCGTAGCCACTAAGCCATTTTGAGCCCATAGGACGTCGTCAGGCATAGTTCGAAAATTCCGCATCAAAACTCTATCGTCCTTTTCCTTATCAACTCCACTAGACGCTGACGGCTTCCTTAATATCAGCCCTGCTTCCTGCACCTGGGCATCCATTCGCGCTGTCGGCTCCTGTGGAGTCCCTATCCTAACCACGATATCACCCACCCGCACGTCTTCTGTAGTGCCGGTTCCACCCTTAGCGGGAACAACACTAGCCTTCCCTTCCTCTACAAGGTTTGCAACCTCCTCTGGGCCTATACAACGAACCTTGTGACCGACCTTCACCCTCCTCGAGCTCCTTTCCTCCGACGCCACATTGCGATCAAACCTTGCCACTCGAGCACGGACACGAAAATGACCGAAATAAACGGCATTCAGAGCTTTTGACAGTTTATTTACGTCTCTAACATTAGAAAACTTAACGAAGCCGTAAGGTGCACCAAATTTATTAAGTTTTTTCGCGACGTAAACATCCTCTAACATCCCACAAACTTCAAAACCCTTACGGAGATAGAAACGCGATAATTGAGCCGGGAAATTAGTGAAGTAAAAAGAGACGTACCGTTTCGAAACCGAGCCCAAGTTATCTAAACCCCCAATCACCTGTAACAGTGCACCAGAACTGGATGTATTCTTAACAAAACCAGAACTGGAAAAATTCTTTTCATGAAACTCGCGAGGTTGCCTAGGTCCTGATACACGCCGTCGGAATCCACCAGGCATCATCGTCCTCCTGCTAAGACTACGAGCGTTACGATGATGATGAAAGCCATCGTAGTTGTGACTGCGATCCACAACTCGCCGAGACCGAGACCGACTCCTTCCAAAACGCGACCTGTCGTGAAGGTTAGGATCTTGCTCTGAGTTCTGGTTGTTGCGTTGCCTATCATGGAGAAACGAAAGCCTTAAAGTGGACGTCGATCTGCTTCTGTGATGACGATGTCGTCTCTCGCCGTCGAAACCTCTATCCGCCTGTCGCCGCTCTTTCCGTCGTCTCCGCTGCACCACAGTCCACTCTCCATCTTCCCACCCCTTTTCTGGCACCCAGCCTTGGTCCCCACCCCCCCGTGTATACCTCTCTGCCGGAGAAGAAGACCGGCACGGCCATCCTAGGGTTGCCCTAGGTGCGCCGTTTCTCTCCACCTCTCTGACTCTCATATTGAGTCTAGCACCACTTTATTTTCCTTTTCTAATCTATTTAAATTTTATCATATTGATTTTATAATGTGATATAATTACAAACATTTTAAAAATTAGTGACAAGTAATTTGTGTGTCATTTCGAAAAAGATTTATAATTTTTATTCTTAGCATCTTCAAACGGATTTCTTTAATTCTGATACGGAATTTCGAAAAAGATTTCTAATTTTTATTCTTAAAATCTTCAAACGGATTTCTTTAATTCTTAACATCTTCAAACGGATTTCTTTAATTCTGATACGGAATTTCGAAAAAGATTTCTAATTTTTATTCTTAACATCTTCAAACGGATTTCTTTTATTCTTAACATCTTCAAACAGATTTCTTTAATTCTGATACGGAATTTCGAAAAAGATTTATAATTTTTATTCTTAACATCTTCAAACGGATTTCTTTAATTCTTATAAGGAATTAATAATTATAATAATGTTATGCGACCCGTGCGAATGCACGGGCCTTTTCCTAGTTTTTTTTATAATGGACTATTTCAAGAAACATTCTCTTTCCAGCCCTCCCCAGATTTCTTTTTTCACTCAAAAAACTTCAGTAAATGGTTTACCAAAATTTTTCGAGTGAAAAAAGAAATTTAGGGGGAGGGGGAAAGAATTTTTCCTATTTCAAAGCACACAATAACCAATCAACTATATATTTAAGAAAATAATATATATCGTAAAATAATCGAATTTAGTTAAGAAAATAATATATATCGTAAAATAATATATATATATATATCTACTATAATAAAAGCACTTACTCCCAAATTTCCAAAATTATCCTCACTAAACTTAATCAAATTGCCTAATTCATAAACTTAATGGTCATTTAGTATTTTAATTATATTAGTAATTTAAAATTTAAATCAGTAATTCTACATTTATTAATGATACTTACAACACTTCCTAAGACCTACTTTAACTCCTTCCAATAAACCAAGGCACCAACCAAATTTTTTTTTTGGAAACCAAAATGTTTCCATAGTAAACAAACCAGCTTTATTACTTATCATACTTCATTAACGTATTTTGTTTGTTTTTTTTACAAGATTATCATATTTTTTTCTAAACTATTTAATTGAAGTTTCAATCTCATAATAAATATGATATTTTCTAAAATTTTTCGACGTTCCTTTTTTTATTTATTAAAAATACACAAAAGATAAATAATTTTTTTTGGATAAATACGCACAAGATATATGTTTACCATTAATCAATAAGTTTAATTTATTAAGTCGCTACTTTATTTGCGTAAAAAAATAAGTTAAATTAAGTCGCTACAGAGAGCCAATGTTAAAATATCATATGAAGATCCTTGTAATAAAATTTTACACAAAAAGAAGTTAAATTTATTAAGTTTTTGATATCTTCTAAATAAAAATTAGAATATATTAATTATAGTTTATTTAAAAATATACTAACAATATACAAGAAATAGTAATTTTAATAAGATAAGTTTATTGATTTAATAATATATATCTACTATAATAAAAGCAATTACTCCCAAATTTCCAAAATTATCCTCACTAACCTTAACCAAATTGCCTAATTCATAAACTTAAAGGTCATTTAGTATTTTAATTATATTAGTAATTTAAAATTTAAATCAGTAATTCTATCTTAATTTATTAATGATACTTACAACACTTCCTAAGACCTACTTTAATTCCTCCCAATAAACCAAGACACCAACCAAGTTTTTTTTTTTGGAAACCAAAATGTTTCCATAGTAAACAAACCAGCTATATTACTTATCATACTCCGTCCGTTCCAAATTATATGTTACTTTGACATTTTTACACATATTAAGAAATGTAATCATTGTTGTATGGAAAAGAGAAATTGTGAATTGATTTACAAAATTGTCCTTCATTTATGATATTGAAAAAATACATTGAAGAATTGAAAGAAGAGAGAGTAATAAATAGTTAAGGGTATAATAGGAAAAGTTGCATTAAATGCTTCATTGATAATGTAAAGTGACATATAATTTGGTACAAATTTTTTCTTCAAAGTGACATATAATTTGGAACGGATGTAGTACTTCATTAACATATTTTGTTTGTTTTTTTACATGATTATCATATTTTTTTCTAAACTATTTAATTGAAGTTTCAATCTCATAATAAATATGATATTTTCTAAAATTATTCGCTGTTCCTTTTTTATTTATTTATTAAAAATACACACAGATAAATAAAAAAATTGGATAAATACACACAAGATATATGTTTACCATTAATCAACAAGTTTAACTTATTAAGTCGCTACTTGGACCGGGAGTAAATATAAAGGGTGTACTTAGCAAAAACCCAAACATTAATTAATGACTTGTACAACGGCCCAATACAACGACCCAATACATACGTGAGAGTCAAGCCCAATTTTCCCATTAGGGCGAGACCAGAAGGGCGAGATGTTGGAACAAAATGAGTTTTAATTATAAAACACCCTAAGTTTTGATGATAACAAGGTATTAAATGGACAATTGGTATTACTAATGAATGATCTAGTGTGCAGGAACAAAGTAAAAATGTCATCCACGTAGATCATTATTTGAGCATCTGAAGGACACAATCTGAAGTGTTAAGGCTCTGATAATGCTGGAAGCATCAGAGCCTCTGAAGAAGTCCTCAGAGGCCAAAGAAAGAAACACAGTCTGAAGCTTGCGTACATCTTCAGAAGATCAAAGAAACGATATCATCAGATCCTGAAGAACTCTCTCTGAAGGAAGACAGTTCATAACCAATGCAATAGTACAACGGTCCTGTCAAAGAGTACAACCGTCTTGTCAACAAAAAGGAGAGTGTACAACCAACGGTTCTTTTCTCAACGTCTTTATACCTAGAGTATAAATAGAAGACATCCTGATAGAGAGAATACCACTGGAAGATCATCTGAACTCAGAAATGTAACACCCTCATTTCCCGACCAATTATTATTAATAAAATTAGAGATTATTTTTCAAAAGAGGATGTCACTTACTAAAAACTAAAAGATAATGTCTATTTAATTAAAACTCGCAGCGGAAAAAATAAAATTGTCTGAATAAAAACTTTGATTAGTCCGAAAGCTCATGATAAGGCCTGAATTATCTTCAAACAGGAAATGATGTACTGTTGGAAATAAAACAAATACATCAAAGTCTCCAAATAAAATGTTTATGAGGTAAAAGAAGCTGAAAATAAAACTAGATGATTTCCCCCCATGTTACTAGTATCAGAAGAGACGTCTACATGCCAACCTCAAGCACGAGTAAATGACTCCACCGCAAATACTAAGATTCGCCTACCTGAAAATCTACGATTGTATATCGCAGGGCAAAGCCAACAAAATAAACAAATGAAACGAAAAGGGTAAGTACTAATATTCAATAATTGAGGTAAATGCAAACTAAATAACTAAACAATTAAATAATTACTTCACAAATAGTATGTGCTATTAAAACGAATTTCACAAAAACAAAAGAGCAAGTACAAAGAGCAACGTAACTAAACTTCAAAAGAACAAGTCAAATCACAATGTATGCTATGCCATAAGAATTCTAAGACTCCCTAATATGCATGTGGTACCAGGGTCGGAGGTCATAAATGAACACTCCTCTACACGACAACAAATTCAGAAACCGAGTTAAATTGGATCGGTCATTCCACTGCACGACAACAAATCAACGGCGGGGACTTGACACATGAATGAGTGCATGGACATACTTTCAATAAAAACGAACTCTCAAATTATCAAACAAAATCAATGCAACAACAAACAAGTCTACACGACAACAACAGATCTGCACGGCAACAATCCATCAACAAAATTCTCAAAGTTTAGATATCCTCGAGTGCCCAGAAGGACAAAGGCTAATTATTATAATCCTTTAGGCCATAAAAGAAACAAAAAAGACAAAACTTTAATAATAGTACTTTTCAATAAGATATAATTGGTATATCATAAATCACTATTCTATTTTTTTTTTGGACTAAATATGTAAGTATCATTAGTAGTATACTTTAGACAAGAATACTCTACTGCTATGCACTATAACATTGACGAATTAGAATGTTAAAGGTGATGTTGCTTACATTTAAATGTCATTAGTATCCACTTACTTAAAACACACTCTTCAGTATGCTAATACTATACATTTCATAAAGTGAATAGGGAAAATAGAATGTTCTAAACTTGAAAATAGAATGTTCTAAACTTGAAAACATAAGTCATATATATACATGCCTTTTATATAGGTTCAGTAAAGGAATGGGCGAGTATATTAGGTTGGCTGGACTTAGATCGTGCACTGTTTGTAAAGGGATGGCTAACATATCATGACTAGGATCAAGCATGCAATTGATTTTATAACATAAATCTCTATTTGGAAACCAATAATTTTATCATGTGGGGTTAGCTACACTTGCTGCATATAAAACGAGGGAATAACTCCTCTTTCAAAACCCCCAATTATAAATTAACACTACTCTCAGTTGTCAATTGTTCAATTAATTCTATGAGACTACAGTACCAACCAACAGCTAGATAACGTCGAAACGGCGTCTGAAACGTGACGAGAACCACCCTATACCATGGCTGAACGGAACAGCAAGGGCCTGTGTTGACAGACTCGCGAAAAACTCCTATTAAAGCTTGATTTATTAAATTTCGAAAAACTCCAATGTTAATTTCCCATCACTACTATTCAATTAGGAACTAATTCTATGATCGAAGAACACCTAATTTTCTGATTTTAATCTTCGGTTACAGATTATGTAATTTTTTTTTTCCTTATACAAGAACATAAGCACCCAAAAACTCAAACTCTAAAACCAAGTGCAAAAATTCAAAGGAATGGATTATGCTAATTTAGAGGTTATAATGAAAATAAAATTAAGTATAATAATGAAATTAGAAGGTACGGAACAGAATTCCAAACAGAGGAGAATAGAAAACAGAAAACTTAATCTAATTCAACCAAGTTCTAAGTATTAGTCTTCCCCTAACCTTATGTTGTTGCAAAAATCCCTCTTCCTTTCTCTATGAAAAGCCGTCCTTGTTAAGTGTGGAAACTAGGTTTACAGAGGTTTACTTATAGTCATATTAGTCATAAACCTAATCTTATTTCTTGCCTTGCTCTGTACACCCCCACCTACTTTTTCATAAATCAACCCAAGCCCATTATTATTTTTATATTATTACTATTGCTTTCTATTTTTCTATTCTAACTAAACAAGTCATAAATCCACCTACTAAACTCATCTACTATACGCGCTAACAATTTCTCATTTATTTTTATTCTCTAACTACTAGTTCTCTTCCAATTTTATTTTGTAAAATTCTAAATTTATGTTTACCAATGGATTCTAATATTATACTACCCTTAAACAGCCTCACAAGTACACAAAATAGCAAAAATAGCAAAATATGAAGAAATAATTAAATAAATAAATAAAATAATCTAATAAACTATTTCAAGAAAAAATGGGGTGTTACAAGAAAGATTCAAATCATATTCAAGCTGTGAACTGTTGTTATTCTTTCTAGTGTATTATTCTAAGTTAAATATCTTTTGATATTATAGACTCTGAGCTTAGTGTTTAGAGAGTCTTGCTTAGAACTTTCAGTCCTACTTAATCTGTGTATTAAGTTAGTTTGTAAAGTCTCTCTGTCTTGTGTGACTTAGAGCAGGAAGTCTTAAGTCTTGTGTGACTTGAGCAAGGAAGTCTTAAGCTTGTGTGCTTAAGCAAGGAAGTCTCTGATCTTGTGTGATTAGAGCAAGGAAGTCTCTTTGTCTTGTGTGACCTAGAGCAAGGAAGTCTCTTGCTTGTGTGCTTGAGCATTAGTTGTGTAATCTTTGTGATTATAGTAAAATCCCTTGGAAGTGCAAGGGGACTGGACTACTCTCGTTTTGTGAGAGGAACCAGTATAAAATTTCTGTGTGTGCTTTCTCTCTCTCTCACTGTTTTATTTGTGTTTTGTGTTTAGTCTAGTTTCTTATATCCGCTGCATTTCAATATTCCTTAAAGCAAAAGAATCAATTTTTCAAAACACAATTCAACCCCCCTTCTTGTGTTTTTCACCTTCAATTGGTATCAAGAGCTCCGGTTCTGTTTTTAATCACTTCACAGTGAGACGGTAAAAGATCTTTGAAAAACACTGTATGTCTGGGGAAGCCATATCTACACCTATACCTACGTCTACTGCTTCAGATCTATCTCAAGTTCAATATACCTACGACAACATGACTTCTACATCCTCTGCATCTAATCATGATTCCAGCAATAAAAAGGTTCCAATCTTTAGTGGTGATGCTCTAAGATTTGAATGGTGGAAAGATAACATTTACCACTATGTCAATGGAATTGATGATGAGCTTTGGGACCTGATAGAAGAAGGAGTACCTATTGATGGAATAGGCTCTGATGGTAAGATTACTATAGCTCAGAAAAGAGCTCTATCTGCTGAGAACAAGAAGATTTTTTCTAAACACAACAAGGTCAAACAAATCATGATGTCAGCAATATCTCATGATGAATATACCAAAATAATGGATAGATCTACAGCTAAAGCTATGTATGACTCTCTATGCTCAAACTATGATGGTAATAGGCAAGTTCAGAATGCCAAAGCAAGACTACTGGTTCAGCAGTATGAGCTTTTTACCATGAAACCTGATGAAGACATTGAGACCATGTTTTCTAGATTTCAGACTCTGGTGTCTAACCTCAGGATTCTGAAGAAAAGTTATACAACCTCTAATCATGTGTGGAAGATCCTAAATAGCTTGATTGACAAATGGAGACCTAAGGTCACAGCTATTGAGGAAGCTAAGGATCTTGAGAAAATCTCTCTTGAATCACTTATCAGCAATCTCAAGAGCCATGAGATGGTCTTGAATGCTGATGCAGTGAAGAAGAAGGAAAGATCAGTAGCTTTAACTTCAACCAAGAAATCTTCAAAAGCTGTCAAAGCTAAAACTCTGGAGGTCGAGGAGGATTCTTCCTCAGATGATCAAGAAGAAGAAGAAGATGAAGAACTTGCCATGTTCACCAGAAACTTTCAAAAATGAGCAAGGATGAGTAAGAGTCGTAAAGGAAATAGCTCAAGGAACACTCCCAGCAGAGAAGAGAAGAATTGCTTCAAGTGTAACAAACCAGGACATTTCATTGCTGAATGTCCTGAAGCTTCATCAAAGGACAAGAACAAGAAGTTCAGTAGCTACAAGGGGAGATTTCAGAAGAGCTTAATGGCAACGTTTGAAGACCTGGAAGCATCCTCAGATAGTGATGATGAAGAAGCAAATATGGCTCTGATGGCTACAGCTGATGAAGACTCTGAAGGATCAGACTCTGATGAATCTGAACAGGTATTTTTAAACTATTCTAAAGAACAACTCTTAACCTACCTTGGTATGTCTTTAAGCAAGTTTGATGAATCATCCTCTAAACTAAAACTTTTAAAAACACAAAAGGATGAGTTAGCAAAGAAAGTTGAACATTTTCAAGCTCTATATAAAAATTCTTTAATCAAAATTGAAGAACTTGAAAATGGGTGCACAAGATGTAACAAACCTACTGATGAGCATGAGGTTGCTCTTCAGGAATTTGTTCATCAGAACGTCAACAAAAGTAAAATGGCGTCTATGATTTATAACGTTTGTAAAAATGTATGTGAAGGAATTGATTACTCATATGGTAAATCATATGGGAAACAAAATCCTTATATTTGTTTAAATAATATTCCTGATAACCTTTATTCAACCTTTGTGCCTGAGAAAAACAAAGGCAAAGCTATGATTGTTTCAGACTCTGAAGGTATCTCTGGGGTCTGCAAAACAAGCTCTGAAGTTACATCAGAGGCTGTTTCTCAGAACCTCAAAGAGAGCAACTCAGGACCTAAGTATTCAGAACCTGAGATTATCAAGTCTAAGACTCTGAAAACTTTGGGACTCAGAAGCTCATCCAATCAGACTCTAAAACAAACTAAGCCGATGATAAATAATCAACATAAGACTCTGGTAAGCAAAACTAATCCTAGATTAGAAAAGCAATCTAAGTCCTATAATGATTATCAATCAAAGCCTAAATTTCAAAATCAATGGACTAAGAGGGTCAACTTTCAAAGACCAAATTTTCAAAGGAAATTTTTTAATAGTCCACAAAGCTTTTCACAGAGGCAAGGAAGAACTAAAGGTTATAGAACTAACCAAACTGGACCCAGAAAACAATGGGTACCAAAATGTAAAATTGTCTACTATTCAGATTTTCATTGTAGGAAAAATTATTTCAAATCAGATGAATGGAAGCAAGTGATCAGCTGTGGAAGAAAAGCTTATGTTCCAAAACATTACTTTACTTCCAGAGCTGCTGAAGTGGACAAAGCAAATGATAATTGGAGAAAACTTTACAATGAATGTAGAGGATATTATTACAATGATTGACCTTGTTTATTCTACAGCTATCCAGACTGAAAGAAAATGGTAATCAATCATGGTATCTGGATAGTGGATGTTCAAGGCACATGACTGGTAATAAGAAATTGTTCACATCTTTAAAACTTGAAGATGGTGGAACAATCGGCTTTGGAGGAAACCAAAAAGGCAAGATCAAAGGTACAGGTATTGTAGGTAACTCCTCCCTTTTAATTAATAATGTTTGGTTTGTGGATGGACTTAAACACAACCTATTTAGCATCAGTCAATTTTGTGACAATGGGTTTGTGGTTAACTTTGATAAAGGGTTATGTACTGTAATTAGAGAATTTGACAAGTCCATAGTGTTCAAAGGCAAGAGAATAGGCAATGTTTTTAAAGTAAACCTTTCTGATTTGGCAGACCAAGAAGTGAAATGCTTGCTAACTCTGAGTGAAGAGAAGTGGGTATGGCATAAGAGGTTAGATCATGCTAACTGGAGGTTAATCTCTAAGTTTAGCAAACTTGACATTGTCAGAGGCCTACCTAAGCTACACTATCACTCAGATGCTCTTTGTGGATCCTGCCAAATAGGAAAGAGTGTGAAAACTTCTTTTAAACCAAAACATGTTGTCTCTACCTCTAAGCCCTTAGAGCTGCTTCACATTGATTTGTTTGGTCCTGTAAGTACATCCTTAATCAATGGGAAGAAATACGGACTAGTCATTGTTGATGATTACAGTAGATGGACTTGGGTTAAATTCCTCAGAAATAAGGATGATGCATATGATGTCTTTAGCAGTTTCTGCACACAGATACAAAAAGAAAAAGGTTTACACATTTTGAAAGTTAGAAGTGATCATGGTGGTGAATTTGAAAATGAAATGTTTGAAAATTTTTGTGAAAAATATGGCATCTTACATGAGTTCTCTTCTCCTAGAACTCCACAGCAAAATGGAGTTGTAGAAAGAAAGAATAGAACTCTGCAAGAAATGGCCAAAACCATGATGCATGAGACTAACATTGCTAAGTATCTGTGGGCAGAGGCTGTAAACACAGCGTGTTATGTTCAAAATAGAATTTATATTATACCTATTTTGAATAAGACAACATATGAACTATTTAAGGGAAAGAAACCCAGTGTATCCTATTTTCATCAATTTGGGTGTACATGTTACATTCTGAATACAAAAGTTCATCTGAAGAAATTTGATGCTAAAGCTTATAAGGGTATCTTTATTGGATACTCTGAACGCTCAAAAGCATACAGAGTGTATAACTCTAAAACTCATACAGTGGAAGAAAGTATGCACATAAAATTTGATGACAAGCAGCCTGACAAAGTGTCAGAGCTAGTTGAGAACTTTGCAGATATACAACTATCAGATGATGAAGAATCAGAATCTGAAGAGACATCAGGACCAACTCAACCAAATTCAGCTCCTGAAACCTTGGACTCTGAAGACCACCCAGCATCAGAACTTATCAGAAGCAGTCCAAGCAGAACTGAACAATCAAAACAATCTTTCAAATACAAATCCTCTCATCCAGAAGAGCTAATCTTGGGAAACAAGGACAGTCCAAGGAAAACCAGATCAAGCTTCAGAAATGAAGACTCATTAATTGGATTAATCTCCTTAGTGGAACCAAGTTCAACTGATGATGCATGGATTGTTGCAATGCAAGAAGAGCTCAACCAGTTTGAAAGAAATGAAGTATGGAGCTTAGTACCCAAACCTTCCAAGAATAATATCATTGGAACAAAATGGGTCTACAGAAACAAGTTAAATGAACAAGGAGAGGTTGTTCGTAATAAGGCAAGACTAGTAGCTCAAGGGTATAGTCAACAAGAGGGGATTGACTACACTGAAACATTTGCTCCTGTTGCTAGACTTGAGGCTATCAAACTACTTCTTTTCTATGCTACTTATCATAGTATTATTTTGTATCAAATGGATGTTAAAAGTGCATTCTTAAATGGCTACATTTCTGAAGAAGTATATGTCAGACAACCCCCTGGTTTTGAGGATGCATCACATCCTGACCATGTTTTTAAGTTAAAGAAATCTCTTTATGGTCTGAAACAAGCTCCCAGAGCTTGGTATGGAAGACTGAGCAATTTCTTAGTTGAAAAAGGTTTTCAAAAAGGTCAAGTTGACAATACTCTCTTCAGTAAAACATTTAAGAATGATATTCTAATTATTCAAATTTATGTTGATGATATTATTTTTGGATTTGCTAATCCATCTTTGTGCAAGGAATTCTCTAAGATTATGCAGGAAGAATTTGAAATGAGCATGATGGGAGAGCTAAAATTCTTTCTGGGAATACAAATCAACCAAGACAAAGATGGCACCTACATTCATCAAACCAAGTATACAAAGGAGCTACTGAAGAAATTCAACATGGATGACTGCAAACCAATGACAACACCAATGCATCCAACAAGCAGTCTCAACAAGGAGCATTCAGAAGGCAAAGTAGATCAGAAGCTCTACAGAGGTATGATAGGTTCTTTACTTTACCTAATTGCATCACGGCCTGATATTTTGTTTAGTGTATGTTTGTTTGCTAGATTCCAATCAGATCCTAGAGAATCTCATCTTACTGCTGTAAAGAGAATCTTTAGATATCTGAAGGGAACCACAAATCTTGGATTATTTTATAAGAAAACAAATGATTATAAGCTGATAGGATTCTGTGATGCTGACTTTGCTGGAGACAAGATAGAGAGGAAATCCACAAGTGGCAATTGTCAATTTGTGGGTGAAAATCTCATATCTTGGGCTAGCAAAAGACAAACTACAATAGCTTTGTCCACAGCAGAAGCAGAATACATATCAGCCGCCAAGTGTTGTACACAACTACTCTGGATGAGATATCAGTTAGAGGATTACAAAGTTAATAGCCACAATATTCAACTTTTCTGTGATAACACTGCAGCTATTCAACATTCTAAAAACCCAATTTTGCATTCAAGAGTTAAACATATTGAAATTAAACATCATTTTATAAGAGACCTTGTTCAGAAGGGTAGTGTAAATATTCAACACATTGAAACTGAAAGACAATGGGCTGATATATTTACAAAACCCTTAGCAGTTGAAAGACTAGATTTTATCAAAAAGCATCTGAACATGACTTTGGTCTCTGAAGATATCAAGCTCTGAATTACAAAATTGTGGATTCAGCCTCTGAACTCTGAAAGGTCTTCAGACACTGAAAATCTTTAAACCCTGAAGTGTTTACCCATGTGGAGTACACGTGTCAATTAATTTGTCTTTACTCTTAGTCTGTGATTGGTTAGAGTAAAGGCAGTTTATGACGAAATTCTTTATTGCAACGAATGTACTCCCCCATCATTTTTTTACTAGAGTTTTTCAAAATCTCTTTACTCTTTTCTCGCACAAGTTCACTTTCACATCTCGCCCTTTTCTTCTAAAACCCAAAACATTTTCTTCCTCCCTCATACTAGCAAAACCCTGTTCGTTAACCTCAACAATGGCAAGTTCATCTTCTGTACCAAGATTCCCAGAGGACATTCCAATAAACATCTATGCTCAGGACTCTTATCTTAAAAATGCCACTATGAATCTTCGTTTTGAAGAAAGTAAATCTGTTATGGAAAGACCAATAGACTTTGAGGCCTTAAAAGTCAATGGACATGACTACAAGGAATTCTTTACTAAACAAGGCTGGGGGCACTACTTGGATATGCTTAATGGACCTATCTACTCCAATTTAGTGTTTGATTTCTGGAGAAAGAGTGAAGTTGTGACTTTGGTAGATGCTAATGCTGAACTTCAACGAGTAATTGATCAGACCCCAAGTGAAAATAAAGGAAAATCAAGAGAAGAATTGGGTCTGAGAAAATTCACTGAAACAGAAATTCGCTCTAGTGTTGGAGGCTTTCAAGTCATTTTAACAAGAAGCAATTTGGCCAAGATGCTAAATCTTCCCAACACTAGAATGGTAAGGCTCTATACTGCAGCTTCTGGGAGAAAGTCAGTGTATCTAAATGATATAGCCAGACTTTGTTTCAAGGATCAGAAGTTGTCCAACAAGGTTAGTCATCTGAATGATCGTGAAAAGGTTCTTGCTAAAATTGTATTCTCATCTTTTCTCCCAAGGGATACTGGTAGTGACTCTCTGAATTGGGATCAGAGACACTTTATCTACTTCCTCTCCACAAAAAGGAAAATGAATCTACCTGCTTACATCTTTCAACATCTATGTGAGACAATCTGTGAGGCTCAGAAGTTTGACAATCCTTCCAAGTTGATCACTCATCCAAAGCTCTTAAGCTCTATCTTTGAGCAACTTGGTCTTCCTGATAGATTCATGCTTGCTGGGGTGTCTGACGACCTTGAACAAGTTAGAGCTCCCATTCTTGATGCTAAAGTCTTGGTGAGTCTGCGTTTGAGGAAATCAGACAAGCTTATTTATCCTCAAAAGCCTCTTCTGATAAACAAGACAAAATTTCAGCCTACAAGTGACGCCTTCATATTTGATAATGAACCCCCTGAAGTCATTTTGGAATACATGAGATTAATGAAGGAAAGAGGAACCACAGTCACTCATAAGGACATTGGAAGAGGTGATGGTCCAACTTTTGTACAAATCATGAGAGCAGTTAAGGAAGAGGTGTTCAGTGACTATGAAGAAGATATAATGGTTGAGGAACCATTCATGGAAGAAGCTTCAGTCAATAGTGATGGTGCGTGGAGAAAACACAAGAAGGGGGGGTTGAATTGTGTTTTGGATATTTAAAAACTTTCCAAGATGTTTAAATCTTTTCAGAGTCTTTAAAGCACAGCGGATTATTCACACAATTAACTTATGACGTTATAAATGATGAAGGAGTAAATGAGAGAGTGAGAGAGAGAAGAACACACAACAATTTATACTGGTTCCCCTCACAAATTGAGAGTACTCCAGTCCCCTTGTTTCCAAGAGAGTTCCACTATAATCACTCGGATTACAATAGTTGCTCAAGCACACAAGCTCAAGACTTCCTGCTCTTAGTCACACAAGACATATAGAGACTTCCTTGCTTTGATCAAGATCAAAGACTTCCTTGCTCAAGCACACAAGCTTGAGACTTCCTGCTCTAAGTCACACAAGACAGAGAGACTTCCTTTCTCTGATCACACAAGATCAGAGACTTCCCTGCTCAAGCACTCAGGCTCAAGACTTCACTGCTCTAATCACTAAGACTGAGACTTACGTGCTTCTACACTAAGCAGAAGACTTTCTTGCTTCTACACTAAGCAGAAGACTTACTTGCTTCTACACTAAGCAGAAGACTTACTACTAACTTAAGAGCTTAAAACTTATTACAAACATAATAACTTCAGAGGCTCTAAGCTAGTTTCTATGCTCACTTCATTTGAGAGATATTATCTATTACAATTCAAATGCTCACTTTCTTGAGAGATTTTATCTAATGTTGAGCGCTAGTCTTCAATTCTTTCTTTGGCATATTTATATGAGTTGAGAAAGACATTGAGACGTTGGAGAAATTCCCGTTGCAACTTGGACAGCTGTAGATATGAAGATCCGTTGAGTAAAGCCACGTCTTCCTTTGCAGAGAAGCTTCACCTTTGCTGTCTGTCCAATGATACAGTTATAAGGTACAACTAGCTCCTAGAGAGAGAGAGATCACATCCTTTGTGACCGTTGCATTTTAGTTGACCTTAGAACAAGTCATCAGGTTTGATAAGTTGTAGTTGATGTAGCCCTCTGATGACTGGGAATTCCCTTTGCTTCTGATGAACCTTTGATAACTTGGAGTCTGATTGGTCTTTGAATGGTTGGCCTCTGATAGTCTTTAGTAATTCAGATTCTGAACGCCTTCATCCTCTGAATGACTTATGACTATCAGACAACCTCTGAACTCTTGTAGGCCTCTGAACATCCTTGAGCTTCTGAACTACTCTGAGTCCCTGAATAGCTTTCAGACGTTCTGAACTACTTTGAGCTTCTGAACTTTGTATAGCTTCTGACCACGTTGTAGCATCTGAACTCTTTCAGAGTCTTAAATATTCAGACTTCCATTGGTTTCATCAGAGTTTAAATTAAGTGTGCTCTTGATTAAACGTTGAATTCTCCTACACTTAATTTAAACATTAGTACCATCAATTGTCCATTTAATACTTTGTTATCATCAAAACTTAAGGGTGTGTATTAACACATATTTTGTTCCAACAAATAGGTCAGAGGATGATCATCCAGAGGTTGAAGAAGAGCCGGTGGCTGCAGAACCTACTGTGAAAAACCTGCTAAGTGCAAAAATTCTCAAAAGATCTCGCACAAAGCGTTGCACCACTAGGGGACAGAAGAGACAAAGATCAAATACAGGTAATACTCATTCTTTTAATTATTGCAATCAAATATCTGAAGCATCTATCCTAGAACATGTCCAACCCCTAAATACCATCTATCCCACATCCTCTGAACCTGAATATGTCCAAATTTCAGACTCTGAGTCAGAGTCTTCTGACTCCTCGTTTGATGACCTTATGGCTAGTTTTGCGCAATTCTCTTCCAAAGCTAAGCATATTCCTGAGGAGGAAACAACTGAGCCATCCAATAGTGATATCCCTCAGTCATCACCCAAAATTCTTACTGAGGAAGAGATTCTGAAAGAAACATCTTTTAGAGTTTCTCCAATCCATGAAACCTCTGAAACATCAAATGACATATCATCTGACCCATCCCAATCAATTCCATCAGACTCTCATAAATCTTCATCACCTAAGATGCTTGTAGATACTGCAATTGCAATAAATGATAGAATTGATGTACCAAATGATCACGTGACTCGCTCACCTAGTGGTCCAAGTCAATCAGTATCTGCACCACCTGTGGCACAGCCAGAAGAAGACAATTCAGACTTCATAGCAACGACTCTACACATAATAAGAAATACGCTTGCTGGACAAGAAGATAAGCTTCTAGAGCTGGTAGCATACTCAGGGGCATCTGCAAGAAAGGCTCAACAGCTTCTCACTCTCTACTTGTCCAAACACCCTTAGGATTCTTGTTTTTCACCTTTTGTTTTTCGCCTATTGTTTTTCACTATTTGTTTAAAACTTTTTGCTGATGACAAAAGGGGGAGTATTATTTAGTTGTACAATTGTCAGTAGTTTTTATTTCTACTCACATAATAATCTGAAACTGTCTGAAATAAGAATCTGATTCTTTTTATCTTGCTAAATGTTTATAAACTTAAGTGATAAGGAGAAGAAATTAATAAACATAATTGTGTTTGCATAGATGAAGGTAGTTAAGATTGTGCTCTTAATTATTTTTATCAGACTCAGGAGTTGAGCTTGCAAACCTCACACTCTGAGAGTTAAGTATGTAGGTACAATCAAGTTTATCAAATTGTTTTTATACTGATTCAACTTAATTATGGATAAAACTTAGGGGGAGCTTACAAACCTCAACAACCTGATGTTGACATAATTAAATTAATCAATAAACAATTGTATTTAATACTTATGTTTGTCATCATCAAAAAGGGGGAGATTGTTGGAACAAAATGAGTTTTAATTATAAAACACCATAAGTTTTGATGATAACAAGGTATTAAATGGACAATTGGTATTACTAATGAATGATCTAGTGTGCAGGAACAAAGTAAAAATGTCATCCACATAGATCATCATTTGAGCATCTGAAGGACACAAGCTGAAGTGTTAAGGCTCTGATAATGCTGGAAGCATCAAAGCCTCTGAAGAAGTCCTCATAGGCCAAAGAAAGAAACATAGTCTGAAGCTTGCGTACATCTTCAGAAGATCAAAGAAACGATATCATCAGATCCTGAAGAACTCTCTCTGAAGGAAGACAGCTCATAACCAATGCAATAGTACAACGGTCCTGTCCAAGAGTACAACCGTCTTGTCAACAAAAAGGAGAGTGTACAACCAACGGTTCTTTTCTCAACGTCTTTATACCTAGAGTATAAATAGAAGACATCCTGATAGAGAGAAGACCACTGGAAGATCATCTGAACTTAGAAAGATTCAAATCATATTCAAGCTGTGAACTGTTGTTATTCTTTCTAGTGTATTATTCTAAGTTAAATATCTTTTAATATTATAGACTCTGAGCTTAGTGTTTAGAGAGTCTTGCTTAGAACTTTCAGTCCTACTTAATATGTGTATTAAGTTAGTTTGTAAAGTCTCTCTGTCTTGTGTGACTTAGAGCAGGAAGTCTTAAGTCTTGTGTGACTTGAGCAAGGAAGTCTTAAGCTTGTGTGCTTAAGCAAGGAAGTCTCTGATCTTGTGTGATTAGAGCAAGGAAGTCTCTTTGTCTTGTGTGACCTAGAGCAAGGAAGTCTCTTACTTGTGTGCTTGAGCATTAGTTGTGTAATCTTTGTGATTATAGTAAAATCCCTTGGAAGTTCAAGGGGACTGGACTACTCTCGTTTTGTGAGAGGAACCAGTATAAAATTTCTGTGTGTGATTTCTCTCTCTCACTGTTTTATTTGTGTTTTGTGTTTAGTCTAGTTTCTTATATCCGCTGCATTTCAATATTCCTTAAAGCAAAAGAATCAATTTTTCAAAACACAATTCAACCCCCCTTCTTGTGTTTTTCACCTTCACGAGACACCTATCCGTGGCGAGACATGGTCGTATGGGCGAGATGCCCACGATTCCCTCATTCTCCACTGTAACTGCCATTTCTCCACGATTTGTTCACTTACCTTCATCTTCCGTACGATTAGGAGCAGATTCTTAGAAGAAACATGGAATTCAATCCACGTTCCCCATGATCACCTTGTAAATAGGCATGTGGTCAAATGTATAGGAGGAACGTGGGATTGGCCAACGAAAGAAAAGGGCGGGAAGAACTCTCTTCCTGTATACCATACAAATACTTGTAAGATTGACGAAAAAGAGGACGGACAACGAAGGAATTTTAATCTCAAGCTTGATTATTTTTGCTTATTCGACGGTCCAAGTTATTTACTTTATACACCCCTTTAAGTGTTCACCAGAACATTTTGGCGCCCACCGTGGGGCTGCGGTAAAACGATTCCCAGTCTACCACTTAGAGAGAAAGCAACGCTGTAAGCAAAGATCAAACAATTGCTGCCAACCATGGAAGAGATCAGAAGCTTGCAGAAGAAAGTAACCACAATGGAGAAAGAAAGGGCTGAACAAAACTTAGATTCTGATGATGAGAGTCTTATTGAATCTCAGCCCCTTCGTCAATCACTCTGGGATTCCAAAGTCCCGAATAACTTCAAATCACCTCACTTACCAACCTTTGACGGTAAGACAGATCCTGTGGAGCATTTGATGGCTGTGGGAATTCAAACTGCCATCATTGGAGCACCAGAGCATCTGAGGTGCAAGCTCTTTTTAGGGACTTTAAAGGATGTTGCACTGCATTGGTATGAACTTACCCAACAATTCCATCGAAAGCTATGCCGACTTTCACAAAAAGTTCATACACCAATTCTATGGAACCAAGCACGTCAAAGTCACAACAACCAGTCTATTCACAATCCGACAGAATTATGCTGAAACTCTTAGAGATTATCTTGCTCGATTCAGCAAAGCAACGATCACGGTGTCAAATCCAAACCAGGAAATATTCGTTGCAGCTTTTCATAATGGATTAAAGGCTGGGCACTTTAACGAATCTTTGGCACAGAAGCCCGCTACCTCGATGCAAGAGGTGATCAAGAGAAGAGAGCAACGCAGAAAAGAGCTCCAGAGATGCCAAAGAAAAGGATTCAAGGAATAACAATAACAAGGGGCAAAATTCACAACCCCAGTGAAACTGGCAAAACTACGATGCTCACAAACAAGGATATCGTGCTAAGCCATACCACCCTCCTAACGCAGGTGGAGGGATGAGTTATCCTCAATACAGGAGGTACCTAGCGGATAGAGAGTACACGCCAGTAAACAAGGCTAGAGTGCATGTGTTGCACGAGATTTTACAAGCAGGCCTAGCGCCTTTACCTCCTCCCAGGATGCACAACACCATCATGGGACCAGACACTGAGGCGTGGTGTGCTTATCATAGGTGCAAAGGCCACAAAACTGAAAGGTGTTTTCGCTTGAGGGATTTGATTGAAGATTTGATCAGAAGCGGCCATTTGAGGAAGTTCCTTGAAGACGCCGCCAAGGGCACAAATCGCCCTCCCAAAACAAACGCCTAACCAATAGAAGGGCGAAGGCGATGGAAGAAACAAAGGAGAGAAACAACGAGTCGCGGTTAACACAATATCTGGAGGATTCGCAGGAGGAGGCGAGTCCAACTTGGCTAGAAAGCGTTATGTTAGGAAGTCGAGATTTGAAGTGTGCTCAGTGGGAAGTTCAACTTTTCCCCACACTCCCAAAGTCTCGTTCAACCCGGAGGACGCACGAGACGTCATCCCCCACGATGAAGATCCTTTGGTGATATAAGTTCAAATTCAGGGAGCTCCGCAGACATCCTATATTGGGATGCCTACAAGGCGATGCGCTTATCCGATGAACAGCTGAACCCCTACTTCGGCACATTAGTAGGATTTGCCGACGAGCAAGTGGACGTCATGTGTCACATCACTTTGTACACTACATTCGGTGAGGACGAGAACGCCAAGAGAATCATCAGCATACTACGCAGCAATAGGGACTTGTTCGCATGGCAGCCATCTGACATGTCAGGAATCGACGAGAGTGTAATCACGCATAAATTATCAATCCCGCCCATCAACAAGCCAGTGGTCCAAAGAAAGAGGAAAGTTGGGGAAGAACGAAGAGCAGCCATCACTGAGGTGGTGGCTAAACTGAAAGAAGCGGGATTCATAGAGGAGATCAAATATCCCACTTGGTTAGCAAATGTAGTAATGGTGAAAAAGGCAAGCGGCAAGTGGAGAATGTGTGTTGATTTCACGGATCAAAACAAAGCATGCCCTAAGGATCCGTATCCACTGCCTAATATTAACAGGTTGATTGATGGGGCATCAGGTTACAAAACATTGAGTTTCATGGATGCCTACTCCGGCTATAACCAAATCAGGATGCATCCTATGGACGCCCAGTACATCGTTCATGTCTAACACCTGTAACTATTTTTACAATGTTATGCCTTTTGGCCTGAAGAACGCAAGAGCCACTTACCAGCGGCTGATGGACAAAGTGTTCGTGGAACAAATAGGGAAGAATCTGGAAGTATACATCGATGACATGGTGGTCAAGACTCAGAAGGAAGGCGAGCATGATAAGGATTTAGATGACATTCTGAAATCAGTCAGAAAGTATAACATGCGCCTTAATCCGGCCAAGTGCTCTTTTGGAGTCCAAGCTGGTAAATGTTTGGGCGTTTTGCTTACTCATAGAGTGATAGAGGCGAATCCAGATAAATGTCAAGCCATCATCAACATGAGAAGTCCTACCTCCATTAAAGAAGTCCAGCAACTAACGGGGCGAATAGCAGTACTTTCCAGGTTTTTATCTTGTTCAGGCGAGAAAGCCTGTCACTTCTTTGCCACATTGAGGAAGAGGGAGAGGTTCACCCGGAGTCCTGAATGCGAGGAAGCATTCCAAAAGTTGAAGGTATTCTTAGCCTCACCTCCTATCCTTACTCTCCCGGAACAGGGCAAGACATTATATCTATATTTGGCAGTATCTGAGAAGGCACTCAGCTCGGCGTTGCTGCAAGAGGTAGAAGGAGAGGAAAAGCCCATTTACTTTGTCAGTAGAACACTGCGAGGGGCAGAGACAAGATATCAGAAGATCGAAAGGCTATGCCTAGCAGTGATAATAACAGCTCGTAAGTTAAGGCAATATTTTCAAAGTCATCAAGTGGTAGTGAAGACGGACTATCCCATCAAGAACGTGCTACGCAAACCAGACCTGGTCGGAAGGATGGTAGCATGGTCGGTTGAATTATCAGAGTTTGTATTAGAATTGACAGATCCTCCAAATGAAGGCGAAACCCAGCCATGGACTCTCTCTGTGGACGGGTCATCTAATTTGAGAGGCAGAGGAGCAGGTGTAGTCCTTGAAGGACCGGAAGGAATACTTATAGAGCAATCCCTGCGATTCGCCTTCAAGGCGAGCAATAATCAGGCAGAGTACGAAGCACTGATAGCCGGAATGAAACTGGCTAAGGAAATGGAAGTACAAGAGCTCAAGGTGCAAAGCGACTCACAGCTGGTCGCCAATCAAGTATCTGGAGAATTCCAGACCAAAGATCCATAACTCGCCAAATACTTGGAGAAGGTCAAGGGAATGGCGAAGCAATTCACCATGTTCGAGTTAACGTATGTACCCAGGGAGCAGAATGTGAGGGCAGACTTACTAGCTAAGCTCGCCAGTACGAAGAAGCCAGGTAATCATCGCACTGTCATCCAAGAAACTTTGAAATCACCAAGTATAAATGAAGCAGAAATAGGAATGGTGGTAGAGAAGGAAGATTGGCGAAGTCCAATAATCAGATATTTACAAATGGACGCCCTCCCCCTGGCGAGAGATGAGGCCGCAAAGATAAAGAAAATGGCGGCGTGGTACACAATGGTAGGAGGCAAGCTCTACAAGAGGGCATTTTCAGCTTCCATGCTTCTATGTGTAAGTAACACGGAGGCATGTAGAATCCTAAAGGAAATACATGAAGGCTCATGTGGGAGCCATATAAGATCTATATCACTGGTAGAAAAGGTAATTGGAGCTGGGTTTTACTGGCCCAACCTACATGATGACGCGTCGAGGCACATCAGAACCTGTGACAGATGTCAGCGCTGTTGAAATCTGCATCACGCACCAGGCGAGCCGTTGAAGTCAGTTCTGTCTCCTTGGCCATTTTATATGTGGGGGGTAGACATCCTAGAACCCTTTCCCAAATCTACGGCCCAAGCAAGGTGAATCATTGTAGCAGTTGATTACTTCACCAAATGGGTGGAGGCAGAACCAATATCAGGTATTTCATCAGACCAGGTAATAAAATTCTACTGGAAGAAAATTATTTGCAGGTTTGGCTTGCCTAAATACATCGTCTCAGACAATGGCACACAGTTCGCCAGTGGAAGAGTGGTGGAATATTGCAAAGACAAAGGAATTAAAAATACTTTCATCTCTGTAGAACACCCCCAGGCCAATAGGCAGACAGACAGAGTCAGCCAACAAGGTTATCCTTAGAGCCTTAAAAAGAAGGATTAGCTCAAAACAGGAAAGTTGGGTGGAACACCTCCCCACAATATTGTGGTCATATCACACAATGCCACAATCTTCGACGGGGGAACCACCCTTCACCATGGTTTATGGAGCAGATGCTATGATCCCGGTAGAGATACAACCTTCCACCTGGAGAAGGGATACTTTAACATTGCAGGAAAATAACGCTGCTCTAGAAGAAAGCTTGGATCTGCTCCTAGAATTAAGGGAGAAGGCTCACTTAAGAGAATTTTATACCAAACAAAGAGCTGCAAGGAAGTACAACCGTAGAGTCATCCCGAGAAAATTCAAAGAAGGCGATCTAGTTCTGAAGAGACCCATGGGCAGAGACAAAGGTGGGAATATGGCGGCTAATTGGGAAGGACCCTTCATAATCCAGGAGGCATTAGGAGGAGGGGCTTACAGATTAGAAATAATGGAAAGCTAGACCCTTCCCAGAACGTGGAACATCGCCAACTTGAGATTCTATTACAGCTGAAAGGGTTTGTGAGTGAGTTCACCAAGACGAGCTCACGTTTACGTTTGATTTTCGATACATTAGGATAAATGAATTACATCTCTGTCATACGTACTTTAAATATCTTATGTATACTGAAATCAAGAAGCTGATGAATAAAGAATAGTGGGACATTCTTTTCTCTTGCAATTGCAAAAGTTTTTATTGAGGCCCCCGTTTTAAGAAATATTGCAGTGTGTTATTTAATTATTTCATTTATGCGTTTTCAGCAGAATCACAAAAATAAAAAGAGAAGATCAACGTTGTGTAAGTCTAAGGCCTCAGTCACAGGAAAATTAACATCATCATGTAAGTCTACAGCTTTGATGTGTGAATCATTATGGCCGCCATGTAAGTCTAAGGCTTTGGCGAGCTAAAAAAAATCCGGTAAAAAAGATATATATATATAATACCAGCACCATCATGTAAGTCTACGGCTTTGATGTGTGAATTATAAAGGCCGCCATGTAAGTCTAAGGCTTTGGCGAGCTAGAATCTGGTAAAAAAGAAATATATAATACAAGCACTGCCATGTAAGTCTAAGGCTTTGGTGTGTGAAAAATCCAGTAGAAAAGAAATATATAATACTGGCACAATCATGTGAGACTAAGGCTTTTATGGTGAATTATAATGGCCGCAATGTAAGTCTAAGGCTTTGGCGAGCTAATTTCCGGTAGTAAGATTCATATGATGTCGGCACCGTCATGTAAGACTGAGGCTTTGACGTGTGAATTTCTCTTGCGAATTTAAGTACCCAGTTTTGCATCGTGTAAGTCTAAGGCATCGATGTCAAAAAATTTATGTCTGGCGAATTCAAGTACCCAGTAAAAACCGTGTAAGTCTAAGGCATCGGTCACAAATAATATATATATACGCTGTCATGTAAGTCTAAGGCTTTGGCGAGCGAAATTTACAAACACCGTCATGTAAGTCTAAGGCTTTGGCGTGTGAATTATTAAAGGCCGTCATGTAAGTCTAAGGCTTTGGCGAGCAAAATTTACAAACACCGTCATGTAAGTCTAAGGCTTTGGCGTGTGAATTATTAAAGGTCGTCGTGTAAGTCTAAGGCTTTGGCAAGCTAAATTTGCAGGTGAGCAAAAATGGCATCACCAGAAGTTTATATTAAAGAAAATCAAAAGGCGATTCCCCAAAAGGAAAGTGCATCGCAAAGGAAGAAAGGTATATCTGTTTTTTAGTCATTGTTCAAACCACTATGATTATAACTTTACGTATTTAATTGCGTAGAAAGCATGAAGAAAAATAAATAGGCAAGACAAAGATAAAGCCAAAAGAAATTCATTCATTGAATATGATTTATCATCGTTACATAATAGTATTTTCATTACAAATTTGAAAACATATAGGGTACCATTACAATGAACCTAGATCTAGAAAAGAAAACGAAAAAACAATAAAAGAACGTCATGAGGAAGACCTGCGTTTGAGGCCCCTCCACATAATAACTTATGGAGGAGGCACACGACCGTAGTGAGGAAGACCTGCAGGGATGGATCCTTCACAAAGAGGGTTTTTATCCCTCCTTGTTACAAGGGGAATTCTTCTCCTTCCCCGAAATTAGCTTGGACTCTGCCGTTAATTGCGAGTCTTCTGGATCTGAATCCCAGGATTCATCTTCAGGACGATAAGTCCTTAAATATTCAACGTAATCTGATTCGGCCTTGTCAGATTCAGAGCTTTCTATTTCAATAATCTGACGTTTAAGTTTTGTGGAGTTCTTAATTTTTGAGGAAGAAGTTTTCTTAGAAGGTTTGGGTTTAGAAGAAAGAAGTCAAGAGGATTTAACCCTAGGGCTCCTACGTGTGGGAGCACTATGTTGTTTCTTGGAAGATTTTTCTATAATTTCTAGAGAAAGAAAGGAGAGAAAATAATAGGTTTTAGAATATGAACATCTAGGCATGGGTTACCTCCTTTTTATAGTAGTTTAAAACCCTAAAAAGGATAAGTACAAGCATGAGTTTCTAGGAAAAACAGTTAATACCTTGGACAAGACTACTTTGGGAACTGTGTTCAGGTGCGTTTTTCAAGGGGGTGGGGAGGTTTAGAAGAAAAATTAATTTTTTAAACCGTTATAAACGAGGAAAGGAAAACATGAAGGACTTAAAGAAACTAACACACATATATAGCTAATGGTAAAGCAGTAGCCGAGAAGAGAATAAGTAGTAAACATACTTAATTGAAAAAGTCAAGAGTTTGGAAATAAATCGCCATAAGGCGAGCAAAATAGTTACAACAAAACATAGGCACGCATGCCACACAAACATAACTACAAACTACTCAGAAGGAGGAGGCACATAGGGAAAATTCTTTCCATCCACAATTTGGTTGACAGAATCCAGTTCGCCCAGTTTGACAGCGTCAACGTCAGGGAAAGCCACCTTCACTTGATCCATGGTAAACCTAAACCCGTCATCAAACAGACTCGCCCCCTCTATTTCCAACCTCTCGATCCGAGCAGTAAGAGCTTCCACGTTGAGAGAGGCCTCCTCCTGTTGAGTCTTGGCCTTTGTCTTCTCCTCAGTGAGCTCGCCCTCCAAGGTCTTCACCTTTTCCTTCAAAGCCACCACCTCATCATCTTTGGCTTTCACAGCCGCCTTCACCTTTTCCTCCTGCTCAGGTTTCACTGCAGCCAAGTCCTCTTCAAACTTGCACTTGGCCGCAATGAACTCCTTCTCCAGGGCACTCAAGCTAGTATCAGCCGACTCCATCTTGTTCCTGAAGTCAATGGACTCCAGCTCTTGGCGGTTAGAAAGATAGTAGGTAAGCATGGCGCCCTGAATGTGGTGATCCATGGCCGCCTGCCTGAGGTCCTCAAAGGTGAGGTCGGAAAGAGAGGAGGTGCGAGCATACTTCTGGAAACCGTCATCAACCAGAGCAAAAGAATCGAAATCCTTAGTGAACAGGTTGGCGGAGAGGTTGTTCTTCTTGCCCTTCCTCGCCTCGGGGTTGGAGGGAAAACACTAGGAGGAAGCTCATTTTCCCTTGTTAGCAGCGCTGGAGCCGCCCTCGACGCAGACCCTTACCCTTTGGCATTCTCCTAGTCTTAAGGGGCTCATCCTCAATCTCAGCCTCCTCCTCGTCAACAACAGGTCTCTTCCTCTTCTTGGGAATTTCAACAGGAATCCTCCCGTACTCCTCTAGATTTTTTCTCTTGGTGTTCTTGACACCACTTTCCTCAACCACCAGCCGAGACATAACATCTGCAGAGGCGGCAGTACGCTCTGCTTTAGCCCTCTGAGCTCTCGCCTTCATTACCAAGGCCACCCTTTGTTGTGCTGAGAGAGTAGACATTGAAGCTACAAAAACCAAAGGCGAGATTAGTAAATTTAGAAGTGAAAAGTCAAAGTAACAAGAACATAATAGAAATCACTCACCCATGTATTCCCCAAGAGACTGAGGTTTATCCTCCCTAGAGATAAGCTCGACAGAACTCAACACCTGAAACCTACTAAGTGTTGAGACTGCCAACCGTTCATACTCATTAAGGGTACTCGTACGGGTTCCCTTAATAAGGCGAGGAGAAGAAGACCAATAAAAAGGGAACAAACGATTCCCAGAGGCATCAAACATAAGCTCTGGAAACCCTTCCCCACAACGAAAACGGACAAAGGTGTCCCTATAGTTTTTGAAGTTGGAAGCATATAGAGAAAATCTCCCTTTATTAGGCTGACTACTAATGGAAATGAGAGAGTGAGGAGAAACATTCTTTACATGGAAAAAACAAAAGAAAACCCCAACAGTAGGAACTACATCCAGACCTTCACAAGCAACTTGGAAGGCTTTCAAAAATGCCCAACTATTTGGGTGAAGCTGACAAGGGGCGACATTCATCACTCTAAGGATTTGACACTCAAAGGAGTTAAACGGAAGCCAAAGGTGCAGGTCTGGAGGACATGGGTATACATATAGAAATAATGAGGCTCTTGTTCATTGACAGTAGTCACGAACTCGCCCACGGTGACAGGGGCGATCACAACCCTATTTTCGCCGCCCTCACTGGATACCTAGACAGTCTGTCTAAAGGTGGAGATCAAATCATCAGTAGTAAATCTAGAAGAGATTTCCATTGAAGTAGAAATCGTTGCGACGGAGTCTGCAACAATTAAAGAGCGATTGTTAGGGTTTTTAGAACTAAACTCAGACGAAGAAATAATGACACAATCGCTATCATTTTCGCTACTATCACTATCCCTATCATTACTCCCAGACTCGAAATCACTAGAATTAACGGTGAACCCAAACATCTCAGAATAATAACCGTTAATATTTAGGGTCCCGTCAGCCCTAGTATAATGGGCACGAACTTGACGTTCCCAATCAGAACCCACATGATGAATAACTAAGGGATAATCCTTTGCACCATCGAGTTCGCGTAAAAGAACCATGACTAAAATGAAAATCAAAATAATTAAAAAAGTCAGAGATGAAAAATGATAAGTACCTTGAGAAATTAAACGGACGAAAAAGCAGAGAAACAAAAAAAGTGGATAGATTACGGTGAAACTTGAGTAAGGAAAGAAAGAAATTTGAATCTGGGTAGAATGCAAAGAGTTATGAGAGATTAGGAAGTTGAGAAGTTGGCAAAAGTGTTGAAGAAGAGAAAGAAAGGTATTTATGGATGAAAAAACTGTCAACGAAGTGGAAACGTTCAGTAACCCATTGGTTAAACCCACGTCTTGAAACGCGTGTCAGCGTGGGAAACACGTTTGACAGTTGTCAATTCAAAATTTAAGCGGAAGAAGAATCGTTTTGGTACTCCGTCTATGGCGTGATAAAACGTCGCCTAAGTATATTATCATATCGCCCATGGCGAGACATCTTATTCGCCCAAAAGAGGCGAGATATGTTGGAACAAAATGTGTCTTAGAACACACCCTTGAATTTTGATGATAACAAAGTATTAAATGGACAATTGATGTTACTAATGTTTAAATTAAGTGTGCAGGATAATCCAACGTTATATCAAGAGCACACTTGATTTAGACTCTGATGAAACCTTAATGGAAGTCTGAATCTTTACACTCTGAAAGAGTTCAGAAGCTACAACGTGGTCAGAAGCTAAACAAAGTTCAGAAGCTCAAAAAGGATCAGAATGTCTGCAAGAGTTCAAAAGCTCAAAGATGTTCAGATGCCTACAAGAGTTCAGAAGCTATCTGCTAGTCATGAGTTATTCAGAAGATGAAGACGTTCAGAAGCTGGAATACGAAGGACTATCAGAGGCCATTTATTCAAGACCAATCAGACTCCAAGTTATCAAAGGTTCATCAGAAGCAAAGGAATTCCCCTAATCATCAGAAGGGCTACATCAACTAATTTTATCAAGCCTGATGATTTGTTTTAAGGACAACTAATTACAACGGTCACAAAGGATGTGATCCTACTCTCTCTAGGAGCTAGTTGTACCTTATTACTGTACTTTGGACAAACAGTAAAGGTGAAGCTTCACTGCAAGGAAGGCGTGGCTTTACTCAATGGATATTCAAAGACTACAGCTGTCCATTTTACAACGGGAATTTCTCCAACATCTCAATGTCTTTCTCAACTCATATAAATATGCAAAAGAAAGAATTGATGACTAACGAACTTCATTAGAAAACATCTCTCAGAATAAAGTGAGAAATTGAATTGTAATAGAAAACATCTCTCAAATGAAGTGAGAATAGAAACTAGCTCAAGCCTCTGAAGTTATTATCTTGTAATAAGTTTAAGCTTAGAAGTTAGTATTACTCCTACGTGAGTAATTGATAAGTCTCAATCTTAGTGATTAGAGCAAGGAAGTCTTCTGCTTAGTGTAGAAGCAAGGAAGTCTCTTGTCTTGTGTGACTTGAGAAAGGAAGTTTCTTGTCTTGTGTGACTTGATCAAGGAAGTCTCTTGTCTTGTGTGACTTGAGCAAGGAAGTCTCTTGTCTTGTGTGACTTGAGCAAGGAAGTCTCAAGCTTGTGTGCTTGAGCAAGGAAGTCTCTAATCTTGTGTGATTAGAGCAAGGAAGTCTCTTTGTCTTGTGTGACCTAAAGCAAGGAAGTCTCTCTGTCTTGTGTGACCTAGAGCAAGGAAGTCTCATGCTTGTGTGCTTGAGCATCTGAATTGTAATCTTAGTGATTATAGTGAAATCTCTTGTAAGTACAAGGGGACTGGAGTACTCTCAATTTGTGAGGGGAACCAGTATAAATTGTTGTGTCTCTTTCTTTCTCTCACTCTCTCATTTACTCCTTCATCATTCACTTAGCCTTAAGTTGATTGCGTAAACTATTCCGCTGTGCTTAAAGACTCTGATAGATTTAAATATCTAGAAAAGTTTTTAAATATCCAAAACACAATTCAACCCCTCTTCTTGTGTTTTCTCCACGAACCTTCAAGATACACTATGTTTTCTTATTTTTATTATGTGCTAACGTGTATACGAGCAGGAACTTGAGAAAAGAAATGCATTTCATTACTGAAAGGAAAATTACAAAGGGAAATTACTGAAAGGAAAATTACAAAAGGGAAATTACTGGAAAGGGAAACAACAATGGAAACTACATCAAAGCAAGGGAATTATTTCTAAACATCAGGAATAACATCCAACGCCATGGTCTGCATATCCTCCAGGGCACATTTGTACTTCTTAGACGTTGCCAAATCATCATTGATCTTCTTGAGATTCTCCCCTAGAGTTTTCGTCTTGATCTCTAGGCGAGCCAGTTCACGACGTTTGAACAACAAAGCAGAAATTTCATCTTTGTTACTCACACAAAGTTCCTCTTTCTTCTTGGCCAACACCTTTAGTTCCTCTTCCAAGACCTTCATGCGATGTGTCACTGCCTCTTCTTCAGTAAAGGCCAGGTTCATAAGCTCTTCATGAACCCTCATGCTCTCCTTCAGACGCCAAGTTTTGTCAAACAAGTCAGAGACCAGCTCGTGATGGAGATGATGCTCATCCTCAGCATTTTCAATGAAATAACCATCATCAATCAGGCCATCTTTGAGAAACATCACCCTCTCAAGGGATTTCAGCTCAGCATTAGTCAACCTCCAAGAGGCTGACCTAAGTTCTTCGGCAAATTCAGAGAAATCATCAGCTTGATCAATCAAGTCATCTATGTCATGAGAGAGCATACCTTTCAACACCTTGATAATTCTAGCCATTGGAGATTCGAGAACAGATTTTGGAGAATTCATGATTGGATTAAGCAAAGAGTAGGGAAGTTTGTGAGATGATTAAGTTAATCTAAGGTTCTCTTATTTATAACAATCACTAGCAGTGGAAGGAAGGAAACCACGTATAGCATATGCGGTCCGAGAAATTCGCCACAAACAATAGCGGTTACCAGCGGAAAATTCGCTCATTATCACCACTGAGCCTCCACTTAGCCTCGTGCTTGAGGGGTTGTGGACCGGGAGTAAATATAAAGGGTGTACTTAGAAAAAGCCCAAACATTAATTAATGACTTGTACAACGGCCCAAAACAACGGCCCAATACATACGTGAGATTCAAGCCCAATTTTTCCATGAGGGCGAAACCAGAAGGGCGAGATACCTATCCATGGCGAGACATGGTCGTATGGGCGAGATGCCCACGATCCCATGATTCCCCCATTCTCCACTATAACTGTCATTTCTCCACGATTTGTTCACTTATCTTCATCTTCCGTATGATTAGGAGCAGATTCTTAAACGAACCATGAAATTCAAACCAGGTTTCCAATGATCACCTTGTAAATAGGCATGTAGTCAAATGTATAGGAGGAACGTGGGATTGTCCAACGAAAGAAAAGGGCGGGAAGAACTCTCTTCCTGTATACCCTATAAATACTTGTAACATTGACGAAAAATGGACGGACAACGAAGGAATTTTAATCTCAAGCTTGATTATTTTTGCTTATTCGACGGTCCAAGTTATTTACTTTATACACCCCTTTACGTGTTCACCAGAACACAACTTTATTTGGTTAAAAAAATAAGTTAAATTAAGTCGCTACTTAGAATCAATGTTAAAATATCAAATGAAGATCCATCAAATAAATTTTACATAAAACGAAGTTAAATTTATTAAGTTTTTGATATCTTCTAAATAAAAATTAGAATATATTAATTATAGTTCATTTAAAAATATACTAACAATATACATGAAATAGTAATTTTAATAAGATAAGTTTATTGATTTAATAAGTTTTTTTTGAATCTGAACAATAATAAGGTTTATATTTATTTAAAAATATACAGGGACAATATATTAATGAATATTCGTATATAAAATAACTTAATACTTTAACAATGCTATATATTGAAAATAACCATGAGTTTTAAAAGTTTTATCATAAGGACGTACACAAAAATTTGTGATGATTACATTACAAGTATTTTAACAAATATTTATAGAAATCATACATTAGTGTTGGTATTTTAGAAATAATCATGATTTTTTTAATTTTATCATATTGACTTTATAATAATGGGCGATAAGTACATAAAATTTGTAACGATTACCGTGCAAATATTTTAACGGGTTTTTATATATAAAATTAAAAAATATTTTATAAAAATCTTACATTATTGTTGGTATTTTTTGAAAGTTTTTAAATTTTATCATATTGATTTTATAATGTGATATAATTACAAACATTTTAAAAATTAGTGACAAGTAATTTGTGTGTCATTTCGAAAAAGTAAGTAGGGACTATTCTTGACAATTTCGTAAAAAAGTAGGGACTATTCTTGATAATTTCGTAAAAAGTAAGTACTATTCTTGACTATTTCGTAAAAAGTAAGGACTATTTTTGACAATTTCGTAAAAAGTAGGGACTAAAAATTTATTTATCCCAAAATTAAATCAAATCAAACAAAACTTAAGTTTTGTAAAAATAAAATAAGAATAAACTGAGTTACTTTATAAATTTCGTTGATTATAATATACTCCCTCCGTCCCATAATATAAGAAGGAAAAAAAAATTCACACTTATTAAGAAATGTAATATGTGATAGTTTGAAGTATGACTTTTTGTGTTTTTCTTGAAATAAGTTTAATTGGAAGATGTAAAAAGAATTTTGATTGGTTATTGATTACGGGGAAAAGAATAGAGAGTAAATTTTATGCGAATAAGTAAAAGTAAATCTTGAAAATGGTCAAAATTGGTTTTTTTGCTTATAATTTGGGACAAGAAAAAGTAATTTTTTTTTCTTATAATATGGAACAAGAAAATTTTTAGTCAAAAAAAAAATATGGAACAAGAAAAAGTAGTTTTTTTTTTCTTATAAGATTGGACGGAGGGAGTACATGCAGTATATTTACTTTATAAATTTCGTTGAATATATTATACATGCAGTATATGTTCTATCTTTTGACACATACTTAATACAACAATTATACAATGCAGTATATGTTTGACTTATAAATTTAAGTTCTCATTAGTGTATAATTGTTGTATTAAGTATGTGCCAAAAGATAGAACATATACTGCATGTATAATATAATAAACGAAATTTATAAAGTAACTTAGTTTATTCTTATTTTATTTTCATTTTTACAAAACTTAAGTTTTGTTTGATTTGATTTAATTTTGGGATAAATATGTTTTTAGTCCATACTTTTTACGAAATTGTCAAGAATAATCCCTACTTTTTACGAAATTGTCAAGAATAGTCCCTACTTTTTATAACAATTGTCATGTAGGTGACAACTCAAATAAAATAGTGGGTCCCACCATATGCCACGTCATTAATCCGTTTGCTGACTAGGATAAAATAGACGGCAGGGACTATTTCGGATAACAGAATATTTTCTGGGGTTTTTTTTTACCATTTTGAAAAAGTAGGGGCCATTCTTGACAATTTCGCAAAAAGTAGGGACTAAAAACATATTTAACCCTTAATTTTATAATGTGATATAATTACAAACATTTTAAAAATTAGTGACAAGTAATTTGTGTGTCATTTCGGAAAAGATTTATAATTTTTATTCTTAACATCTTCAAACGGATTTCTTTAATTCTGATACGGAATTAATAATTATCGTAATGTTATGCGACCCTGCGAATGCACGGGTCTTTTCCTAGTTTTTTTTATAATGGGCTATTTCAAGAAACATTCTCTTTCCACCCCCTCCCCAGATTTCTTTTTTCACTCAAAAAACTTCAGTAAATGTTTACCAAAATGTTTCGAGTGAAAAAAGAAATATAGGGGGAGGGGGAAAGAATTTTTCCTATTTCAAAGAAAAAATAACCAATCAACTATATATTTAAGAAAATAATATATATCGTAAAATAATCAAACTTAGTTAAGAAAATAATATATATCGTAAAATAATATATATCTACTGTAATAAAAGCAATTATTCCCAAATTTCCAAAATTATCCTCACTAACCTTAACCAAATTGCCTAATTCATAAACTTAAAGGTCATTTAGTATTTTAATTATATTAGTAATTTAAAATTTAAATCAGTAGTTCTACCTTAATTTATTAATGATACTTACAACACTTCCTAAGACCTACTTTAACTCCTCCCAATAAACCAAGACACCAACCAAGTTTTTTTTTTTTGGAAACCAAAATGTTTCCATAGTAAACAAACCAGTTTTATTACTTATCATACTTCATTAACGTATTTTGTTTGTTTTTTTTACAAGATTATCATATTGTTTTTCTAAACTATTTAATTGAAGTTTCAATCTCATAATAAATATGATATTTTCTAAAATTATTCGACATTCCTTTTTTTTATTTATTAAAAATACACAAAAGATAAATAAAAAAATTTGGATAAATACACACAAGATATATGTTTACCATTAATCAATAAGTTTAATTTATTAAGTCGCTACTTTATTTGCTTAAAAAAATAAGTTAAATTAAGTCGCTACTCAGAGCCAATGTTAAAATATCAGAAGAAGATCCTTGAAATAAAATTTTACACAAAAAGAAGTTAAATTTATTAAGTTTTTGATATCTTCTAAATAAAAATTAGAATATATTAATTATAGTTTATTTAAAAATATACTAACAATATACAAGAAATAGTAATTTTAATAAGATAAGTTTATTGATTTAATAAATTTTTTGTGAATCTCAACAATAATAAGGTTTATATTTATTTAAAAATATACACGGGACAATATATTAATAAATATTCGTATATAAAATAACTTAATACTTTAACAATGCTATATATTGAAAATAACCATGAGTTTTAAAATTTTTATCATAACGACGTACACAAAATTTTTTGATGATTACATTACAAGTATTTTAACAAATATTTATAGAAATCGTACATTAGTGTTGGTATTTTAGAAATACTCGTGATTTTTTTTTAATTTTATCATATTGACATAATAATAATGGGAGATAAGTACATAAAATTTGTAACGATTACAATGCAAATATTTTAACGGGTTTTTATATATAAAATTAAAAAATATTTTATAAAAATCTTACATTATTGTTGGTATTTTTTGAAAGTTTTTAAATTTTATCATTTTGATTTTATAATGTGATATAATTACAAACATTTTAAAAATTAGTGACAAGTAATTTGTGTGTCATTTCGGAAAAGATTTATAATTTTTATTCTTAACATCTTCAAACGGATTTATTTAATTCTGATACGGAATTTCGGAAAAGATTTGTAATTTTTATTCTTAACATCTTCAAACATATTTCTTTAATTCTGATAAGGAATTAATAATTATCGTAATGTTATGCGACCCGTGCATTCGCACGGGTCTTTTCCTAGTTTTTTTTATAATGGGCTATTTCAAGAAACATTCTCTTTCCACCCTCTCCCCGGATTTCTTTTTTCACTCAAAAAACTTCAGTAAACGTTTACCAAAGTTTTTCGAGTGAAAAAAGAAATTTAGGGGGAGGGGGAAAGAATTTTTCCTAGTTCAAAGCACAAAATAACCAATCAACTATATATTTAAGAAAATAATATATATCGTAAAATAATCGAATTTATTTAAGATTTTTTTTAAACAACCAAGAAACCAATTATATTAAAGCTAAATGCATCTATAGGTCCATTAAATTTTACGTTTGTGTCACAAGATGTGCACAGTGAAGAGGTTAAGCAAAGTCAAATTACAACGAAAAAACCACTAAAACAAAAAGCCACATTACCAAAAAGAGAAGAACATCACATAGCCCCCAAACAAATTAAGGGGTTTGAATACCACATATAAAATATACAATTGAAGTCCTTAAATTTCATTCTAAACCACCACCACACCTGAAGTTGGATATTAAGAAGCACATAATCCACTTCAAAAGTTATCTGATTAAAAACTCAATCATTTCTAGCCTTTCAAATACTCCAAACTACAGCTAACCAAATGGCCTTAAAGCTATATTTTGTTTTCAGAAAACGAGCTTGTAGACCACTAAAAGAAAGAGCATGAGAGAAATTAAAGCATTGTTGGCCTAACCAATTCCGCACCCGACACCACACCTTATGGGAGCATTCATAAGCAAAGAAGAGATGTGACGAGGATTCACCGAAGCTACAACCAATAATTTAATTAAGGTTAAGTTATTCTTTTGGTCTCATATATCTAACTATTATTACGTTTAACTCCCTTAAATGTATTTCCGTCAGTCAATTTGACCACTTCCATTAATTTTTAACCCTAAAATTCTAAGGTTGATCAACATTGGAGGTGATTCATCAAAGACCTCAATGATTTTTTTAATTTTAACCATTTGATTTTTTTTTTTGTAAAAAGAAAAACCATTAAATCTTATAAGTCTATTGTATTTTTTCAAACAAACCCAAATCTTTTATCAAATCTAGAAATAAAAATACAACTCGACCTAGAAAATTCATAACACACATCATCTCAAAAAACCCCTTCTGTTTGGTTCAACTTGTGTTTTGGTATCATCATATATAATCAATCAATTATTAAAATTTTAATTAAGTATATTCATTGTTCATATCCTTATAAAGGCGGTCATTTATTAAACCAATCACCAAATTGTTGAGATTATTTCTTCCGGTGTTTTAAAAATCGGACCGAATTGGCCGGTCAGACCGGTCGAACTGCAAACCGGAGGGGTCTCCGGTCTGGTTCAAATGTTGGACCGGACATGTAGTTAGACCGGAGTGAACCGCTAAAAACCGGAAAAACCGGCGAACCGGCAGTTTTCTGAAACCGACGGTTTGATTGCGTGTGTCTTTTTTTTTCCAAATCAAAATGACGTCTCTTTTTTACAGAATTCTTTTTTTGTAAGGAAATAGAAAAATCTAAACTAAAACAAAGTGTCTGAAACAAATATGTCTCATTGGAATTAAATTTTTTATTAGACTCTTTGTTATTTTGTTTATGTTGCATTTAGACTTTGTTTAATACTTATTTGGTTTCGTAATTTTATTGTGCGTGATGACAATGTTTAATATTTGAATTTAAGAACTTGTGAATTGTGACATTTTCAAATTTTTAAATTTTTTAGGTGTCATGAACTTTTAAAGAGACCGAATCATCATGTTTGACCGGTTTAATAGCTATATAATTTTATTAAAGAGACCGGTTTATTCCACTGGTTTATCCGGTTTGATTCGGTTTAGTCATGTGGTTCGACCAGTGACCCGGTGGTTCGACCAATGAACCAGTGACCCAGTACCCTCACCGATTCAATGACCGGTCCGGTTTTTAGAACATTGATTTCTTCTTGTATCGAGTACTATTTAATTAATAATATAAGTTAAGTTTGGTTTGGTAAAAAAATGTATAGATTTCGGTCAAGGCCAAACAACTTCAATTAGGGTTTTATACCTCAAAGTTTCGCCAATAATAAAAGACCTAATTTTTGTAGTTCATCTGCAAAAATATATAATACGGAAAATTATTTATAGATGTTTTGCCAACCTTTTTAGTCAAGATAATGAAGGGCTCATATTGTTGCACCATGGTTTAATTTTTTTTTAAGCAAGCAAATTTAAGATATTTTATTAAAAATAATAGTAACAATGCAACTGAAAATTAAATAAAAAAATACTGTGAGAAGTGTGGGATAAAGCTGCTTTTGCAGCAATATGTTAGAACAAAAATGGTTCTTAGAACAAATCCTAAAGAGCTTGATAAAGTTTTGATGATAACAAATTATTAATATGCAATTGAGAACACTAATGATCTTATATGAAAGTATGCAGTAAACAAAGAAGATAGGATCTGAGAAGCTCAAAGCAACTTATATGGATTTGAAGCATTCAGAAGTTCTGAGTGAACTAAGTCTGAAGAAAGCCTATCAGAAGCTTCAAGAGTCTCAGAAGCCAGAAAAGTCTAAGAAGCAAGAAGAGTCTGTCAGAAGCAATTTAAGTGTACTCTCAGAAGCTACACAAGAATGACAAAACATCTTAGGCCCTGTTTGGTCCGGCTTATTTTCTACTTTTCTAGTTCTTTTTAAAAAAATTAAGGAACTAAAAAATTGTTTTTGACTCTATTTCTGCGTAAAATTAATAGAGAAATAAAGTAAAGAAGTCAAAAGCAAGGAGAAATAAGGTCAAACATAATTTTTTACTTATCTATTTCATTTAAAGATAAATAGAAAAGTGAAAAATAAGCCGGGCCAAACGAAGCCTTAATATGATGGAATCGGTCTAAAGTCTATACAATGACAAAATGGATGATGTTCTTTGTCAGTCCAACAAGTCAAGAAAGGAGTATCAAGACAACGATACGAAGTTACCTCTTCTGTGCAAATGAACTATCTTCGAGAAATAAAGAAGCAGAAACAATTTGCCATTTATGGAATAAGTTAAAATGGTCTAGTCTTTTCAACGGACAAACTGATCTTCTACAACGGTTATATTCAAACGTCTCTATTTCCTTCCTATAAATATGAGACCAATTTGAATTGATCAAGTGATTAACAACGTTGAGCATCTTGAGTAAAAGCTCATACACGAAGAACTGCATACAAATATACAAGAAGAAAGTGTTTGTACAACTCAAGGAACGTAATAGAAAACATCAACACAAGACTTAAACTCAGACAACTACAACTCCAACATCAAAGCTTTGTGTTTTGATTATCTTTGTAAAAGAGTTAGTCTTAGGTGTATATTTGTTAATCAATCTTATCTTGCATAAGATTCAAAGTCTCTTGCTTTTTTGCTTGAGCAAAGTCTCTTGCTTGTGTGCTTGAGCAAATAGTGTAAGTCTCTTGCTTGTGTGCTTGAGCGTCAGTTGAAGTCTCTTGCTTGTGTGCTTGAGCAAATAGTGTAAGTATCTTGCTTTGTGCTTGAGCGTCAGTTGAAGTCTCTTGCTTGTGTGCTTGAGCAAAGTGTGTAATCTTCAGTGATTATAGAGAACTCTCTTGTTAAAGAACAAGGGGACTGGAGTACTCTCAAGTTGTGAGGGGAACCCGTATAAAAACTTTTTGTGTTCTTATCTCTCTCTCACTCCTTCTCTATCTTGTTTCCGATTGTGTATTTGAGTTATTCGCTGCCAAAATTGACTCTGATAGATTCGTTAATCTTGAAGAAATTTTAAATCCTCAAAACACAATTCAACTCCCCCCTTCTTGTGTTTTTCACACGTTCACAATATAAGTGCTTCCATTTACTTCAGGTTTAGCGAACACAACTTCATAGTTATTATGATTGTGTAGGAATGTTTTCGACTAGTGAAACCTTGGACTAAAAAAAAAACCATAAAAAGAAATAAAAAATAAAATTTATGTTGGAAAGATAACTTTTCACAATGTTAAAGTATTGACTCCACAACTTTCGATGTGAAATTTCCTTATTAATAAGCTTAACAAATGTCTCAGGGCCACTGTTTAGCATTTTCCTTATTATTATTGTACTAAATATAACTAGATACATCAAACTTTTAATGTATCTAAAAAGTAAATTTTTTCTTATATTTAGGACCGGATGTAGTGTTTTTCTAAGCTATTTTTTAAGAGAACTCACTTTAAAATATATTTTATTTTTTTGTCAAGTAGTCTAGTGACTAGAAATTCACCCCTTGAGATAAATAAGTGGATAATTTCCAAATTCAAACCCCGGTCCGCTTATATATAATAGGATGTCTCTACTAACTAAGCTATACTCACATGAAATTTATTTTAGGTCTCAAAACATTTTTTTTAATAAGTGTCAAAACATGTTGGACAGGTCCTAGATTAAATTAGTAATATATAATGTTAATAGTCCCCATGAGCATAGCTCAATTGGTAGGAATATTACATTTTATATGCAGGGTCGGGATTCGAACAACATATCTCCTATTTATTCACCTCTCATATAATGTTAATAATTTCATCCTTGCGGCTTGACTTTTCATCATATTACAATATATCTAAAGTTGGAGCTTAATTATCTTTAAAAAAGTTGGAGCTAATTAATTTGTTTTTAAATGGTATGTGTTTCATTTAGTTTTTGTTTAAATGATGAAATCAAAGTAAAAATCATTTTCAGAAACACAATTAGTCATGAAATATTGAACACTACTACTACCTTTCCTCACCTTTATCTGGACTCCTAAACCTACATGAGATCAAACATCTACTTCACTATGGTTAAGTTGTCACTCCACACTATTATGGAACTCTCTCTATAGCTCTTTCTTTTTGTATTGTGTAACGTGTTACAATGTACCACGTATTACCATTATAATCCATCATTAATAAATCATCATCTCCAATTGCAAATCTCTTGTATTTCCTCCTAATTAATTACCATTTCATTACATTTCATTTGCATCTTCCTTTCAAGTTCTTGGTATTGCAGCACCTTGAATTTTTATGCAATTTTCTCTCACCATTTACCGATTGTGATTATCTTGTTGTGTTACTTTTTTATTTTTCAGTCTAAATATATCATGATATGTGTGTATATATAGTTAATTTGAGTGTATATATGTTTCTTTTTTACCTCATATTGTAAGAGAATCATAGGATTCAATTTTATCAACAAAAAAAGATATCCAACAAAAAAAAATAGAATCATAGGATTAATGTTTATTAAAGTTCATTAACTTGGTTTAGGATTGATTTCAGATAGTTTTGGCCTTGAAACTATATACTAGTTGTTTAATGTTATTGTTATTTGAAGATGCACATGATGGTATAATAGTCTTTTTTATTTTACCTTTGAAAATTTTCTGAAACCAACTATTACCATATATTTTAAATAATCAACAAACTATAAGTTGAAATTAAGCAGAGTTTGTAACAAAAAAATTGGTCTTTCAATTTTAATGTTTACATGATGAATTTTAATGTTTACTTGAAATCAAGTTGAGTCTGTTTATGCATGAGAATTACTACGAATTGTTTGAATATTTCTTTGCAGGATTGTTTTTAGCTGAGCCTCAACAAAAATGGGTCCAAAGAAATGGTGTTTTAATATAATATTCAGAAGGAAGAAATCTAAGGAAGATAAATCCAAACAAGAAATGGTTTTTTCTTTTCTCTTAATTTTCAGTCCTTGATCTTTAAAGTTTGCAATCATGATGAGAGTTTGGAGGAGATTTCTCTGCTTCTAAATCATAATTAGTAATAACAAAAAAATGATTAGTTGAATAATGAGGAGCTGAGTTTATGAAATTTTTACTTTTTTGTTCTCTTGACTTCTGTTATTTCATTTGTTTTTTAGAAAAATATTGGTTTAAGGGGATGTCAAGACTTCAAAGAGTTCAGTTTAAATCTCAAAATGATATATTATATAGTGGTAGCAACACACTTTCTAACGAATTTTTCAACATATTTTTATTGGTTGAAATTCAACTATATCTACATCATAATTTTGTAAATAGATATCAATAAAAAACATGTGCCTGGTTGAGTTTACTTGTGAATTTCAACCGATAAGAGAAAATGTATTAGAAAACGAGTATTTAGAAAATGTGTTGCTAGTATTTCTCTAATTTAATATACAATCTCAATATGAGTAATACATTTTTACAATGCTATGGCATATCCAAAGACTGTTTCTTGTACTCATAGCAGTTGGCACTCTATGAATAGGTACAATCTGCTGATGAAATATCCAATGAAAACCCTCATGAAGAATCAAGTAACACTCCCAATGAAGGTTTGATGATAGACAGAACAGTTCCCTCAAGGTTGAATGACAACATTGCTGCTACTCGAATTCAAAATGCATTTCGTTCATTTATGGTACAACATTTGTTTCATGCTTAACTCTTTTTATTCCATTATTATTGTTACAATTTTCACAGTAGTTGTGTTTGTATTGTTGCATTTCATTCATGCTGCAATTGCAAGTAGTTATTTTTTTGGGACCAAGTAACTGAGTAAGAAATCAAAATTTTGTATTTCCTAGGTATCGTTTATTTTAATAATGACTTTAGAACATGGACCACTTATGTCTTCACATATTTTTAATACTACTGAAAATAATTAAACTTAAAGTAATGAAGATCACACACAGCTCTGATCCTGGAAGGGGAGTTAAGTCCTAGGGATCTGATGATATCATCTGTTATGCACTTATCACACTTTTTTTATAACAGTTGGACCACAAACTCTGTTTTTACCGATTAACTTGGATTCGGATTCAGCTGTAGTATCTAGATCGTTTGATTAAGATTAGACAGTCCAGAGTTTTGGTTTAAATTTTATATTTAAAACGGTTAAAATTTGATTTTAAAATCTAGACCATCCGATCAATATCAAGCGGTCTAGATGCTCAGACTACATGTAGTGTGACTGCACATGATCCAATTTCGATTGACTTAGTTCTAAATCCCAAAAAGATATGGCAGTAATTTTATACATGCCAATGTATTTGGTTAGAGATGTTGATTTGATCATTTTTTTTCCTTACAAAACTTAGCAATTTTCAAAATGCTTTAATGACATGAGGAAACTTACTTCCTGCTCTCATACCTGTATAGGCAAGAAGAACATTTCAAAATCTAAGCGGAGCAGAGAAATTCGAAGCTTTAATTCAAGACCATACGGCCGGTGACCAAACAGCAACTACGCTTAACTACATACATTCATGGAGCAGAATACAAGATGAAATTAGAGCTCGCAGAATCTGTATGATAACAGCAGCCAGGATTAGGCAAAGGAGGTTGGAAAGCCAGTTAAAAGTTGAGGCTAAGATTAACGAGCTCGAGGTAGTTGATAGTTCAGTTTTCATAAGTTTATCACCATTATAGCGATCACTCTTATTTTTTGCAATGTGAGGCTATTTTGGATATCCTTTCAATCATAACAAAGTATGACATTTTGTAAATGTATCTCAGGCGGAATGGTGCAGTGGTTCTGAAACAATGGAAGAGATACTTTCAAGGATACATCAACGAGAAGAAGCAGCTATTAAACGAGAGCGAGCCATGGCTTATGCTTTCTGTCACCAGGTGCATAACTTGTTCTACTAACTTTATCCTCTCCAAAAATAAAAATTTGATCACTTATGTTATGGTTATATTGCAGTGGAGGCCAAACTGTAACCAGTATTTTGGCCAGGCTTCTTATAGCCTTGGTAAAGAAAGCTGGGGTTGGAGCTGGATGGAGCGTTGGGTTGCAGCGCGTCCTTGGGAAGTTCGGGTTCATGTTGAGTCCCCCAAAACAAAGAAACTCAATGGGCAACAGAAAAAAACCAAATTAGATAAGATGAACCATAATGAAACCAAATCGCCATTGGCTAAAGCTGCCCAGCTAGATGAGATAAACCATAATGAAACCAAATCACCATTGGCAAAAGCTGCCCTGTCAAATGGGAATGAGAAAGGAAAGAAAAACAAAACTTGAGGGCTGCCACAAAATGCTGAGGCAGAATGTTTGATGGATCTTGGTTTCTATCATATTTTTTTCGGGTTTATTTTCCATATTTGGCTTGTGAGAATCTACCATTTGGTGTGTATTGTGTATCACTAGAAAAGTTTCACTTATTATCTACTTTTGTATGATCATGAATTCCCTATAGTATGGATTGAAATTTGAGAATGATCTATTATTCCCTTCATTTCAGTAGCAGTGATTCATATCTTCACCACATGTATTTTTGGCTAGTTCTATGGTGCACAAGTTTGTTATGATCAATAAACTTGTGTATGGTGAAAAACTATCTTTTACACATTAGACAAAGCCGTATTTTTATGCTAATGTATTAAACATCAGAGATCAAATAGTTTCATTATACTATAACTGCCAAGAAGCAAATAAAAAATAAAACAAAATAAAAGGCAGAGCTGGTCCATTTTATTTACCTAACCACATTCAATTGATTTTAAGACACATTGAAACAATAAAAATAATGACGTACCTTCCCACGACAAAATCTGTAACTAAGTTTTAGATAATTTAGCTTCTTTTTCAAACTATCCTCTAGTTATTGCATATTTTCAGACAGATAAAGACAGGGCATGGTTGGCTTCTTTATGGGAACATAGTCATTAATTATAGCCTTATTCTGGACATATGGAAACCCAGAATTGTGTGCTGTATAATGACCAATTAAACCCTTTGAAGTAAGGTTATTTAAAAACGGACTAGAAGCACCAAACAAACAACCCAAAAAATAATTACTACGATTTCCCTTTATGCAAGAGCATTTCCAGCTGGCCAAAATGTAATTTTAGGCACTGAGGGAGGTTTCAGGGGAGTAGGGGACCATAGACATATGAACAAGAACAACACTTCGGTAGCACTTATATGTGTTTAAATTTTTCCATAAGTGAGCATAGTTCTGCTCATGCCCTGCAGATGTCTTGCACTTTCCCAACTTGTTCTACTACCTACTAGAATTAATCTACTCAATTCATTAGATATTCAGAATGGACGGTGACCTGCAGATGCCCCACTACTCAACCTCTTCCGATTTCAGAAAGGTTGAGAACTCGAATAAAAAAAAATACCTAGTGTATGTTTGGAATCACATTGAGTTCGACGAAGTCAGACTGGAACCGTGATTTTGTTTAAGTTCTAAAGTACAGCTTTTGCCATAATCACGGTGGCACATAATGATTCTACTAATAGAAACCGCTTCCCAACACCTGAAGTTAAAGCTTTCCTTTGAACTAAGCTGGATTCATATTCAGGTTACCGTAACCGTTGGGTAACGATCAAAATACTAATTTTCCGAACTCATGTTTGAATCAACGGTCTTTGAAACACGAGTTGTCTGATCTTCATCTAATGGTTATAATTACCTAACTGCAATAACTGTGAATTTGTTATAGCAGAGAATCTAGGTCCCCAAATCAGCTGAGTAAGTAGGTAAGCTACCATTCATCAATCAAGATAACTTGGATGAAGTGGATCCTTTCCCTTCCTTTTTTACCATGACCTATAACTATGAATGACCCCTAATTAAACCCTTCAGTCTAAATCAGTCACACTCATGAACCATCACATGCTAAAGAGGAACTACATATATGATATATGACATTTGAAAGAAAAAGCAGAAAACCACACCAAATTTAGGAAATTTTACCTAATAGCAAGCTCAAAATCAACTCTCACGCAACTAGTTTCTTTTGTAAAACAGTTTCCACTGTTCATAGACAATGACTACTCAACTAAATGCTCCCCAAATATCAAGCATGAAAGAGATAGATCATAGATTTTCAATAACACTATAGAAGTAGATTGATCTTTCAATTCCCTTTAACAGTATCAAGAATCATCAGAAGGATGATGAAAGGTCACAATATGAAAAGTAAGAAAACAATCATTTCTCACAAAAAAAGACATTCTTTCATCTCTTACCCTCATTTGAAACATGACACAGCAACAAAACTAAACCTTGAGTATACACTACAAGTTCATATGTTGGGTTATTTGGAAATTTTCCTTGTTTTGTAACAGAGAGAAAACTCACTCTTCATTCTAGCTCTTCACTAACATGGAAAGTATATAAGATAAATCAAGCAAACTAGCTTTAAAATGTGATGCATGTTTTCATACCAAAACTAAAACTTGATAACAAATTACAAAAGATACATAGCCACTATAATAATATTGTAACAAAGTAAACAATATCAAACATAGCATTACAACAAAGATAACCAAATATAGAAACAAACATAGCAATACAACAAAGATAACTAAACATACAAACAAACACAATACTCTAACATGAAAATTAACATAACAAATTTGAGGAATGGAAAACCTGAAAATTCAACTCCAGATTTTCTTCATTCCCTAAGTAAGCATAAACCATTGAACCGAACCATTCCAAATCCAACTCCGCACCTCGATCCAGCGAGAAACACAGCAAGTTCTCCATCAATAATCTTCGAAACAAGCGTAAAACATCACATACCAACTTGATTTCTAAAATTAGGGTTTCCAAGGCAAGCTCTTGAAGGATAAGGAAATTGACATTAGTTGGTTAGTTCAACGGCGAGAATCTGAGGAAGCTGACGACGGCCTGTTAGATAAACCGCCATGCACCTCATCATCATCGCCTCCAATTCGTGCCGGCACACGGAAACCAGAAAAGCCACCAGAAGCAAATCCGGCACCCAAAGCAGCTGTGGCAGCCACCTGACGTCGATAATCAGCAGCATCTATCCAAGCACGAACTGAAGGATTGTAACTGGACTGAAGGGGTCCCCTCTGAGAAAGATACTGATTCTGACCATACATCACCGCCGGAAAAACCACCGGCGACGGTGAAGGAGTATTAAACACAAAACCTCCACCTGAAGCATCATCATTATTACCACCACCACCACCGCTACCACCAGTATCAATAGCAGCAGCACCACCACCGGAATTCCACGCTAGCATTCCATCAAAATTCCCGGTGAAAAGCACGTGCGGTTGCACGTGCTGATTCTGTTGCAACGAAAGCCTCAAATCATTGCTATTCGTTCTCGAAAGCAAATCAGGAAACTGAATCGGGGAAGACGACGTCGTTTCACCAATTTCACTTTCAAACGGAACAAAACCGCTGTTATTGCTGTTAAAATTCTGAAGAAAACGAAACTCGTTTTCGTTTTCATTTCCGTCACCGTTACCGTTCAGTTTCTCCGAAACGTCGTCGTTTTGCTGTTGTTGTTGTTGTTTAGTTAGAAGAGTTGGTTTCCATGGAGGAAGTTGATCAAGTTGATCGATGGCGGGCTTAGCTTTATTAATGAGCCAATCAAGGGCTTTACTGGGCCTATCAAAGCCCAATCGATCTTGAACATCATAAAATTCAATGGCGGTATGGGCCGAGAGACGGACACGTCTATCTCTCGGCCCTTTCGCCGTGCAAACTTTACTATGACGATCTTTTCTACCTCTTGACCTTATAATGTGACCGCCGTCAACTTCCACTATCTCTCCACCGTTCATTTTTTCTACATAATCAACTGAATTTGTTGTAGAACGACACCGTTTCTTATTTCCTTGTTGTTGTAATAACGGTGTTAATTCTACATGATGTTGTTTAGTGTTTAAAACGACGTCGTTTTGGTGATTGTAGTAGTAGTGATGGTGGTTACTTAAAGGATCCAGAGTCTTGTAATAATAGTTTTGATTATTGTGAGTAAATGAAGTTATTGGCTTTGAATTTTGATAGTTCCATGCTAAAGTTGAAAATACTAAATAATTTAGAAGTAGAATTATTATTAGGTTAGGGTAATGATAAAGAGAAGAGAGAAAGAAAGAGAAGGGTATTGTTGGGATGAAGAATTCATTGGTTTTGGTGAGAGTGAGTGAGTGAGTTAAAAGGGTTAAAGTTTCTGTGTGATTTTCATCACTGCTAGAGCTGTTCTTGTATTGTACTGTGCTGGAGTATATGTGTAAGTGTAAGCTGGCTGCTAGCTAGTGATACATAAATTGATAATAGTGTACTACTACCACCCTTTGTACCCAAAATAAAAATAGTGTATCACCCTAATCAAGTATATAAATGAAAGTAAAAAAATATTGTTTTTTATTAATGTAATTTTAATAAGTACTCTATTATTGTCGTGAATTTAATTCAGTTGATAAAGATATCACATTTTGTACATAGGAGTCAGAGTTCAAACCGTAAAAACAAAGCACACTCTTGTCTCCATTTATAAGGAAATAAAAACCACGTTTTTGTTCTAAATTATAATCCCAGTCTCATATATATATAAAACATTTTCACTTTTTAGATTCATTAGAATTAATGTATTTAGACTATATTATTGTCTAGATACATCAATTTTATAATGAATCTAAAAAGTCAATTTATTCTTATATATGAGACTAGAGGGAGTAAGTTATAACAAAAAAAAACAATTTATAAATTGGAAGGAGAAAGTATTGATGTATTTATAATTATTACAAATGTGTTAAAGATACTAAATCAAGAATAATATAAGTTGATAAAATTGAAAAGAAAATCATATTATATTAAAAATTGGTTGTTTTAGGACAATTTTTTTTTTTGCACAGAGGATATAAAATCAATTTCTTTTTTGGGTTTTCACCATAGTATCTAGTCCATTTTAGTGTCTAATCTGATTGGAAATTCAATTCTATTATTAATTAGTTTCAGTGCATTTCCGATCGCAGTTACCGTGGATCGAACAGTAGTTTTCTCTGTCAAGTTAAACATCAATCACCATTAATGACCGGAGGGGATATTCATTTTAGAACAAAGGGAGTAATACCTAACAAATGCTTACATGAAATGATGATAAAGACTTTTTTTTTTCAGTTTAATTGCAGATTATAGATTCGCATTCAAAGTTCCCTCTTAAACCGTTTAAGAGGAAACTTTGTCACCTGCTGTTTTGGTTTGGGCTATTGTGGGTAAAAAACACTAATTCAATCACAAAGTAATTGGGAAAGTGAATTCATAATGTTTCTACTACCTCCATCTTATATATAAAGTGTTTTATTTGCTATCTCAAAATAATTGTCATTTAAGAATATGAATGTAAAATTTATTATTGTTTCACCACCAATATATATAATTTTATTTATTGAATTGAATTCCCCCTCAAATATCAATAACTATAATTTATATACAACTAATTATTTTTTGACTTATTTACAATTTTGGTCCGTTTATTTTTGCTCATTCACTAAATCGGTCCCTCAATTTTGGGATTGTGCTTTGAGCGACTACTCAACTTTTTCACTTGCCACCATCATATTTGTCTAGATCCGAGTTTCTTACCGTAATAATTTAACACAATTTTTCATTGTAGTATATTTCAACTATTTATTTAAAATTGAACGGTTTAAATTACAAATATAATTTCACATAATGAAACAATCTCGGCCGCCGATTTAAAATCGGACAGCCCATAACGTTGTTATTGTGTGAAATCCTATCCCTACCTTTCTAAAGGTACACTCGCTATACTAACACCTTTTTTTATCTAGCTTTGCTGCTTGGCTTGAAAGAAACAACAGAACATGGATGATTAAAGGGCATCCCTTTTTCTTCCCTTTAGGAACAACGTTGTTTGTTTGTGTTTTTTTCATGCTTGTTGACCTGCACCCTACAATTATTTATTTCCTGTTCTACATTTTTAGTACAACTTTATAAATTAAAATCAAATCTATATATGTCAATTAAAATCAAATTCTCAAAATTGTGAAATGCTATTATAAATTAAACCTTCGGTTAACTTCTATCATTAGAGGCTATATTGCGAAATGCTAACAAAACATGTCACATTACACGTGGATCATATATTAATGTTAGCGGCTTAATTAATTGAGCTACTCATCTCACTCTATAACAGTGTTAGTAATGTTAAATTGATAATTTAATTAAACTTCAAAAATGCAAGACGAATAAATATAAATAAAATTTTCCTCCAAATGCGACAATTAAAAAAAAACCCAAAGGATTACATGGAAGTACTAGTATAGTGGCATAGACTTGAGATAATGTGGACTTTAGAACATGAACATGCAGCATCATAGTCCTCAACATATTAATCGAGTGACAATTTTCCATTTCATAAAATAATTGTTTGTTGTCAAAATAACTCTACTATTTTTTTTTTGTGCTCATATTAATCGTGTGAGCAATCTATCAAATGATTAATATCGTCAAGAAATCTAGTTGACTACGTTTTTTGTTTGGTACAAGATGAAAAGCAAGAAAGGAAAAAAACAACGAGGAGAATTATTTAAAAAAGATAGTCCCACTAGCAATAGCTAGAAGGAGGAGACTCATTCTGTCCGGCGAAACAGCTATAGAAAAATAAATGTTAGGGTTGCGAGCTCCAAACTTAGCTAAAAAATCTGCACAAGTGTTAATCTCTCGAAGTGTAAGCACCAATTTAACTTTCAGTTTTTAGAAAGAAGATCCTTAATGTTATAGATGATCGTTGCATAGTAATGTCACTCATTTACATGGTCAGGTAGCAACTTAAGCACAATTTTAGAATCAAAATAGCAACACATATCCTTAATATTCAGTTCCCATGCCAAAACTAATCCATGGTTGATTACGTTTAGGGCCTCTTATAAGTTTCACTGACAAAATTCAAATCTAAGACTTTGCATAAAAAATTCAAGTCCGGTTCCACTCATTTTTTATACACAATTATTATAATAATGAAGCCGGTAGAGAATCAGATTTGATGTTTTTAAATTAATAAAAGATTACATGTGTAGTACTTTTCTCTTTTGATATTCATTGAAATATCTATAGGTCAATTTCTTTAATTTGTGAATATAGTAGGACAGTTTTTGTTTCTAAGTAAGACTATGTGATCATGCAGCAAAAAGTTAAAAAGAAACGACATTAACTGCTAATCAACATCCTTAAATAAATTAATGGCTTATCGATGTTAAAGCAATATTCACTTTCTCTTTAAAATGTTGATGACCGTGGAAATTTAAAATAAGAGATAACAAATATATATATTGAAGTCATGCTGACTTCTTAACTCATATATCTTTTTCAGAAGACGTTCGTGATCTTCTTAAAAATGATGCATTAATTAAGAACTTTCTTTCTTTGTGATTAATTTTTCTTTTTAATTTTTTGTTTTTTTTCTTTTAACTTCCTTACAAGAAAAACACACACACACACACACACACACATATATATATATATATATGTTGGAGAATTTTTTTGGACCCGGCTCCGGAAAGTCAAGTTAACTTTCCTAGTATTCAAGCATTCAACATATAGGCACATGTTTGATTTAGATAAGATGTTTGATTTAGATAAGATCGATTAGAAATGTGAGACTGACAAATGAGATTTAATATTGAATATAATGCGTGAATGCATTAGAGAAAAATAATTGGTTCATCACAATCCAAAATAAAAATTATTTGGACAAACAAGAAACATTTGATTATTTTAAAAATACATATTATTGAGTTTTTTTTTTCTTCTTCATTTTTTTTTTGTAAATACCTAAATATAATGTCCAAATCTTTGATTATACATGACTCTATGCATTAGGAAGGACAAAACAGAGCTCAATATGTGGCTTGGTGATGGTGATTGCCGATATCACAACAATTTTTAGCTTAATATAGTGAGGGTTGGTTTTAACTTGAGAGACTAAATTCCTATAACACAACGATTTTTGTCAAAAAAAACAGGACGATTCAATGTTTGAATCCTGACTTATAGTAGTACCAGATAGGGGTGGACCAAAACTTGCATGTTTATAGGGGGCAAATTAGTTTAACAAATTATTGGGTTGAATATGTTTTTTGTGTCAAAAACACGACAGTCTTAATTACTTTCAAATATAAATTATTTTATTAAATTCATTATACAGTGGCTTTCGATATATCGAAAGGTTGGTGCGATTTTATATTGACTGAAACATACATACATATTTAATCATGAAATACTTTATACTGCCTCCGTTTTTTATAAGCGTCCATTTAGAATAGTAATAACTGATCTTTACCTTGATCAGAGTCGACCAGACGGTGGTGCACGGCTGTTCGAGATGTCGAGCAGTCCAAATATACCCGGAGGGGGGTTGTGTACCTGCAGGCACTCCGACGCTCAAGTCAGTTGAGGAAGGAGTAGGTTTTCAATATAGAATGTTACGTACCTTTGTGAAGTTGTGAAAAGGTCTATATATAGCCCCAACGCTTGGCCAAGGCCGTTGATGGGCAGTTAATGCCCATCAATGGCTGTCGGAAAACGGCTGAGGAGCCGTGATGAGCATTAAATGCTCATCATTCCGATGTTGGGCGTTACGAATCTCAGGGGAGACGTACGCTGCTCAACGGTCAAGCGATGCTGGGCTTGCATCTTGGGCCCATCTCGACGGCCCAATGGAGCGGGTCCCCAGCATGTTGGGCATTTAGGCCCAGTCCAGAACAATAACAAATTAAAAAAGTGTATTTTTGTACATTATCTTCCTATTATACAATAATTTTAATCCACCAATAAATTCATATTTTTTTGCACACACTTTTTATTTCCAATAAATTTAATATATTATGTACAAAAAAAATATATATATTTGATATGTTATGTACCAAAAAAAAATTAAAAAAATATATTTTATTTCTAAATATATAGCATTAATTAGTTTTATTGATAAAGGTAAGAGTAATTGACAAAGGCTACAATTGACAAATCGTAGCCTTAAAACACTAAATGGACAGTTAATTAGAAATGCTAAATCTGACGAAACTGGATAATTAAAAAAAACGGAGGGAGTAAATAAGAAAAATAAATATAATCTTTTTAGTATTTTTACCATTTGAGAAATAATCTTGTAATATGTGGAATATTTAGTTTTACTCTCTCAAAATAAAGAATAAAATAAATATGATAGAAACTATTTTGAAGTGACCAAACAAACACAAAGAACTAAAAACAAAAAATTATATATATTCACTAGATAGCAAAAACTTTTTTTTTTACAAGAAACTATCAACATATTTAAAACCATATATATTAATTAATATTAAATATTATAGTGGGTAAGTTAATCTAAACATACTATTGTCTATAACTAACCATGATGGCTGATTTTTCTATTTGATACATATAAAAGTTTAATATTTGTATATTACGAAATAGACAGAAAACTCAACTGTACTAGAAAAATTAATTTTGGTACCACAAAGATAATATAGTATACTTTTGTTTTTCTTGCCTCAGAAACCAATAATTCAAATTTATTGTACCATATTTATTAAAAAAATTAAATTATTGTACCTTATACTTATAAACGATGCTACTATTTATGCAATATATCGTACGTGCTATCAATATCGAATTTTGTTTTTTATATGATAGAGCCAAAGCCTATACCATAGTTATTTATTTTTCTAATTCTCATATATTAATATTCATATTTTCAATTTTGTGGTTCTTTTTTATTTTTGAGTGGCACTGATAACTTAACTGGTGTGTTTGGATGGGAGATTTTGGAGGCAATGGATTGTTGGAACAAAAATGGTTCTCATAAAAAACCTCAAGAACTTGATAAAATTTTGATGATAACAAAGTATTAATATGCAATTGAAGAACACTAATGATCTCAAATGAAAGTGTGCAGTTAACTAAGAAAACAGATTCTGAGAAGCTCAAAGAAGAGTATATGCATCTGGAGCATTCAGAGGTTCTGAGAGAACCAATTCTGAAGAAAGCCAATAAGAAGCTACAAGTGTCTCAGAAATGGAAAGTATGAAGTTAACAACGAAGATAGAATCTGAGAAGCTCAAAACAAATCTATATGCATCTGGGAGCATTCAAAGGTTCTGAAAGAACCAAGTCTGAAGAATGTCTATCAGAAGCTACAAGAGTCTCAGAAGCAACAGAATGATCAAGAAGCAAGAAGAGTCTGTCAGAAGCAATTCAAGTGTACTCTCAGAAGCTACACAAGAATAATCAAAGCATGTAATTCTGATGGAATCAAGTCTAGTGATATTTCCCTCAAGCTTAATATACTCAAGGACGAAATGGATGTTGAGTGTGTCAAGTCCAACAAGTCAAGAAAGGGAATATCAACAACGGTATTAATATTACCTCTTCTATGCAAAGGAACTATCTTCGAGAACCAGAAAAGCAGAAGCAGTTTGCCATTTATGGAATAAATTAAGACATGGTCTGAGTACCTTTCTAACGGGCAAACTGATATCCTACAACGTTCTTATTTCAAACGACTCTATTTGTAAAGCCTATAAATACAATATCTCTTTGAATTGACAAAGTGGTGGTTGAATAATCAAACTTTTCAAAAAGAGCTTAAACTCAAGAACTGCACACAATAGAAAGAAAGAAAGTGTTCATTCAAGCCAAAGAACTTAATAGCAAATATCTGCACAAGACTAGAACTCAAGATCTTCATTCAAAGTCAAAACTCTCTGTTTTGATAACCTTTGTAAGAGTTAGTCATATGTGTATCATTGTAAACAATCTTATTGTATAAGATTCTGAAGTCTATTGCGTTTGTGCTTGAGCAGTTTGGAAGTCTCCTGTTGTGTGACTGGAGCATTTAGAGTAAGTCTCTTGTTGTGTGCTTGAGCAATTGTGAAGTCTCTTGTTGTGTGTTTGAGCAATTGTATAATCTTGGTGATTATAGTGAACTCTCTTGTTCAAAGACAAAGGGACTGAAGTACTCTCAAGTTATGAGGGGAACCAGTATAAAATCTTTGTGTGTTATCTCTCTCTCTCTCTCTCTCACCTTCTCTATCTTGCTTCTGATTTAAATTGTGTGATTGAGTTATCCGCTGCCAATATTGACTCTGATAGATTTTGTAATCTTGAAGATATTTTTAAATCCTCAAAACACAATTCAACCCCCTCTTCTTGTGTTTTTCACACCTTCAGGGATAACTTATTTGTCTTTTCAAAATTACAAAAAAGCTATAAATGTTCTTAAAAATAAATGATCTGTTATTGAATTTTTATATGATCATTGATCATATATCACACTATGAATCTAGTCCTCCAAAATTTCGCTCCAAAATGTATGAAAATAGCTTATTGTTTACAAATCAATTTGACTTTAGTTTATATTTTACCATGGAAAAAAATTATACATAAACACTTCATAACAAACACTTATACTATACACAACAAATTAAAGTATATCCCAAAAATTTAGTGCATTGAATAAGTATAGGAAATTACATAAGAATAAAAAAAAACAAATAGAAAATTAGCCGCGTTGCTAAACTTTTTTAAATATGGCAAAATCAATTCTTTGAAAAAAATTATTCATAGACCTGAAAGTCACAACATTGTTATGCATGATATTTTGAACTTTTTGTAGAAGACTCACAATCTCTAGTATTAGAACGCCAAAAATGTCAAATGCATATGGTATAAAATAAAAGCATGTTGATTGTCAAAATATGTTTTCTCATGTTTGTCCACTTTGCTTGAAGCAACTTTGAGAATTGTTTGTCCCACAATAAAAGCATCGGTGTGGCCTTAATCCCACAATTGACCAAAACCTCAGTCAATATCACACATACATGTTTTCCTCCTATCGACACAGAGTTTGGGTTCACTCCATTTGCTATCTCTCTCCTAAATGGAGAATAAATGGAGAAATAGCAAATGGAGTGAACCCAAACTCATCCACACATATACCATAACATCCGCATGCTCGAGAGTTGATAATCCTTTAAGTCAGTTAAAAAATTCACAAATGTCTCTTTTTCATATTTATTTTCGCGCGTCTAAAAATATCAAAATCACCCGCTAATTGCTTTGAATTCCATTTCATCAGGTGACTTTGGGAGATGAATTTGTGTATGAATTGATGATTGAATTTGGGTACAAACTTTTTGACATTGATTGAAGAAATGTAAATTGTCTTGAACATGTGAGATCAAACAAAGTTGTGGTATGTGATGCTATTTTGAAGGTATCAATATCAAGTTGATTTTGCGTGGTTTGAAAGCTATTAAACTAAAAACGGTCCCATTGGGTTTTTTGAAGTTTGATGGATAATTTGTGTAGTACTAGTGGTGATTATTCCTAAAGCATTGCATGCTTTCAAACACAAAGTTTCTTTCAAAGAAGGTACATACAATGACTTAGTCTTAAATATATAGCGCATGCGCGCGGGTCCTATTGTCATGTGCGTACACATGTATCTTCCACATGCATAAATGTCTGTTATAAGTTTATTAGTCTTAGAATTAGGGGTGTTCGCGGTGCGGTTTAGTTCCGTTATGAGACAAAAAGTCATCCTAACCGCGAGATAAAAAAGCATGCGGTTCGGTTGATTTTTAAAAAGTCATCCAAACCAAACCAAACCAAACCAATGCGGTTAGGATCGGTTCGGTGGCGGCGGTTTACCGCGTTATAAAAAATATTACAATATTACTAACTTGTTACAAAATAAACATAGAAAATTTTAATTTATTTTATTGTTTATGTGATATAATATGCGTATATAGAAATTGTATATATATAAGAACTTATTTTTATTACCAACAATATAGTTTTGTATCGCATGAAATTATATGTTTGTACATCTTACTGTTTAATGGACTCAGTTTAGGTTGAGTTTGCTAAGTTGGACTAGATAATAGGTTGGTTGCTACTAGTTGATAGAGTTAAGTTAAGTATTGCGGTTTGGTTCGGTTTGGTTCGGTTTGGTTCGGTTTTATGAAATGAAAACCGCAAACCAAACCAAACCGTGCGGTTTAAAAGAAACATGATTCGTGCGGTTTATACTAAATGCGGTTTTTTGCGGTTTCGGTTTGGATTGGTTCGGTTTTGCGGTTTTACTTTTGGTTCGGTTCGGATACGATCACCCCTACTTAGAATTAAGAGTTTATTAGAGACACTGATATCATCTTAGAATTAAGAGTTTATTAGAGACACTGATATCATCTTAGAATTAAGAGTTAGGTCTAACTCGAGTTTATAAAGCTGACTTGTACAGAAAGATTTTACCCTCATTTTATAGGTTATCTCACAACCGATGTCAGATTTCTTAACAATTAGTTCATAGTAAGAAAAAAGTCTCGAAATAAAGATAAAGACATCCGAAAAAGGGGGGGAAATAGTGTTATTTATTAAAAAATATGGAAAATTTAAAAAATTAATAACATCATTATCATTGAGCGTCTCATGAAGACAAACTGAAATTTTATTTTTTGTAATGGCCTCAGTACTGTTAAAATGAGTTCTAATTAGAAACCGACACCACCAAAAGAAAAATTAGAAACTAACTTAACCCATTAAGTTACTAAAATTAGAAACTAACAGCTTGCTATCCTAACTACTTTATAATTTGTGTCAAAACTCAAAACAATAGATTTGCCGCTAGAGAGAAATATAATAATTCTTATTTAACAAATCACCTTTCTATTTTTTTATCAACATTTTTTTAACAAAACACTAATTTAGTAGAGGCATTACTTAATTTTAATGGAGATAAAACTAACATTATTAAACACATACTCATTGAATAAATGAGCTTGTGAGGGAAAGTTCACCAAATTTCAATTGTCCCGTCCCAAAAAAAGCGTGACATTCAATTTTAATTTAATATATTATTTTTTCCTTCTAACATCTGTTGAAGTGTAGCCTCCCTAGCCTTAAAGACTCTATTGTTGCGTTCATTCATCAATGGTTAATAAAGATAATTTAGAAATATCATGATTTTATTTCATTAATTTATAATCATTTTCTTAATTAACCTGTGCAGAGATTATCAAATATGTCAGTTATTGCAAGATGAATGAAGTACTATTTTATCCAGAACTCTTTTTTAAAAAAAAATAAAAAATTGAGAACTCCTAGACAGATCGATACTCCTGCAACTATTAAGAGTGCTACATTCACAAAACAATGATATATTATTTTAGAGAAATGTTATTTTAACATTATTTTTGGGACACAAATTAGATATCAATGAACAATTTTGTCATTTCATATTTTTCTCTCTTTCATCCTCATCCTTACTTCTCTACCAATTTTTACTTTTTTATAAAATAAATGACAAAATTGTCCATAGATGTCTAATTTGTGTCCCAAAAGTGATGTCAAAATAACATTTCTCATTATTTTAATATTTTAACATAATTTTGTTTATATTCATCCAATTGCAGTTTTTAATTAATACTTATGTGCATCACTTTAAAATAAATATATTTCATTTTAAAGTTGTAATAATGTCTAATACATTAGTACTTGATAATATTTATTTGATAAATATATAACCCTTTTCTTTGGTTTGTAATTTGTCCTTTTTGTAAGAAAATTTATAGTTTATTATATTGTTAATTTGTGTGAAATAATCCAATGTAAACTCATAATATGACAAGGTAGTATTAGTTTAATAGATTTCTAATTAGTTGTGATGATTTTTCGTACTAAATTGTGATGTTATTTATATATTTATTTAATTTCGTACAATCGTTATTTAATTTTTAACTATGTTTTAGCTTTGTGTGTTTAGATCGATTCATTCAGTTGTCTTCCTATTTTGTTAATGGATGATATTATAATGAAATTGGCAGAAGTATATTCTACACTAAAATTTAGGATCATTTAGGATGACAATAGGTGGGACTTGCATATCAAGGTAGATATCATTTATTTTTACCAAGTAATATTATACTACCTTCAAATTATGGAGAAGAAATAAATTACATCTTCAATTAAATATCAACTAGACTCCAACCCGTGCGTTGCACGGGTTTTGTGAAGTGTCAGTTATATGATTTAAATTAGTCTAAGATTATAAAAAAATCACATATAGAAATCACAAAAAATAGTCTAAGATTATAAAATAAAATAACAATCGAAAAAATGGGATATATTTAAGGCAACTTTTATATTTTATTTGTTATGATTTATTTTTGCGAGACAGAATATTTGTTGTGACAAAGCGGGATATATTTAAAAACGAAAAGTAAATCGAAAAATAAAAAATGTTGCATAATTATCATATAAGCCATAACAACGGGTTCTATTTGTATTTGTAAGGCAAAATTTTTATTTTTGCCAAGGCAAGATTTTATATTTTTAGTTGGACGTAATTTCGTTGAATAAAAGTAAAATATCAGAATTGATAACCAATATGTTCAGTTTTTTTTATAAGAATAACCAATGTTCTATTCGTTGATCGAATATATTAATTTATTTGAAATTTGTTATCCTAAATATAAGAAAGTATAAGAACAATAAATATATTCAAGTCAACATAAGAAGACAATGGATTTCAAATGGCTGGAAACTTTTGCATTTCTTCAAAATCATATTTTTCATTATAATAATCAGATTAATTGAAAAGTTAAAATACAAAAACTAAAAAAAAATAAAAAAAATTTGATAAGGTTCCCAAATCAAAAGAACAACATTAACTATAAAGTTTAAGTATTAGGAATGAAGTATGGTTCCGTCATGTAAAAAGGAATATCTCTTCCATCTCCCAGGATTTACATCAGCACCTAAAAAACATTGATCAACTTCTGTATACAAAAAAAAATTGGAACTTTTTACAAAAAAAAAAAAACAAATAAAATTAAACATCAGTATACAAAAAACATCAATATACAAATGATACCAACATGCCAGAAGTAACATCAACAGCTAAAAAGCATCGATCAACTTCTCTCGATCCGTTGCAGGATTATGATTTAAAGGACCTATTATTGTATGAATAAAAAAAAGTAAGGAAAAATATAAAAATGTAATTATAAAGATAAACAACTAACACTTATAAAAATATTTTCAAACCTCTCAATAAATTTAGAGAAAGATTAGTAAAAGGATTAAGATTAACCATTTTTATTGTAGCCTTGAAGGAGAACCTGTCCACAGAACCAAAATAATAGATGTGAGTTTGAGGGATGAAAAAGATAATAGATGAAATTTGTGAGGAAACAACAAAGGAGCCGGTTAGACTGCAAACAACGACAATTGCAAACATGTGAAATATACCGTTAAAAACCAGCATTGACATACATAAAAATACAAATATAAAAAAACTTTCAAACAAACATAGACACTTAAGAAACTTTATTTGTAAATAAACCAATTCATAGACACTTTCAAATATAAAAAACTGAACTTTCTCTCAAACAAACATTGTTTGACTTCTAAAAAAAATCAACGTGAATCATCAACGTGTATGTATATTAAATAAGGGATCATAAATTTTTGAGACTTTGTTATGGTGTATATATAATATAATAATATGGGATATATTTCAAAAGAGTTGGTTATGTTGTGTATGTATATCAAATAAGTGATCATAAATTTTTGAGAGTTTGTTATGTTGTATATATAATATAATAATATGGGATATATTTCAAAAGAGTTGGTTATGTTGCGTATGTATATCAAATAAGTGATCGTAAATTTTTGAGAATTTATTATGTTGTATATATATATAATATAATATATTAATAATAATATATGGGATATATTTAAAGTTTTTTTTTTCCGTAGACATTAGACATATTACCCGTATTCAAGTATTATATAATAATATATTATAATAATAATAATATATAATATATAATAATAATAGTAGAAAGTTAATATAATAATAATAATAAATAAATATTTAACATGGTGAGAGATTCCATATTTATTAGATGTTGATTGCAAAATAATAACATAATAATAATAATAATATTAGTAGAAAGCTAATAATAATAATAATAATAATAAATAAATAAATATTTAACATGGTGAGAGATTCCATATTTATTAGATGTTGATTGCAAAATAATAACAACTTGATTGATGTAGTGTAGTGGCAAAAAACACAAAATAGATTTTAAATGTTGCAGGTTCGATTCTCGGTGAGGCCTTTTTTAAACATTTTATTTTAATATTTTAGGGTAAAATGAGAGGAAAAAAGAGCGGGAAAAAAATTAGGGTTAAGAATAGCAAAACGGAACAAGCTTATAATATAAGAGATGTCTTTGGGAATTGTGACTTGAGAGTGTACTTCTCCTTAAGGTTTCATGTTCGAATCTCATCGGTGATAATTTGGGTGGACTACAATTTATCTTCTTCAAAACAAAACAAAAAATTACTACCTCCGAGGCGCATTTAGTTGTCTTACATGAGACTCGGGGTATTCCTCACTCCATGGCACCTTTCGCTCATCCATTCCGCCCGTTCAGACGCGACGCCTTTTTTCATTATCATTTACCGCCCTTTCCTTCCTCCCGGCTATTCACACATGAAGATCGTCGTATGTATGCTCGACTTCGGTTGCCGGTGCGTGTAGGTAGGAGTACATTATGGCAGGATATATCAACCCGGGCAAACCAACTAATGTATCTAGTCTATATTATGGATCAAATATATCAGCTATTTAATATGCATCACATTTTATATGCAGGAGTCGAAGTTCGAATTATAAATACTCCATATTTTTTTATTATTTATCTTACATGTGAAATTTTTTTTTCCGATCAAACAGTCTGGTGGCTAGAAAATCCACCTTAAAGGTGAATAAGTGAAGTAACTCGGGTTCGAACCTGGGCTCCTACACATATAGTGTCATATCCCTACCAACTGAGTTAAACTCATGGAGATGTTACATGTGGAATTCTAGTTATTAAATTATATAACCAAAAAAATTATCTATTTTGGATTATTTTTCAACCGATGCCTTAATTATTACTATTTTTTAAGCAAAGTATCTCAAGGTGCAAACAACATTAATCATTCAAAATATAACTAAAATCTATTTAAAAAGTTGATTTATTTTAACATATATTTTCATATATACCAACCAGAAATTGAAGAACCTGAACCAACTATTTAATAATCTAAGCATTTAGAAATTTTTTTTTACACAAAAGCATTTACAACTTATACCACACTTATTGGTCATTACCATTATAATATTAAGATCGTTGTATTTTCTTTTATTTGATCTCCTAATATAATATGTTAAGTCAAATCCCTTTCAAACTTTCAATTGAAGAAAAATGCAAAATAAGACAACATATGAAATCATGCATGATTTAATCAAATATTCTAACCAACTTATCGTCCTCTCCTATCCCACACAATAGGAAAAAAAAACACTATTATATTATCTCATTCTCACTTGTAGTATTTGATGTTGAAACATTTATTCAAGGACGCAATATGCATATATTTTTCTCTTTAGATCGTTTTTAATATCATTAGTCATCGTCTTAATAAAAAAACCAATTTGAAACACATTTAATGTACAAATCGTATTTGATTTTTTATTAGTGTTGCGAAAGGATATAGATTCTCTACGTTAAAAGATTCTATATTTACTTACATTTAATTTATTTTTAAAAAAACTGAGGATATCGATTTAGCAGCATAATTGCCAGCATCATTAGCACATATGCCCACATTATCATGGCTCGAGTTATAAAGGGAGGTGAGTCAGGTGCCAAATTGGGAAAATTCTCTTTCGATCCCCACATTTCTTTTTTACTCCCAAAACATGTAGAAAACTTTGGAAAACGTTTTCCGAATTTTTTTTTCCAAATTTACACTAAAAAATTCGAAAAACGTTTTCCGAAATTTTCTGCGTATTTTGGGAGTGGAAAAGAAATGTGAGGGGTGGGAAGAGAAACTATTACATGTTGGGCTATTGAGCCCAATTGGATTTATTTTGTTCTTTATATTTTGGGCCATGTTTGGTTTCCTAACAACAACAACGGTTCAAATAACAATAACATGATAGGATAAAGATTTTTTTAATAACACCCTTTCAAAATCTGGTTACACCTTAAAATAAATAAAATACCCTAAATTGAAATTAAATATATTTCAATTGTCATCATCATCTCATTAAGTTCTCTTCCAAACCTTTTCTCTCCTCTTCCATTGCACTTCCTTCATATTTTTCTTATTTCACAACCATATATTTAACTTTTTCACAATCTTTTTTTTTTTTTTGGTAGATAACTTTTTCACAATCTTTACAACCCATTTATGTATAACAAGCAACTTTCTTCAATTTCAAAATAAAAAACACATATAAACCCTCATTTTTATCCATATATTTTTGTGTTTTTGAGTTCCATTTTTGCTAATTTGTTTTTGGTCTTTAAATGATGTGCAAGATACTGTTAGACACGTTGTCTCAGGATGCACTATATTTTTGTGACTTTTTTTACTTCATATTGTTGATTACGTGTAATAATTTACGTGTAGAGTTTTCTTTTTCTGCAATTTTTACACACTAAATTCAAATATAGTTACAAAAAACTTAGTTCATATACGTTTACACTTAATTGTATTTTGGATATTATTGTTGAATATTTCAAGTTTGAGGGTGTAACCAATTGGGAACACCTGGTAAATTTACTGAAATAGCCAAATCCGCAAGAATGTGGTGTGGATGCAAAAATCCACAGCAAAATCCTTGGAAATACCTGTGGAATTTTCTGAAGTAGACAAATCCGCAGGCAATTACTATTAGAGACAAAAGCCGCCGGAAATTCCTTGGAAATACATGCGAATTATTTTCCGCAGAAAAATCCACAGGAAAATTGAGAATTTCTAGTAGTGCAATAAAACAAGGGATATAAAGTTGAACCCTAAACTTCTACCAAAAAAAAAAAAAAACCTAAACCTTTATTCTTCATCTTTTTTCACCCTTAGTTAGTTCAATCAATTGAGCTACTCACCTCATTCCCAATTAGAACAGACAATTAATGTAACTAGCAACCATCTGCTTAAGGGATACACGTCAACCTTAAGGGATAATAGATTCTTATATTACTTAGAACAATTAAATTTATTATTTGTAACCTTTTGTATGTTTACTTGGTTTGAAGCGGAACAAAGAGCTGGTAAAATAGGAGATGAGTTCTTTATGCTTAGTTTTTTATTTCAAATTTTATGTAGGAAAAGGTTAAATAAACATATTATGACTTGTATGAAAAAAAAATACTATGACTTTTTCTCTCAAAATGTATTGGGTATAATAATCTAAGAAATTGAACTCGATTTTGAAGGTTGAATGAATTTGAATGTTGAAACTAAACAAAGCTTAAGAGATTGAAGCTTGAATAACGAGATATAGGGATTGAAACTTGAATACCTTGAATCTGAATGTTGAACGAAGCTTGAGTGAGAATAACGAGATTGAATCTGCAGATTGAAGCTTGAAGAACGAGATATAGGGATTGAAGCTTGAATAAATTGAATCTGAATGTTGAACGAAACTTGGGTGAGAAAAATGAGATCGACTCTGCAGATTGAAGCTTGACGAACGAGATTTAAGATTGACACTTGAACGAAGCTCGAACGAAGCTTGGGCGATAATGAATTTCTGCAAAAATAAGAGGAGATCGAAATTTTTCACGGGGACTCCACGAAGGTTTCACTAAACAGCCGCATAGTCTTCTAAGTTGATATAGTGGCTAAGGTTGGGCTTCAACTGCCGCTACTGTTCCGTCGCTATCCACTAATTGTTTTGTAGTGCAATATGCAAAATATAATTAAAACTTCAGTATTATAATTAACACTTTCTCGTGCATAATTACTTTTAGAAATTTCCAATTGCTTAAAAATGAGAATATGAAGAAAGACAAACAAATCTAAAAGCTAAGTTATTTTAAATGAGAAGTTGTTTCAAATAGTAGTTTCTTTATAAAAATCATTTTTGATAACTATATATTAAAAATATATATATTTTCAATGGTAAACAAACCCAAAATATCTATCAGATGAGTAATTTTGTAAGCGATACTCACAAATTAATCTTAGATATTTGAATATGAAAATCATTTTTTTTATAATAATCCATAGCAAACACTCTTAATATAGTTAAACATATCCTATTTTGAAAAATTGAAAATCATCACATTTTTTTTTTTTTACAAATGAGTACATAAATTAATTTTACTCCACTTACAGTAGCCCAATGGCAAGAAATTGGAATGACTGAAATTTTCACCGTAAATAAGTGGGATTACCGGAATTCGAACTACGATCCACTGCATATAATATAATGTCGTGTCAACCGAGCTAAATTCAAAAAACTAAATTTACTTATTATTAATTCTCAAATCTCATTGATCCCACTATGATGCCAAGTGCATGCGCAAACATTTCATAGTCTGCTTAATTAGTTGACCAAAAACAAAAATATACTAGCACAATTTATGGGTTCAATAATTGATAAGATATTGAAAGGGTTTTATTTACATTTCATAGTCTGCAAATTAATATTTCTGACTATTTTTTTTTGCCAATAAATGAATTTAAATAAATCATATCAAATAGGCTCTGAATTATCATCCTCGACCATTGCTAATTTTTGGATTAATTATGTTTATTTTGGTCCTATATCATATAGATCTATTAAATTGAAATACTATTGAAAAGTACATTTTGCCCTTACTTGCACCATATTTAGTCAGGTGGCTAGATATGGTAAAGCCACATGGTTTTATTATTATTTTTGACTTATTATTATTATTATCATTATTATTATTATTTATATGTTAATACTCATATATTATTACGAGAACCTAATTTTTTTAGTGATTCCTATCTTTTTACTCATATATGTCTATTTATTTACAATTTTTACGAGACTTATATTTATATTCATAGTACATTTATAAGGTATTAATGTCATAAATACTAACTAAAAAATGTTGAATTGAGAATTCTAAAAGTAGTAATAATTAAATTGTTCTATTGTAAAAAATTGTATTACAAATTGAGTAGGTCAAATATTTTGAAATAGATATCTCAAATTTCATCTTTAGTCCCTATAAATTTTTTTTTTTGCAACTTTTAATCCTCCAAATAATTTTGTTTCATGCTTTTAAATCAACTCATATGTATCACTTGAAATGTTAAATTTTTTTCCACGGTCATGTTTAGTAATATATAGAAATCTTTGTAGCAACAATTAACTCATGTGTATCATTCAAAAGAGATGAATTAAATATGCATTTTTATATTTTTAATTTGTGCTTAAAAATTTTAATTTTTTTGCGCGATCATCTTTAATACATTAGTAGAAATCTCTTGCCAAAAGTTAATTTTTTCATTGAGAAATGAGTTAAATATAAATTTTTATGAATAACTAAAATACGTTAGACAAAAATCGCTCATAATGTTTGAAATGACTATTATATCTACAGGACAAGTTGTCATTAATAATTTTTTTTAATATAACTATTATGCACATGATAAAACATTGTTCATAAAAATTTAAATTAACTTTTATAGATAGGGAAACAAGTTGCTACTAATGAAAATTTTAAATAACTACTATACACGGGAAACAAGTTTTTGTTGATGAAAAATTTAAATAACTATTATAGAACACCACCAACCAATAACATGCATGACACCACCAACCAATATGAAGTTTAAATTAAAAAAAAAATTAAAATGTTAGTATTAATAAATCATACACAATTACTTCATTCTCATGTATTAAATATGATTCTTTGAAGGGGTTTTACCCCTCTATTGTACCAAAAAAATAAAATATGACTCTTCAAGTCATGCATATAAATCACCAAAAACAACCACAACCAGTTATTACATGCGTAACACCATACATATATTTAGAATTCATTTTCCCCTTAACTTGTATAATACTACATACATCATTATTTCTTTTATCTCTTATTTATTTACATATTATTTGTTTTCTTTCCTTTCATTGTTTTTTCATACTTCATAAAAATAAAAGATAAATATCCCCTCGGGTCCTTTTTATAATGAACACTTTAAAAAAAATTACACATATCAAAGAAGCACATTGTACATAGTAATTTTCATTTAATACTCTTATAAATTTAAATTTATTCCATATATATCATTATTTAATTACTCTTAATTCAACTAACTTACTTATTTTTAATATTCTCTTTCGTAATAAAATTCAAATTTTTATGATTAACTAATATACACACAAAAATATCTCACTCATATTTTTTTGAAATAACTATTATATATACGTGACAATTTGTCATCAATATTTCTTTTTAATAACTATTATACACAGAATGTTGACAATAAAAAATTAAATTAACTATTATATATGGGGAAACAAATTGTTGGTAATGAAAAAATTAAATAACTACTATACACGGGGAACAAGTTTTCCTGATGAAAAATTTAAATAACTATTATACACGGAAAATAAGTTGTTCATGACGAAAAATTTAAGTAACAAATATATCAATTTTTAATCATAAATAAAAATATTTTTTCATCAAATTTGTCAACTTTAATATTTAGTAATATTTATAATTCAAATAAATGCGCAATAGAAAAAATACAGGATATATATTATCAACGATCTCTAAAATAACTGCAAGTCAATATGCCAAATATGAACCCATATTACTACTTCATCTATTTCAAAATGATAGAAAAATATTTTTCGATCATATTATTACAAGTCATCCTATCTTACTCTATAACTATCATACACCAGACCACAATCTTTATACAATAATCAATAATTTTACAACGAGACTAATGTCGTACTATATAAAAACTCGTCCTACGATAAAAAATATCGCGGACCCGTGCATATGCACGGGTTTTATGCTAGTAGTTATTATAGTTGGATGGTCATCTCCCTTATCTTTTATAAGCATCAACATTTAGCTAATGGTGAAGCTAGCAATTTTTATACGAGAAGGCTAAATGTAACAAATAAAATAAATTGTTAAAATTAATATATTACTCCTCTTTTTTTAACTGTCTTTTTAGAATAATAACAGTAAATTAAACAAGTGTAATTTTGCACATTATCTTTCTATTATACCCTCATCTTAATCCACCAATAATTCACACACTTTTTCTTTCCAATAAATTTAATATGTTAAGTACAAAAAAAACCTTTAATTTTTCAAATATATAACATTAATTAGATTTATTAAAAAAGATAAGAGCATTTGACAAAGGATATAATTGACAATTCGTACCCTTAAAATACCATAAGTAAAATAAATCACAAGAAACTTATATAAAATGGAAAGAAAAAAAGTATCATAAAAAATAGAAAAAAAAAATTCATACATACGTCTTTCCCATTTTATCCTTTAGCTACTTAAGTAGGGAACATTATAGAAATGAGAATTTATTAAAAAATTCCGTTCGCTACATAACAGACATTATAAAGATAGGGTGTTTTTGAGGTCCCACTAATTTTGTAGAGCGAGCAAGAAATGAAGTAGTGTGACAAAAGTACACACCTAGGATGGGTCACGTGACCCAATTTTGTGAGTCGGTTATAACTTATAAGGGATGGTTAGGTTAGTTAACTATAGCTGTTATAAATCAATGAATAAAGATTCAAAAGTTACTATATATATATATATATATACACACTGTATAGCCATAATCACATTCTTCATTCGTCTTTTGTATACAAATTATACTCGCGCCTTTCTTTCATTCAAAATCTTTTCTTTCTTTCATTCAAAGTCTTTTCTTTCAATAACTATGAATAACTCCAATAAACCACCCCCCATCTTCTCCATCTTACCCACCACCACCATCTTCATCTGATACACCACCACCTTCATCCCAATTATCACCAACTCATACATATTCTTCTAATCTAGCAACACGTTCTTTAACTGAGGGGAATGATGACTTCAAGAAACCCTCTGATACAGATTTCGATCTAGCAACACCCGCATGGAATTCTTTAACTAAGGAAGATAGTGACTTCAAGAAACCATCTGAAACATATTTTGATCTAGCAACACCTGCATGGAATTCTTTAACTAAGGGGGATGGTGACTTCAAGAAACTATCTGATACTGATACACCATTACCTGCTTCAAATTCAGACACACATTCATCTTCATTACAGCCACCACCAACCGATAACAATTCTCATGCACCACTGTCATTATTGGAGGGAGCACCACCATCACAGACTGATGCGCCACCGTCTTCATCTGTTCCAGTACCCTCAAAACCCGCGGTAAGAAATAGCTATATACCTAAAGATTTCATGCCCTCAATTTTCTGTAAACTTCCTATAAAGGCTCTGAAGAGGTTTACATTTCTAAATAAGGCATGCTCTACTTTATTTGATGATTCGATATTCATGAATATGTTTTGGAAGAATGTGATTTCAAAATCTGAATCACTTGATTATGAGCTTTTGTTAAATCGTGTTTTTATTGATAACTTTAACAACATGCTGGAATTGAGCTATAATTTGAATGTATATCTACTTTCACCTGAGGACAGTTGTCAGAAGATAAAATTGGATGTGCCACCTGTTATCCCATACTTTGGTAGAGCCAAAATATGCCATAAATGCTCATTGGAATGTTTGAATACTCTTAAACTGAAATGGAAAGAAATTATTGTCTTTAAGAATGCGAGGAAATCTTGTTTTTATTCCATTTTTTAGGGTCAAAGGTTTAAGGGAATTTATTATGTTTCGAAAGGATACTTTTGAAGAATGTTAAAATCTTTTGAAAATTAAAAGTTCTTTCATTTCGATTCATTTATCGAAAGGATACTTTTGAAAAGAGAGTATTCAAAGATCGAAAGAAACGAAGCGCTTGGGACTTGGAGTTTCTTTCCTGTTTATCTACATTTCGACTTCGAATTTATCAACGGATGCATTGGTTCAAAATGAAGACAGCTCATCAGAGAACGTGGGCACGTGTCACTTACGTGTTCTTGTAACCGTTACTTAGCAGTTAGGATTTATAGCCTATAAATACTAGTTTTGAAGTCGAAATCATGGTCACAAATTCACATACGAAATCCTAGAAAACTCACAATGATCACGTTATCGAGAAAGATGAGTATCCAAAGGAAAAAGTATGATTCTATGAACCGTTTATTGTAAATTATTTACAAGTTTTAATGCAAATTTCCCTTTATTTAAGTCTTTAATCTTTTAAAGTTTCTGCACTTTACTCATTCCTACAAAATTTGTTGTTTATGTGTTTCTCTCGTAAACATCAAGTTTGTTCATACTTTATTTAATTGTGAAAATATATGAAAACCATAAAAATGTCTATTTCTTCAATGATTTACGTACAAAATTATAGTCCCAGGATTTACTAGTTGATCCTTCAAGTAATAAATTTAAACTAGCGATCGTTTACCAAAAATCAGCGTAAACAAATTGGCACGCCCAGTGGGACTCAATTTTGTGCGTTCATTCTTTTTAGAAGAAAACAGTTTTCATAAAGTTTTCAAATTTTGTTATTAAAAGTTGTTTGTTATGTGTATGTTTCTGAGAAGTGGTAGATCTTTACCAGATTTAACTAGCATAAATTATGTGTCAAAAATGGTGAGACCACCCCCTAATAATAATCCAAACAACAATAGTCCTTTAGTTCCTGAAGGACAACCGTCATCGACGGCTAACTGGCTGTCGAAGCCAATGATCAAAATCATGGTAAAATGTTACTAGAAACACAAAAGTTAGACTGCATCTATTAATAATTTCTCCTTTAAAAATTCCAACTAAGTTCAAATATAAAATTAAAGGTCTTTGTTCAAATAATGAAGCTGGATATGAAGCTTTAATAGCAGGTTTAGAAATTTTAATAGACCTGGGGGCAAAGAACGTAAAAATAAGAGTAGATTCATAATTAGTATTGAAACAATTAACAAGAGAATATAAATGTGTTAAAGAACATCTTGTTAAGTATTTCGAAACTGCAGGTCAACTTTTATGTTGTTTCGATACTGTTGATTTCGAACATGTTCCTCGATTACAAAATCAAGTGGCAAATGACTTAGCTCAAATTGCTTCAGGATACAAAGTATCAAAGGAACAATTGTCTTAATTAATCGAAATCAAAGAAAAATTGGTATCTAATGAGTTATTATTACCAAACTTGTCAATGCCAAAACTTGTGGGGGAAAATATACCACAAGAAATTATTGATAATGAAAATCATGAAGAAAGGAAATTTCAAATTTTGGCAATTGACAATTTATTAGACACTGATTGGAGAAAACCAATTGTAGAGTATCTACAAAATCCAACAAGCAATACTGCTCGAAAGATCAAATATAGAGCTTTAAACTATGTTATTATTGGAGATAATTTGTTCAAAAAGACTTTTGAAGGAGTTTTGCTTAAGTGTTCAAATGAATCAGAAGCTCATATAGAAATCTCTGAAACACATAGTGGAGCTTGTGGATCTCATCAAGCAGGTCATAAAATGAAATGGTTACTCTTTCGACAAGGGCTATACTGGCCTTCTATGTTAAAAGATTGCATAGAATTTGCTAAGGGTTGCCAAGATTGTCAAAAACATGCATGAATACAGCATATGCCTGCAAGTGAATTACACTCCATTGTCAAACCATGGCCATTCAGAGGATGGGCCTTAGATTTAATTGGTGAAATAAAACCTGCTTCATCAAAAAATCAAAGATACATCATAGTTGGAGTAGATTATTTTACAAAATGGATTGAGGCAATACCTATGCAAAATGTAGATCAAGAAGCAGTGATTAGTTTTATCCAAAAGCATATTATTCATAGATTTGGAATTCCTGAAACTACTACTGATCAAGGTTCAGTTTTTATTGGTCGAAAAATGCAAAAATTTGCAAAGCAAACTGGTTTTCGTTTGCTAACTTCGACACCATACTATGCACAAGCAAATGGTCAAGTCGAGGCAGCCAATAAAATCCTTATTGGTTTAATTAAGAAACACATTGCCCAAAAACCTAAAAATTGGAATAATACTTTAGACCAAGTATTATGGGCATCTAGAAATTCTCCAAAAGAATCAACTAACACTACACCTTTTCGTTTGACATATGGTCATGATGCTGTTTTGCCAGTCGAAATACATTTGCAATCAATTCGAATTCAAAGGCAAATGGAAATACCAAATGACCATTATTGGAATATGATGTTAGATGAATTAGTTGATTTAGATGAAGAAAGAATAAGAGCTTTGGAAATGTTAACTCAGCAAAAAGAGAAAGTAGCCAAAGCTTATAACAAAAAGGTTAAGTCAAAAACCATGGAAAACCATTCTGCCTATGGATCGAAAAGATAGGCTCTTAGGAAAATGGTCACCCAATTGGGAAGGTCCTTTTAAAATTTCACAAATATTTTCTAATGGCGCATATGAAATAGAAGAGTTAACCTCTGAAAAGCGTGCATTAAGCATAAATGGTAAGTATTTGAAAAAATATAAATCAACATTATGCGAAGTAAATATAAACGCAGAATAAAGATATAGTGAAATCGAAATGGCAAAACAATAAATTGCCACAAAACAGGGCATTCTCAAATAGTACAAACCAATTTAAACTTGTCCAATAATCGAAACTTTATTCCAAGATTGATAATACATAAATGGTACATTGAAAACCATATATGATTTTATTGATTCTAATAGATGTCTAACCTAATGCGTCTTTATTTTAAACAACAAAAAACAAGAACAACAAGCACTGAGGCGCAGCCATCAATCTTTCCCAACTGGTTGAGAAGTTCCACCACACAAAGAACAACTTCCCACAACAAGCAGAAAGATCAACCCACCTCACTTCTTCTTCGAAGAACTGGCCTTGAGTTCTTTCCCTTTCACGTGCGCAGATTTGGTAGAATCTTCAACCGTTATAAGAGAATCTTCATGATCAGAACCACAGAGATCTTCCTCTGGGACATAAGTCTTCAAAAACTCAGCATAATCTGGGTCAATCTCATCTGAACCATAATCGTCTTGTTCTTGAACATGGCGTTGAGATTTTGTGGGAATTCTTTGAGAAGAATGGGTTGATTTGGTTTTGGGAGGATGAGTTTTCTTGCGTTTAGAAGGAGAGAAATGTTTGGTTTCTTTCTTACTGGAAATAGTACCTTTAGAATTTCCTTTCATGATGTGTTGAAGAAGGGAAGAATGTTGAAGAAGGGAAGAATGTTGGAAGAAGGGCTTATGAATGAGGAATCACAAGGGTAACGCCTCCTTTTATAGGAAAAGATTGTTTGGTTGGCAGTTGGGAAATCCATTGTTTCTCGCGATACAATAAATACTTGAATGGTTTGACCACTTTGGAAAAAGAGTCAACACGGTTTTTCAAAAATCTTTTTCAGTTACACATATCTAGGAGTGTAAAGAGGTTTTTTCGCAGTTAATTCCTAGGATTGGTTACAGAACTCAAAGGATAAAGTTCGATTGAATTTTAAGATTTGTTTGAATTGGGAAGACCTATTTAAAATTTCACAAGTATTTAAAATAAAGAAATTGAAATGGCAAACAAATAATAATTTGCCACAAAATGGGCGTTGTCAGATTACAAACCAGAATATTCGAAAGAAATAAAATTGTTCGAAAATATAAAGAACAAAGTAAAACATAAGTGACGATCTTTAAAGATTAGACTTCAAGGCATTATATTGAGCTTTGATCAAGTTGATTTCGACTTCGATCACTTGGACGGAAGCTTGAAGGGACTTGATTTCTTCATCTAAAGCTTCAGAAGCACTAAAATAGCTCAAACCTTTCCTTGCTTCTTTGTCAATAGCTTCTTGATGAGCAGCAGTAGTAACATCATCTATGACCTTACATTTTTTCTCTTCATCAGCAATAAGAAGTTTACGCTTAGTAATTTCAGCTTGGAAACCTGCTATTTCGTCCTTCCATTGATCAATCTTCGAAATGCACTCCTGATAGTCTTGCCCTCGAGCAATCTGCTCCAATTTCATTTGTGTTACCTTTTCGATAGAAGTATTAGCTTTGTCGAAGACAGTAGCTTGGCCAAGCTTTTGATGGCTTATGCATCCAATAGTATAATCCTTCTTTTGAACGGCCTTGGCAAGTTGTTCAATAATTGATTCAAGTTGAATAACCTTGCCTAAGGTAGCTTCATCAGTGTGAGGATTATGAAATTTACTTAGAAATTTTTTGTGAGCAAAAGCTTCACTAGGATTTTCTTCTATCGAACGCAAAACATCACTATTAAAGTAGTCCCAGTGCAATTTCAGAAGCATTGAATCCTGGCAAACCGATTGTTTAATCCCAGCATCACTGTGAGTGGAGCTACCTCCAGTCTCATCGCTTGAGCTTTGAATTGGTTCCCATTTCTTGGCCATTAATAGTTGCAAAGCAAGGTCAGGTTGTTTGACTTTCATATTTTCAAAGTCTTCTTCAGACATTCCAAGACTCGCTGACAATTTCGAAGTGGAAGTTTTTGGAAGAATGGATGAACCTCCAGTTTCAGCTTCTGGCATATCCTCATCAGAATTGGAAATTTTGAAATCCAATTGTTCATTGGAAGTGTCTGGATTTGCCTGAGGAGCAAAGTTGGTTTCCACAAATTCTTCATTCTTACTATTGTCAACAGGGTCAGGTTGTGTTGTGTCTTTCGAAACTTTGTCTTCCTGGTCCTTTGGATCATCATTCGAAGCATCATTCTTAGGATTATCATTTTTATGGGCTTCATCAGCTTTGTCTTTGGGATCATCCTAAAAAAGGAGAATGCATATGAAAAAGAAATTCGAAACGAAGTATAAAGGTATTCGAGATATGGATCAATAAAACTTACATTTTTATTGCCATCAGTATCTTTTGGTTGATTTTCACTTTCAACCACCTTCTCTATCACCACCTCTTCTACAATTGTTTCCTCGACCAGCTTTTCAGGGATTGTTGTTGAGGGATCTTCTGGATTCTTAGTTGGAATCGAATCATTGGGGTTCGATTGAACTCCCTCATCAGAAGACTTAGACTTTGATTTCTTCTTTTTCTTCTTATGAGATTTTTCATAAGAAGATTTAGATTTCTTTTTCTTCTTCTTCTTTTTCTCTACAGCACCAGAGCTCTGTCCTTTTACTTTAACCTCTTCGACAGGTATATCATCATTAAGTTTCTTTGGTGATTTAGTGATCGAAGGATCCACAACCTCAACATCAGGTGTCGGAGAAATCACTACGGTTGCAGTAGATTTCTTAGTTGGTTTCCTTTCAAAAGAGATCTCAAATTCTTCTTCCTGTTATCATCAAGATTTCGACCCAATATAAGGAAACGTGGTGTATAAAAGTTAAGGAATGAAGGAAAAGTATAAAGAATACTTACGGAGGCATCACTCGAAATGGTGACAGTTTCTTTAACCTTCTTGGTTTTGGTGGTATCGATTGAACTAGCAGTTTTTGTTGAAGTACTGTTTGTTTGCTTAATAGCACCTAGTGCATCAGCTAGCATTTTCTTTGAAACTAAAAAATCAAAGACAAATAGAATGTTAAATTAGCAGAATTAGCAGATAAACTAGAAAAAAAACAAAAATGATAGAGGATTGTAAATCCATTACCTCCTGGTTTCGACCTTTTTGGTTTTTCCACAACAGGCTTATCAAATCTTTCTTCGAGCCTGGTTATTACTGCATCTTTGTTGGGAAGTCGAGTTAGATAATAAGCTTCCCACCAGCTATCAAAATCAATGGTGCAGTAATATGAGTTGTTGAAGTGGAAAGTGGTGAGGGCATAAGTGTTCCCCTCTACAACTTTTAGAAATTTTCTGAAAGAGTTTTCAGAAATGCCAGAGCCCATGAACATGTCTTTTTGTGTTTCGAAAAGACTCTTTGGTCGAATTTGGCTAAAACCAAATTGCCTCGATACCAAATTTGGTTGGTACCCAACCAAACCGTAATTCTTGGCCAAAGAGCCAATTCTACATGAAAGCAGGGTTGAATCGAGATATACAGACCAGAGTTCATCTACTTCATCATCCATATCAGGGTCAGTTGGTGGAAATTCATCAGTGTACCAGTTGGGTCCTATTTCTCTTGTAGAGAATGGAGCATGTTGAGGTTTAAAATTGTCAAGGTTCAAGAAAGCTTTGACATACTTCATGAAGAGAGTTTTTGGATTGTTTTCAATGAAGTTTGGTGTCAACCAAACTATCCTCATTCCTTCAAAGGTTCTCTCTTGAACTTCTTTTATTCTGCTCTGAGGAATAGTAAAGCCAATCTCTTGTTCGAAAGTGGCACATAGCCACATCTGAAGTAACCACATTGGTCCAGCTACTAAGAAAGTCGAACCACCTTGTGATTTCTTGATTTCATCACAAGCGGCCCCTATAGACTCATAAAGAACAGCAAGGATTAATTTTCCAAGGCTAAAATGCCTGACTTTGTGAATTTGTATAGCCATGGGTACAAACATTTTGGCTATCTGAAGGGATCGAGAGCAAAAAACATAATGGGATAACCATAGTGTTAAGAAAGCTACATGTTCGATATCGGAGACCTCACATTTGTCCTTGTGATTTTTATTTATGTACTTAGTATATGAGAGGTCATCATAATCAAAATCAATGTTCTCACTGGTGTTGGCTAGATTGAAGGTTTCTCCCACTGTTCGAAGACTAGTTATTGCAGCAACATCTAAAAGAGTTGGGGTCATCATTCCACAAGGGAATTGAAAAGTGTTGGTGGATTTCTCGTAAAAATGCATGGCTGCTATAAAAAAATTTGGTTGATATTGAGGGCCATATCGAGAGAGTTGGATTAAGTCATAAATCCCATAACTCTGCCAAATTTCTTTAAACTCTTTCTCGACTCGATCCAACCAAGGGAGATAATGTTTATTGGGGATCGAAGGTGCTGACCTAAAAAATTTATTTCTAAGGTTCAAATAACCTAAGTGAAAAGGTTTTTCATCAAAAATTGGTGGTTCACAAGATTTGTAACAAGGGAATAATTCGCTTACTTGCAGAGACAAGGATTTCTCATCTGGCAATGGACCTCCAAATGCAAAGACATTCCTTTCGACAGCAAAATGAATCATAAGTTCAAAATGCCAGATCTTCGTTGTTTCTTTATCGCCATGGGGTTGAGGTACCATGGGCTCTTTTCCGTCAAATTGGATAAAGTTTCTCCACTTACCAGCAAAAGGAACATCTCGTCGTGGTTCTTCAAACATGTATAAAAGAAAAGGGTTTCTAAATCTAAGAAATGTAGAGATTTAGAGTTAAATCTTTGAAATCTAAACCGGTAGAAGTTTAAATTAAATCTATTGAAAGGTTTTGAACGGTTTGGATTTAGAGAAATAAGTGTTGGAGTTCAGTAAGTTGAAGAGAAGCTTGAGAAGTATGAAAATGGTGGAAAGTTCAGAAACCTTCAAATGAAGAAGGTGAAGACTATTTATAATAATCGGATTTGGCTCCGATTTAAATAAATAAAAAAGAAAAAGATGCCTCTTTGCATTTTCTTTCAACTTCCGGACTCGCCACGTGTCCCACTAAAAGCGAAAAAGTGGAAGCATTTATGGTAGTGGACGAGCGTGACAGTTGAAAAGACTAATGATGACTATGATGTCATCGCCGTCTTTGCAAAACATGAAGAAATCTGTTTTTTAAAGACAAAACGTTTCAATATTAAAATGCCAACATCGTTTTCTTCGATTGAAGTTTCTCGAAATCGAAACTGGCATTTTGGGGGCAATTTGTTATCCCATATTTTGGTAGAGCCAAAATATGCCATAAATGCTCATTGGAATATTTGAATACTCTTAAACTGAAATGGAAAGAAATTATTGTCTTTAAGAATGCGAGGAAATCTTGTTTTTATTCCATTTTTTAGGGTCAAAGGTTTAAGGGAATTTATTATGTTTCGAAAGGATAATTTTGAAGAATGTTAAAATCTTTTGAAAGTTAAAAGTTCTTTCGTTTCGATTCATTTATCGAAAGGATACTTTTGAAAAGAGAGTATTCAAAGATCGAAAGAAACGAAACGCTTGGACTTGGAGTTTCTTTCCTGTTTATCTACATTTCGACTTCAAATTTATCAACGGATACATTGGTTCAAAATGAATACAGCTCATCAGAGAACGTGGGCACGTGTCACTTACGTGTTCTTGTAACCGTTACTTAGCAGTTAGGATTTATAGCCTATAAATACTAGTTTAGAAGTCGAAATCATGGTCACAAATTCACATACGAAATCCTAGAAAACTCACAATGCTCACGTTATCGAGAAAGATGAGTATCCAAAGGAAAAAGTATGATTCTGTGAACCGTTTACTGTAAATTATTTACAAGTTTTAATGCAAATTTCCCTTTATTTAAGTCTTTAATCTTTTAAAGTTTCTGCACTTTACTCATTCCTACAAAATTTGTTGTTTATGTGTTTCTCTCGTAAACATCAAGTTTGTTCATACTTTATTTAATTGTGAAAATATATGAAAACCATAAAAATGTTTATTTCTTCAATGATTTACGTACAAAATTATAGTCCCAGGATTTACTAGTTGATCCTTCAAGTAATAAATTTAAACTAGCGATTGTTTTCCAAAAATCAGCGTAAACACCACCTCAATTTAATCCTAAGCAGATAGACATCCCAAGAATTTTAGGATCTGCGACAAACGGCATTGTATGCCTATATGATTATGCTAATAATTGCAATACTCCTATGTTGTGGAACGTTGCGACAGAAGAAATTAAGGTAATACCCCTCAGCTCCACTGCAATGCTGCTTAAGAGTGTTAGATATCATGCTTTTGGCTATGATCACTGCCGTGATGATTATAAAATCATCCAGTGTGTCGGTTTTGATTTTAAAGATTATCAGTTGTCTGATAGTGTGACGCAGCAGAAGCCCTTAAGGCAGATATTTAGTGTGGAAAACAATTCATGGGAAACTATATGTGCTAACATGCCACATTGTCGTTATTGGAAAATAAATGATATTTTTCTGAATGGCATTTGTCACTGGTGGGGAGAAAGCAATAACAAGTCAGTACTAGTTTCTTATAATCTCTGCAACGATATCCTATCAATTACACCGTCATTTCAACGTTAATATGTGTGTCCTAAATGACTACATTGGTATGGTATGCAACCGTCAACAGACTACAACTTTTACAATATTACTATTGGGTCAAGTTGGAGTTGCACAATCGTGGACAAAGCTATTAAATGTTCAACACGACTCCATTGAGCATCCTATCGGAGCAGGCCTCAATTGTATTTTTTTTACAACAACAGACGGTGGCATAGTTTCTCTAGACTTAACTGCCGGAACATTTCAAAATATTGGTATTAAAGGCGAAGGTTATTGGTACCAGATTGTCAAGTACAAAGAAATGTTTCGTCCAATATCCAAGAAATAACACCAGTTTGTATATGCAGATACTATGAAGTAGATTTCATTTCTAAAGTCAATTTTATAGGTTCTGTTTGACTTTGAACATGCAGATACTATGAAGTAAATAGTAATTCTAGCACTTCTGGTATAGGCATACATTTTTTTGCAGTTTTAGTCATGTGTAACACCTTTGGAAATTGGATACTTTGATTGCGGCAAAAATAGCAACTATCTGCATAAGTTTCAGTTTACTAATTTTTATGCATAGGTATTAGACTAGAAACAAACACACCCAACAATAGCACCAGAGTAATAAACATCCAAGCATGTGAAACATCAGCAAAACTTAACTAAATTTATGCTTATTTAATATCTGTACCTCATCCAATATCGTTCTTCTCTTCACGGTTCCAACATATTCCTCAAGATATTCCTGCACATCATAAATAAAATTTGTTTTTATAATTCATCCTAAAGACAGCGTTAACATAGATTTCTAGGCTGTTAGTAACTATGTTTTTTGACCTTACTACTTAGCAAGTTATGTTCCCAAACTAATTTGAATGCAGCATAATTGCATCATGTTCCAAACTAAACATTATATATACATTTAAGCACTCAACATTTAAATTCCAGTACTACGACATTCTCAACTAAGTTTGTTCTAAAGGATACTAAGAAATTCTAATTATTATCTATGCAACTCCACTCATTCTGAAATGGGTTTGTAATTAAAAAGTGTGTCCAGCAATCAATGACTGCCAAAATTGCATCATCAAGGTCTAATCACATAATGCCATAAAAACAAATCAAAACATTTCATAAATTTATAAAAGGGACACATAATATAATACCTTTAGAAGACATTGAAAACCCCCACCTGTTGCATCTAACAATTCCAAAGAGAGAACACTATCAGGAACCATTGCTGCTAATTTACAAGCTATCATAGATCCTATATTGAAACATAATATGTAATGACAAATAAATAAACTAAACCTCACAAAATCCAATAGTAATAATAAACCATTGAATTTTGACTAATTAGAAAATACTCACCCATTGAGTGCCCAAAAACATGTGCCCTTTTCCAACCTAAATGATCCAACAAAGTAATTGCATCCTTTGCTATGATCGTTCTGCACCAAAACTCCAAATTTCATTTCACTTTCATAAATTATTCGAAAATAATAATTCAACCACACTTCAAATTAAAGACATGTTTGGTATTCAATACATCTATCATTATTGTTGGATACTTTGAAAGGTTTGGACCGCTCTAATAAAGGATACCATGATCTTGGCTTTATTGAGGTGGAATAACCAACTCTGGTGCTAGATTATCTGATAATTCCTTCAATATATCTTCAGTTGCAACAGGTGAAATTGTTGAGGCAAAATCCCAATTTGATGTTTTAAGGATAACAAACCTCTTAATTATTTTTTAAGTGTAATTCTAGTCTCTTTGGTATCTAACAAGTGCTCTTGAGTGTTTTTAATTAAGCTAGGAACAATTGAGCTTTTAGATCAAATATCACGTTTTTATTGATAAAAACAAAAGCTTCAGGATCAGTCTCAGATCGCTCTCTGGACCTTTGCGCAACATCCATGATTCACACAATCAATGCAAAGACATTTATGAATAAGTCAACCATGTACAAGACAAATGAAGACTTTTATCTTGGGCTTAACTCACAAGATCTCTACAGTCCAAGAGTTCATTTAAGGCAAGGAATTTCTCATCAATAGAGAACTTACTATTTTTACCAAGTTCAATGTTCAAACATGTGATAAGGCCAAAATGACACAAGGATATCTTCTCTCACATGTTATGACTGTCATTAGCTGTTTTCAAATGGAAAATAGACAACACACTTATATCTATGACATAATGGTACTTGCAAAAGAATAAAGAAAGAACTTTCTCCCATGGGGCCTCACATTCTCCTATGACATTTGTACTTGCAAAGTACTTTTTGTGAGACATAACAAGTACAAAACAGCTGCCAAACTTATCCACTACAGCTGGTTAAAGTCTTGCATCAGTTTTCCTTCACGAAGAATCAAGTTCATTCATACCCAGTTCCTGGAGATCGATCTAAGACCAATGTTGGAAAGAGAATGTACTTGTTTGGAAAGATGCTAGCTCACTCACAGCTGTTCAAAATGTACTTAAAAGCTGCTCAACGGATTTACTTGTTAACTAAGCATCAGACAACCATCTACAGCTCATTGCAAGCACATTATTTGTACTTCTTTATTGAAGAAAGCTGAAGAACTTCTGGAGAACGTTCTCAGACCAACCAGAAAGATAAAGTTTCTTCACAAAAGCTCATAAGTTGTCAAATACAAAGCAACTAGCCGTTGGTTTCAAACCTCAACGGATATACTTGGTGAAAAAGCAAGAAATGACCATTTACAACTCACTGCAAGCTAATCATACACGCTCCTTTATCGTAGAAGTTGAAGAACACCCTGGAGAACATTCTCATAACGTTCTGGCAGCATACTTATCCTTCAACAACTGTCATGAGCTGTCCTTTAAAGTGTTATAACAGCTAGTTTCTGATTCAAACTGATATACTTCGTGGCCAAGACTCCTATATCAAGCTTCAACTATAAATAGAGGTCTTTGGCAACATTGAAGAGCAAGAGTTCAAGCTACAAATCATCAATCACTTGTTTTTCTCTACAAGTCATGGAACTCTTCTTTCATCACTCACACTCAAGATCTTCATTCTCATCATACCTCTGAGTTTACTGAGTGTTTTCTATTTGCTTCTCAAACAACCCTTTGAGTTTCTACAAGCAAATATATCAAGAGACCATTTTTCACATAACCCACTTTTTAAGTGGTTGTATCTTTGCCTCTTTATTTTACCTCTCTCATTCAGATCTGTAATATCAATATCTAGGATCAGAATATCCATTGAGTGTGTTGAGAGTTTTCATCCATTTTCAAAGCTTCTCAAAATTGTATTGAATGAATAGGCTTTGATAACCAATCTTCCATCATTGTAACCTTGGCTCAAGTTAGTACGTAGCTACTAATTGAGTGACACCTTCATAGTCAGTGTGACTTAGGTAGATTAAGCTTGTAGGGCTTAGAAGATTTTTGGTCTTGGATCTAGATCAAAAGGAAGTGTAACTTGAGATCATTAGCATCTCTTAGTGAACAATCTCACAGGCGCGTGGGGACTGGACTAGCCCAAGGTTTTGGGTGAACCAGGATAAATTGTTTGTGTGCTTTCTCTTCCCTTTACTCTTATTTAATTTACGCATACACAGATCACACAAATCACAAGTTATCATTTATATTTACTGTCAGAGAGTGTTGGGAGAACGTTCTCCAGTCTGCACTATATTTTGAATACTTGATATAACTAACAATCTGGTTTATAGCAGAGAACATTCTCAGAACAAGCTCTTCTATAATTCACTAACATTTATCCAAGTATACACTTGAGATCTATTTTGTAGAGTGCAGGATTAAATTTTAAAAGGGTCAACATTCAACCCCCCCCCCCCCCCCCCCCCCCCCTTCTTGTGACTATTTCTTCCACTTCAGAAATTTGTTGTATTGTAAACAACTCTACAATAGCAGCAGTGTGTTGCATTCTTGTTATATGGTGAAACTATGCTACTGTAGATTTCAAGTTCCTCTCCCTTTGAAAAGTGATGAACTTACACTCTTGATAAAATCTAAAGCTTGGAGTAACATAATCAGCTACATGTGGCCCTAATGTAGCAAGCCACGATGTTCCTAAGATTAAATCAGCTCCTTCAACTGGTAACAAGCAAATCGGTACCTTCAATTCCTGGCCCCGCACCCACTAGACTGGCAACTTTTTAATCTTTCCCTCAACATTCATAGATTGACCATTTCCTACCAACACCTTGAAAACTGGTGTAGGTTCAATCGGATATTTCAAAATCTGAGCAATTTATAGGTTGCAAGAAGTTGTCTGAACTTTCTCCATTCACCAGAATTTGGACATTAATGCTGCCAATCTTCCCTTGGAATCTTAATTGCCCAACACCATTTGATCCCTTCAAAGCATTTAGAGATAAATGATGTTCGTCTTGACTATTTTCCTCTTGATATTTATCCGGATCTGGAGGTTTCTCATCAGTATCACACTCTATTTCATCATCTTAGGGGTGTTCAAAAATTCAGTTAACTAAACCAAATTGCAATTCGAACTGCACTGAACCATATTTTAAACTGAACCATTTAATTCAGTTTTGAACTGAACCACTTTTAAAAAACAGTTACAATTCAGTTTATAACCGGTTCAGAACCAGTTTAAATTTATGAACCGGTTTTTATTAAAAATAATATTTAATTTTTTTTATATTAAAGATCAATATTTTCACTTATTTCCCTTCAAAATAATAATTTAACATTTAAAAAATATTTCACATTTTAAGTCGTCTTTTTCAATTCTCAGTAACTCATTTTGGGAAATTTCTCACAGAAACCCTAGCCCCCAAATCGCACCACCTCAAATTTCTGAAAATCACACCGACCACCGCCACCACCACCATCGATGGTTATCGTGAGTTCAGAGGGTTCGTTGCTGATATCTATTCTGCTCTAATTCTCCACCGTCGACGATAAAGGATTGGATTTAGCTCTCTCCACCACCGACGAACTCAAAAGTATTCTCTAATTCTTCTCTAATTCGTGTTCTGCTCTAATTCGTATTCTCTAATTTAGCTAATTTTTATGTTATCGTGAGTTCAGAGGGTTCGTTGCTGAGTATTTGTGGTCATGGGTCATTTGTATTTTGACTAATTTCTATGTAGCTTTCATTATATATGTAGGCTTGATGAGTTGATATTGGTAGAGTGAAATTATTATGATTACATGTTTCTATGTTGATGTGTTAATCTCTATGTATTGGCTTGATGAGTTGATATTGTGGTTTCTGCTTTTGTTAATAGTTTCAGCAACATTGCAAGATCAATATGGATGATATATACTTGCTATTAGTATTTTTATTTTAGTACAATGTTATTAATATTTTTATTCCATCTCAGTACACTATTAATACTTTGATTTTCAATGTTAAAACATGTTTTCTGCAGTTGATAGTGTTCACCTTAAAATTGCAAGATCAATATGGATGATCATCAATCTCTTGGTAGCAATAGCAATGCTAGCGATTCTACACCTCAGCCTCCAGTTTCAACGATGGGTCCACCTAAGCGTAAAAATCGATCAGAAGTTTGGGATCATTTTACACCGTTGTCGGACGAATCAAAGTCAGCAAAATGCTTTCTCTTTTCTAATTTGCATTTCGGCATGAAAAATTCTCTTAATGTTTTGGTTCTTTGGGTCTTGGTGCATTGGTCTTGTTGGAGGTTTTGGATTTCAATGACAATTGGTTGTTGTTTGTTTTGTTAGGATTGAATGGAGTTCTATTTGAGTGGTTTGGGTTGGTTTTTATGGTTTTCGGTGGGTTATGTTTTTTCTTAGCTAATGCTACTGTCTTCACTATAGAATTAGGACTATGTATCATTACATCTCTGCAAATGTCAGTCTGCAATCCACTTACAAAACAGTCTAATAAGGCATCATTGCTTAGTCCATAGACTCTGCTAGCAGTGAATTCAATGTAATATTCATTGACAAAGTTGGTTTGAACGAGAGTTTAAAGAGGGTAGTTCGGAGACAATCATATATGGATGGTCCAAAATCAAGTTCTAAAGCGCTAGTTAGCATTTGCCAAGATTGAAAAGGTTGAGTTCTTTGCATCATTTGAAACCAAGGTACCACATCCTGGTCTAAGTGCACAAATACTATAGTGATTCTGTCTAAATCAGGTGTATCGTAATAATCAAAGAATCGCTAAGCCTTAAATATCAATCCATCAAACCGAGCAAATTCCAATTTCACATTTCTTAACTGAAATGGTTGTTTGCTGGAGCTCCACACACCATGGTAAGATCTGGGCGGGTGATTCTTTTCGTTGCAGAAGTGCTTCTTTTTGTTGAAGTAGAGTGGCAAAAGTACACACCTAGGATGGGTCACCTGATCCAATTTTGTGTGAGTCGGTTATAAGGGATGGTTAGGTTAGTTAACTATAACCGTTATAAATCAGTTAATAAATATTCAAAAGTTACTATATATATACACTGTATAGCCATAATCACATTCTTCATTCATCTTTTGTATACAAATTATACTCGCGCCTTTCTTTCATTCAAAATCTTTTCTTTCTTTCATTCAAAGTCTTTTCTTTCAATAACTATGGATAACTCCAATAAACCACCCCCATCTTCTTCATCTCACCCACCACCACCATCTTCATCTGATAAACCACCACCTTCACCCCAACTATCACCAACTGATACATATTCTTCTAATCTAGCAACACCTACGTTAAATTCTTTAACTAAGGGGAATGATGACTTCAAGAAACCATCTGATACAGATTCTGATCTAGCAACACCATGGAATTCTTTAACTAAGGGGGATGGTGACTTCAAGAAACCATCTGATACAGATACACCATTACCTGCTTCAAATTCAGACTTCAAGAAACCATCTTCATTACAGCCACCACCAACCAATAACAATTCTCATGCACCACTGTCGTTATTGGAGGGAGCACCACCATCACAGACTGATGCGCCACTGTCTTCATCTGTTCCAGTACCCTCAAAACCTGTGGTAATAAATAACTATATACCTGAAGATTTCATGCTCTCAATTTTCTGTAAACTTCCTATAAAGGCTCTGAAGAGGTTTACATTTCTAAATAAGGCATGCTCGACTTTATTTGATGATCTGATATTCATGAATAAGTTTTGGAAGAATGTGATTTCAAAATCTGAATCACTTGATTCTGAGCTTTTGTTAAATCGTGTTTTTGTTGATAACTTTAACAACATGCTGGAATCGAGCTATAATTCGAACGTATATCTACTTTCACCTGAGGACAGTTGTCAGAAGAAAAAATTGGAGTTGCCACATCAATTTAATCCTCAGCATATAGACATCCCACGAATGTTAGGATCTGCGACAAACAACATTGTATGCCTATATGATTATGCTAATAATTGCAATACTTCCATGTTGTGCAACGTTGCCACAGAAGAAATAAATGCAATACCAGTCAGCTCCGCTGCAATGCTGCTTAAGAATGTTAGATATCATGCGTTTGGCTATGATCACTGTCGTGATGATTATAAAATCATCCAGTGTGTCGGTTTTGATTTTGAAGATTATCAGTTGTCTGATAATGTGACGCAGCAGAAACCTGTATGGTAAATATTTAGTTTGAACAAATATTCATGGGAAACTATAAGTGCTAACATGCCACATTGTCGTTATTGGAAAACAAATGATACTTTTCTGAATGGCATTTGTCACTGGTTAGGAGAAAGCAATAACAAGTCAGTATTGGTTTCATATAATCTCTGCAACGATATCATATCGATTACACCGTCATTTCTAGAAGACAAAGATTTCAACGTTACTCTGTGTGTCCTAAATGACTACATTGGTATGGTATACAACCATAAACTGACTACAGCTTTTACAATATTACTATTGGGTCAAGTTGGAGTTGCACACTCGTGGACAAAGCTATTCAATGTTCAACACGACTCCATTGAGCATCCTATCGGAGCAGGCCTCAATTGTATTTTTTTTACAACAACAAACAGTGGCATAGTTTCTCTAGACTTAACTGCCGGAACATTTCAAAATATTGGTATTAAAGGCGAAGGTTTTTGGTGCCAAATTGTCAGGTAAAAAGAAATGTTTCGTCCAATATCCAAGAAATAACGCCAGTTTGTATATGCAGATACTATGAAGTAGATTTCATTTCTAAATTCAATTTTATAGGTTCTGTTTGACTTTGAACATGCAGATACTATGAAGTAAATAGTAATTCTAGCACTTCTGGTATAGGCATACATTTTTTTGCAGTTTTAGTCATGTGTAACACCTTTGGAAATTGGATACTTTGATTGCGGCAAAAATAGCAACTATCTGCATAAGTTTCAGTTTACTAATTTTTATGCATAGGTATTAGACTAGAAACAAACACACCCAACAATAGCACCAGAGTAATAAACATCCAAGCATGTGAAACATCAGCAAAACTTAACTAAATTTATGCTTATTTAATATCTGTACCTCATCCAATATCGTTCTTCTCTTCACGGTTCCAACATATTCCTCAAGATATTCCTGCACATCATAAATAAAATTTGTTTTTATAATTCATCCTAAAGACAGCGTTAACATAGATTTCTAGGCTGTTAGTAACTATGTTTTTTGACCTTACTACTTAGCAAGTTATGTTCCCAAACTAATTTGAATGCAGCATAATTGCATCATGTTCCAAACTAAACATTATATATACATTTAAGCACTCAACATTTAAATTCCAGTACTACGACATTCTCAACTAAGTTTGTTCTAAAGGATACTAAGAAATTCTAATTATTATCTATGCAACTCCACTCATTCTGAAATGGGTTTGTAATTAAAAAGTGTGTCCAGCAATCAATGACTGCCAAAATTGCATCATCAAGGTCTAATCACATAATGCCATAAAAACAAATCAAAACATTTCATAAATTTATAAAAGGGACATATAATATAATACCTTTAGAAGACATTGAAAACCCCCACCTGTTGCATCTAACAATTCCAAAGAGAGAACACTATCAGGAACCATTGCTGCTAATTTACAAGCTATCATAGATCCTATATTGAAACATAATATGTAATGACAAATAAATAAACTAAACCTCACAAAATCCAATAGTAATAATAAACCATTGAATTTTGACTAATTAGAAAATACTCACCCATTGAGTGCCCAAAAACATGTGCCCTTTTCCAACCTAAATGATCCAACAAAGTAATTGCATCCTTTCCTATGATCGTTCTGCACCCAAAAAATCATTCACATCATTCACCTAAACTGCAAATTTCATTTCACTTTCATAAATTATTTGAAAATAATAATTCAACCACACTTCAAATTAAAGACATGTTTGGTATTCAATACATATATCATCGTTGTTGGATACTCTGAAAGGTTTAGACCGCTCTAATAAAGGATACCATGATCTTAGCTTTATTGAGGTGGAATAACCAATTCTGGGGATAGATAATCCGATAATTCCTTCAATATATCTTCAGTTGCAACAGGTGAAATTTGTTGTATTGTAAACTCTGCAATAGCAACAGTGTGTTGCATTCTTGTTATATGGTGAAACTGTGCTACTGTAGATTTCAAGTTCCTCTCCCTTTGAAAAGTGATGAACTTACACTCTTGATAAAATCTCAAGCTTGGAGCAACATAATAAGCTACATGTGGCCCTAATGTAGCAAGCCACGATGTTCCTAAGATTAAATCAGCTCCTTCTACTGGTAACAAGCAAACTGGTACCTTCAATTCCTGGCCCCGCACTCACTAGACTGGCAACTTTTTAATCTTTCCCTCAACATTCATAGATTGACCATTTCCTACCAACACCTTGAAAACTGGTGTAGGTTCAATCGGATATTTCAAAATATGAGCAATTTATAGGTTGCAAGAAGTTGTCTGAACTTTCTCCATTCACCAGAATTTGGACATTAATGCTGCCAACCTTCCCTTGGAATCTTAATTGCCCAACACCATTTGATCCCTTCAAAGCATTTAGAGATAAATGATGTTCGTCTTGACTATTTTCCTCTTGATATTTATCCGGATCTGGAGGTTTCTCATCAGTATCACACTCTATTTCATCATCTACTCGTAGCAGCATAAAATGTTTATTAGGACTAAAAGAAAACTTGTCATCACAAAATAACAGAGTCCTTTCTCTTTTCTAATTTGCATTTCGGCATGAAAAATTCTCTTAATGTTTTGGTTCTTTGGGTCTTGGTGCATTGGTCTTGTTGGAGGTTTTGGATTTCAATGACAATTGGTTGTTGTTTGTTTTGTTAGGATTGAATGGAGTTCTATTTGAGTGGTTTGGGTTGGTTTTTATGGTTTTCGGTGGGTTATATTTTTTCTTAGCTAATGCTACTGTCTTCACTATAGAATTAGGACTATGTATCATTACATCTCTGCAAATGTCAGTCTGCAATCCACTTACAAAACAGTCTAATAAGGCATCATTGCTTAGTCCATAGACTCTGCTAGCAGTGAATTCAATGTAATATTCATTGACAAAGTTGGTTTGGGCGAGAGTTTAAAGAGGGTAGTTCGGAGACAATCATATATGGATGGTCCAAAATCAAGTTCTAAAGCTCTAGTTAGCATTTGCCAAGATTGAAAAGGTTGAGTTCTTTGCATCATTTGAAACCAAGGTACCACATCCTGGTCTAAGTGCACAAATACTATAGTGATTCTGTCTAAATCAGGTGTATCGTAATAATCAAAGAATTGCTAAGCCTTAAATATCAATCCATCAAACCGAGCAAATTCCAATTTCACATTTCTTAACTGAAATGGTTGTTTGCTGGAGTTCCACACAACATGGTAAGATCTGGGCGGGTGATTCTTTTCGTTGCAGAAGTGCTTCTTTTTGTTGAAGTAGAGTGGCAAAAGTACACACCTAGGATGGGTCACCTGACCCAGTTTTGTGTGAGTCGGTTATAAGGGATGGTTAGGTTAGTTAACTATAACCGTTATAAATCAGTTAATAAATATTCAAAAGTTACTATATATATACACTATATAGCCATAATCACATTCTTCATTCATCTTTTGTATACAAATTATACTCACGCCTTTCTTTCATTCAAAATATTTTCTTTCTTTCATTCAAAGTCTTTTCTTTCAATAACTATGGATAACTCCAATAAACCAACCCCGTCTTCTTCATCTCACCCACCACCACCATCTTCATCTGATAAACCACCACCTTCACCCCAACTATCACCAACTGATACATATTCTTCTAATCTAGCAACACCTACGTTGAATTCTTTAACTAAGGGGAATGATGACTTCAAGAAACCATCTGATACAGATTCTGATCTAGCAACACCATGGAATTCTTTAACTAAGGGGGATGGTGACTTCAAGAAACCATATGATACAGATACACCATTACCTGCTTCAAATTCAGACTTCAAGAAACCATCTTCATTACAGCCACCACCAACCAATAACAATTCTCATGCACCACTGTCGTTATTGGAGGGAGCACCACCATCACAGACTGATGCGCCACTGTCTTCATCTGTTCCAGTACCCTCAAAACCCGTGGTAATAAATAACTATATACCTGAAGATTTCATGCTCTCAATTTTTTGTAAACTTCCTATAAAGCCTCTGAAGAGGTTTACATTTCTAAATAAGGCATGCTCGATTTTATTTGATGATCTGATATTCATGAATAAGTTTTGGAAGAATGTGATTTCAAAATCTGAATCACTTGATTCTGAGCTTTTGTTAAATCGTGTTTTTGTTGATGACTTTAACAACATGCTGGAATTGAGCTATAATTCGAATGTATATTTACTTTCACCTGAGGACAGTTGTCAGAAGAAAAAATTGGAATTGCCACATCAATTTAATCCTCAGCATATAGACATCCCACGAATTTTAGGATCTGCGACAAACAACATTGTATGCCAATATGATTATGCTAATAATTGCAATACTTCCATGTTGTGGAACGTTGCCACAGAAGAAATAAAGGCAATACCAGTCAGCTCTGCTGCAATGCTGCTTAAGAATGTTAGATATCATGCGTTTGGCTATGATCACTGTCGTGATGATTATAAAATCATCCAGTGTATCGGTTTTGATTTTGAAGATTATCAGTTGTCTGATAGTGTGACGCAGCAGAAACCTGTATGGTAAATATTTAGTTTGAACAAATATTCATGGGAAACTATAAGTGCTAACATGCCACATTGTCGTTATTGGAAAACAAATGATACTTTTCTGAATGGCATTTGTCACTGGTTGGGAGAAAGCAATAACAAGTCAGTATTGGTTTCATATAATCTCTGCAACGATATCATATCGATTACACCGTCATTTCTAGAAGACAAAGATTTCAACGTTACTCTGTGTGTCCTAAATGACTACATTGGTATGGTATACAACCATAAACTGACTACAGCTTTTACAATGTTACTATTGGGTCAAGTTGGAGTTGCACACTCGTGGACAAAGCTATCCAATGTTCAACACGACTCCATTGAGCATCCTATCGGAGCATGCCTCAATTGTATTTTTTTTACAACAACAAACGGTGGCATAGTTTCTCTAGACTTAACTGCCGGAACATTTCAAAATATTGGTATTAAAGGCGAAGGTTTTTTCTGCCAGATTGTCAGGTACAAAGAAATGTTCCGTCCAATATCCAAGAAATAACGCCACTTTGTATATGCAGATACTATGAAGTAGATTTCATTTCTAAAGTCAATTTTGCATGTTCTGTTTGACTTTGAATATGCAGATACTATGAAGTAAATAGTAATTCTAGCACTTCTGGTATAGGCATACATTTTTTTGCAGTTTTAGTCGTGTGTAACACCTTTGGAAATTGGATACTTTGATTGCAGCAAAAATAGCAACTATCTGCATAAGTTTCAGTTTACAAATTTTTATGCATAGCTATCAGACTAGAAACAAACACACCCAACAATAGCACCAAAGTAATAAACTTCCAAGCATGTGAAACATCAGCAAAACTTAATTAAATTTATGCTTATTTAATATCTGTACCTGATCCAATATCGTTCTCCTCTTCACGGTTCCAACATATTCCTCAAGATATTCCTGCACATCATAGATAAAACTTGTTTTTATAATTCATCCTAAAGACAGCGTTAACATAGATTTCTAGGCTGTTAGTAACTATGTTTTTTGACCTTACTACTTAGCAAGTTATGTTCCCAAACTAATTTGAATGCAGCATAATTGCATCATGTTCCAAACTAAACATTATATATACATTTAAGCACTCAACATTTAAATTCCGGTACTACGACATTCTCAACTAAGTTTGTTCTAAAGGATACTAAGAAATTCTAATTATTATGTATGCAACTCCACTCATTCTGAAATGGGTTTGTAATTAAAAAGTGTGTCCAGCAATCAATGACTGCCAAAATTGCATCATCAAGCTCTAATCACATAATGCCATAAAAACAAATCAAAACATTTCATAAATTTATAAAAGGGACACATAATATAATACCTTTAGAAGACATTGAAAACCCCCACCTGTTGCATCTAACAATTCCAAAGAGAGAACACTATCAGGAACCATTGCTGCTAATTTACAAGCTATCATAGATCCTATATTGAAACATAATATTTAATGACAAATAAATAAACTAAACCTCACAAAATCCAATAGTAATAATAAACCATTGAATTTTGACTAAATAGAAAATACTGACCCATTGAGTGCCCAAAAACATGTGCCCTTTTCCAACCTAAATGATCCAACAAAGTAATTGCATCCTTTCCTATGATCGTTCTGCACCCAAACAATCATTCACATCATTCACCTAAACTGCAAATTTCATTTCACTTTCATAAATTATTCGAAAATAATAATTCAACCACACTTCAAATTAAAGACATGTTTGGTATTCAATACATATATCATCGTTGTTGGATACTCTGAAAGGTTTAGACCGCTCTAATAAAGGATACCATGATCTTAGCTTTATTGAGGTGGAATAACCAATTCTGGGGATAGATAATCCGATAATTCCTTCAATATATCTTCAGTTGCAACAGGTGAAATTTGTTGTATTGTAAACTCTGCAATAGCAACAGTGTGTTGCATTCCTTTTATATGGTGAAACTGTGCTACTGTAGATTTCAAGTTCCTCTCCCTTTGAAAAGTGATGAACTTACACTCTTGATAAAATCTCAAGCTTGGAGCAACATAATCAGCTACATGTGGCCCTAATGTAGCAAGCCACGATGTTCCTAAGATTAAATCAGCTCCTTCTACTGGTAACAAGCAAACTGGTACCTTCAATTCCTGGCCCCGCACTCACTAGACTGGCAACTTTTTAATCTTTCCCTCAACATTCATAGATTGACCATTTCCTACCAACACCTTGAAAACTGGTGTAGGTTCAATCGGATATTTCAAAATCTGAGCAATTTATAGGTTGCAAGAAGTTGTCTGAACTTTCTCCATTCACCAGAATTTGGACATTAATGCTGCCAACCTTCCCTTGGAATCTTAATTGCCCAACACCATTTGATCCCTTCAAAGCATTTAGAGATAAATGATGTTCGTCTTGACTATTTTCCTCTTGATATTTATCCGGATCCAGTCATCGAAATGCACCTCGTTTGCATTCTCCATCCTATCCATTTGAGATTGCAGATCTACCCGATTTTGTTCTGCACTTTTCTTGAGCTCAGCGTACAGCTCCTTCATACGACTGTTATCATCCATGATTAGATGAAAGCACTAAATTGATGGAAGAAATTCAAGTCGCTTATCAATATCTTAAAACCTTTCCTTGAGGTAACTCTTGAATCATGGCAATGTAATATATAGGTGTCCATGAAAGAAAAATTGATTGGGGGAAGATATACTCCAACAATATTTCTTAACTTTGATTAGAGATTTTTCTTATGCATTATTCTCCTACATATCCATTGATGGTAGAAACAATATTCTCATATAGCAATACAAATTTAGAAGGATAGATACCTTCATCCTAACAATTGTTGGTACCTTTAATGGCTTTCAGAGGCTTATAAGTTAATGATATTCATAATGCATAAGTGAGTAAGGTTTGGAGGCTATACATAAACTACACATGTAAAAAGTATAATCAAAATTTTAAGACTGAAAAAAACACAGTACTATAAGTTTTGCCATATCATAAATCATATGTTAACATCTCATCTTTATGCCTTTATGTCTTAATGAATCTTCACCAAACTCTAATCAAGTGCTAAAATATGACTTAAGCATATACCACATTTTTTTTTTTTTAAAACTAAGCATATACCACATTAACTTCATAAATAGTAAATAAATGGAATAGTTTACAAAAAAAATAGCCTCATACAATTACACATTGAATTGATTTGTTACCTTCTTTTTCGCACAGGCAGCATATGTGAAAGAAATTTGTTACTTTGGAATTGACATCAAAATGCATAGTTTCCGTTTTCTCTCCGCATGGGAAGCTTCTTGTCTGTTATAGTATCTTTGATGCTCCTCCAAAATCATTTTGTGATGAATTTGTTACTTTGGGATTTTTTTGGTAGTTATTTCTCATTATATTTCTCTTTGTGTCTTCCAAACTATGGAAATACCTAATTTCTTTGTCATTTATCTCTTTTATATTTCTCTCTTTTCTAAATCTAGTCAAACAAACACAGTGTACAAGTGCAAGTCAATTAAAAGTCGAAATGTATATATGTGAACTTGTGGTAAGTGTTAGGGGTGATCGTATCCGAACCAATCCAAAAGTAAAATCGCAAATCGAATCAAACCGAAAACCGCAAAAAACCGCATTTAGTATAAACCGCACGGATCATGTTTCTTCTAAACAACACTGTTTGGCTTGGTTTGAGGTTTTCATTTTAGAAAACTGAATCAAATCGCAATACTTAACTTACCTCTATCAACTAGTAACAATCAACTTATTACCTAGACCAACTTAGTAAGTTCAACCTTAATTGAGTCCATAAAATAGTAGGATGTACAAATATATCATATCACGCGATACATAATCATATATAGACACTGCTTCACCCCAGAATCTATGTGGCAAACCCTTTTGTTTGACCATACTTCTTGCCATATTCAGGATACTCTTATTTCTCCTCTCAGCAAGACCATTATGTTGAGGAGTGTATGGTGCTGTAACCTTATGAATTATGCCTTGATCTTTGCAATAATTCTCAAACTCCTTTGATGTGTACTCTCCTCCACCATTTGTTCTTAATACCTTAATTGACTTATCACTTTGTTTTTCAACTAGTATTTTAAATCTCTTAAACACTTCAAAAGCTTCACTCTTAGCTTTTATGTGATACAGTCATATCATCCTTGAATACTCATCAACAAAGGTGATAAAATATTTGTTTTCACCAGTTGATAACACATCAATTGGTCCACAAATATCTGAGTGCACAACATTTAGTACTTCACTAGATCTCATAGGCAAGTTACTTTTGAATGGTGATCTAGGATGTTTCTCTAACAAACATGTAGTGCAAGTATCTACTGGAGTTGTGACACTAGGCAACCCTAACACCATGTTCTTTGAATTAAGCATTGACAAGCTTTTGAAATTCAAATGGCCATACCTTATGTGCCATAAGTCAGTGTCTTTATCATCAGTAGATGCAACCAAGCATTCAGCTTCAATTGTATTAACTTGTGTCTTGAAGGTTCTGTTTTGACTTTGTGCTGTTTTCAAGATCAATTTCTTCTTTGAATCAAAGAGCTTCAGTGTCTCACCTTCAAACACTGCTTTGAATCCTTTCTCAGGTAATTGACCTACACTCATCAGATTACACTGCATTCCTGGCACATATAGGACTTTTTCAATCACTGCCTTCTTTTCATTGCTCCTCTGAATGACCACATTTCCCATGCCTTAAGTTGAGACACTTGTTAAAATCAGTCAGAATATTCTTATTCCCTGTCATATGATTTGAGCACCCTGTATCAAAGTACCAAACCATAGACTCGGCTGTTTCATCAGTAATTGTCACCATGAAACTCACATCATCTTCTGATGTTGAAGCATCTTGTGCCACATTTGCTTATTCTTCACTGTTCTGACCTTTCTTCTTCTTTGGAGCCTTACACTCACTAGCATAATGACCATACTTGTCACAATTGTAACACTGAATGATACTCTTATCTTTCTTTTTCTTTTGCCCTCCTCCTTCTTTCTTTGAAGATTCAGGCTTGTCTTCAACAATTTCTTTCCCTTTCTTGGAATCTTTATTGTTCTGCCACTTCTTCTTGTAATCTTGATACTTCTTGAACTTTACAAACAGAGCTTGCTCATCTTCTTTGCCATGATTTCTCTCACCATGCTTCAATTCAAGAGCTTCAAGAGTGTTTCGCAGATCCTCCATCTTTATTTCACTCGGGTCTTTTGTTTGTTCAATTGTCACCACTATGTGATCAAATTTATGAGTTAAAGTTCTTAATACCTTTTCCACCATCTCTACTTTATTGAGTGTGCTTCCACAATTCTTCATCTGATTGGTGAGAGTCACCATTCTTGTGAAGTAATCTGCAATTGCTTCGTCACTCTTCATCTCCAACAATTCAAATTGTCTTTTCAAGGCTTGCAATTTCACTTTCTTGACCTTTGCATCACCTCCATAACTTTTCTGCAAAATGTCCCAAGCATCCTTTGAGGTTGTAGCATCTGCAATTTTCTCAAACACATTTGCATCCACACACTGATGAATGAGAAACAGAGCCTTGCTATCCTTCTTTTGTGTCTCTCTGAATGTTATTCTTTGTTGCTTTGTTGCATTGGCTGGTAATGGATCAAGAACTATATTCACTTGTTCATCAGCTTCTTGAACAATGAATATCACCTTCATCTGTTTGACCCATGTATCCTAGTTCTTTCCATCAAGAATTGGCAGGTTTAAGAGAGATGGAAAACTATGAAAAGTGTAGAAATTGATTAAAGGGAAAGTAAAAATCTTATTCTTCCACAAAGGGCCTCGTTTGTTTATATACAATAGGTGGTTGTTTCAAATGCAAGCAACTGCATAACAACCTAAAACAAACAAAACTAACTGAATGACAACTGTACAAAACAACTAGTAACTAACAACTAACTAACTGCTAACTGCCTATACAGAACAATGCTACAACATTGTGTAGAGCGTCTGGTAAAACATCTGATAGGACAAATGTTGGAGCATCTGGCTCAACATTGCAGAGTTTGAATTATAAAACCAATACTTAGAACAAGTAAATTCATTATTGGTAACTAGGGATGTGAACGGGGCAGGGATTGAGCGGAGGGTACATTATCATTCATTGCCCCACCATTTATAATGTTCCTCATCCTCGTCCTCATTCCCCACTTCGAGGAGTATTCTTCCTCCATTCTTATCCCTGCGGATCCCCACAATTTCAACGGAGATCCATCAACCTTAAAAAAAAGTATCAAATTTCTATTATTTTCAATCAAACTAGTTGTAAAGAAATAGTAAAGATTAATTATAAAATAAATAAAAAATTAAAATATTATTGTGAGTCTTGTGATGGTAATAAACACCATATATAAACAAATGTATGCACATGTTGTGTGAAAATATATCTAAAATAATTTATAAAGTAATTAAATATACATTTATAATTAACAAAAAAAAAACGTAACATATATAAATGTTAATTATTTTAATAACGTATTTGGGGACGGAGTCTCTGCGGGGCGGATGGTAAAATCTCGTCCCATCTCCAAACCTCTCTCGGGGGGACTTTCTCCTCCATCCCCACCCTCACGGAAAAAATTCTCCATTTTAGGGTCTCGAAACGAGATAATTCCCGAAGAAATCTCCATTTATGGATGAAATTGACATCCCCATTGATAACCTTTTGAATTTTTACTTGGTTTGAAGCTGAACAAATTAAAGAGCAAGTAAAATAGGAGATGAATTCTTTATGTTTAGTTTTTTGTTTCAAATATTTATGTTGTAAAAAGGTTAAATAAGCTTATTATGACTTCTGTAAAAAAAATTATGACCTTTTCTCTCAAAATATATTAAGTACAAAATATAATTAAAACTTCAGTATTACAGTTAACACTTTCTCGTGCATAATTACTTTTAGAAACTTCCATTTGTTTATTACATAATTTTTAGAAAATGAGATATGAAGAAAGACAAACAAATCTAAAAGTTATTTTAAATGAGGAGTTGTTTCAAATAGTTTCTTTAAAAAAAATCATTTTTGATAACTATATTTTTTAAAAATATGTGCATATTATAGTAAGCAAACACAAAAAATATATGTCGCATGAGAAAATTTGTAAGTGATACTCACAAACTAATACTAGATATTTGAACATGAAAACCTTATTTTTAATAATAATCCATAACCAACAGCTCTTAATATATTTTTTCATTTATAATCCATAGCAAACTACCTATTATATAGTTCTTAGTTCAGATAAAGGTTAGACATATACTATTTTTGAAAAATTGTAGATTATCACATAAATAAATTACGAGTACTCATTAATTTTAATCCACTCATAAATTTACTTATTATTAATTCTCAAATAAATATAAATAGCATTGCTCTAACCTAAAATAACATTTTTATTAATTCTCAAATAAATATAAAAGAATATGAAAAAAAAAAAATTTATCCATAGCAAACAGCGCTTAATATATTTTGCAATTATAAATATGAACTACTATATTATAGTTCAGATAAAAGTTAAACATATACTAATTTTGAAAATTTGTAAATTAATACATAAATAAATTTACAAATGAGTATATATAACGTAATGTTCTGCCAATTGAGTTAAGATCACGGTATTATAAATTTACTTATTATTAATTCTCAAATAAATTATATACACACTATAAATTATACACACTATTCTTCAAATATATATAACTAAAAAACAAACCCTTAAATAATGGATTTGCAGTGCTATGTGCCGACTGACTAACTAGTACTTCATCCGTTTCAAAATACTTGTCGTTTTAGAGAAAAAAAAACAAGAAATTAAGAAAGTGTATTTTTGCACTTTATTTTCCTATTATACTCTTATTTTAATTCACCAATAAATTTCTTTTTTTTACACACTTTCTCTTTTCAATAAATTTAATGGAGAAATACTTAGATAGATACAAGATTAAACGAAGAAGTTTAGTAAAAAAAAAAAACAAAATAAAAACAAGATTATACAAAGAAAAAAAAAAGATTAAGATTTTGAGTTTCTTCGTATTGTGATGAAGTTGTAGTCATGTGTAACAAGATTTTCAATAAACATGCAAGGAAAAAAAAAAGTAAAACAAAAACAATAAAAAAAATTATACGATGAAGTTTAGTAAAAAAAAATATAATAAAAAGATTATATAAATATTAGTCAATAAAAAAAATAAGAAGGAAGGTATAATAGATAAAATATAACCTTAAATTATTAAAATGACAAGTAATTTAAAACAATTTTTTTCTAAAACGTGAAGTATTTTGAATCAGAGCGAGTAATAAATAGAGAGATAAGTCAAAACTCATTCATCCCACTATGATGCCAAGTGCAAGTGCAAACATTTCATGTGTAAATCCACTCCCATATCTATTTAGTTGACCAAAAACAAAATACTAGCACAATTTATGGGTTCAATAATTGATAACATATTGAAGGGGTTTTTGGTCAAAAAAAAATATATTGAAGGGGTTTACTTTTCAATTATGTGTATCTCTCGACCTGAAGTAAATTAATATGGAATTTATCTCGTGAGTTTGGTTTAGTTGATAGAGATATCTATATCTATAATCTATAATCTATAATCTATAATAATATTATTTAGGATCTCTTTTTCAAAGAATTTGTACACATGTCATCTCCATATTACTCCTCTTCTAGCATTGTTTTGACATTAAATTATCATAATCAAATTAATAACAAAGTTGACCATCATAATACAATTAAATCGTTTTGATTTGCCATTATTATTTATGTTTGTTGTAATCGATTCAAATCATAATATTTATTATATAACCCCATATACAATTTCATATGATCATTGCTTTTGTTAATTTCTTTGAGACCTATTCATTTCGTCTTTTGTTACAACCTTCACATATTTTCCAACTTATTGCTTGCTGCAATGATCTATCTTCATGTATTGGAATAACTTATATTATGAGCATTTGTTATTGTTAATATCTTTTATGCATTTGTTGTTATTTTTTGCTTATATTTATATTGATTGTAATTATTTTTTGCTTATGCATATATTGATTGTCATATTTGTTGTGAGTACACTTATACTTATGACTGCCTATTGTTTTAAAATTGGCCAAAGACAAAGGACATGCACATTTTGAGATACAAGCATCCACTTTTGAACAGAATTGTACCATCTCGCACAAAAGATCAAATCTTGAGAAGATGAAATATTATATTTATTTTATATATTCAATTGGATCTCTCTATTGTTGTAAAATAAAAATAAAAATAAAAATCGAAACTCTCTATTTTTTATTCTTTTTATATGTATTTTTTAATCTCTCTATTTGGAGGCTTTTTCTTTTAGAACAATTTGGAAGTGTGCGGTGCCTTCAAAAGTGAGTGCACTAGCTTGGCAACTTTTTTTGGATAGGCTTCCAACTAGACATAACTTGCGGCATAGAGGAATTGTTGGCAATACCGAAGCATTGTGTGCTATGTGTGGGAACGATGTTGAGTGCTCTCGTCATCTTTTCATACATTGTGATTTTGCGGCTCATATTTGGTACGCAATTTGCCGTTGGCTAGGGGTGGTAGTCATACTTCCCCGGAAGTCATGATGATGTACGGGATTTTAGTGGGAAGTGGGAGGAATAAGAAAATTAAAAAAGAGTTTTCTATTGTTTGGTTGGCTTTTGTTTGGGTGGTTTGGAGGTGTAGGAATGATAAGATTTTTAATGAAGTTGCAGGGGTGGTTGATGATGCAGTGGACATGATTCAAAGACTTTCTTGGCAGTGGTTTGTGAGCGCTAGTGGAAGAGGGCCGTGCTTGCTTTATGAGTGGATTTGAGACCCGGGTGATTGTATGCTTAGGTGATTTGGAACCCGGGTGATTGCATGCTAAGGTGAGGTGTGTCATTTTTGCGGCTACTGGTTTGGCTGAATTGGGGAATTTGCTCTCTGCTATTTTGGGTTTGGTTAGTGCTCAAGGTCTGTTTTTACTGTGGGATTGTTTGCTGGTTGGTGTATTATCTTTTGTTTGTTTTGGATTATTGTTAGTTTTGGATTATTGTTTAGGAAGGGGTGGTTTGTTAGGCCCCTGGTTTGCGAATTCTGGTTGTTGTTCTCTGTTTCTTTTTGTCTCATAGTACTTCTTGTACTATGTTAGTGCTAATAATAATTTTTTGCAGTTCAAAAAAAAAATATATATATATATAACCAAAGTTTAAACGTTAACAAAGTATATCATGAAAGAGTACACATGACACATTTACATTACAATTAAAAATTATTATTCACTTATTAAACCTTGAGTAAAAAAAGATGTTGGAACTTTAAGTAATTTATAATTCTCTATAAAAAAATCATATATGAACCGATTTCGTTTTTTCTCTCCTATATGACATGATTACAATAACCAACACTTCTCTTTGATTTTTCCTTCAATGAAATAATTACATAGCCACAAACTCAGCATTCCAGAGCAAATCCCAAGCTTTAATTTCCGCAACAAGGAAAAAAAAATCAATTTTTAAATGCATATTTTTAGATTTGTAAACATTGATATAGTGGTATCAATCATATTAATGTATATTAAGAACCCGTATCATCTTTGACCAAAAAAAAAAATAAGAATCCATATCATTTAGGCAATCAATCATATTAATGCTTATTTTGTTGACAAAATTAATTCAGATTCTTTTTTCTTTTGTTATGGTTTTTTCACCTGTATCCGATCTATTAGATCGCCTAATCGGATTTGAGGTCAGTTTTGACATCAAGTTGTTCAAGCCTCCCTTTCGATCGTAGTTGCGAGCAATGACTAATCTCCATTCGGGAACCGAATCCCTGACATGACCACATGCTTAAGGGGATCAAAACTCTTACCACTTGGGCTAATTCATTGTTGTTTTTTTTTCTTTTGTTTTCTATTCATACATTAATAGGGGTCAATTTTATTTTTGTAATTTATATCGTAGTTTATATTTCTACTCACGTTAATACGAAGACTTTTTTTTATACGAGATCTACATGTCTACTCATACATCAATAGAGAGACTACTTTTTAATAAAATTGTCTATAGGTACATAAATTTCTACTCACGTATTAATACGAAAGACTATTTTTATTTATTTTTCTACAATAATTTATATTTCTATTAATATGAAGACCCATCTACTTTTCTTCTTTTTTTTTGTAATTTTTACGAAATACATATTTTTAATCATATTAAAACGAGGACTATTTTTTTTTAATTATACATAAACTTATATTTCTTTTCGTATATTAATACGAGATCTATTTTATTTTTTTAATTTATATTGTAGTTTATATTTCTTCTCATATATTAGTACGAAAGCCTATTTTTGTACTTTCTACGTGGCATATATTTCAACTCATACATCAATACGGGGACCTATTTTTTATTGTAATTTTTATGGAAACATATATTTTTACTTATGCATTAATACATATGACTTTTTTATTTTTATTTTTATAATTTCTACTTTTTTTGACAATATTTTTATAATTTCTACTTAGATCTATATTTTCACTTATATTTTTTTTTTAAGAATAAGACCTATTTACTTATATATTAATAAGAAGACCTATTTATTTTATAATTTTTACGGAATCTATATTTTTAGTCATATATTAACAGGGAGATTACTTTTTTAAAATTTCAATGCTTAAATATTAATACGGAAATCAATTTTTTTTTTGTTATTTATATTGTAGTCTATATTTCTCTCATATTGATAACCAACATTCTTTTTTTATTTGCAATTCATATCCACCTCAAAGTCTTTTTACAAAAAAATACTAACTATAGGAATTTTTCCTAAGGAAATCCAACGCACTATACATAAGTTTTTATCTTAATAAATTAGAGCACAACTACGTATATTGATCAAATAATATTTACAATTTTTTTAATATTTATCTTTTGCTAATTTAATTCTATCATTTCATTTTCTAATATTTTATTTATATTAATCTAACTTCATAAGCATGAATCAAATATGTTTTTGTTCAATAGTGTCAATATATTATGACATTTTTTTTTGTAAAAAATAATAATACAAGCTGCGATTGAATATGTCATAACGCTCAAATATAAGTTTTCTCCAATTCAAAAATAACAAATGACAACCTAAAAACTACGTGTGAAATTAAAGAGTGAGATGAACATTAGATGAGAGGAATGTCGAAGAGAGAGGAACTGAGAGCAACTAAGAGAGAAGGAGTTGCGATTGAGAGAGAGGAAATACGACTTGTGAAATTACAGGAAGTTACATACAATTTTTATTTAACGAGATTGACAGAGATATAGAATGAGCTAATAGACAAATTAAGATACTACTTTAATTATCCTTTTAATTATAAAATTATATAAGATTGTAAATATTTAGTAAAATTTTAATTTTTCAATTTAAAGTAAAATATATTAAAATATGTTATTTATAAGTCAATAACTTTACAAACCCATTTTTACCCGTGCTTGGCACGGGTCTGGATACTAGTTATATTATATATGCAAGGGATGAAGTTCGAAATTTAATATAATTATCTCACTAATTCAATTTAATGATGTAATTTCTAGTCACTCAATTACTTAACAAAAAGAAATAGAGTTTAAGGTAATACAACAAAACAAACCATGAAAAAAATCCCCAACGAAAAACACAGATATATTTCCATTATTTTACTGATTAATTAATTTATATAAGTCAAATTCATATATCAAAATAGGAACAATTAATATCATGTAGCATTCTTTGTCTTTTTTAATGATATGCACTCTGTCTTTTTAGGCAATCAGCATTCTTTGTCTATCTTTGAGTAAATTAAAAATCATATGCACACAATTGCATGATCATCCAAATCTTGTAAAATCTAAATACACAGTAAAAAATTCTATTTTTTATTATAATATTTTTAAAAAAATTTAACGTTACTATATAATATATTCTCAAGTATATAATGTATAAAGTAATCCATTCATCAAATAAATAATTTTTTTATCAGCTCTCAAATATACAAAGTGAATCAAATAGGAATAAGACAAAAAGTAACCTTATTGTGTGCTGCTGATCCAGCTGGAGGAAGATCAATGTTAGAGTCAGCCATGCACTCACAATTCACAAAAAGCTCACTTGTGGTGGGAAATATATAGACGAGGATAATATAAATCGTCTTTTAACTTACAACTTATTAGTACAAGTAGGATGGCATATTGAAATGGACTAAAAATAAAAAGAAAACAAAGTGATAAAAAATTCTCAAAAGAAAGTGTTATAAATCAAAATTATATACAACCCTGCCTCTAACAATATTACTTATTGTTGTGAATTCATTAATCAAAGTCACACCAATAAAGAAACTGATGTTTATTGGAGCAATTGAATCAAGCAATAAAAAAAACTAAAGTTGATATGATGATAATAATAATCCAAAGCAAGTAAACAATTTAAAGAAGAAGAACACAAAGATGTTGTTTACCCAGTTTGGCTATAACAATCTACTTTGGGGGAGAGAGCAGTCCCTCCGTTATACTAGAATTAATAAGTACCTTACACAAAGAGTTCTTAATTGGGTTACAAGAATTAATCATAATTCTACCCAACACCCGAATCACTTCGCGTGATCAAGAGACTCAATTGACCTAGACTACCCTAGAAAAACAATAACCTTTGCCTTGTATTGGCAAAACCCGTATTCCCTCAATCTCTCCTCTCTCAATTTTTCTGTGAATAAAGTAATACATATTTATAGAAAAATATATGCCAAAAAAACTAGTAACAAATATATTTTAAAATAAAACAAATCAAAGTCAGAGTGCCCTCCAAAAAAATAACTTTTTGTGTTTGTCTAGTTAGACTATATTTTTATGGAAATTGCTAAAGTTTTTGTAGGTTCCAGGGGCGGAGCCACCTATGGGCTCGGCAGGACCGCGGCCCGCCCCAACTTTTTTTATTTTTAATAGATATATATCCATATTCTTTAAGGTATTATATTATATATATAAATAGCACCGCAATATTTCACAATATATCCATATGGTCAAGTGGTTCAATGGGTACTTATGCTTCCGTTTTGTCTTGTGTTTGAATCTTGCTGGGGGCAGTTTTAGTTATTCAATTATTTTAATATACATCTTGTGCCCCTAAATTACAAGTTTTACTTCAATTTTTTTAAAGCAAAATGGTCATATACACACATAGCGAGTGTGCCTAAATATTTTTTCTTGGGTTTATGCTCAACTAAGTATTTCTCAAGAAAGTAATGGTCATATACACACATAGCGATGATTAAATTATATGATTTATATTTTAACGGGTATAAAATTTACGGTATAAATTCTTCTACCATATTAAGTAAAAAAATTCAATTTTATCACGGCCCTCCCCAATATTTCGGGCTAGCTCCGCCACTGGTAGGTTCCATTCGTCATCACTCATTGACACATTCTCCATAAGCGGAATATCCCCATCCATAACCATTGACCTGCCTCCCGCTCCCATTTCCGCTCCCTCGCCTGCAGAAATAGGCTCAAAGGAACTATATGTAAAGCCATTTGTGGCATTTGGATGGATAAATTGTTGGGTTGGACCACGTGTTGGAACAAAATGAGTTTTTAAAAGAAACCCTTAAAAGTTTTGATGATAACAAAGAATTAAATGGACAATTGGTAGTACTAATGATTTTAACCAAATGTGTAGATTTTAATGTGAATAAAGTTCTCTTTGAAGCACATTTGTTAGTACACAGAAAAGGTTTCAAAGTTCTTAAAGAACAACAAAGTCTGAAGGAGCTGATTCTGAAGATACACTGTAAAGCTCTGAAGAACCAAGATCTAAAGACCTTCAGAAGCTGGAATCTGAAGACCTTCAGAAATTGAAAATTTAAGACATTCAGAAGCTAAACTGTCAAGACCTTCAGAAGATAAAGTTACACTAGTCCTAAAGTATGCTTTGTTTTTACAGAAAGTTTTGATCTGTTAAATTTAAAGCTTCTAGGATATTCTTTGATAAATGACAGTTCATGGTTAAAGGATAACATCTCTATAACATTCTTATTATCAACCGTATCATCAAGTGGAGCGTATTGTACTATATGTACTATCATTACTTCAAATGGTGGAGCAAGGTGACAAAGACAAAGTAGTGAAATTGAATTACTTCTTTTGGATCAGAAATTCAATTTCATACTTCAAGCAATAATCTATTTACAACTGTCCATCTACAACGTCTCAATTTTTCTATATATATATAGACGTCTTTGCATAATGAAGCGACTAATGAAGGAAGTGAACGCTATTTGAACTAATACTCTGAACTTATATCTTGAACCTCTTCTAGTTCATAATTGTCTAAGCCTCTGAAGATCAATTGTAATACTCACTTATTGTGTTAAGTGATTTTGAGTCTTAGTAAACTTAGAAATTAGTTGTAAACTCTTGTGTGAGTTTTTAGAAGTCTCTTGTTAGTTGTAACTTGAGCATTTGAGAAGTCTCTTACTTGTGTGTTTGAACATTAGTTTTGTAATCTTGTGAGATTATAGTGAAATCCCTTGGACGTGCAAGGGGACTGGAGTACTCTCGGTTTGTGAGAGGAACCAATATAAATCTCTGTGTGTGCTCATTCTCTCTTCCTTCTCTCTGTTTTATTGTGTTTTTATTTTATCTGCTGCGTATCTAAAGCCTTGGTAGATTCAATAATCTTGAAAATGTTTTTAGTTTAAAAAACACAATTCAACCCCCCCCCCCCCCCTTTGTTTCTCACACCTTCACAACAATCATCCACATTGAACTCAGAGCAATTATGCAAGTGAGTTGGACACCACATCTTAACCCAAAACTTTAAGGCATTAGCTTTATGGGTCCTCTCACTTATTAAGTGTTTAACCTCCACTTTTCTAAACAATGTGAAACTTAACTCACCTCACATTTGCCACAATAATCTCCACCTTAAGTGTGAGTCATCACTTCTTTATGATTTCCCCTCAAGCGGAAGCTTTTTCATCCATATGTACTTGCACCACTGTTGCTACTGCACTCATCGGAACTCACTGTCTGACCACCTTTGTCAGTAAAACTTTCGATACAAGTGAGTTGGACTCACATTAGACTCACTTATGTGAAACTTAACTCACCTCTCACAATATATTGTGGATCCAACTTTAAATTATTTAGTCAATGATCGTATTTGGAATAAATTATAGTTTGGCTGACAAAACTTTAAACCCATTTGGATTAGTATGGTGATGTTGGCTTGAGATCTGGAATGTGTTTCTCACGTTTGATTTTTTCATGTGTCAATTTCGGTGGACTAATCCATAAAAATCAAAATTTTCTACCTTTAACTAGGTCCCCGTAAATGAAGGATGGAATTGAACCATCAAATAAGTCGATCATGAATATAAAAAGAAGAATTTGAAAAGGACGAAACTTTTTATATGGAAAGGCCCTTTTGACTTTTGTTCTTGTATGTTTTGTTGGTGCATATCTGACTTTGTTGTATGTTGTAGACTTATCAACCTTGCTTATCATTATGGAATGAAGTTTGTTTGGTTTAAAAAAATGTGGAATTGTAATTTAAAACCTTTGACAAGTCACTATTACTTGAATCCAACGTGATTCATTGTCGAATTCAAGCAAGAAAATGGTAAATGCCATTGTGTCATGATATACTCAATCTCCTTTCAATCTCATGAAAACCCAATTGAATGAATTCAAACTTTACGATAGCAAAAATACAAAATAGAGCATGCTAAGATAACTTTATAATTTGTAGCCAGCAAGGCAAATCAAGAAAAAACAAAAACAAAAACTAGAAAATAAAGGGACAAAAACTTGTGGCTTGTGTCAATGCTTCTATTTTATTGTGCTTAAGTTTGATAGTTTGTATTTTTTGATGAGGACAAAGTGTTTAATAGGTTTTGAAAATTAAATATAGTATATCTTCTTTTTATAAAATTTATATATACCTTTATTCTGTCCTTTCTATTCTAAAATTTTCGTATTTTCTTATTGCATTTGTCACTAGTGACGTATTGAATTGAAATTGTTGGTGTAGTGTTCTTCTTGTGCATAATCTCATACAAAATGGAAAAATATTGCACTTAACATAAAATTTATTTGTAGCCACACACCAAACTCTATGTTCATTAGTGTTACTCATTTTATAATTTTCTATTGTAAAATGTCAAATGCAAAAAATTTGTGTCCTTTCTACAATTATGGGTGGATGAAAAACTCAAACAAGGTGTTGTTATTTGTAACCTTTTAATGAATCACTTTATTAAGCAAAAATGTGGGATCAAAAGTGGATGTAGGATCACCAAAACAAGAAGGATTTTAGGCCCCTCCTTAGTGTTGTTTTGAGCTTTTCTCAAAACAAGATTTAGATGTTGATCTCAAACACCTATGTATAATAGAGCATTTGTTAAGAGAAATTAACTATAGATTTCAATATTTATAGAGTTTAAAATGTTGTTCCTATGTCAATTTTGACCCGGTCCAATGGGCCCATATTTTAGGTTGGACTTATTTTCTTAGAAAACTTCTCTTCCATCTCTCCACATTTCTTTTCTACCTCCAAAACATGCAGAAAATTTTGATTTTTATTTATCGAAATTTTTCTCGTATTTTGGGGTACAAAAGAAACGTAGAGCTAGAAGAGTAAATTTCATCTTCTTAATTACATGCTCAAAAATAAATTGATCATTTTGGTCCAACCAATTAGTATGGATGGATCATTTTTACGCATTTTATTTTTGGAAAAGATAAATAGTTTACTCGTTGAAATATTAGACTTGGCTCACTTGTTGTGATTATTATATTGGAAAATATAAAAGTTGCATTATTTATTTCACTCAAGATTGGGGTCGCCTTTGTGTGCGGAGCAAGTCTACAACGAATGAGAATGAGATGAAGAAAATGTATGTTGGACTAGCCTAGCCCCCTTCGGTTGGGAAATAATCGGCATAGAGAAAATAAAATAACACAATCACAACATAAGAATATAACGTGAAAACTCTAAAATCGGAAGGAAAAAAAACCACGGTCGTTGTCAAAACCGACAACCAGATAATAAACATTATGTGAAAATTGTTACAAACACATAGACTACCCTCAACCACCTTGCGGCCGCAGTACACCCACACTCTCCAAAGCAAATACCTAACTACATCTCACAACACTCTAACAAAAGATTACAAGAGAGAAATAAGAAGTCTGATGTAAACTTAAAGTGTTACTACCGGTGTATCTAAAAACAAAGAACTTTGGTCCAATATATAGTCTTGATCTCCCCCTTGCTTCACCAAACTACGCGATGTGAGACTTCTCCAATAGCTTATTTTTAACCTCCTTTTTTATTTAAAAAACTAGGCGATGTGGGACTTGACAATCAACCCCAACACAACACCTTCTAGTTTAGCCTATTCAGTTAGGGTGGAACGTCCGATTGGACAGCTCTTTTTGTAGGATATCATGGAGCGAACTATAAATTGGAGTTGGAAAATATCGATAGGCAAACTGTCTTTAGAAGTTGTGGCTCTGTCTTCTTTTTTACATTGGAGTCAATGAAGGTTTGAACCGAGGATTTTATGCATATTACTCAAATTTCTCATCACTAGATCAAAACTTATGGCTTATTGGCCTACTCATTTCGTAACAAAATATTAGCAAAATTCATCTTTTTAGATCTAGACCAGATACATTAAGTATGTAATTAACATAAAAAGATGAATTTTATTTATACTTTGTCACTGAGGGAGTATGTATCTTGCTGGTTATTAAAGAGCATATCTACAAAAAAGACAACATATTCAAGAAGAAATTCTTTATTATGAAGCAATAACAAAAAAAATTATGGAAACAATGAAGTTCTATATATTCAAAACATTTATTGAGCACAATAACTTCTCTATAGAGATTTTCCCTTGCAATTCTATTAACTAGAAAGGAAATAACTTCTTAACTAGTAATGTTAGTAGTGGGAATAATTAGACTACAACATGTGCATATAAGTTATGCACCGAAACATAGTGAAGAATTATGCTATGCTGAATAATATATTATGCATATCTATGGGGAACACATCACCTTATGTCGGCATGTATTGAATTAGAGTTGTTAATATATGTGTAGAAAATAGTGAGACCTAATACTATGTAGAAATAAGTTGATGTGTGTGTGTTGATCCTTTGGGGGAGTGAAAGGTGAAGAAAGACCACAACACAACCACTGACATATATATGTCTCAACATCAAAGAAATGCAAAAGTTCATATTAGGCACATGGAACCCTCTTCTAAAGTTGATAATTTAATACTAGATTTGACCTACAATAAGTGATACATTTATAAAAGAAATTCTTTTAGAATAATTGTCACTTCTAGTTTTTAATAATTGTTGCTTCTAATTTTTAACATGGTATTTTTTTTTTCAATTTTTTTTTTATATTTTTCAATTGTTCTTTTATTATTCTAGCTTTGGAATAGGAGTTGAGTTCCTCTCCATATTCACTTTTTTTCATTTCTTCAATTACCAAAGTTTTTAAATGTTTTGGGGTGTCTAAAAAACATTTGGAACGACATAATGTCACACTTTTACATTTATATTTCTAAAACTATATAATAATAGAGAAAAAGGAAAGAATAAGAAATGGAGAAGGTTAAAATTGTGCATGTGTAAAGAGAGGTTAATCGGTGAGTGGATATACTTGTCAATTTACTATGTGAAGATCAAAGAATAATGTGTCTTCATTCAAGGATTCAACCCTCTAGCTAGTAGAGTGGCTCAAGTGTTAGCTGATGATTTTGAGTTGTTCTACACCTTATTTAGTTTTGTTGTAGTTTTTTCTTTTTGGGATTAGGATCCTTTGTTTACCAAAAAAAAAATAGACCACCATAAAATAATGGTGAACACTATTTGTAATATGTCCAAAAACTAATAAATATTTTTTTGTGTATCTATCAAAATTATATATCTCAGTAGCATATCACTACATATTTAAATAAGATGTATACTGAAAAATAAAATAACATATTTGACAATTAATTAAGTCACTAAATTTAGTCTAGTTATAAAGTATTTGGATAGTATACATAAAGTTTTAGTTCGATCCTCATTGCCAACCTAATAAAAAAAACAAAAACAAAAAATATGTGACAATTGATAGTTAATTCACCTAAAGTGTACTCCCTCTGTACCAAATTATATGCCACTTTGAGAAAAAAAATTGTACCAAATTATATGTCACTTTACATTACCAGGAAGCATTTAATGCAATTTTTCCTATTATACCCTTAACTATTTATTACTCTCTCTTCTTTCAATTTTTCAATTTATTTTTTCAATACCATAAATGAAGGACAATTTTGTAAATTAACTCATAATTTCTCTTTTCCATACAACAATGATTACATTTCTTAATATGCGTAAAAGTGTCAAAGTGACATATATTGTGGTACGGAAGTAGTATCATTTATCGAGAGATTTAGCAATTTATTTTAGTTATATATCTGGTTGTCACAATCTCTAGTGTTATTTTGCTAATCATTACTTAGCCCACCCTATGATCTTGAAAGCAGCCATATCCATTGTGAAAACTAAAAATATTCACATTCAAGGCATACAATGAATGGCCGGTAAGACTTTACATTTTTAAGTCAAACTATGGCAGTAGAAAAATGTGACCATTATCTATAAAGTAGCTGACAATTTTTTGTTTAATTCTTTTTAACAAAACAAAAAATGGATAAGTTCGGTTTTGTAGGTTCATTCAATGGGAAAAAGATTTCAAGATTCAAGAATTTTGACAGATATACTTAGGCTTCGTTTGGCCCGACTTTTTTTAACTTTAAATTCTCTTTTTAATCAAAAGTTAGGCTAAACACATTTTTAACAAAGTTCTTAACCGTAAAAAGCAGATTTTTTTCAATGTGTAAAATTGGATTAAATGAGCTTCTAGAAAAAGAGGTTGAAAAAAAAAATCCGGAGCTTTTTTTGTAATGATCCCGCTTCGAATCTCACTTAAGGCTCTTTTTATTTTATTTTTTTCATTTTTTAGGTTGTTTTCATTTAAATATTATTAGTTGTTATTATCTTTTTTAAAAGTTTTTATTTTTTGTACAAATCTTTTTAAAAAAAAATATATTTTACTAAACAAATTTTAGATTAAAGATAACTTTGAAGTTAAAAAAAACAATAATTACCAAACAACTTTTGCTCTGTTTTTTAAAGTTCTTATTTTCACTTTTAGTTTTCAATCAACTTCTAAGAGCTAAAAAAGCTGGACCAAACGGACCCTTAATGTCTTGACAAATAAATTAGTTTATAGCTTATTTTATTAACTTGTAATTATAACCCTAAAATAGAAATATTTGGTTACAAGTTTTCTCATTAGTATATAATTTTTTTTAGATATTATGTCAAATACCATTCGACCTTATAATCATAGCTTTTTATATTTTCTTACACTTTTATATATCCTTACAACTACCCATTCACTCAAATTATAATTACCCATTAACTCAAATAAACAAGTTTTTAAAAATATAACTATATTTAGCTTAGTTTTATATGCTTATAGCTTAATTTTATGGCTTTTTAACCAAACTGCCACATTTTGAAACATAAAATATCAAACTGCCACACTTTAAAAAAAAAAAATCCAAAATACCACACTTTTGACTTTTCATAATTACTTCCGCCACCCCTGTGGCGGTATTGTACACCCTCCGCTTTTTTTTTCAATTTTTTTCCAAGCACATCAGGTGGCAGTATAGTGTTGAATTTTTTTTTTCTTTCCAAGCCACAACATGTGGCGGTATATAGTGATGATATTATTTTTTTTTCTGTCACACTAAGTGACTGTTTTTTTTGTCTTATTATGTTTTTTCTGCCATAACAAGACAAAAAAACAGCCACCTAGTATGGCATAAAAAAAATTAATAACATCACTATATACCGCCACATGTTGTGGCTTGGAAAGAAAAAAAAATTCAACCCTATACCACCACGTGATGTGGCTGGAAAAAAAAATTGAAAAAAAAAAGCGGTGGGTGTACAATACCGCTACGGGGGTGGCGAAAGTAATTATGAAAAGTCAAAAGTGACTTTATGGAAAAAAAATTCAAAGTGTGGCAATTTGATATTTTATGTTTCAAAGTGTGACAATTTAGTTAAAAAGCCTAATTTTATCACACAGAACTTTACATATTACATCTTCATCCATAATATGATCCAAAAACAAATCAACTTCTTTTTTTTAACAGTCTAGATAATTTTCTTTGTTTTTATTTATATGCTAATTGTAAGACTTAGGTATGGACATTAAAAAAATTAAGCACTCACTAGTGATTGACTTTGCAAGTTGCAATATTTAATTAAGAATGCACACCCTATGACATAGAAAGCAATTTCTTCCAATCACAATGAATAATATTTGACTAAACAATATTTTGTACACGTGTCAATTAAAGCACATGAGGACAATTTTTGTTCCTCTATATATATTGAACCATCAACCACATGAAGTCTCCTCACCATTTTGGCTTGTTTTGATATATAACTTGAAAGACATTACTTAATTCCTATGGCAAGTTGGAGAATGTTATGTTTTGTATTTCTCTTCACATCAATTTTGATCTGCCTTGATGCTCGTCCTCTTCCTTCACCTCTCTCAAGTAGTAATGGAAGCCATGCATTTGTAGAGAGTGTCAAACAAGTGGTGAAGGAAATCATGAGAAGGAAGCAATTGTTGGGTACACAATATTCGACCAATCGTCTTAGTCCAAGTGGACCAGATCCTCACCATCACTAATCGTCCGCTGCCAAACTAGATGCGAACGAAATACCTCATCTTGACCAATTGACTAAGATCAGATGATTTATATTACAAATTAAAGTTTGAAATATGATTTTAATATTATTCATCATCTGATCTTAGTCCAATAGTTAAGATATCTAAAAGAAACGAGTGTACACTATTTTGACTACAGAGAATTCGAATTTATGTTGAGCATTAAAATTCATAGCTTAAGCTACCTATCCTTAGGTAGTTGGTCATTCCTTCGTAATATGATTAGGATCAATAATACCTCACAAAAATCCTCACTTTTTTTTGTTATTGGTGTATGTATCATTTTTAATGCAAGTTGTGAGATTATTAGATGTACCTCAAAGCATTTTTGTTAATGGTATTTTTCAAAGTTTTCATGTTAGTGGGCGGTTAGACAAGATAAGAAAAGTAAAGTTCACAATTCACATCACTTAATTTCATTACGTAGAAGGAAAAAAAAAACAATATGGGTTTATTATCTAAAAACTATATATATGGATTATAGTGGGGTAGAGGTTGAGTGGATAATGAATTATAACTATTCATAGGAGTTCTTTAATTATTTATTGTTTCTTTTCCCTTTCGGTTCTTTCATACTAGTGTAGCACAATTGAAATTTTTTTTTTTCTTGTGATGGTTAAAATTTTATCTTTTAAAAATGAATAAGTTGGGTGTCAATAATTCCAAACCTAACATCATAGCTCAATCAACTCATGAATCAGCTGAGTTATTCTTCCCACCACAAGTGGGTCTCTATTAATCTTGACTTTTGTATATGAGAGATACTACCACGAGCACAAAAACAATTGTCAAGCCAAAGTTTGCTAATGATTAATTTCGGATTTTTGATTAAAACTGCTCATTTCCTTCTAAATTAATAAAGGGTATATTGCATTTTTATTTTTATTTTTATCAGGTATTATAGTGGCTAGAAATTTCATCTTTTCGATAGATAAGTGAGATGTCCGGAGTTCAAACTTCAACCTCTACATATAAAAACATATAAAATGTTGTATCTCTTACCAACTGAGCGAAGCTCATTGAGACATTGTGTTTTGATAGTCTATCAAATATAATATATTTTTGGTGTTGGGTGGTAAGAGTATTATATTTTTTTTTTACTCAAAAACAACAATGTTCATTCGTTCAAATTCATAGGGAATACATCAATCAAAATCATTACATATTCAATTTCTTTAAAAATTAATAAGAATGGATATGCGAACAGGTTTACAGTATTCAAGTTAATAGCTAGCATAAAACAGTCTAAAGTCTATGACAATACATAAAAATCCTCTCAATAGATGAATAAGTGGAGTATCCCGAGTTCGAACCCGAACTCTGCACATATAATATTATGTCCCTACCAACTGAGCTAAATTCACGGGAACCTCTTAATATTATTGTTAACCCCGCTTAATCTGTTAATTTATCCTCTCAATAAATAAAAATCACATAATTTAATTAATTAGTCATTTATACAGCTTCCCTTTACTACAAATTACAAAACTGTTTTGGACATTGCATGTGGGAAGCATCTTTTGTTAATTAACATCGATCTGGATCTCAATAAGTGCTTCTCCACTTAAAGCAAATTTCACAACGCAGTGCAGTTTTCTTAGCCATTTAAGGTAATAAGGCTTCTTCCACATGTCCAAACTCTAAAATGGTAATTACCTCCTTTTCATATGATTTAATTCTCTAATATCCATAAATATAAATTTGTTCTTAGATTAGGCTCTGTTTGGTAAGCATAAAAAGATAGCTTATAGCTTATAGCTTATAAGCTAAAATCCCTGTTTGGTAACGACCTTTTCGTTACGAGCTTATAGCTTATTTTGACTAGCTTATAGCTTATTTTCAAACGCTATTTCAATTAGCTTATAGCTTATAGCTTATTGTCTTTTCTTCCACTTTTACCCTTGTTATTTTAACTAAAACCCAATTTTACCCTTTAGTACTTATTTTGATTATTATTTTGGATTAATATAATTTAGCCAAAATTATCTTTTTTCAACAAGCATAATTAACATTATTTTAATATTTATTATATTTTTATTGCAAAATTTATATAACACTTGTGTTATATATGACGAGTAAACATCCTCACAATTTTTTTTGAACTAACTTTTCACTCTCTACTTTTACAAAATTGACTTTTTAGTATAATATTATTATTATCTATTCATTGTATATGTTGTAATTAAGTTTTACAATAATATTCTGTCAAAAAAAAAAAATTTACAATAATATAATTTATATATACATATTAAATATATTTTACTGTAATGTTTACTTTTTTTATAAAAGGTAAAAATATTTAAAATCATTTTTTTAAATAAAAAATATTTTTTAATAATATCTTAAATATTAATTGATATAAATTTTATTATAAAGTGATAATGCCCTTTCATGTAATTTTACATTATCTTATCAGTTATAAGCTAATTTTACCAAACACTTCAATTAGCTTATCAGCTATAAGTTATAAGCCATCAGCTATAAGCTATAAGCTATTAGCTATAAGCTATAAGCTAGCTTATAAGCTAACCGCTATTTTTACCAAACAGAGCCTAAGTGTGTGACAGGATCATATATTTTTCTCGCAAATCAAAGTCAATAATATTGTACCGTCACTTTAAGGAAAGCTAGCAATATGAGCTACCACATTTGTACGGTGAATTATCGTTTATTTTTAACCTCGCCGTTCTTAGGAAAGGCTCAAGTAATGTCTGGTTAAGAAATTGATACACTCAGAAATTAAACTCGAATTCTCTAAACAAATTGTTATTAGTGAAGTTCATTAACTACTAGAGTCAAACTTCATTTTTGTGAGTTCTAGGTTCACTCAATTTGTGATACCCTCCATTTAGTCCATTGATGACATGGATGTGTTTCATGTGTTAAAAAAATGATGGCTGAGATTAGATCTCAATTTTTTAATAGAAAATCAAAACAAAGCATTGTAGCGTCACTTTTCTTCTTCTTCTTCTTCTTCTTCTTCTTACACGCGCATCAACAACAACAATCCTGTCTATCTTCCCTAACTTCTTATCCACGCACGTGTTCGTCGTCGTCTCGTCGTCATCGACATGAACAATAACAGATCTGTTGTTGCCCACGTTTCTACTACTGTTAATGGTCAATCTATTATTTCTTTTTGAAACTGTACTTTGTTATTCTTGGTCTTTTTTCTTTTGGTGAATGTTCTTCATCTTCTTTATTATTGTTGTATTGGTCTTCTTTGTTATTATAAGAGTGTTGCTATATAACGAAAGGTTAACCTGGCGAATCTAAGGAATGCTGGAAAATACCTCCTAGTCGCACGCATATTTCTTTTGTTTGACCTCTCTAAAAATAACTGAGCATTTTAGGTTAAAATTTGGACTCATCTTGTACGTTTTCTTCCACAATTTACTTTATATAATAATAAAAAAAATTCCACAGATGTACCTAGAAAAAAACCTCTTCCACAGTGATAGAATATGGAAACTTTTGTACATGAATGCATATAATTTATATTAGGCTAGTCAATATTCACAGTATGAACCGTGCAATAAGGTCACCCATAACACGGCTCTCCCACTTGAGTGACCTTAGCAACCTTTAAAGGTGCTATCTCACTTGTATATAACCTATTTTGGTATGAATGAAAGAGGCACCGATCATATTCCTTTATGGTATCAGCAGACCTAGGGAAAACTTCCATCTTCTCTTAGCCTCCAAACACCTTTTCTCCATCACTTTCTCCTTGCCTCTCGTGAAGCTATGTCAGGCTCCACCAGCCCTACCCTTTCTTCCACCAATTCTGGCTCCTCAAACTCGTCTCTCTCGCCAACCGCCAAACATTCCTTCCATCCGGCTCTTGCCGTATCCAACATCAAGAACCATATCTCGATCGTTCTTGAAATGGAAAACGTTCTATATGGAACGTGGGCTGAACTTTTCAAAATTCATGCTCGATCTCATAAGGTCATTCATCACATCATTCCATCGGAAAACGGCAACAAGACGCCTGAAACCGATGAGGAAAAAGAAGCGTGGTCGACTCTTGATGCCACCGTTCATCAGTGGATCTACTCCACTATTTCAACCGACCTTCTGACCACGATTCTGGAACCCGGTTCCACCGCTAAGGAAGCATGGGATCAACTACGAGACATCTTTGAAGACAACCAAAAAAACTCTCGTGCGGTTGCACTTGAACAGGAATTTTCCATCACCAGAATGGAAGACTTTCCAAATGCATCAGCTTATTGTCAACGACTGAAAATGCTTTCAGATCAATTAAAAAATGTAGGTGCACCTGTTTCAGATCATCACCTTGTCCTTCAAATGGTATCTGGACTCACCGATGCATACCGTGGCGTAGGAACACTCATCCGACAAAGCAGTCCACTTCTCACTTTCTACAAAGCCCGCTCCATGCTCACTTTGGAAGAGGCCGGCTTGATAAAAATGACATCAACATGATCAAATTCCGCCATGATTGCAGCACTGTCCAAAGGTTTTGATGAGAACCCATCATATTCCAACAATTTCTCTCAAAATCGCGGCGAAAAGAAAGGGGGAAATCGCAACAACAACAAAAATCGAAACAACATTTCTGGCGGCGGACGCGGCGGAGGACGCAGCAGTAGTGGACGTGGAAACAGCGGCCGCGGGTTTGGTGGTCAGCAGCATCAGTTCGGACAACAATATTCTTCACCTTGGCAACAAAATAATACGTATGGTTGGGGGTGGATGCCACAACCTTGGGCTATCCCTCCTTGCCCATATCCATCTTCAAATTGGTTTCAACCAAATATGCCTTCAAAATAGCCAGGAATATTAGGACATCGTCCACAAGCTTATGCTACCAGCACCCCCTCCTATGCACCTACAGATATAGAAACAGCAATGCATACTATGTCACTGAATGTTCCAGACAAAAATTGGTATATGGATACTGGAGCAACATCTCACATGACGGCATATCAAGGTCGTCTTATTTTAATATGAGCAATTTAAATTGTAATATTATTGTTGGTAGTGGACAAGAAATTCTAATTCGAGGTTACGGTCAAACATCTATTTCCCCACCCCATCCACCCTTACATTTAAAAAATGTCCTACATGCACCAAAGCTTATAAAAAAATTAATATTTGTGCGTCGTCTCACAACCGACAATAATGTTTCCATTGAATTTGATCCTTTTAGATTTTCTGTGAAGGATTTTCAGACGGGGATGCCACTAATGAGATGTGATAGCACCGGGAATCTATATCCGATCACCACCACAAATAATTCTCAAGCCACCCATCCATCCAGTTTTGCAGCTATTACTCCCAGTTTATGGCACAATAGATTGGGACACCCAGGCCCGTCTATTTTACATTCTCTTAGCAAGAATAAATTTATTTGCGGTAAACATTTATCCTCTTCTATTGTTTGCAAGTCTTGTATTTTTGGGAAACATGTTAAATTGCCATTTTATGCTTCATCTTCTAATACTTTAATGCCTTTTGATATTATGCATAGTGATTTATGGACCTCTCCTATTTTAAGCACTGCAGAGCATAAATATTATATTCTTTTCTTGGATGATTATTCTAATTTCTTGTGGACTTTTCCAATTAGCAAAAAATCCCAAGTATACTCGATTTTTTCATCTCTTAGTGCTCTTATTAAGACACAATTTGAAAAGAATATTAAGTGTTTTCAATGTGACAATGGGAGGGAATTCGATAATGAGTCCTTCAAAAAAAATTGCGACACAAATGGTCTAATTTTTCGGTTCTCATGTCCTCACACTTCTCCACAAAATGGAAAAGCAGAACGAAAAATACAAACCATTAATAACATTATTCGTACCCTTCTTACCCATGCTTCCATGCCCTCATCATTTTGGCATCATGCTTTAGAAATGGCAACTTATCTTCTAAACATTCTCCCAAACAAAATACTTCACCACAAATCCCCAACTCAAATTCTATATCATCGGGACCCCTCTTATACACATTTACGAGTCTTTGGTTGTTTATGTTACCCTCTCATCCCCTCCAATACCATCAACAAATTACAACTTCGCTCTACCCCATGTGTGTTTTTAGGTTATCCACCTAATCATAGAGGATATAAATGCTATGATTTGTCATCTCGAAAAATAACCATATCATGGCATGTCCTTTTCAATGAGTCCCATTTCCCTTTTGCCACACTACATTCACCCGCCCCTATCCAAATCTACTACATCATTGTGAGTCCACAACTTTGACCCACTGTGCAAAGTAGTACCGGCTTCTAGTTGTGATTAGTGCTTGGTTGTTGTTGAATGTGTATTCAACACTGTTGAAGAACGACAAAGAAGAAGATTATCATCACTTGGGACTAGTGGTGAGAGGGAAGTCGACAGTAACTCATATCCAGGGGGAGTGAGCTCTTGGATATAAACACACTAGGATTAAGAAAAGGCATACACATCAATAGGTTTTGATGTGCGTTGTAAGATTAAGTACTAGTTCATATTAGTGGGTTTCCTTTCCTGGATTGGTATCTCCCATAGTAGGTTTTGACCGAACTGGGTTAACAATATTGTGTGTCGTTTTTATTGCTTTCTTTATTACTTCAGTATTAATCATATCGATCCTGCCAACCAGTTGTCGTACCAGTTGTCCAAGACATCTAGCATAATACACAGTTGTTCCAGAAATCGTATAAGACATATGTCCACCAAAGAACAGAATTTCATATATATATATATATATATGAGGAGAGATCAAATTACACCGGTGTAACATTTGAGTAATGGTACATCGCTCAATAACGCTTTAACGAATACAAATTTTACAAAATCCACAGTTAGATTGAAAGCTTATATCGTGTCGATCATTCATTTTAAATTTTACAAAAATCTAAAAACGTTTGATGTGTTATTGAGAACGGTCAAGATTAACGGTATTCAATAAAAACGCATAAACAGTTAATCTTGACGAGTCTCAATAACATATCAATTGATTTTAGATTTTTTTAAAATTTAACATGAATGATCTATACACGATATAAACTTTTAATCCAACGGTGAATTTTGTAAAATTTGTATTCGTTAAAGCGTTATTGAGTGGTGTAACATTACTCAAATGTTACACCGGTGTAATTTGATCCCTCCTCTATATATATATATATATATATATATATATATATATATATAGTGTGCTAGTCAAGTGACGGCAATTCTTTAACATTGATTGTTCTCACCAATAGTTAAGTGAAAATTCACACTAATACATATGGCTTTAAAAGAGTTCCTTGTGGAATATATTTTTTAAGATCCCTAACAATCCAAAGGCACTACAAAAAGTAATTCAAAATATATATATAATACTTTAATAATTCAAAATATATATAGAAGTTGTACTATAATTACTGTAGTTCGACTTTCACCTAGAAGTATTTGTCACTAAAATACAATGTTCTTGTAGTGAATTAATATTCTTATGATCGTGTTAGCATTTAACTTTCTTTTTATACATCAGTATTAGTGAGTGCATTGTGGGGATTAGAGGCTTTTATCAACTAAACCTTGAAATCGTTTAATTTAATTAATCAGTAAATTGATTGCTCTTTTACATTAGAATAATGGTAATCTGGATCAACTTTTTAGCCAACTTGTCAAAAATTATCATTAATTTTTCCGAAGGTCAACATGTTTTTAAATCCATTCTTTCTAGATGGAGGTTAACTGGACTATAAAGAAAACTATGACATTGAGAAAGGTAACCTATTTTTTAAAATTTTAATCCTTATCCTATGCTTATTTTGACATTATTTATATTTGAAGTGCCTTTATTTATTTCAATACAACTATGGTAGTTTAATATAAATGAATTAGGTGCAGTTGACTTGTTTTGTGCCTTCGTTTTATAGTTGTCTGATTACGATTAGACGGTTTAAACAAATGCAGTCTGTGTTCTAGCTTAATAGTTTCCACCGCCTGTCTAGGGTTGAGTCCTGAGATTTGACGGCGAACTTAAAAATCCGAGTTTGATAGTTCATATTCGTTCCCAAACATAAGAGAGAAAAAAAAATACATTTTATAAGAAAAATAAACCATCATAATTTGAAGTATGTTTATTGTCTTTGCTTAAAATAAATTTTATAGAAAGATATAAAAATAATTTTTATTGGTTATTACTCATTGAGAAAGAGAAAAAAAAAATTAAATGCAATTAGCATTTAATTTCATAAGAATAATTGAAAAAAGATAAATTAACATTACTGTACTTTTTTTGCCTAATTTAGAAAGAAAAAAAAGTATTATTATTGATTACCCTTTTTCACAATGTCACTTTACACCACTATTTATAATGTGTTGCTTGTGGGTTAAGTTACTAACAAACCAGTAACTACCCTTAACTAACTCCCTAAGATCAAGCAACTAACATAACAGAAAAACTAACAATCATACACAACTCATCACATAAAATCACCTAACTAACTATATTACTTGTGTTACAAGTAACCAAAATTGGTTACAATGAATTACCCACAACACACCACCTAATTCATTGTTGCCAATGTCTCTACACCTAGAGTTTAGCCAAATTTGAATACTCAAAAGCAAATCAAATGCTGCAATCCAAACAGACACATGACAACCCTTTAATCACACTTTCTCAAGTGCCATACACTTAGAAGTAATGCACTCAACACTAGCATTACAAATGATACCAATCGTTGGATTTACTCACAAAATCCACCTTGATCAAACACACAAAGCTTGATGAAGCCAATTGCACAATCAATTAGCCTTGCACGCACTGTCTTGTTCTTGGGCTTGGATCGATACACAACTCAGTTACACAGAAAACTGAGGTTAGAACAAGAACACACCAGGAATTCTAGTTTAACATAGAACCCAGTGGATATCACAGATTCTAGTTTTAACATAGAACCCAGTGGATATCACTTGTTATCCATAGAACCTAGTGGATCAGCACAGAATTTCACAGATTACACAGTTTACACAAAAACTGTGTTATGCACAATGACCCTCCACACCACAACTTTACCACTATCACAAGATCATCTCTCAGTCACCAATACACCAAATCAATTCCACAGTTTGAAGCACTTTTGAACAAATTGTTAACATCGCAAATGTGTGGCCGTTAACAGGATCCTTCAAACGAATTGATTTCAATGATATAACCCATTACCAAAAGCGATTTAACACTATCTTCATCTTTAACTAGACAAAACCTCTTAACATAATCTTTATTGATAATGTTGTTGTAATCTATGATGGCATGGACACCCTTAACATCGAATAATTATGACATAACTGAAAGCTTTTCAAATTCTTACAATTCTTTGCAAGAATAAACACAAGCACATACAAAAGAATTAAACCTTTTTTTACCTCAACATTCAGAATCACTTCATCATCAAGACTCTCAAAAAATCTCTCTCTGTGTGTTGTGTTTCATACCACTGCTGTAAGCAATTCACTTTCCTCTTTGCCAAACACCTTTCTTTTGGCACAGTGAGCTTTGTTTTAATCTTTTGACGCTTCTTTTGCACTTTTGGTAGAAGAACTCCTCTGAAAATTCACTCTTTTCTTGGATTTCTTGCAGGAAGCACTATCTTCCTCTTCTTGGATACCTCTTTGCACTATTTCCGGCACTCTCTAGAAACCAAAGATTTCTTGCATCCTCACCACCCACTTCTCAATTCTTTGATTGAAAAGTAATCTCTTTTGCGGAAGCCATTATTGAAACCCCATGGATCAATAGCCAAAGGCTCTGATGCCACTGTTGGAACTTAATTAAAGCAAAACATACACACATAATTGAGAGAGAATTAAGAGAGATAGAAAGTATTATTATTGATTACCCTTTTTCACAATGTCACTTTACACCACTATTTATAATGTGTTGCTTGTGGGTTAAGTTACTAACAAACTAGTAACTACCCTTAACTAACTCCCTAAGATCAAGCAACTAACATAACAGAAAAACTAACAATCATACACAACTCATCACATAAAATCACCTAACTAACTATATTACTTGTGTTACAAGTAACCAAAATTGGTTACAATGAATTACCCACAACACATAAGCTTCTATAATTCCAAAACCCTTAATGAAAAATTCCTAATTCCAAAATCATTAACGCATAAGCTTAGTCCACAACTCTTCCGCATATGACTTACTGTGACGAACATCAAACTAACACAGCCATTTCCGGCCTAGCCATTTGAATTCTACAACATGGGAGTTTAAGCGCAACCTATTCAGAACTGGAGCACACATAACACCCACTCAACCCAGTAAAACTAGAACCATCACCACCAATAACCATGATCAACAAAGGACGTGAGGAGAGCCGTTGGAGGATGAATCGTATATGAAACGAAAACCACATATCAGAACCACCGGCTCTAAACGCCAAAACAAAGAAAAAACATGACCCACGAAAGAAAAATAGACATATCTAAACTGAAATCGGCGTCAAAGTTTAGAAAACACGAGTTGAGTCAAAGCTCCGAGCGTGTGTGAGAAACTGAAGTCGTCCGCGGCTAAGGATTCGCCGGCGGCAGCTTAAAAATTAGTTGTAGATAGATACTACATCTAAATATGTTTATGTGATTTGTTCTCATTAGTTATTAGATAAATATTCTGAAGGATAGCGTAGATCTTACTTAAAATCATTTACTAATACTTTTTTGTTCTAAATTTCTCAATAATATTTTAGTCTTAATTTAATTATGACAATGTGAGCTAACTACTAATTTAGACAGTTTGTATTATTTTGTAAAGCAAAAGTGGCACAGTTGTGGGTCGGTTATAAGAAAACTTTCAGTTACCACATGAATGGCACTTTTCTGTAGGATTAATTGAAGGAATAAAACTCCTATAAATAGTGTCCTAAACGAATGTTGTTGGGGGTACTATACCTTATTATAGAATGATAAAGATAAAGATAATATTTTATATACATAGATAACAAATAAATAATACCATAATACACATGCTGTGCAATATTGTACATCAAAGTTCAACTGTAATTCATTATGCTTTGAAGGAAAAAGAAAGAGTTTTTTTTTTCCAATGACGGCTAAAAGTAATATTAGAAGAAGCAATCTTTGTGGTCCTTATAAATTGAAAATGTCACAATGGGTTATGAATTATCCAGAGGTGGGAACATTAGCACGCCAGGTAGGGGTTGGAACTATGTCACACTCAAGGGCCTATAGACTAGCTATTTAGTCGCATAGTTCAGAGGTGATTGTATCCGAAATAATTCTAAAGCAAAATCGTAATTCGAATCAATCCAAACTGAAAATCACAAAAACTGCATTTGGTTTGGATGAATTTGAATGATATTTTTACTGAATCGTGTAGTTTAGTTTGGTTGGCGGTTTTTATTTCAAAAAATCAAACTAAACCGCATTATTAAACTTAAGTTTCTATTATATTTCAATATACATACATGGCGGTTTTTAAAATTGTAAGGTACTGTAATGTTATTTTGGATAAACATCTTTTATTGGTATTGTAATGTTATTTTGGAACTTCAAATTCTTTTTTGGTTATGTTTAAAATTGTTTTGTGCTGAAATGTTATGCTGTAAACCGCACTAGCGGAACCAATCCAAGCCGCATTGATTTGGTTTGGTTTGGATGTGTTTACGCTGGAAATTCATAAACAAATGCTAGTTTAATTTTTAAACCTGCAGAACCAAGTAAATCCTATAAAACTTTAGGCCAACAGAATGACTTTTTAAAAAACAAATTGAATCAAACAAAACCGCAACACGAACACTTCTACCATAGTGTCACTCCACTAACGAGCAAGGTCGACTCTAAGTATTTAAAGATCATGTTCGAATGTTAAAAGTTGATCCTTGATAAAAACAAATTAACCAAACAAACCACAGTTTAAAATTAACCAAACAAATGTTATTACCATTGTTTCTTCTAATTTATTCTATTCTATTTAATCCCTTACAATATTCTATTATATTGAATCCCTTACAACTTACTACATTTTTTCCTTAAAAAAAAACTTGCAACATTTTTCCCTTGAGAGTTGAGATTAAGAGTAATTTATAAACAATGTTATTACACATATCAATGAAATGAAATGTCTTTAAAAAATGATAAAATTGTGAATACTAAAAAAAATTCCAAAGAAAACAATACCACGAAAACTTATTATTTTTGTTTGTGGGGAGCAACATTCCCCATTCCACTATTGATGCATCTTTTCTTCATAAAGACCATTATACATGCATTTGTCACTAGTATGTCCCCTTTTTCTCATTACGTCATCCCATGGATAATGAATTAAATAAAGGAAGCTACTTTTCCATCTCAAACATTAGTTAGAAAACATTTGAAAAAAACATCAAATATTATGTTTGGATGTGTGATTTTAAACAATTTCCTCTCTTAATTTGAGTAGATCAAGATCAATAAAGTTGTAGTTGTTCGTGGGTCTCCAAGTCGTGTTTCTATCGGAGGGATTTTTAGAGATAATTTTTGTATTATGCAAATTGGTATTTAGTCATTCTTGTTAGCCATAAAGAGAATTTTTTTTTATAAAAAGAATAATAAGTTGTTTATATATATATATATATATATATATATATAATTACACTTTAATAGAAGGCAAACGGGCAACAAGCTGCGCTGCTAAGCCTTTTTGGATGACAAAATCAATCTTCCTAAAAACCACATCTTGAGACCTAGAAGACTCTATATTGCTATGCATGACTCTTTGAACTCTTTTTAAAATATTCACAGTCTTTGGTGCAAGAAACCAAAAGTGTCGAATGCGAAAGGTATAAATGCATGTTGATTGTCAGCACACACACTCTGTCATGTTTGGCCACTTTACTTGAAGCAGTTTTGAGGGTCGTCTGTCCAACAATAAAAACCTCAGTCGTCAATCTCACAAGTGGAGAAACTCCAGTTAAATGCACACATGCGTGTTTCCCTCTTACCCACCCGTACACCAGAGCATCGGCTGACCTCAATGTAGATCTCCCCTCCAGTGGGTCGGTCAAAAGATTCACATGCGCCTCTTTATTCACAGAAACTCATGCGCGCTTAAAAACATCAAAAAGAACATCCCGAACAAAGTCATTTCTATATTTGAAGCCTGGAAGCTCTCGACAATAAACCGCATGCTTATAGACTGCAAAGTCGTTTAGAGTGTGATTCTAATTTTGTTGTAGATGTTTTTACTAATATTCTTATTATTCCTTGAAGGCTTCACAAATCGTTGGATTAATTATTTACTCTCACATGCATTTTCACATTTTTAGGGAGGGCAATCATTTTACAAATAAGTTGCCTAATTATGGATTGTCTCTCGTTGACAATCATTTGTATACGAGTTTTATATCCAGTGATTATTTTATAAATAAATGTTTTTATCTTAGGACAAAACTTACATGTATTTTCATACATGCAGTTTATACTTTTCCTCTCATAAAGAAGTAGTTTTTTTAATTAAAAATAGTTTTTTTTTTTTTTAAAAATGAAAATACACAAAAAAATCAACTCTTTGTGAGTGAAACAACAAAAACTACATGTAAGTTTTGTGTTTTATCTTATTATAAATTTGTTTGATATATATGTCCTTGGATTTTCTACTCGTATTTTCTCTGTTTCTATTATTCAATAATATTTTTTGAGATGTGCTGCAAATGATTGCATTGTAATGTCTAGGGTGCCAACATAATAAAAAGTTAGGTCATTGCATATGATGTCTTTGCACCTATATATAGCCTTTTATCACAAACAAAAAAAAATCACACAATTTGTGTTGTTTACAGGTGAATGTGACAATATGTCAAACTAATCGAAAGGTGTCTATGACCTAACTTACGTTATCCTAAATCCAAAATTTTATTTCTAAAATGAAGAAGTCTTTTTTTAAAGTCTGTTTAGCAAAAAAAAAAAAAAGTTAATAGGTTGACAAAACCTATTTAAATAATATTTTTTGTTATTATTATTATATATTTATATTAGATTTTGTACTAGAATGTTTTAGTAATTTAAGCATATTTAAATATATTACTATAAAATTAAGTTAAAATATAATATTATATTATATAAAGTCAAATTATTTAAAATGTCGTGTTAAATATAAAAAGAAAGTTTATTAGATTATCAACTCAATTAAAATATAATATTGTCCCATAATTCCTAGCTCAACTTGCAATATGTTGAAATTATTAGGCTGGACGTCGTGACCCAGGTCCGAACTCGGAATCTCACAATTATGTGAGTTTAATTTCAGTGCATTACCACTTTATCGAAGACAAAAAAATAAATAAATAAATAAATAATATTATATAAAGTCAAATTGTTTAAAATGTCGTGTGAAATATTAAAATAAAGTTTAACCGCATTAGATTTTTTTTAGGACATTAACCGCATTAGATTATCAGCTAAATAATCTCTTTAAAGATAAAATAGATGTTTAAATAAGATTATTTATTAAAAAACAAGACTCGTGTCAAAAATAGATTATTTACAAACTTATAAGTTAAATTATTTACAAACTTAATATAAAATAGACGTCAAAAAAAAATATAAAATAGACGTTTAAATAAGATTTTTTTTGGTTTATAACCCTCTAGTTCCTAGGGGAAGGGGACCCTAGTAATCCAGAGTTCGGCCGCGAGGTAAGTAAAGTCTGGCTAAGAAATTGTTCCACCGAACAATCGAACTCGGGTTCTCCCGAACGATTCGTCATTTGGTGAAGCTCATTTATCACTTGAGCCCAATAACTTAGTTGACGTTTAAATAAGATAACATTTTATATCATGCTATCAAAAAATAAGACTCATGTCTAAAAATAAGTCTTTAATTGATAACCCGTATAGCTTAAGCATTAAATTTCTTTTATCGGTACAAACTTGAGCCTTCAACCCAGCCTATTCTCACCTATTCTCATTCATAAACTGTTAATTTTGATGGGTCTCAATAATATATCAAATGATTTTCGTTTTCTTTAAAAAAAATTATGGATGATCTATGTGATATAAATTTTCAATTTAACGGTGAATTTTATAAAATTCGTATTTATTATAATATTATTCATGACTTGTGCACCATAAAAGAATTAATGAAGTCATTCACCATAGACTTCACCTCTAAAAAAATAGTGCAAGGCAGGGAAATAAACACCTTAAACAAAGGTAACTATTGAGACATTTGTGATTTTTAAATTTTTATTTAATGGAATTTGGATAACTTTTAAATTCATTATTTTTTTTAAGTAAAAATTCATTACTTCTCTTTGTAATTTTTTTAAAATAAAAGAAATATAAATAAAAAAGCCCCTTGAGGCCAAGTCTTTCCCTCATAACCCCAACAAAGCCTTAAGGCCTAGCCAAACAAATAGCATGTTAGTTAGAGTCATTTCTTGCGTGGCCATGTGAATTTCTTCATTGTTTTTCTTTTTGGTAATATAGTAGTTGTTGTCATGTGCTTATATAACCCAAACACTTTCAATCATGTTATGTAAATTGATGCAAATTTCATGTGGGTTAGAGGATAATATGTCTGTACTTTTTTTCTTTGCTCTATCTAATATATAAGGTCTATCGTGGAAAGGACAATTTATGAATCGGTTTGGTCGGCTTAAACATCTATTCATGTTTAATGAGAAGAAAAAAAAAACAAACTAAAACTAGCCTAATCCAATGAGATTAAAGTAAGGTACATTTGCCACTTATACAAAACTAATTATAATAAACATAATATGAAGAGGAATCCAAAAAGAGAGATAAGACATATAGCTGATATAAGTGTTTTATTTTTTTAGTTATCTCCTTATACAACCTTGGATGTATATATAAAGAGGTTACTCTTGCTATCTTATAAGCTACTTCACAAAAACACACACACAACATATAGCATTTTAGTCATTTGAAATTTTATTGTCAACCTATGGCTACTACAATGATGTCTAGAGCATTGATTCTCTTTTTAATTATTGTTCCATTATTTGTGAGTTCAGAAGCTAGAGATTTTCCCAAGTTCTCATCCATGATGAGCACTAAAAAGGTTTCTAGTGAACTACTTTTACAAGACATTGTGAAAAATATTGCAAGAGATAATAGTGAGTATATCCACAAGAGGTCAATGCTTGGTAAACAATTGGAGAGAATGGCGCCTGCTGGGCCGGATGCTCAGCATCACTAGTGTTAATCAGGATTATCGGTCTTCTTCTCCCGTGTTGTTCAAAACTAACAAAATATACTACCTTTCGGTAGTGTATTTATCCTGGGGTGGGGGAAGAAAAAAAAGAAACTATCCGAAGGTAGTTTCCAATAAGGTTGAGAGGATTCTAAGTAACATGGAGAAAAGAAAAGATTAATCACTAATATTGGCTGAGTGAAAAGTGATTAATCTTTATAATTTTTTCTTTACCCTGTGTGTTTTTTTCATGTAAAATAAACCCTGTGAGCACACACGAAAAAATTCTTTTGTGTGAGCACACACAAAATGTTACTTCAATGACAATGTTTTGGCTATTTTATCTCAATATATTTACTCTCTTTTTTTAATGTATCTCAATAATTACTCTAATCTGTTTTTATTTTTAGGGATGCAAACTCATGTCATTTGAGAATAAATAAGGTCTTCATATTTAGATGGAATGAAATCAAAGACCAGTTGACTATCGTAAAATATTGATTTTGAGCAACAAAATTTGCCTCTTTATTAAATTAATCATCATATACTTTAATACTTATTACTACTATGATGTGTGTCATCTAGTTAACGTTCTATTTATAAATATACATGCAATAAAGTAGCACTTGACATTGCTTTCCTAAATTCATATTTATTTATCTTATGACATAAACATTTAATGTTCATCAAATTAGTAATTGAAGTATCATCAAATTATTCTTAAAAGAAACAAGGCAGACATATCCGTTAATATGTATGATTAAATTAAATAACCAATATGATGTTTTCATATTCAAAAGAAAATAAATCAATCTAATATATATATATAAAATGTACATTTACTCTTTTCCTAAACTTCTCCTCTAACCTTAGAGCATCCAAAATAGAGCTCTTCATTGGGCATAGCCGCCACCGCACAGCAAATGTATGTTGCCACGAAACAGTACACAAAAACTCTTAGCAGTACTGTGGTCAGACTCAGCGATACAATCATCACCCCCAAACAACGGCTTTTGACCATAATTGCTTAAAAAAGCATCCACCTATTGTGCATAGCCGCCGCCGCACAGCAAACTTACATGCCTTCTGCTTCATGCAAACCAGCTCACCATTATGTCTCCTTCGCAGCAAGCAACCACCTGCACACTAGAAACATAACTGTACCACACATCACACATTTGTCGCGATATTATGTGGTTACGCCTCAATGTCATACCTCTATGAGGTCCTTGCTCCCTCTAGCAAATGCCGTCTCTCATGGCCCCTTTGATTAGTGACCAATCACCAGCAAGACCAATTTCTGTTTCTTTTCACCCCCTACAATGCACAGCTTTTGGAGTGTTCATTTGAGTTCAAGAATGGGTGTAACTAAATTGGACGTTTCGTTCTCTTACAACCTTAAACCTCTGCATCCATCTCAATCCCCTCTTTCTCATTCATGGAATTGGTTATTTCCAGTGCTCATTCCTCCCCTGCATCATGTCTCTACCAATTTATGCGTAGGCTAGAGACCTGTTGCTCTGTCTACCTAACCTTTACTCTTTTTTCGCGGGAGAGTGTGTGGTAAGGAGCAGGCAATGTACAGGGTCAAACAGACAGTCGACAAAGGGATAGGAAGAGCACTGCTACAGAGTTGCAGCAACAGGACAGTAGTGGCGCAACAGGTTTGTGTAAAAAGGCCACAAAATAACTAAACATTGAGCAAGACAATGTAAACATGAAGTTAAAGCAACAAAATAAAAACCGCTATTTCATCACTTTCATAAGCAGTCCATGCTACAAAAAAGGGGAAGCAAGTATATACAGATATGGTGGGAAGGTAAAGCAAAAATGGATAAATATAAAATTTCAATTCTTAATACCTAACTGAGACAAACAAATGCTTTAGAATTCAATCAACATAATGAAGACAGCAAGGAACCTGGTTTGCGTAAAAGGAGGGAAATAAATTAACTTACAAATTCAGTTGGCACTACATTGTTCTATCAATCAATAATATGCTACATAAAGTCGAGAAAACGATGTTAATAAGCAAGGACAACAAAAACAAAACTTTCTATGTAACCTGTAAAGTTAACTATGCTCCTCTACGATGCCAAATAAACGACCAGTTCATGCGAATGTAACATAAAATCTCCATCCCTTCACTTTTGGGTCTTCTTTATCCATTCCAAAATAGGATAACAATCTTCCCCGTTCACAAAATGCCTTCATAAAGAAACAACTGTTAATATTTGCAGCAAGAAGTATAATCAACACTGCATATTCATAAATATATACCAAATACTAAAAACAAAGTACCTATTTCTGGTGCGGTAAGCCTTTAGTTTACCAGCTGTTCGAGAATCAGAAATATCTCTTGGCATTCTAAGGTTTTCGGGCACAAATAGACTTCCATTCCGATCATGGTATGCGTCATGAATGAAGTTCAGAATAGTTTCCTAGAATTAGTTGTTCATCATAAAATCAGCATAAGCTTTAAAAAAATTAAGGATTCGGTAACAGAATGGCAAACATCTTCCTCCAAATACATACAAGCACGTGCACATAGACATACACATACATGAATAAAATAACCATTACTTCGGTTTAATAAAAGGACTTCAATACAATTGTCAACAAATAAAAAGGACTTCTATAAAGCATCTTAAAGCTCGTTAAAATAGATACTATGAGATCCACAATGCAAGTGTGACAGTTCAGCAAAAATCCATTTAAATAGTTCTAAAAAATTCTTATAAGTAAAAAGGGAGGTAGAGTTGTCAGTATCTAGGGATGTAGGATACAGTTTTATTGTCATTTCACTATTATTTCTAAAATTGGGTGAGAGGCCATGACAGTTGTTTGCATTATCGTAGTACCAGTATACATAAGAAATTACATGAACTCATATACACATGTAGTAACAGCTAGTGGAAAAAGATTCAATCGTTATACCAGAGGTTTAGAAGCATCAAGCCAATGGTATATACGCTCATTGCGAAACCAAGTCAACTGCCGTTTCGCAAAATTCCTGTGAAAACCGAATCAAGTAAGAGCATCGCCAAATAACCCAATCAGCTAAAGATCTGTTCAGTTCAGAACCAGCAAAACATGGGGAGCCTCTAGCATGTATTTTCTAATGAACATCAAAAACAGACATTGTATGTGACATTATCTCTCTCTTACTTTTTATCTTCTACAACTTACATGCATTTTAAAAATACGCAACTTGACCAAAAAAAAAAAATACGCATAAAACATAAGGACACCGTATTTGACATCAACATTTTGATGTCAAAATATCATTTCTCTTTTCTTTTCTTTTTTTTTGGTTTACAATGAGCAGAGGATCGAACCCAGAACCTCATGCATACTACCCAAACCCCTCACCACTAGATCAAACCTAGTGGCTTATCATTTCTCTTTTCTAATTACAATGATGGTAAGAATCCAACGTAACTAAGTTGAGAAAGTTGCAGAAGATGATGCATGCCCTGCAAACACAAGCAGTCATCCTTGACCTAAAATATATTAAGGTTGACCATGAAAAGCTTTTTTAAGTAACAGCACGTGCAGAATCCTAATTCAGAATACACAGTATTTAAAACGGGACAAACAAGTAAATATATATATATATATATATAAGAGAAATAACTAACTAACTTGCCAAAGAAATGTTGTCAGAATACTAGGATAGCGTTTTTCTAATGTTCATGAATCATAATTATCTTCTATCGCATAGCATACTTTTTGTACATAATTTACTTAATGTCAAGGGTACTTTTATCTTATGTAAAACAAAATGCATTACCGTGATGCTTTTTGAAATTCAGACAAAAATCTGTAAAATTGTCCAGCTGAACTCTGACCCCCTTGTTCTCTGCATCCTAGTAAGTACTCCGTGGCCTGAAATTGGTAAATCACAAGTAAAATGTATGTCAGACCATTCCTACTATTTATTTATATTGAAAATACAATCATTAAATAAGGTATATGTACATCGTATAGGCCAACAACAATATTAGATGGCTAACATTATTTTCCGAATTACAATATTGACCCAAATTTCAACTATAATTTGAAGTTATACTTGAACAATATGGACTTGTTTGTTTCAGGGTGTTTTTCAGTGTAAAAACAATTTCTTTCTGGGAAAAATCAGACTTTTATTGTTAAGTAGCTTCTGAAAATAATTGTAATTATCATTACTTCTTAAAATAAAAGTGGGAGAATATTCAACTGAAGATATTTCTTGAAGCATATGTGACTGTGTTACAGTATGCAAAACTTTCAACAAAACCTATTTCCTTATTTTAGTTTCGCAGATAGCAATAGTGAAATTTGAATGTAAATGTATATATAGAACATATAAGTGTGTAACAGTATACTTGTCTGTAACCAATTGCTTTTGTTGCAGAGTTGGAGTTTGGATGAAGACCGGTATCAAGAAGCCACTGAGCCTCAGATAAAATGCTATCTTCTCCTGCAGTCAAAGAGAACCAAGAGATTTATTCTGATTAAATAATCATGTAATGTAGATAAATAAAATAAAAAACAATGTACAGAAATGGATATTCATATACGAACCTAATAGCATATCTTCACACCGATAATCAATTGATTTATAGAGGTCAAGTCTGTCGCTAGAAAGGAAAAAACACATGAACTCGTAGTCTAACTTAGCTGAATTGGTGTTTTCTTTGATTGAATCATTATAAGTATTCATATCAGCTGAATCAGAACTATCAGCAACTCTACAATCACCCTGTTTCCTGAAAGAATCATATGGTACCCGAAAAGCTGAAGGAGGTGATCCACTAGACTGCCATTTCAAAAGATATAAATATATGGTGAATTGATGATAGATTTCAAATAACTTCATAATCAAAGAAACCATACATTCCACATACACATCATTACATCCACACAAATAAAATACAGGTACAAACAGATAATTCACTAAGATGTAAGCAGTCAGTTACAACTAAGCACATCTGAAAGAGATAAGAGCACTACATTGAGAAAAATAAATAATTTTCTGGCAAATGTAAGTTATCATATTTGCACTATTGCACCCATGTGTAACAAATGAAAGAGAGAAACACAGGCAAGAAAGGATACTAAAAGGTCAACATTGACAGTTTTATCCAATGTTTTTGTAAAGGTCAGTAGCCAGCCAAGAATTTAGAGGTGCTTATGTGTAACTTTAAAAAGTTGCAAGCTTGCCTTAATAATCTCTAGACTACGCTGTAACCGGTACCAATCATTCACTGCTATATGTTGGACCTTTGGATCACCTGCTTTTACCACCAACTGCACAGCAGCTTCCCAGTCGTTATTTCTCTGTAGTTCAGCTAACTCCATACATACTTGAGATGTTATCTCTGCAGAGGATTTAGGCACATCTGGCTTTCCATATATGAACCTTGTATTTTAAAGATCAAACAACAGAACTCATAGGTAACACCAAATAAGCTGGTCTACAAGTACTTACAGAAAAGAAACACAATAATGATGAAGAAGAAAAAACAGTGATAATTCACTAAAACAGTGGATTTTCATACGGTAGCCTTTGGCTAAAGTTTGTTTATATTGAACAAAAGACAAACCAATAGGACCTCTAGCTTCATATCATACAGTTTACTTAACATTAATTAATACTAGTGAATTATCATAGTATATACTTACAAAGTATATACACATCCGTCAAGAACTTAAGTTATTCAACACTCAGAACCCAAATCTGCATTACTTTTTTCCTGTTAATATATTAATGTAAAATCATGAAACTATATAAATATCTATTATCTGAGAGATTGCTAATGAAATGAATGACTTCATCAGCAGACTGTGGAAAAAAGAAAAGTGGATTCCATTTAATGTTGATGCTGTCTTATTAAGATGTTACAGTTACATGATACAACCCCTATGCTACAATTAAGAAACTCCATTGAAAGAATAAGTAGTTAACAAAGTCAGAACAGGTAACTGAAAAAGGCATACCATCTTAAATACAGTCCAGTTCCCCCAACAACTATTGGAACATGGCCGTTGTCAAGAATAGATCTTGTCGCTTGCCTTGCATCCTCAAAATACTGTCCAACAGAATAATCTGATAAATAATAACTAGTTTCAAAATTCAATTGGGGAAAATAAAAGACCTCCGGAAATCCAACAACTGAGAAATGAAAATGAGGATAATTGTATACGAATCTTCGCTTAAAAAAATATAGCTTAGTCTAAAAGAAAACAGACCTTCAGATGGGTCACGTATGTCAACCAGATGATGCGGCACTTCCTAACATGAAAAGCAAACAAAACAAAGTTGAAAGAACTTCAAACTAAGATTCAAAACCCATTTCTATGTTACAACTAAATAATAAATCCAAAAGTTTACAACAAACAACCCAACTTGCAATTGTAAAGAACAAAGTCTATATGTTTCTCACAGACACAAATGTATAGCAAACAAATAAATAAATAAATAAACATCAATGCACAACTATACACACCTTTCTATCATTTAAGGAAGGCTTGGCAGATCCAATATCAAGACCCTTATACACCTGTAATAAAAACCAACGAAGCCATCTTGAATAAAGAAAACATCAAACTTGTTCCATTCTAATGTATACTTCTTCTTTTTTTAGTAACATTGTAATGTATATAATTCAAAGAGAAGTATCATTTCTATATCCATACTAATTTAATTTCACAACAACAAAAGAAAAATCAATCAAATATCATTCTCAACCAATTTCTCACTTAAAAAAAAACTTTTTATATAGGGTTTTGCTACACGGAAAGGTTTAGCGGTGTAGCTTGTTGTTCATCTACCTTTCGTTCATGTGTAATTATCTTGAATATATATAATATAAAAGCATTTTACTTTCTTAAAAGAAATATGAAAATGAAGAATCTGTCACCATATAAACAAACTTCATTATCTAGAAGAATGTTAATGCTATCAATCACGGATACGAGGAAATAGTTGTTCGTTCAAATTCCGCTAAGCTACACTACATTATTGCTGCAATTTGGCAACACTTTATTAAATCTCATTCTCATATCGCAAACTCTTAGGCGGAGTTTGTCATCTATTTGGTTCCCACGAGACTTGAAGGATTAGGCTCTGTTTGGTAACGGCCTTTTCGTTACGAGCTTATAGCTTATTTTACTAGTTTATAGCTTATTTTCCAGACGCTATTTCAAGTAGTTTATGAGCTTATAGCTTATCATTTTTCTTCCAATTTTACCCCTGGCATTTTACTTGAAAAAAATTAAATATTAATTAAACATATATTTTTTATTTTATTTCATATCTATAAGCTAGTTCAACCGCTAATTTTTACCAAACTACAAATTCAATTAGTTAGCTTATTCGCTATAAGCTAAAAGTTAGCTTATAAGTTATTCGCTATAAGCTTATCCTCTATAAGCTAGCTTATAAGCTATCCGCTATTTTTATCAAAGAGAGCCTTAGTCTCTGCATTGCGCGGATATATCTAGCTTACACAAAAAAGAACAATAACTGTTTCTTATAATTCTGCTACACTATTATAGTGTTAATTTTCACCGAGGTCGAACATTCAAGTTTTAAACCCTAAAAACCCTACAGATTACCACTACCACCTCATACATAGCAAAGCAACAATACAATAAAAAGAGAATGAATGCAAACAGAGTAATCAAAATGAATGTTCAATTTTTGTATATTTGATTGCAACTCTTATACCTGAACAGAATCGGCGCTAACGATTTCGCCATTGAGGCGTTTTGCAAGTTCCATTGCGAGACGGCTCTTGCCAGAACCGGTAGGTCCAGAAATAACTATCACCTTCTCTTTCTTTTTCTCTGTTACCGATGCGGTTACCAGAAACCGGCGCCGGAAACGGAAGGATAACGGAGCTAAACGAAAAATTGGGCGCTCCGGGAAGCGGAGGCACGTGCGGAGAGTGGACACTCCGTTGTTCATCATCTTCGGCGTTTTCAGGCCAAACTGTACGCAGCAAGTGTTTTAAAATTCAAAGTTTGATATATGAATATTAGATAATTAGATAAAGTAGAGATATATATTTCCCTCTTTATTTAATTTTTTTTGGTGAGATTTTCCTTTTTATTTATATAGAGAAAAAAAAATCACATTTATTACGTTGGCTTGTGAACCTGAGATTCGAAGTCGGATGAGGAGAAGAGCTAGATACCGTTTGAAGTTTGAGAATGTGTGAATCGTTGAATATGAGTTTAGTGAGTTTGTCAATGACAAATGGCTCTTTTATGGTGGCAACTAAATTAGGCAAAAGTTGGACATATGTGTTTCGGATCTTAATGTTGCAAAACTTGCAGTAAAAATCATTTTAAGCGTTTTAAGCATGATATTGACGCGTGTGAAAGAGAATCGGGTGACAGCTGAAAATGTTAATTTATTGTAATGTTTCTCGCGCGCCCTACAAAATTACCAAAATATCATGTCCGCTATTTAGGTAGCGGAAACCCCCAAAAACACCATACTTTTATAACGTCTATTACTTAAGTAGTGGACGATTTTTTCAAAAATTCTTACTTTTATAACATTCACTACCTAAGTAGCGGAAGGGTTAAACGGGAAGGGCACAGGACGTGTTAGTAATTAGTAGGGCGACAAAACTAAATGTCAAGTTAAAAGCAAATATATAGTAAAATCAAATGGACTATACCAAGAAGTTAAAACCTAAAGGGCCCAATAAACTAAGGTTAGTTTCATGAATTATTAGAAAGTTACTTTTCTCATCCTACTGGTTACTCAAACATTGTCCGCTATTTAAGTAGCGAACGGCATTTTTACTAAAATTTCTCATTTTATAACATCTGTTACTTAAGTAGCGGATGAGTAAAAACAGGGCGCGTGAGTAACCGATAGGGTGGCAAAATTAACTCCTGAATTATTATACCTTACTAAAAACTCATTTATTGAATTGTCAAAAAAAAAAACTCATTTATTGATATATCTATTATCTATTAAGGACAAAACTTACATGCATTTTCAAACATGCATTTCTTACTTTTCCACTCACAAAGAGGTGGTTATTTGTGTTTTTTCATTTTGAAAAAATAAAAGAAAATTATTTTTAATAAAAAAAACTACCTCTTTGTGAGAGGAAAAGTAAGAAATGCATGTACGGAAATGCATGTAAGTCTTGTCCATCTATTAATATGAAAAAGTCACACCTATTTGCCTTTCTCTCTCCTCAAAAATCCTCTCCTCTCAAGCATCATATCGTCTCATGCATTTGAAAAATTAATGTTATTATTACAATTAATGACTCTACTAATATTCTACAACAAATAAGTCAAAAATTCAAAATTCAAATGTTTTCAAAATCAATATTAAATGTGGTTGTTTCAATTAAATTTATTTGATATTGTTTTCAAAATTCAAATGTAAAAATCATTAATTGTCATGATTTCTTCGTAACTTGGCTATATAAGGTGGTGGTGATGGAAAAACATTACTCGATACTAACAATATTTTTTTTATTCTTTTCCTATTGCTTTGGCAAAAATAAATTTTTCGTTCTTCTTATTTCTATTGCATAAAGGATGAGGAGGATTGAGTTTTTTTAAAAAAGAAAAAGAAATGCATGATATCTTTTTAAAGTTAAATTGAATTTGATTGTTTTATAATGCTATCTATTTATTTGTTGTTTATTCTTTGTTTTCATTATTTTTTTAATTGTTTCAATGTTTGGTTTATTGAATTGTGTTCATGTTGTGGTTATTATTTTATTTCATTAGTATTCATGTTGCTCAATCCCAACTGTCGAATCAAAAGCCTAAACCGGAGAGGTGCGCCAGCGGCGAGCAGAAGCAAGGTTATTAGATACCTCAGGAAAGCCCGTCTCTTCTTTCGATTCGATGGCAGCGGACAAGAGCGGTTGTTGGTGCTCTATTTCATATCCTCCTCAATCAAGAGCTTTGCCGCCACTCCTTAAGGTTACCTTCCCCATCCGATCAGCCAGTTGCAGAAGAAGCTCAGTGTTGTTGAGGTACCGGTTCAACCAAGTGCCCAAGCAGCAACAGCGCTCGACAATCCTCGTACCCGCACAGGAGAGGATTCACCTATCTACTTCCTTCGTCAGCCCTCCTCCATAGCTACCCCGTGCTCGTCCAAGGAGGGAGTTTGCTTTACCCAACTCCCGTTTGCTACTGGATTCTTTCACCCTACTAGTTAGTCTGTATTGTTTGGTTTCATTATAGGAATAACCTAATTTTTTTATTTTTCTTTTTAATTAATATTGCTAATACTTTTGCCATTTTTATTATTGATTCGTAGAAGAAGAAAAAAAACATAACTTTTCTAAATTCTAATATTTTTCTCATTTTCTATTTGATTTGCTTTGCAAATTAAAGAAGGACAAAGGTTTGCAATGATGTTTTGAATGAGTTGATTTGATGAAACATAGATACAGGTATATACTGTTTTATGGTACAAGTATTCATGCTATTCTATTTTAATGTCAATATCTTATAATATCAGGGTTGCATTTTTACAGGATTATGCTCTCTTCAAGAACTACTCAACCATATGAGGCTCATTGGTGTAGACATGAAAAAAAATTGTATTCTAAGTCATTGAACTGTTTGTTTTTTTGCTTGAAAACTGTGTGTTTATAATTTATTTTATTCGTACGTGCTTAAAATTAACAAATTTGTTATTTGAATCCAATATGACATCGCTATACTTTATTTTTAATATGTTGAGAGTTTTTAAAGATGACTAAAATTATTAAAGGATCAGAAATTAATATTTTGATGCATTTTTTTTATATTGATCTTAATCAACGCATGTTACTCACTATTTGCTCTGTATATATGTTTTACCATTTACTTCATCGTGTATTCAGTGGTGGGAGGAATAAAGTAAGAAATTTCGAATAAGAAAATAATTTTTTATTTTAAATTGTTTCTACCCATCATTAGTTGGTTCATGGATGATTGACGTTGAACTTGATAGGAAGAACTACGATTTGATCCCTGCAACCGCGATCAGGAGGCTTGAACCACATGCCAAAAATGATTTGTATGTCAATTGGTTACTATTTTCAAAATTCATAAATAATAATTGCTATTGATTACATATTTAAATTTGGAAAATGGAATTATTATTATTTATTACCATAATATCAATAATGAAGAGCCAAACAAAAACAAATTGTATATCATCCATATCTATATTTAGGTAAAATTACTCTTTCAGTACCGATTTGATTTTTTATGTTATTTTTGTCTTTTTCGATTTTTCATCCATATTTGTATATAATTTTTCAAGCTTTAAAATTATAATTTTTTTGGCCATAGCATATATGTATCAACAGGAATTTTTCTAATAGAATATCATTACGGCTTTTCTTGGAGATGGAAAATTCGTCCACTTGGTCATATCAATTTGTAATTATTCTTCAATCAGTTAAAAGAATGAAATTGGCTGATATTATGACAAGGAAAATGGCAAAATGCTCATTTGTATGGATAAAATTAAATGAAGAAATCGAAAAATACTTAACAGTTTTATCTCTTTTTCAAAATGGTTCACAGTGTAATTCTTTTTTTTCGATGATCCCTTCGTAAGATTTAGCAATCCCCTTAGGACAATACTAGGTAGCATTATATATATCATTATGGTATATGTATAATGTTGCCATATGCCTATCTTGGGTAAAAAATCTATATTCAGTTATCTATATGTTAAAATGGATTAAAGTTTTCTACATTAACATAAAAAGGGAGGAGAATAATATAAGATTTACCTGTGTTTGGCATGGGTAAGGATCCACATATGGTCCAGAGACTAGACATGTTATTTTTAAAATAGCATTTTTATTATACACCTTTTTATTTTATTTTATTTTTTATAATTATTATACACTTTTTTAATTATAATATATTATATATTAAATTTAATCAAAAGACACAAATATTATGTGACTTATTCATATTTAATTATACATGTTATTTTTTTATTATTTTTATATTTTTAAAGTTAAAATATTAAATTGTTAATTTTTTATGTCATATTTTTCCCGTGCTTGGCACAGGTCCGGAGACTAGTTCCTTATATTTATGCAGTAAACAAAAGTTGTAGAAATCAAATAGTAGAACAGATAACATAAAAAGAGTAAAGTCTGAAAATGATAAGCACTTAGTCCATCTTTCTCAATATAAGTGCTTAATTTTGGTACAGCTCCTTTATGCCACTCATCGGTTTATCCTTAACAAGTTTCACCACCAAACTACTACCACTACGTTTAAAACTCCCAAAGACTACAGAACTAATATGCTTATGCCTTTATAATTCACAATTGTTGATTTCAACAAGCTTAAATAAAATCAAATCAAGACCAAATCATTGATAACTTTGAAAAACACTACATATTCAAGCCCAAATTTTATAGTTACTGTTGTAATTTACAAATAAGCTAAGTTTACAAGTTTAAACAAAAATCAGTAAGGCATAGATAGATGATTCTGATTTTCTAAAGAGATAGAAGTGTACCACCAGATAAATATATTTTTAATAAACTATGATACTTAATGAAGTGTATCAGACAAAAAAAATTTATAAACTATAACACTTAACTTTCAAATAAACCATCAAAATAATGATCTGACCTTAAGAAATTGTGAACTTCAATACCCAATACGTAAATTCATTAGGAAGAAGAGAAATTAGACATAAGATCAATAAATTATAATCACTCAATAACAGAATAGAAATCCTACGGTGTCACGGATGTAATTCATTATTATCTACATTGACCTAAAGAATTTCTCTAGATCATAATCTCACGCAGCATGTGTTCCAAACAGCTGCTCTGAGAGTCTACTGATTATTTGCCCATCCAGCATTTGGAGGGAACCCTCCCATCTTCTGGTTTTGTGGAACCCCTCCCATGTTTCCAGGGTAGTTATTTTGTGGCATGCCACCATTGGGACTGTATCCACTTGGATTTGGTGGACCGTATCCGCTTGGATTTGGATTTGGTGGACCGTATCCGGCTTGGTTGCTAGAAGGAGCAGGAGCATATCCGGCACCATTGTTTGGAGGGTACCCACCAGCATTGTTGGGAGGGAATCCACCCCCAGGAGTCTGTGCATGAGGAGGGGGAGGAGGCCTAGTCTGCATATCTCTGTTCGCCACATTTTCCCTTCTCCTATCAAAGTTTCTTGACCTGTCAGCATTACGAGGTCTGTCATTGCGCCTGTTCCTTTCATTTGCACGGGCATTGTTCCTTACCCATTCTTCATGATACTTGGGATCATAAGGAACTGCTTGCCCATTTATAAAGGGTTCACCTGGTGAGAGGAAAACAAAAAAGTCCACCAAGCATCAAGTTATCGACCTTCACAAAATACATCGAGAAATATGATATGCTATGGTAAGACTTCACATTATGCTTATTGTACCACCTAATAATACTCTAACTTCAATAAATAACAAATCAAGTTGATCACAATAAAAATCAATACATCAAACCAAAGGTTAATAAAAAATTATAATTGGTCAAATGACTAGTCTCTCAAGAAACAAAGCCCTTAATCTACCACAAAGGTTACAAAATATCAACTCATATGTGAAAAGGTTATTTAATAGATAAATGTGAGTTGAACACTTGGGTCAACTCTGATTTGTAAAAATAATTGAGTGAATACTTATACTTTATTATTAGGTGATACTTCTAAAATGCCCACAACAAAGTCTCAAATATTTACATAGCATTTTTAATTGAAAATTGTATCTTTCTACTTTTATCATACTTCATTCTAAGAGTCTTGTGCATGCTATTCCCTATACACATACAGACACGGTTGAAGATATTCTCACACACCCTTACACTTAATGAATATAATTAGTTAGAATCCAGGGGAACAGAACAAGATAAACTACCTCCATAATCTTTCTCCCTCACATTCAAATATGAATCAGGAAGAACCCACTGAACATTGGGCAGATCTGCAATTTGAAAAACAAAAATTTAAAACCCTTTATAGTATATAAAAGACAAACAGTGAAAAGAAAGAATTCTGGAACCAAGTGTTTATACCTTTGATTTTGTTGGAAATCTCTTCAGAACAAAGAGCTCCAAAAGCAAAGTAGTGTCTAGTTGAAACAGAATATATCTTCATCCTTGCTTCTTCTTCACTGTAAAAAAAAACCAATTATTGCATCAACAGAAAGATAAAGTGTAGTTACTTGCTAGACAAGTAATATGTCTAGTTAGTTAGAATCATCATCCTATAGATGCTATTACACCATAAGCTAGTCTGTGGTGATCCTTGTGTATAAATATAGCATGTAACTTCAGTGAACATTAATGAAATGAGTTGCTTTCATTCAATTTCTCTTTGTTCATAATACCAACCACACTAGATGATCAGACCAAAACACAACAATCAATTCACATACATACTCTCATAATCAATATCTCTATAGCACCGATATTTCTAATGGAAGCCGTATCCAGTGTCCAACATGTGTCTGAGTACACCGACATACCGACACATGATTATATTCAAATTATTTATTTTAATAAATTTATTAAAAGTGTTAACATGTTAATAGTCGTGTCACAAGTATCTTTTATCGGTTGGCGTAAACCACATATGCAACAGCATAGACTAATCTCTCGAGCCTCCTGAGACCCAAATGGCAGCAAACTCTTCCTAAGAGTTTTAACTCTGTTGCATACCCAAGTCATGAATCGAACCCACGATCTTGGTTAAGCTAGAAGAGACTTGTGTCATCTTATCTATGAGCATATTTTTTTTTTATAGACAACAAAACACAAGTTATCAAAGATATAACTTCAATTGATTTGAAATTCAATTGAGACTAATAATAGAAACCTAAAACCTAACAGAATACACAATATCAAATTGAATCAAAAAACCACACACAAAAAAGGTACAAATTATTAGAATGATAGATAAAAGTGAATGATCGATGACAAATGGATGATTACCTTCCGATAACCTGCGCGAATGTTTTGATGTAACGATCAATAATTTCATCTCTTGTGGGATCATCTTTAGGCTTCTCCATAACAACAAGCCAGTGTTCAAAATCACATCCATCGAGCAAGATAGTTTCTTTAGGTGGACGATTGGACCAGTTAGGGTTAGGGTCGTTGAGAGAGGAGGTGGTAGCGCGAGTGGAGAGAGCGCGGTAGGAATTAAGGAGGAGAGTGCGGTGGGAGATGACGGCGGCAGCAGAGAGAGGACGGAGACGGTGGAGGAAAGAGGGGACGGTGGTGGTTGTTGAGAGGGAGCGAGAGAAGAAGGAAGTTAGGGTTTGGGTTTTGGGAATGACGCGAGAGAAGAATTGATTCGCCATAGTTGTGTTGTGTAAGAATGAGAAACGAAAATGAAGAATGAAAAATAGAAAATGAGTAGGGTTCAGGGTTTTAGTGGGTTTTTTTATTTATTTATTTATTTTTAATTGAATCAACAACACAACTAAATACATATTTCTCCTATTTTTCTTTCAATCATAAATATTCTTCCTTTCAAGAGACTAAAATAATAAATATTCTCGTAAAAAAACAAATAAATAAAAGCATCCCCTTTTAGTTTAACTGTGCCATATGTTTCCTACATTTTCATATATTATATAAAAATAACTATAATAAATTTTTTAAAATAAATGATACAATCAAATCTGTCTTTTAAAATCAGTCCAAACTGATTCATTTCAGTGTATAATAAAATCACTCAAACACCATATTGAATATTATAAAAATCATGCAATGCAGACCATCCATATTTAAAATATATGCTGCCATTAATTTTTTCAACTAAAATTTCAAATCGATTTCCGTTTGGATCAATAAGGGTGTGTTTGGTAGGAGACAAAATGAGAAGAGAGAAATAGAAACACGGAAACCGATGCATGCATTTGGGTATTTCTATTACTCTCTTCTCATTTTCTCTCCTACCAAACAAATGTTAAGTGTAGCATAACGATGTACGTTGTTGTCACCAAAATCAGATGCAAACATTTTTTGTAACATGACCGCGCCATAAAATAAAAATAATAACAATGTTAAATCTCTACCAATGTGAAATGCTCAAATACAGTCAAATACCTTCGGTTGAAATAAAATGTATACTTACTTTACCATGGTGAAACTCAACATGATAAGTTTGATATATGAACATGTATTACAGAAACAATTGATTGGATTGCATATTCAATACATGTTGGTTGCAAAAATATTTTAAATTGATTGATATGTCATAGTGGCTAATATATGAAGCGTTTACAAAAAGGTTATAAGTTCAACTCCTGCTAAGGAAATTTTTTAATAATTAAATTACGGTTTTAGTAGGATTAAATTAGGATTACTTCCATACTTAACAATTTATATATATATAATGATTTTGAATAGAGGCATGATATTGGAAAACAATTTTGCCTACACATTACAAATACAATGAGTATGAGTATATCAATACTTCTCAAATGTGTGAGCATGGAAACTGAAGCTGAGTTTAAAATATTAAACAAATTTCAAATGTATATCAACTCTTAGCTATTGGAATGTAAGCTTTTCTTTAGAGCTTTGTTTGATAAATCATTTGAAGGGTCTTGATGCTTATGTGATTTTTGTGGTGCTTTGGTTGAATTGGAGAGCTAAAAATAGTGTGTGCGCTGCTAGATAATCTATTTGTTCATGATTGTGTTGGATGTGCAGAAGCTTACTACGACTATTACGTTTTGTTTTTCTGGTTGAGGTTCAGTCCTTGGCAACAATCCTACTGGATAAATAACTTGACATCCTATGTGTGATTATATTTTGAATGTGGAATTTAAGTATATTTGTTAGAACTGGGTTCGGTGTCATGTTTTGGCGAGAAATTACTCTTTTTTCACCCAAAATTTCAAAGTTTTTATTCAAGGGAAAAAAAAAAATCAAAAAACGCATTCCAAAGTTTTTTCGCCAGGGCAAAAAAGGAATTTCAGATGGGAGAAAATGTGTTGGGGGGGGGGGGGGGAGAAGAAAATTTTAGTGCATATTTTCTTGTTAAATTGAGACCAGTGAACAAATAATTTTTTTATTTAGGAGTCAACATTATCCCCGTTGATGCATTGAGGGTGTTTCACCCTAGAGCCTAATTTCTATTTTTGTTGTTTTCTTTTTCTTTGTCAATATACCCAAAAAAATACAAAAAAAATTACAAGTTAATAGAAAGATCAAGTTGTCAGAAGTCATTCAAAATCAATGTTGTTTTTGCCTGTTTACAATGGAAAGGGGTAAAAAGAAAAAAAAGCTTCTGAAAACAAACAATGGCATATAGTATGTTCTTTTGTTGAGGAATGTAGGTCCATTTCATTTATGTCTTTGATCATGCTTATGAAAACAAACAAATTTTTTATACCTGTAAACCTGTATTTAAACATTTGATAGTACTACTTTTTATCTAATACCAACCAAACACCAACATTGCACAGTCAATGTAATATTCAGCTCACCGGAAAAAGCTTCTTTACCTGTGCATACACTCTTATGTTCTTAAAGAAATTGATCTAGAAAACCACTTTCTAAGTACCAAACTTAAATAAAAAAATAGAAAAAGGATCAAGTCAGGTGCTTGTACAAAATGTCAAGGACCATTCATTACTTATTTACATGAACTATTTTGGCATCATAGCTTATAACTAGCTCACAGTTTGGCGTGCTAGCCATAATCCGAGAAGGTATGAGGAGCAGCTGTCCGGAACACATGAGTAAGATATGATCTAAAGAAATTCTTGTGGCCAATGTAAACAATAATGAATTGCATCCAAGACATCATAGGATTTATTTGGTGAGAGTCTACTGATTATTTCCCCATCCTCCAGCATTTGGAGGCAACCCTCCGATGTTCTGGTTTTGTTGCACACCACCATTGGGACCATATCCACTGTTAGGAGGGCCGTATCCACGGTTAGGAGGGCCGCCACCCATGTTTGGAGGAGGGGCTCTATTCATGTTAGGATTGGGAGGGTAACCGCCAGTGTTGTTAGGAGGATATCCGCCTGAATTTGGTGGGCCGTATCCGCTTGGATTTGGATTTGGTGGACCGTATCCGCTTGGATTTGGATTTGGTGGACCGTATCCGGCTTGGTTGCTAGAAGGAGCAGGAGCATATCCGGCACCATTGTTAGGAGGGTACCCACCAGCATTGTTGGGAGGGAATCCACCCCCAGGAGTCTGTGCATGAGGAGGGGGAGGAGGCCTAGTCTGCATATCTCTGTTCGCCACATTTTCCCTTCTCCTATCAAAGTTTCTTGACCTGTCAGCATTACGAGGTCTGTCATTGCGCCTGTTCCTTTCATTTGCACGGGCATTGTTCCTTACCCATTCTTCATGATACTTGGGATCATAAGGAACTGCTTCCCCATTAATAAAGGGCTCACCTGGTGAAAAAAGAAACAAAAAAGTCCACCAACTATCAAACTTTGGGTCTTCTACTGAAAGAAATAAGACATGCTAAGGAAAGGGTTTACATTATGCTTATTGTACCATCTATAATAATATACTATAACAAAGATATATGACTCAAGTTAATCACAATAGAAATAAATAGATTAATAAGCAAATAGAGTTTAATAACAGACAACAGTTAGTAGAAATTAGAATGACTAGTTTTTGATGAACTTCAACCCTTAATCTACAGAAAGGTTAAAAAACACATTCATATTCTCTATAACACTTCAATAGGTTGAACATTTATGAATTCTTATAAGGTAATATGCCTCTGGAACAGCCAAGTCTTAAAATATCTACATAACATGTTTTAGTGGAACAATATATCTTTCTAATTTTATTTATACTTTATTCTACGAGTCTTGTACATGCCGTATTCCCTATACTCTCACACAGACACACAGTTGGAAATATTCATACACCTTAGAGTGAATGAATGTAATTAGAAGCCATGAGACAGGAAAACAGAATTTACCTCCATAGTCCTTCTCCTTAACATTCAAATACGAATCAGGAAGAACCCACCGAACTTTGGGCAATTCTGCAATTTGAAAAACAATATTTAAATCATTAATAGTATAAAAATGAAAAGTCATAGAAAGAATTTTGGAAGTTGGAACCATGTAGTACCTTTAATCTTGAAGGAAAGCTCTTCAGACACAAGAGCTCCAAATGCAAAGTAGTGTCTAGTTGAAACAGAATATATCTTCATCCTCGCTTCTTCCTCACTATTAACAAAACAAATACAAACCAACCACACTAAATGTTCTGACCAAAACACACATAAACATTCACACACATTCTTCACACAACTCAAGCTATAAAAGATATTTTTTACCATAAAAAGGTGGAATTTTAGCCATTAGACTACCGAACCCGAGAAAAAGAGCATTTTTTCCAAAAGCATTTTTTTATACCACAAAACTCAAGCTATAAAAGATATTTTTTACAATAATGATTTTTAAAATGATATTTTTTGAAATAATGATTTTTGAAATAGTTCTCTAACAAACCTAAACTAAAATTAAATTGGGATTAACACTAAAAACCTAAAACTACATCAAATTGAACAAAACACACAAGAAAAATTAATAATTTTAAAATGATATATAAAAGTGAATAAAAATTGAGAAAAATTATAATCATGATAATTACCTTCCGAGAACTTGTGCGAGTGTTTTGATGTAACTATCAATAATCTCTTGTCTAGTAGGATCACCTTCAGGTTTCTCCATAACAACAAGCCAATGTTCAAAATCGCATCCATCGAGCAAGATAGTTTCTTTAGGTGGACGATTGGACCAGTTAGGGTTAGGATCGTTGAGAGAGGAAGTGGTAGCGCGAGTTGAGAGAGCGCGGTAGGAATTAGGGAGGAGGATATTGCGGGAGGTGAGGGAAAAAGTGGAGAGAGGACGAAGACGGCGAAGGAAAGTGACGGCGGAGGAGGGGATGGTGGTGGTAGTGGTGGAGAGGGAGCGAGAGAAGAGGGAGGTTATGGTTAGGGTTTTGGGAAGAACGCGAGAGAAGATCTGGTTCGCCATCGTTGAGTGAAGAGAGATGAGATTGGGAATGAGTTTTAGGGTTTAGGGTTTTCAGTTATCTTATAAGGTGATGCTGCTACTTCTAGAATACTATAAACGCAACGCAAGTACACAATATTGTAAAAATATCTTGTGGGCCTATTTGAAATTATTTTTTTGTTGATAGACAAAATAATTTGAAAGCCACTCAAAATACACACATAAATGGAGTGACCGGGGATTGAACCCCGGTCATGGCGTTTGACACTAGCTATTTAGGTATTTCTACCATTTGAACTAGAATTTGTGAACTGTAATTTTAATATATTACTCCATCTGTTTCTTTTTAAGTGCCGTTTTTTTCTATTATTTTAAGGGTATGATTTGTCAATTATAACCATTGTCAATTACTCTTATTTTCTCCAATAAAACTAATTATTGCTATATATTCGAAAAACTAAAGTTTTTTTTTATTTTTTTTGTAAATAACATATTAAATTTATTGAAAAGAAAAATGTGTGGAAAAAAAAAGAATTTAGTGGTGAATTAAGATGGGTATAATAGGAAAATAAGGTGAAAAAATTCACTTCCTTAATTTGGTATTATTATTCTAAAAAAACACTTAAAAAGAAATAGAGAGAGTGGTAAATTAGTAGTTTGTCCATTAATACATCGCTTTCTTGCCAAAGTTATTTTTAATTTTTTTTACTAACTAATTAGTTTGGAGACCCGTTTGAAAGCACGGTCAATTTAATTTTCATTCGATATTTTAATTTTTTTTTTGTTATATTAAGTTAAAAAATTACCCTACAAAAAAATAGAAAATTTATTTAAAATAAAATATTAAAAAATTTGTTATAAAATATGATTTTTTTTTTATAATTGTTAAAATATGAGTTAAACTATTGTTAAGATTATATATATATATATATATATATATATATATATATATATATATCAGTGAACTATTAATTATAAATTTATTTAGGGCTATTTCAAATTATCTTGTTTAGGACTATAAAAATAATATGTGTGCAAGCACTCCAATTACATAAAAAATAAGGTTTCTTCCTAAACTTTAAGGGTCTGTTTGGTGCGCAGGATAGAATAAAGACAAGATAATAATATAAGAAGCTGAATAAGGAAATAATAGGATAGTGACATGATAAACACATATCATGTCATGCGTTTGGTGCACACAGGATATCAACATGATAATATATATATATATATATATATATATATATATATATATATATATATATATATATATATAGGGAGTGTATCTGGTGAGAACTGATAATTATTGTGAGAAACGAGAACTATTAATAATAACCATCAGATTTAATTGACGCGTCAAATTAAAATTCTCTCACTCACTTAAAATCTCATGTGATTGTATTTAAGCAAATTAAAAAATCTTCCTATATATAATATTTCCTATTTTATTTCTATAATTTTTTCTAATTTATTAATGTAGATCCCTCCAAAACCTACACGAACATGTGATACCTCCTTTTTTTTTTTTTCTTTCCCTTTGCTGCATGCCGCCATCTTCTTTTTTACTATCAAAATTTAATTATTTTTTATATGTGTAAGTTACTAAGTTTAATTGTTGGCTTGTGTTCTCTGTGAATAACTTGGAATGTGCCGTTTTGTATTTACTTTTTCCTACTTTCAGAACCTAGTGTGTGAATGGAAGTATTTAGTTTTTAATTTCGTTTTGCATACCATTAGTGCCTAGAATTTATTTGCCGTCACTTTTGGCCTTATTTTTATTTTGGCCCTGTTCTTGTATCTCTTTCTTGAGTCTCTTTTGCATGCCTTAAGTGCATAGAGCTCTTATTCTAATAAACTTTTGCAGTATTAAAAAAAGTCTTTAATAGTATCTTCAAAAGTATAATGAGATTGCTTAGGAGTTGTTCTGAATTTTCTTTCCTCTGTTGGGTTCGCAGCCTACCTTTGTTTGTGTTGGTATGATATGCATTGCCTGGACGGGTAGGTTTCTGATGGAGGGAGCTCCATTAATAAAAAAAAATTTGAACAAGAGCTCCATTAATAAATTAAGAAAAATTATAGAAATAAATTAGGAAAAATTATATACAGAAAGATTTTTTAAATCACACAAATACAATATAATCATATGAGATTTTAAGTGAGTGAGAGAATTTTAATCTGATGCGTTAATTAAATCCGATGGTTATTATTAATAGTTCTCGTTTCTCACAATAATTATCAGTTCTCACAGGATACACTCCCTATATATATATATATAGGGGAACTTTCAAGTGAGAGTGGTTTTAAAATGAGAGGGTGAGATGGTTGAATTGTAGCCACTTGATTAAATCAAAGGGTTGAGATTTGTTGACCCATTAAACTTGCACGTGATATCCAACCTTTTGCATTCACATGCGTTTCAACGTGCTATACTATCGTCTTCCTCCTTGGACTGGTGGTGAACATTACTCAACAACACACTGATTTTCCACCTTTTCTTTAGAAGTCTAGAAACCCACCAATTAGACGATCACAATCCTAAAGAATACCCCATGACTATTTCCACCCTTAACAATCTTTTTTTTTTAACTTCACACATTAATCATAAAAGAAAAAAAAAGGGATAATTTGACGATGTACCCAATTTGGTTCTCTCCTCCATCATAACAATAAGAGTTTATTTCTAATTAAAAATTAACCATCATTTTTAAATCTTCAAGAGTAATATCATTTGTTTCATTTGTTGGTGGACGATTAAAAGAACATTCGGTTTACGTTTTCAATGAATTTTATAATTACACAATGTGTAGTATTAGAGAATCTGTTATCCCAAAATTGATTTTGTATTGATTTAACAGTCATATGATTTTTAAGAAAAAATAAACGAAAGGGCTTAGAAACTATGTACATAGCTAATATGCAGGAAGGAAGTAGAAACTGTCGATTTTGAAAGAAAACAGAAAGAAAAGGAATTGAAACCGAAAGGGCATATAATGAGGATTAGAGCAGTAATCGTATGCGTGTAGTTGTAACTATTTTATTTGATCAACGGTTGTAATTTAACCCTCTCATTTTAAAACTCCTCTCACTTGAAAGTTCCCATATATATATTATGTTTAAATGACAAAATTAACCAAAATAAATCTAAAAAAATTCTTCATATTTTTATTTGACATTAAAAATAATGATTATTAGAAAACAACAAACCTAAAAAAAAAAAATAGAAAACAACAACAAGCTATCGTGAAAACAAAAGAAAAAAATGTTTCATTTGTTGTTATCCGGTTGCTAACCCATCAAAAAATAAGGAAAAGAATAACAAAGAGCCAACCGGATAGGATTAGTAACAGGTTAACTTTATCTTTTTCTACTGGTGCACCAAACAACGGATAACAATATGATAGATTAATTTTATACGATCCTGTCTCCCTATCCGACACATCAAACGAACCCTAAACTTTAAACAAACATATGATCTAAACTTCTACGATATATCCCAAACCCCTTAGCGGTCAAGTCTCAATACTTTATTTCCTGCATCATATAAGTGATTTAAAATTGGGTCATGTTAACTTTTTAGACTTTTGAGAATTTAACTGCACAAATTTTGATGTCATATTACTGTATTTGTTTTATTAAACAGTGTCCCGAGAATAATGTCTAAAAAGAACCTACAAATTATTGATTTTTGTGGCTTGGCTTCCTTCGTTCCGCGAAAGAAACCTTAAACAATTAAATAAATAATCTCTTAAGCACAACAAAGGTAAGTGTGGGGGGTTTTATGCAATAATAAACTTATGGTCATATATCTTTTACTATTTAAAATAAATTATTTAGGAAAATCTAAATTTAATTTTAAAACGAGGAGAATATGAATTCAATTCATAATTGAAATATTTATTGGTCAGCTCGCAACCGAGCTATAGATTATTGAATTCCTCCTTCCGAAAAACTGGTTAATATCAAAAGGGAAAAAAATAGTGCATTGGCACATGAATAGTAGGCTTTTTTTCTTTTTTTTTTTACAGTTTTAATCTGTCTATTTTCATTCATTCACGAAATTATTCCATCTATTTTAAGATCACTCAGTTTTGGTCCTTCCATCGTATTTTTATACTTAAAAATGGTGATTTAATATATTTCAAATAACGTGACATATGACATGATAATGTAGATTCATCGAAGTATATTAATTATTCAAATTTCATTAAATAAATTTAATAATATTTTTTGTAATTCCATTACTTTTGATTATTGAATATCATCACATTGCATGTTATACCATTTAAAATATATTAAATCATTTCTTTTTGGAAAATGCTATTTAGTAAGAATTTTTTTATGCAAGAAAGAGAAGAATTTTATGTGGCAACTTTTGATTGGTCAAATTCTAATCACTCTCTCTCCCATGTATGGTTAACCAATTTTTGATTGGTCAAATTCCCTAATTTTGTGGATTATTCTCTTTCTTGTGCAATTTTTTCTTACTAAATAGCAAAGCTCATTTTAAGTACAAATATCGAATTAAGGGATCAAAACTGTATAATTTTAAAATAAGAGAATTAATTTCGTAAATGATTAAAAATAAGGGACCAAAACTATAATTAGGGTCGTTTGGATTTGACTATTTTTAGCTTAAAAAAATAGTTTATATAAATAAATAAATTTGTATGTAATTTCATAAATTTTCACTAACAAAAATTGTGTTTTTATATATTGTATTTTCATAAATCATTTTAAAAAGTTTATAATAATAAATAAAAGATTTTTCTAATCTACCCCATTCATAATTTGTTGGTAATTACCCATCAACCAATACAAATATGTCATATGCAAATTCCATGCAAATCGAAAAGTTTGTTGCATGTGACTTTCTTTTTTATAAATAAAAACTTAAAGATAACTTAATCCAAACGTCCCTAGATAGTAAGCCTATATATATTGCAAAATTAAGTAGACAAATTTGACTGAAACATTGAAAATTAGTACATTAATTAATAGTAATTGTTTACTTCACACTGCAAAGTCATATCTATAAACTATCATTCTCCTGTTGCATTTTCCTTTCTGAGTTTTTTCAACTTTCCATTGCAACAATGGCTGAACAAATCCCATACAGTGTCATTGTAAGCATCATAAACAAATTAGCTTCTTCAACTTTCCATGAATTTGCACGAATTTACGGTGTCAAAAATGATCTACAAAATCTCAACAAAACCCTAGAATCCATCAAAATTGTGCTTTCAGATGCTGAACTAAAACAAGTTCATGATCCTACAATCCATCACTGGATCACAAGATTCAAACAAGTACTTCATGATGCTGATGATTTTCTTGATTATCTAACAATTCGAGATTCAAGAATCAAACTCAATAGTAATAATCATGGAAAAGTAGTCAATAAGGTACAAAACTTGTTTTCAATTGAGAATAATCGACTTGCTTTTCGTGTTAAATTGGTTCGTGAGATTGATAATATTAGGAAGAAATTCAATGATGTTGCTGATGATATGTCTAGGTTGAAATTAAATCCCAATTTGGTAGTAATTGTTAAAGAAAATGAGGGTTCTTGGAGGGAAACTAGTTCATTTGTTTTGGAATCGGGGATAGTTGGTAGAGAAGAAAATAAAAATGAGATTATTAAGTTGTTGAAAGGAGAAAATAATAGTGTTTCTTTTATTGCTGTTGTTGGTATGGGTGGTTTGGGAAAGACGGCACTTGCTCAATTGGTTTACAATGATGGTGAGGTGGAGAAGGTTTTTGATAAACGGATTTGGGTCTGTGTTTCTCAGGAGTTTGAAGTAAAATCAATTTTGAGTAAAATGTTGAAATCTTTGAAAAATGATCAAGTTGGTGATTTGGAATTGGATATTTTACAAAGGAAGATTCAAGAGGAGTTGAACGGGCAAAGGTATATGCTTGTGCTTGATGATTTGTGGAATGAAAATCAGTTAAAGTGGGAAGAGTTAAGAACTTATTTGATGTGTGGTGGTCAAGGTAGTAAGATACTAGTGACAACTCGTAGTACGCTGGTCTCGCAAATAATGGGTGTAAGTAATCCGTACGTTTTGAAAGGTTTGAACAAAGAGCAATCATGGCATTTGCTAAAGAAGTTGACATTTGGTGAAGTGTTCAATGGTGTGAGTCTGAATCTTGAATCCATTGGTGAAAGAATTGCAGAAAAGTGCGGCGGAGTTCCCCTAGCAATCAGAACAGTGGGAGGCTTCTTACGAACTATAAATGAAAAAGAAGATCAATAGTTAAGTGTTTTAAATGGTGATGTTTGGAGGTTGTGTGAAGAAAGACAAAGTATTATGCCGGTACTAAAATTGAGTTATCAAAACTTGCCATTAGGGTTAAGACAATGTTTTGCCTATTGTTGTTTATACCCTAAAGATTGGGAAATTCAGAAAAATGAATTGATTCAGTTATGGATGGCTCAAGGCTACCTTGAAAGTTCAATTGAAACGCAATCCATGGAAGATGTGGGAAATCAATATGTAAGGATTTTGTTGATGAGATCATTCTTTCAAGATGCATCATTGAGCAAACATAATGAGATAATTTCTTTCAAAATGCACGATTTAATGCATGATCTTGCAAAGTCCGTAGCTGGAAATGATTGTTGCTTGCATGCCGAAGGGAAAGGATTTATTGGGAGACCCATGCACGTTTCATTTCTATCTAGTTCCGCTTGTTCACTGGATTTTTCAGATACAAATAAGCTGCGTACTATTCTTTGGGCCAAAACCAAAGCGGGGAGTTTTTCAGATGCCAAACCTTCTATCACCAAGAACTTGAAGTATCTGCGGGCATTTGATGTGTCATATTCTTCTATAACCAAACTACCACAGTCGATTGATACGTGCAGACACTTAAGATATCTGGACTTGTCTAATTGCAAAGAACTAATTAGTTTGCCCAAGTCTATTGGCAATCTTGTTAGTCTGCAATCTTTGAAATTGAATGGGTGTCGGCAACTTGTATTTTCTACTGAAGTTATCACAAAGTTGATTAATCTGAGACACCTTGAAATTGAAGGTTGTAAAGCCTTTGCAGACAAGATGCCTCTTGGATTAGGACAATTGACTTCATTGCAGTCCTTATCAAGTTTTGTTGTGGGGGATGATGACATGGGGAACTGCGGCAAACTAAATGAATTGAAGGAGCTAAATAACCTAAAGGGTCATTTGAAAATCAGTAATCTGGATTCAGTAAAAGATGTGGCATTAGAGTCACAAGAAGCAAATCTGAAAATAAAGAAGTATCTCCAAGTCCTTGAGCTGAACTGGGGGAAAAGCCAATATGATTGGGTAGAAGACGCAAAGAACAGTGAGATCAACTTGCAGTTATTGGATAACCTTTGTCCTAATCAGAATTTGAGAAAATTGAGAGTCAGTGGATATCCAGGAGTGAGGTTTTCAAGTTGGCTTCCTTCCCTAACTAATATTGTTCAAATCAACTTTTACCGCCTTTCCAATTGTCAGCATCTCCAACCATTGGAAGCACTTCCACGGCTGAAGAAGCTTCACATTAGTGAAATGAATGAACTAAAGTACATGCATTATGATGATATTTCTCATGTGTTCTTCCCGTCTTTGGAGAAACTCATTCTCTTCGGCTGCAAGAATCTGAGGGGATGGAAAAAGTTGAGAAATGATGTTGACATTGACAACCAGCCTTCACTCCCTCCTTTTCCTTGTCTTTCATTTTTGGAAATTTGGGATTGTCCAAAACTGACTTGCATGCCTACTTATCCTTACCTCACTGAGCTAAGGTTAATTTCTTGTAACGCGGTGCCACTGATCAAAACATGTTCGGTTCAGCTTCAGTCTTCCTCCTTCAACCCTCTTTTTGGCCTCAAGCACTTGTATCTCACAGAAATAGACCTAGAAGCAATGCCAGAGCAGTGGATGAAAAATCTCAAATCTCTTGAGCGTCTTTCTCTTTCGGGATTTCCTTCTATTGTGCCTATGATACGACACTTACAACATCTTTCTGCTGAACTTCAGGAACTGAGAATTTCTCAAGTCGACAAGCTTGAGCTATGGAGAGATGAGGGTAACGCTAGCTCCAAATGCCAAGTCCCTCATGGCCTCAAATCTCTGCAGAAAATATCCATAGAATTTTGTGACAATTTGAAGGCCTTTCCGAATCAAATTTTTGACCTCCAATCACTTAGGTATATTAAGATTCTTCACTGCGATGATTTAGAGTCACTGCCTGAAGGCTTGCGTTTCCTTACAAATTTGCAGACTCTTCATATTATCCACTGTCATCTCCTACGCAACAGATGTCAAACAAAAATTGGGGAAGATTGGCCAAACATTGCTCACATCCCTGAGATAATTGTTGGTTGATTCTTTTTTAAGGTAATAAAGGCCATAACTACACCGTATTTCTCCAAATTTATAACTTTAGCTTTTGAATACATTTTAGGAGCTAACCTAATAAAGCGGCACTATGGTTTGATTTGATTAGATGCATGTGTAAAATACTTTTACACAGGCAGTACATCGAAATTAATCTCTTCGAACAAAAGCAAGTTTTGTTAACATTTTACTGACAGATAAAATGGGAATAAACTGTTGCTCACATAAATCCTTTTTGAGAAGTGAAAATTTAAGAATTGTCAAAACCTGCACAATTTATGAATTATCCTGCATCAGTGATTTAGGTATACTTGGTTTCTCCTGGTTTTTAATTATGTTTCTCCAGTACTCAAGTCAAATGGTTATAGCTAGAACAGTAGAATGTTGCCCATCATCTTCAAACTTCAATTTTTATTTTCCTTTGTCACTAGTTTAATTGTTATAAAACCCAATACTACTCGGGCTTAGTACAGAGTTACCAAATAATTGTTAAATTATGTTATCTCGTATCTTCGCAGACGATTAAGAATGCTACAAATTGAAGACGGGATAGATTATGCAGAATTGTGGATCATAGATGATTGAAAAGAATAACTTAAATGAAGAAACTGTACCCTCTTGGAGCCTGCTGCAAGAATTGGGCTGGCTCTAAGACTGGTCAATTTTCACAATGCAAGAGCATTGTTGTCAATCACCGCATAAAATAGAGGTTCGTTCAAATTCCGCTAAGTTACAATGCTATAGCTGCTATATCACAATACTTTGTACTAAATCTCTTACTGTGGAACAATAGTGGTTTGTTAAAACTTTGCTACGTCATAGCCATTATTATCACTGCATAATCTATTTACAGTTTTCCCATCCTTGTTTTCAAGTTAATAGTAAACTTAAGGGCCCATTTGGTTTTGGCTTATTTTTGAGCTTATGAAAATAGATTATGCAAATAAATAAACTTTTGTGTCAATTCATAAATTTTCACAAACAAAAATTGTATCTTTATAAGCTGTTTTATCATAAACTACCTTGAGAAAGCTATAATATTACATAAAAGCTTATTTATTTGCATAAGTTATTTCGTATAAGCTAAAAAATAAGCCCATCCAAACGGGCCCATATGTATCATAAATTTTTACACTTCACACAATTGTCTTGTAACAAAAGGCGCATGAGCATTATATGTTAGTAGTTATACAAGATGAAGCCATGAAGGAAACTATGGCAGTATTCAAGATGAAGACAAATAAGAACAATATCGATATCTTTTATGTATAAATCAATAATGATAGTATTTTCTTTGCATGTAAACAAGAATTATGCATTATAATAGATGAAAAAATTAAATGAAAATAAGTGAAAAAACTGTGAAGTATTTGAAACTGTTGTAAGTAAATCTGATTTATTTTCTACTTTTGTAACATCTAGACCAAAGAATTATAAAGTTAAGCACTCTATATCCTATTATGAAGCTTAACATTAAAGCCAAATTGAACCACTTGTGTGACTCTTTGAGACCCTGTTGTTTTAAGAACTCAACTCCATATAATATGCATTCACCACTGTTGTTAACCTCTATGCATCTACTTTTCCCTTGCTCACCTCCATACTCATTTATCATAAGGCACTCGAATGGATACTTGAATAGACTTAGGTAGTGCATAAAAATCCAGTAACTAGGTATTTTTTCCTTTGATATGAAATACCCTGAGAATAGAAAGAAAGACCCCATTAGACCGGCAATCACCGAGCTTCCAAGGATGAAATTCGGCACTAGGGCGCTGAAACAAGCCACGAGAGAATTCGACATTAATAGGACCAACCAAACCACTAAGGAGAAGTAAAGGAAACCATCAATGTCTTTCCTTAATCCTACTAGCCAATAAACTGGAGTAGTATATAGAAGACCAACCATTAGAAGAAAAGGAAGAAACACAAGTGTATTTGCTAAAACATATGAAGAAACTCTATAAGCTCCTCTCGAGGTCTCTCTCATAAAAGTTCTTCTCTCCTCTAAGAAAATAGGCAACCCTTCTGTTGTTGATGATAACAAAAAGGTAAGGCTGAAAGCGAAGAAGCCGCTTCGCGTTTGTAATGCTACTTTACTTTGTTTGTTGCCAACATTTAAAAATATGGTCCCCAATACAAATCCAGCTACTAAGGCTTGTATGACCCTTGTAACAAAGAGTTGCTTGGTTCTGAATATGTTGCTGCAAAATCTTTGTCCTAGGATTAAAATCTCTTCCATTGGAGAATTTGAGTACGAAATAGCCTTTTCTTTGACAATCATAGAGCACTGCATCATCATCTTGTGATCTTGGTGATTTTTGTCATTGATAGGAAATTGATTGTTCCCAGATTCTGAAGTATGTATAACCAAGGTTTGCATGGCATCAAGAGCAAATTCTAGGACATTGACATGGTTGGGAATGCGATGACCGGATAAATTGAGTCTTGCCTCGAGTAGATTCAGTGAACCATTATGCATGACAAATCCATCAGATAGCAAAATGAGGCTATCAAGTAGCTCTAAGATTCGGAAACCAGGTTGGTGGATAGTTAAAACAACCGTCTTACCTTGATTAAATGCCATTAATCTAAGCAATGAGATTACTTTAAGAGCTGATGCTGAATCCAAGCCTGAAGTTGGTTCATCAATCAAAATAATTGAAGGGTCATGAACCAAGTCAACACCAATGGAAACTCTACGCTTTTCCCCGCCCGATATACCATGGTCTGATCCATTGCCAATTCTTGAATCTGCAATAGTATCCAACCCAAGCTCCTTCATCAACTCTGCAACTCTCATAGCAGCCGCTTTTCTCCCCTCGGGAAGCCTCAACAAAGCACTATACATGAGTGTCTCTCTAACTGTAAGTGATGGAAACAAAGCATCTTCTTGCGTGACGTAGCCGGATTCTCTTCTGAATCTGTTTACATCCATAGGCATGTGATTGACAAGTACTTGTCCCGAAACTTTACATGAGGGTATTCTCCCGGCAAGAATTTCAAGTAGTGTTGTTTTTCCAGCTCCACTAGGACCAGCAATAGCAGTAACCTCCCCCGGCCTTGCCTCACAATTTACATCCTTCAAAATGAACTTTGAACCTCTCCGAGGATTCGAACCGAAACAAAGAGTTCTAAGTTCATCAAGTTGGCTGCACAATCTGTATGATAAGTTTTTGGTTTCTAATCTGTATGAAGTTTTTCTATTGCCTGAGATGGGATTGAAAGATGATGCCATTGTTGTGTTTGTGTGCATGCAAAGCGAGAGAAGAAAAGCATGTATTGCATAAGTTGTGTGAAGAATAATACACAAAGCAAGAGAGGGAGATGAACTAACACACCAAACTGTGAGCTAGTTATAAGCTAAGAAACCAACCTAGATTATGTAACATGTAATAAATGGACATTGACATTTTATTTATGAGATTTGACTTCATCTACTTTTATACTTTCTATTGAAGTGTGGTACTTGAAAAGTGTTTGGTTAGTTTAAATTTTTTGTTCCACAAGAAATAGGGGATATACGAATTAGCTTATAGCGAAGAGTTTGTAAGCTGCTTGCTACCTGAATGAATTTATAGTGTTTGATAAAAGTACCGATTGAACTGACTTATAGATATAAAATGACATAAAACAGATATATTTAATTAATATTTAATTTTTTCATGACATAAGAAAAATTGAGAGAAAAAAAATGATAAGCTATCAGCTCATAGAATAAAAAAGTTACAAACGAGTTTTTTTTTTTTTATATAAACTTATAAGTTTTTAAAATTTAACATCGCCAGCGAAGCTAAGTAAATCAAAAAAGGAAAAGCATCACATAAGAATGTATGTATACATGTAGGAAGCTTTTCTGGTGAGCTGAATATTGACTGTGCTATGTTGGTGTTTGGTTGCCCCACTATCTTCCCAATGCATCATAAGCTGAGACAGCTCAAAGTTTGGTTGGTGGAAGATAAAAAGTATGAAATAATAATCAAATATAGTTTTACAAGTTAACTATGACCCTTATCAAATGTGATTAAGAAATCTCTGTTCACAATATTGTAAGTTTATTAATATAACGGATTGATATTTGTACATAAAGTCCAAAATAAATAAATGGGTAAACCACTGAAGAAATTTGTTTAATCAGTGACCCAAATTTTTGGTTTGTGTTGATGAGCATCAATGACAAAAATGAATGGACCTACAATCCGTACTTATTAGTTAAGAGTTCAAACTTAAAACGTTACCAAACACCTTCAACGAATGTTTTTTAAATTAGTTGCGTTATTTGAACATTAAAATAGCTACAGCATAATAGTTATTCAAAAGAATACACATTTAACTGACAATGGAACATGCAATACCAGCAATAATAAAACTATATGGACAGGAAAAATAGGAGAAAATGCACTTGTAAAAAGATTGAAATTTTTATTACATGCACCACTAATCATGAGCATATATATTTGAGAAGGACATAATAAGAAGCACTGAAACAGAAGAATCTAAGTGCTATGTATTGTTATTATCTACCATTGATTAGGGAAATAGTGGCAACATTAAACCGGAGGAAATAATAAGTTTGATTATAACAAAAAGGTCGGTAAGAGATGTCAAATACCAGGTTCAGAAAAATTTCCCCTATCGATAGTTTTTGGCATGGAAATTGTAATCTAATAATAAAATAATTACAAATACCAGGTTTCTTACGTTAACGTCACACCGCATAATGTAGGGACCATTCTAGAGTCCCCAGAATTAAACTTAACAATTTCGCAAAAATATAAGAACTAAAAACATATTTAACTCAATAGTTAAACGTGCTAGAGTCCCCACAGTCATACATAAGTCATGTATTGTTTTTCATGTTGTTCAATATTAACTATTAAGAACTCGTTTTGTTGTATATATTTTTAAGAATCATTTAAAAAATTCTACTCCCTCCGATCCTTTTTATAAGGAACAATTTGAAATAATTACACATTCTACATAGTTATTGTCATTTAATACTCTTCTAATTTTAAATTTATTTCATGTATACCTTTATTTACTCTCAATTCAACTAATTTACTCATTTTTAATATTCTCTCATAATAATTAAGGGCATATGTTTTTTTTTTTTAATAAGCAATTAAGGGCATATGTGAAATTGAACATTTAAAACATTTGAAAATTAGTCAAAGTTTCTTATAAAAATGACCAAATTTTTTCCCCAAATTGTTCCTTATAAAAAGAACCGGAGGGAGTATATAAGAACGGTATTTCCTGCTTTTTAGTTCGTCTGATACATTAAACAACTCATTCAAATACTTGGTTATTCATACACAAACGTCTGATACATTAGCAGAAAGTTATTGCTCATTTAAATACATTATGGGCTTGTGAACACTGTTGTCTTTGCAAGTTCTAGAGCTAAATTGCGTCCAAACAGCTTCTCCACAATAACTAATGCAAACTCGATGGAGGTTCCGGGGCCTCTGCTCGTAATAAGGTTACCATCAACGACAACCCTATTTTCTACTTCACTCTGATCTGATAACTTGCTGCACATGGCAGGAAAGGCTGTGGCCTTTTTACCCTGTATCGAAGAAAATATGACCATGTCTCAACTTAACACCATAATGCAAAATGAAGTCATAAACAATGAAGCGCTTAATAGCAGCATAAAAGAGTCCAAAGAAATGCAGAGAGAAGTTTAGGCCTATTAAGTGCTTGTAGCAACATAAAACAATTAGAATGAAGAGTGTAAAGAGGATTTAGTATCATAAGGTGCATGCTTTTCTGAATTCTGTTGTATATGACTGTCATTTTACTGCAAGTTTTCTTTATACTAATCATAGTTTGACCTAGAAAACAGATACCTTTAGCAAGCCATGGGGCTCCAAAACTAACGCTGGGGATGCACAAATTGCTCCATAATATCTGTTTGATTCTCTTTGCTTTTTCAACAAATTCACCAAGGTGTCCGAGTTTGCAAAAGCTTGGGCACCACCAAGTCCACCCTGTAGACAATTGGATTATATTTACACAAACTAAATAATACACACAGAATAATTACTACAAAGAAAGTAAATAGTCCCCTTACAGGCAACACAATCAGGTCATATGAAAGTTTAGCCGCTTCGTCAAGGAGTATGTCTGCCTCCAGTTTAACTTTACGTGATGCCTCAATCTCTAGTTTGTCCTCAACAGAAGCAACCACAACATTTGCCTTTGCTCGTCGCAGAATATCAATGATAATCACAGCTTCCATTTCTTCTGTGCCATTAGCAATTGGTACAAGAATCTGAAAAATGTTGTGATTATCAAAGAAATTTAAAATATATTCTCACAATTAAAAGAGTCACAATATCCTGCCTACTTCCTCATGTATTCTTGTCAATATAAAGAAAATTTACTGAGATAATGTTCAAGCCCAAACCCCACCTTGGGTGGATTGTCAAATGTCCATTGCACTGGGTTTAGCTCTAAAAAAGTATGTTCATCGCCATGATTAGAGCGCATAACCTGAATATTGAGTTACAAGAGAATCCAGTGAGAAATGGAAAGTAGCAAATATCATAAATGGAATCTGATATCGTCAAGCATAAATAATGTCTTCATAGCACTTGTTTTGTGTGTCAAGATTCAGCAGCAAAAAATAAGCTTGACCACTCAATTGAAATAGTATGAATTAAAATATTTCTTATTTTCATTTGATTCCAAAAAGAATGTAAAGAGGCGAGGGATGACATAATTAGTAAGGGTGTAGAGGTGGACACCCCACACCTCCTTAAAAACAAGTAACATCTAAATTATTAGGCTTCAACTATGAAGCATGAACATGCATTGCAATAAACTTGAAGCTTTTTCAGCAGTGTCAATAACCCTGGCTCCCCCTCCCCCTTTTCTATGAGCACAAGTTTCATGTTGAAATTGGTAGGGAAGAGCAAAGTACATCTAGCTTCATTCATGTATAAACGTCGGTGTATATATAATGATGCCAGTTTGATAGAGATTTTACTAAATAAGTACGTGTTTCCTAAAAAGTTATCTTACTAAGTTAGCAACTGAAAACGATATTTCACCAAAACAAGCTAATTCAAACACACATGATCCAAATTTCTTTGCTCCTAAAAAACAAGCAAAATTATCACAAATGAAGAGTCCTTACTCCTTACCAGTGGACCTGCAACTTCATCAGCTTTCTCCTTTCCAAATAATTGCTCAACTATAGCAACAGCAAACTCCATAGTGGTACCGGGTGCACGACTGGTCACAACTTTGCCATCCAGCTGCACCCTTGACTCGACAGAAGTAGTGTAAGAGGCCAATTTTTCCATGAATGAAGGATGACAAGTTGCCTGCCCAACAACCATAGAGTCACACAACCATCACCACCAGAAACACAGAAGTACATTGTAAAACGAGAATAAATATAAGATACTAAGTATACCTTCAATCCATTCAGCAAACCCCATGGCCCAAGTACCACTGCAGGAGCAGCACACACCGCAGCATAAAGCTTTCCATCCTCAACGTGCTTCTTTACCAACCCTTCCAACACAGCAGAGTCTCTAAGATTGTCCACACCTGGAACCCCACCCTACACACAAGTTCCCCCAAAAATCCAAAAAAAAAAAAAGTACAATTAACAAAAAACTGAGAGAATCTATGAAACACTTACAAGTTACAAGACACTAGACACGACTCACATATAAACATTATAAGAAAATGGTATCAATCAAATACAAAACTACATGTATCAATGTCATAGTTGTCTGTCATTCGACACTAACTAACACATGTTGGACACTGACCAGCACTAGTCAGACACCAGACACACATGTGCCGCCTTCAATCAAAAGTGTCGGTGCTACTTAACTACTTAACTATGAAGTATGAACTCTTCCCAACTAATAACTGTACAGTAAATAGTGAAAAGCATAAAAAATTGTTTTGGAACATGTTTATTTTTTGAAGATTTGGTATCCGGTCTAAAGACCGGCTAATCCGAGGGACACCAATCCCCCGGTATAAGTGGGGATCATTTAAAGCTAGAGTTTCACACTGTCTGGTCCAACACATGAAGTGGCACCGGAATGATTCGAACATCAACCCATGTGTGTTTGAAACATATTTTAGTAATTAATAAAAAAGGAAAATAAAAATTTCACATAACCTTGACCACTCGACTCAATCACATTCACATTCACAAAACCTTAACCACTCAAATGTTTCAAGGATGAGTAATAACTAATCACAAAATCAATCAAATCCTGAATTAAAAAAATGCTTAATCTAATAATTAACAAACTAAACGTGATTATAACAACAATCCCTAAACAATTTAACTACAACGATGCGATATCAATAATAGAGATTAGAGATAGAGATATATACATACAGGGAGAGCGATAAGGTCGAAAGCGGTATTGGCAACATCGGAAACAGAAGCATCAGCAATGATTTTAACGCCGTGGAGAGCTTTGACGGAGAGATTGTTAGCGGCGGATGCAACGGTGACGTCAGCTCCGGATCGACGGATAACGTCGATGGTGATTATAGCTTCCATAGGTTCGGTGCCGTCGGCGATCGGAACCAAGACTTTACGAGCATTTGAAGCCATAGCAGTGACGGTGGAAGAAGAAGAAGAAGAAGAAGAGTGTGAAGGAGAGAAGAAGAAACGGTTATGGTTGATTTTGAGTTTGGGAGTGAAGTTTCTAGAAGTAACAAGTGTGTGAGGGAAGAATCTTATGTGACGCAACGCCATTTGTGCTTTTTTTTTCCTTTCTTCCACCACCTCACCTCATGATGCAAAAAAAGATAAATTTAATTTTTATATGATTTTTTTCGCTTTTACCGCCGGTTTAATCTGGTTTGGGGTCAGTTATGACATCAAGTGGCTTCAGCTCCCTCCCAATCGCAGTTGTGGATAATTGAAATGTGGTCCCCTACTAAGTTCAGCGTTAATCACCACTGAATCAACTAATGATGGGTTTCTATATAATTATTTTAAGGAAGAAAAAAATTCACTTTAATTTCTATATTAAATTAATCTGTTGTAGGGCTAAGAAATTAAAACTAAAATTTTAAGAGTAGGGCTAAGAACACTCACTTTAACGCTCTTTTTCTAACGATCACTATCTTATTGAGTGAAATTCATATGAATCTCACTATTTTAGAAATGGATTCCAAATAAAGTGGTGAAATTTAAATGGGACACGCATAATTTCATTCAATAAGAGAGTGGGCGTTGAAAATAAAGTGTTAAAGTGAGTGTTTATAACACTATTTACACTTTTGATTGAGTTTTTAATCTATACCTTAAAGTTATTATTGGAACGACAGAAATAGGTTACATCGGAGTAAAGATGTAACGGAAATTGAAGTGAGTCATTGTGATTAGAAGATAAAACATTAGTAGTAGTGGTGATGTATGTTAAGCAATCTTGAAAATAGGGACACTTTTCTTTTTTGTTTTAAATGTTTTAAAAAATGCATGACAATTCATTCACTTATAGTCTCTATTTTAATATTTTTCTTTGTTAACAAATAAAAAAGTTGTAGGATCATCCAAGTTCTAACCGGGTAATCGCTTATTGGGGTCAGCTTCAAAGTTCAAAACTGCAAGGTATCTCTCCTTTGCACAGTGATTTTGCTATAGTCTACAACTCATGCAGGTGTTGTTTCTCTCCCGTGTAAATCGCCTCCTGTTTAATCCCAACCGCAATGAATCAACGGCCACGATATAATCCCAAAAGAACCAGATTCTGTAAACAACATCGAGGAAGAATGAAAGGAAAAGCCTGCCGAGGTAATAAAATTTGCTTTGGAAAATATGCTCTTTAGGCACTTGAGAGCGCTTGGATCACATATCATATATAGACAAATAGAAGCAGGGCAACCGGCAATATAACGAAATGTTTGCCAGGGTGGACAAATATGGGTATGTATATTTCTAGACAAGCCTGTTATAGTAAGACCTGCAGAAACGTGTATGGGTTCGGGAAAAGGATCTCCCGAATATTGGAGAGGATCTGCTCCCCAACTCATGCCTTACACACTCAGTCAATACCAATCAACATTACATGTGTTTCATTTTCCACAGACAAAGTCCATAATGTGCTTAGCTTCAGAAAGTTTTAGGGTACAACTTCCTCCAACACTTTCATATTGCCTGGAAGTCAAGTAACTGCAGTGCTGTGTTGTGAATCCTTTGTTTCACAACAGAACCAAGTATATCAACTGGGATGTTTGACAGAAGCTACATATTGAACTATATCGTAAAGATTCCACCTTAGCTGCCATGATATTAGAAATAAGCATGTATAAGACAACATACAGCTACTACATAGTAGCTTATTTTTGTTTTCCCATGTCACGCACTTCCGAAATACTTGATAAGCAGGAAAGTTTGTTCATTCTAGAACAATATTGCATATTTTCCATACCTTAATCCATATCCTATTCACTCTAAAAAGTTACCAGATTCAAATTCAGCACAAGAAATATTGCATAAAATTAATGCCGCATATTAAAAACAAAATGCAAATGGAAACAACATTTGAGGGAAACAAACCATCACAGTGGAAACAAAACAACAAACTTCCAATAACAACCACAGTTGCAAAATGTGAAACAATGTTAATTTTAGAGTGCATAAACAACTCAAAATTCAAATAACAGCTCCCATAATTCATAGAGTATGTCCAAAATTGATCTAAATAAACATTTATTAATAATATAAAAGGAACAAGTGTATAACAAAAACTTCTCTCCAGCAAGCACCATGTGTTTAACTCCAGGAAAACATAAATAATATGATAGAACAAAATTCTTGACAACCACAAAGCCATCTCCATTGCCTGCAAAGAAAATACTTATTTTAGTTACACCGGGGTGGGTCGTTACTTGTTATGAAAAACAATTGTCTAAGAACATAACATATTATCTAATTAGATGAAATGAAACTTGAGGCTTTGAGCGGAATTTAGGGAAGACATAGGCTTTTGGGAGGTGGGAGAGGATTAGCGAAAGTAATCTCTCACTTTGTCTAGTGTCTTATAAAATTATGGAACATTAAAACCAGTACCGGAAAACAGACCAAGTTGTTATTCATTCGGTGTTTTATAAAAACAGCATTTAAATAGATTATATCATGTTCAACATTGTTTTCAATAACAAATAAATAAGATAGAGGTATTTTTAATGCAGTAGATCAACAAGCAAAATTAGGAATACTAAGCCATGATTCAAGAGTGGAACATCAGTCACATAGGACAGACAAATTAGGAGTTCAGTAGAAATATCATGAAATGAATGTCAATATGTAGAAATTGAACTTGTAGCACCAAAATATGTCGATCATTGAATAAAATAAAATATGCTCAGATATAAGAAACCCATGTTACTTTAATCCATCTTAACAGTGAGTAATGGATAGAGATATATCATTACAAAGTTTGGAAGAAATCAAGAAAATATCCAACATAACAAAAAAGTTTCATATGCAAACACTTATTTAAAACATGTGATAATCATTGCATTGCCATAACTACCCTATAATATCCATGGTTTAGATAGGAAATGAAATTATCAGGCAAACATTAATGAAAATGTATCTTTTTATGTTCAAGAAAACTAATGAAATTTTTGGTGTGTGTGACATGATATATGATAAGTAATCCAAAGTGCATAGAAAAATGTCATTACCTATTTTAGCGCCTGTCTGTCTTTCCTTTGGAGCGCTTTCCAGAATATAAGTGCTTCGGTTTAAGAGTAGGTATGACTCTATCAGCTTCTCCACGCTTGGCATCCTTGTTTCTCTTCTTGACAGATTTCTTTGCAATTTTAATTGCCTTGATCTTTTGGGCAGAATCCCTGAGACCTTCTCCAGGCACAACTTCATGTGGTGGACGAGAGACCGACCTGGAACGTGACAGTGATCTACTGAGACGCTGCTTCTTGCTAGGTGTGTCATCATCAATATCCATCCCCTCATTTCTTCCTTCTGGTGATCTCTCCCTTTTCCGACCTTTCCTCGACGCAGATCTGCTTCGCATTCTGTCAATAGCTAGAGAAGGATCAAGCCCGCGAGATGACAGCTCTCTTCCCATTCTTTCAGTTGTGAACTGCTTGTCCTTGTCAAATTTCCTTGGAACAATTGGTCGGCTCTCAGCAGTACTCTTTTTAATCCGATGTTGGTTGATAAGCACGCTTTTCTTCCTCCTAATTTGAATCAAAGCCTCTTGCTGTTCTGGTGTCAATTCAGCTCCATCCATCTCAAAATCCTCATCTTCAGCTTCTGCTTGCCTCAACCCTTCTTCTCTTTCCAACTCTTCAACCCTTTGTAGAATATCAGGATCAATGAAATCATACACATTGTGACCATCCAAAATTTCAGGCAGTATATCTTCTTTCCACTCATCATCAGCCAAAATATAGTGCTTTCTCAAGTTCATGGAGTATACACCAGCACCACCATTTTCTTGCTCCAAATCCTTCTCTGTCTTTCTCTTCTCCTCAGAAGCTGCTTTCCTAGCTTTAGCTTCCAAAACTGCCGGTGGAATGCACACAGGCCTTTCCTTCTGGTCACGTGGCTTCGGAACTGCAACATGAAATCTGTTCAAACAGTCATTGATTTTCTTAGACCTCATCTTTATCTCAACCCTTTGATTCAGCAACCTCTCACATGCAGCATTTTTCACCGCAATCACACCTTCTTCAGTCAACGCACTCATGGTCAGCAACACATCAGCATCCGTCCCCTCACCTCCTTGACCAATTGCAGTCTTCAACGCATCAGCTTTCATCTCATTCACCAACTTCATATCATCCTCAGACAATCCATCAAGCGGCTGCAAATCAGTCTTGTTGCATACAACAATAAGAGGCTTGTTCAAAAACAAAGACTTAATGCTCTGAAACAAAGCCGCCTGCTGAGCAATAGTATAACCACAAGACCCCGATATATCCAAAAAGAACAATATTGCAGCTCTCAAATGAGCGAGAGCAGTAATACTACACATCTCAATAATATTCCTATCCTCAAACGGCCTATCCAAAATCCCAGGGGTATCAATCACTTGATACCTCAAATACTTATAATCCGTATGACCCACAAACAAAGACTTAGTTGTAAAAGCATACGGCTGCACATCAACATCAGCTCTAGTAATCTTATTAATAAAAGAACTCTTACCAACATTCGGATACCCACAAATCAAAATAGTCCTCGTATTCGGATCAATCGAAGGAAGCCTAGCCATATGCTGTCTAACCTGTTCCAAATAAGCCAAACTAGGACCAATCCTCTTAAGAACAGTACACATCCTACCAAGCGCCGCAACCTTCAAACACTTACACCGATACAACGAATCACCATACTTCAACAACTTAACATAATCCTTAGCAATCTTACCAATAAGATTCCTAGCAGTATTAATCTGACCAAGTGCAAGCTTATAATGATCCTTATTATATAAAACATGAAGTAAATCACCATAAAAAGGATGAATATCGCCGAGACGGGGAAATTCATCGATTATAGTTGACAATTTTTCATGAAAATTTGTTTGAGTATACTTCACTTTTCGCATATAAAAAGATCTGAGACGTGAAATTGCATAACCTTTGTGAACAACGGTAGGTGTTTGACGTTGTGTCCGTGAGAGAATAATGTCGATGAAATCTTTGCCATTTGGTACAACAGTTATCTTCTTGAAATTGTATTGCACCATTTTTGCTATGTATTAAACCTATCAAAGAATGATACAATTTTAGGTTAAAATTGAAATTGAAATTGAAATAAACAAAAGAAAAGTAACGAAGAGAATAGAAGAGTAACTTACAGTTACTGACGTCGGAGAAATCTGGTGGCGATTTCCGGGAAAGAGGCAGCGCGGCTGCACTCTGTTGTTTATGGAACTGAGAATGAGATTCTGAGTTTTGTTTGATTTTAGGGTTTTTAAGGTTTTTCATTTTTTAGGTTAAAAAAAAGTGTATTTTTGGATTGATGGGTCGAAGTGATTGGGCTTGGATTATAGTCCGATTTTTTATTTTTTTGAAAAATTCTCTTCCCCCCTTACAAATCTTTCTACCCCCAAACTTCTTTTGCCCTTAAAAAAAACTTTGGAACGCGTTTTTCGAAGTTTTACTAGTTCAAATTTGGAAGAAAAAAAATTGGACAATACATTTTGAAGTTTGTATTCAAGGCAAAAAGATATTCGAAAAATGCGTTCCGAAGTTTTTATCCAAGGACAAAAACGAAAATTCAGGGGAGAAAAAATATGTGGGGGTGTGAGATTTTTTTTTTTATCTGGATGGTTGCTCTTTTCTCTTCCACATCTGACACTAGAAAAAAAAATACACTATTGAAAAATATTTTTAGTTAGAATTTACATTATGAGATAACATTTGGTGATAGAATTTGCACTACCAAAAATTCTATTTCGGTAGAACTTTCACTACTAGAAGATATTTATAGGTATAGGGGAATTTCGGAGATTTTGATCAATTTATGGGACTGGACTAAACAACTTTGTTGTACCTTGTTTAATTTAGAAACTGGTTAAGGGACAGGACAAGATAGGTAGCAAGACAAAAACAAATTTTTTGGTCTCATTGAACCACATGACAACTTTTTTTACTATAGTACAACTGTATAAAATACGAATATATCCATTTTATTTTCCATTATATAAAATATTATCGCTCTATCTCTCTTATACAATGTTATCTTGTACTCTCATGTTATGTCATGTCCTGTTCTGTCTAGTGTTTGTTGTTTTACGAATCAGACGTTTGTGATTTGGTTTAAATAAAATATTAGTCTATGCAACTATACTATTTTTTTGTTTTAGTCACTAAGTTTTTTTTATTTGGATTAAGTTCTTGTTATTTTATAAAATGTAGGTTTTAGTGTTTGACATTATACGTGGTGTATAACAGAAATTAAATTCCTGCAGTTTAATATGGAAATTAAAGTAATCGTGTATGACGTTATACATGTCCCAATTTAAAAATGATAAAGTAATAAAAAGGATTAAACACAAAGGTTACATAAACAAGACTTTATTCTTCAATTCACTCGCTATAAACATTTCATTACTTTTCTATAATTAATCTCAACAACAACCTTTTTTTTTAAGAAGTTCAACAACTTAAATCATATCATATTAAAAACTTTGGGTGAGGAAGGTCTCAATCACTTCCTTAAGTTTGGAGATCCTGTCAAGACAAAGAAAGGTAGGCGTGTTCAACATTTGATTTGGCTAACTATTAATTGGTGTATTTGGATATTGAGGAACACTATCTTATTCCGACGGGGATGTGGCTGATATCTCAGTGTTGGTTGATAATATCACGGCGATCTCGTGGATTTGGTTTAGTGGACGGGCCGGTCGAAAGTCTATCTTTTCCTTTTCTGACTAGTGTACTAATCCTATAGCATGTTTACGAAGCTTTTAATTGTTTGTTTTGAATTGTAAGCGATTGAGTACCCCTTGTACTCCTTTATAATTCAATTTTGTTTATAAAAAAAAATCATATTAAAAACATATTTTTAAATAATTTTTCTCAAACTCCAGCTCCAAAATGGTAGCATATCGTAGAGTAATTAGAAGATAAATATTCAGATGTTTTGAAATTGTTCATTTTCAAGGATTGGTAAGTTTTAGTGTTTTACACCTTAAATTATTGTTAAAATATTTCAACTTATTCTATTATGTTTACATTAAACCAAAAAGATACATAATGCAAATTGTTCACTTGCCTTTGTTTATCACCCTTTTTTTTCCACTCAACTATATGCTTCGTATTCTATATAATATAAATAACTCTACCGAATTCTAATTTATTTAATTATAATTCAAGGATTATGAAGAAGTACAACCTTTTTTCCATGTAATATTTTGATGAAAAACTTGATAACAATTGAAATTCAATTAATGCAAATAGAAACTCAAACTTTGTTTCTTTTAATAGGATGAAACTAGCTTAGAGAATTTTACAACTTTTATGGTCATAAATAAATTATCTTCAACTACCCTAAAACATGTCATTTTTTCATAATTCATAATGTTGGGAAAAAACATTTAGGGCAATGACATGATACCACCATTTTTTCGTAGTAGGAGCACAAAACCAAAGACGTACTGTATATTTGGACATCAGTTTGAATCAGTTTCAAATAGTTATTTTTTCACAATTGGTTAAGTCTACTTTTTATTATTATGTTGTTCATTCAATTTTTTTATGAAATTAATATAAATTTTGAAATTATTATCATTTTGCTAAAATAAATCTTAGTATATCTTTGGTATTAAAATAATTGTCCTTGAAAACTTCTTCCACGACTTATCTAATTTTATGAAATTATATTCTCCATCTACACTACAAAGAAAATGGCCTTTTTCGATGGTTAAATTGTGGCGGTTGTTCCGAACCACCATTATATGACCTATCGACGCTTCTTTTTTCGATGGAAAACCAACCGTCGCTACAAGTATTTTGCCTTGTTTGCTTGTTTCAATCACAACTTGTCTGTTATCTTGTAATGTACTTCCACTACTTTGCATGTTATGATTTTACCTGTTAGCCATATAACTCTCACTATATCACCGCTTTTCAAATCTTCAATTCAAATATGGTATTAAGAAATAACTGACATAGCTACTCTGCTAGGTTTGTTTTTTCTAATCTGGTATGTCACTCGTTTGGCTGCAACCTCTCTATTTTCTTACCTCAATTGGATGATTAGACCGGTCCACTCTCTAGTGGCTAGTTGGAAGGGGGGGTCTAACGCTATGACTTGTGCTTCCACTCTGTTAGATAAATTTTTAGCAATTTGTAGCAATTTTGTTAGTTCTCTTTGCAAAACTCTTGTTCTTGTTACCCTTTGAACGAACTTATTGCTATTGTTTTCTACTATTATTGTTTTCATTTTTTTACTAAACGTTTTTTCTATTCTTTTTACAAATTCGGCTGTTTCTATTCTTGTTACCCTTTGTTTAGGTGATCTATTCTTATTTTTTTTATGTACTATTTGTTTCTATTGTGATTTGTTTATGCGTTTGTTTCATTCTTCAGTTCTTGATAAAAGTTAATTATAACTCTTTTTTGGACAAAAGTTAATGTTACTTATTGCTATTGTTTTTTTATGATCAGGAGTCTAAGCAACTCCAATAACCTGGAAGTCTCGAAATATATATATCATGTACGAAAGTTACTTAGACTTTAATCACATATAAATTTGCTTCAGCGGATCAATCATTGAACATTCCTTGAATTGTGTTTCTGTATTGATTAAGGTAATCAGAATCAGACCGGTTATTTATCTAAATTCACAGTCTTTTTTTTTTTGAAAGACAAAAATACATTGAGACATACATGTGTACAAGGAGTACAACACGGTAAAAAAGATACAAATACCAGTTCCAAAATTTATAATTTTATAACAAATCACCAATACAAGGAGTTCACTAGCCAATAACTGAGTACACCACACCAACACTATTACTCAAGGTTTGGAGAAGCACTAAAGCAACGAAGCTTACTAGATAATAAATACAAACACCAGTTTCAAGCAACAACAACACACAAAAAAAAAACACCACTTCTAAACTCACTAAATTGCTTTTTTTTTTTGTTTGACAACTTGCTCTCGAACTTTTAAAATTGTACCAATTTATATATATGGACTTTCAAAATATATATTATTATTTTTCTTAAAAAAATAGTGTTGTACTACACAAAGCAAGCTCTAATAAAACAAAAATTCTTGTAATACATTCATTTCATAAACAAAACCAATCCGACTACAAGACAAATCCGAATTGAATAATACAAACACAAAGATCACTGCAAAAGAGATATTGCCAAACTTTGGCCATACTTTCTTAAGAGAAAATCAATGACAAATTTTAGTACAAACACAAAGACCATTACAAAAGAGATTGTCAAACTCTAGCCCTACTTTCTTATATATATATATATAAGGTCTCAAACTACCTGTATAATAAAACATAATCATTATATATATGTATGTATGTACAATAAATCAAGTACATAAGCATTTGCTTGATAATATATCGTTTGATGCATCAACATGCTCATAATTCATTCTAGTGTTTCAATAGCCCATTTACAAATAATCTTTCTAAGAGGAAAAATAGTATGACCTTGGGGACATTATACTTATCCCCATTACTCTAAAATTTTAGTGTCACATGTCAAAATTTCTAAGTAGCCATAAAAATTGGACAATGGATGTGTAAATCCAAGAATACCAAAAAAACGAAAAAGAAAAAAGTTTATGAGAAATGATTGTGCACCGTGAAAGACTTTTCTTCCTATTTCATGTTAACCAAAACTTGATTGTTTGATTTTTTTTTAATTCTCTATGAAGATTCATTAACATCTTGATGGTCATGATGAAAATTGATAAACAAGATGATGATTTATTTTGATCACTAATACCACATCAGCGAGCCAATTTGTCATACAAAAATACTCCCTCCAACTCTATATATAGGGGGGGTTGAATTTTTTGTATTGTTGTTGTTTGATTTTTTTGACAACAAGATGAAAAGTCATATGCTTATTTGTTTGTGTTTTCATGTGTCGAATGCTACTTTGACAACAAAATGCACATCTAAAGACCAAAACAATAATTTCCAATTTAAAATTACAATATATGATTGCTTCCACATTAAAAACCGCTATTAATTAACCTAGAGTTAAAACTCAAGCTAAGAGAAATATTGCACGAGTTGCTGCCAAATCATATGGCCGATGTCTATTTTTTTTGTTTTTGTATTATCCTTTTGATTTTCGAAAAATAAGAGATGATAATCCAAATTTCAAGGTTAAAATAAGTAAAATCTAATCAATAATTATTCTATTAAAAATTAAACTCGAATTCTCTCAAATAATTCGGCCTAATGTCCAATTAAAATAAGGAGAATGTCAACATGTGTCTTTAAGGGCACATATTAAGAATACAAATGTGGTAAAAATTTATTGCATCTTGTGTATTCATCAACTACTTGAATATTAAATGTCTTATATCATTAAATGCAAAATTCATATTTTTAGGTAATTTATCAGTGCCCTTAGGGCACATGTTAACATGACCCTTAAAATAACTATATTTTTAGACACAACTAGTAACCGGCCCGTGCGTTGCACGGGTTCGACGGGACGCCAATCGTGGGCGATGTCAATCATGGATGCTGATGTTGAAATACTTATTAACAAAGTCATGCGAGTCAATTATATAAGCAATGTATTGGATTAGTATTGTGAGAATCACATAAGTAAATTGCTAATCATCATAAGTTAATCGTACACAATAAAATAAGTTAAATTTATTATTACAGAGGCAAATGTAAAAAAAAGGTCATAATAAGAAATTAAGACAAAGTAATGTCAAACGTCATACAAAGAGACATAATTTGACATAAAAAGTATAGGTTTATTTAAATTATACTTTGGTAGAAAGGCTTCCGCTTGACATCTCTCGTGGGTTCAATTGTCATCTCCCCAAGAATTATAAATGTTTATCAGTAATAACTTCTAATAATGTTTTAAAATTTTTATTTTTGATAAAAATTGTCATCTCCCCGTGAATTATAATTTTTATCAGTAATAATTTATAATAGTGATTTTAAAAATATTATCAAAGATAGAAATTGTCATCTTCCATGAATTATAAGTTTTTATAAGTAATAACTTGTAATAGTGTGAATTATATATTTTTATAAGTAATAACTTATAATAGTGATTTTAAAACTTTTATCTGTGATAAAATTGTTATCTCCCCGTGGATTATAAATTTTTATCCGTAATAACTTGTAATAATGATCTAAACTTTTATTAGCGATCAAAATTGTCTTTTTCCAGTGAATTATAATTTTTTATCAATAATAACTTATAATTGTGATTTTAAAATTTTTATCAGCAATAAAAATTGTCATCTTCCCATGAATTAAAATTTTGTATCAATAATAGTTTGTAATAGTGATTTCAAATATATAATGAGCGATAAAAATGGTCATCACCCCACGAATTATAAATTTCTATCAATAATAATAACTTATAACAGTGGATTTTAAAATTTTTATCAGAGATAAAAATTATCATCTCTCCGTGAATTATAAAATTTTATTAGTAATAACTTATAATAGTGACTTTAAAATTTTTATCACAGATAAAAATTGTCATCTCCCCATCCATCATTGCATTTTTAAGTATATATTTTAATGTAAACTTTTCCTATTAAAAACAATTTATTTCTTAATTTGCTCTAAAATATGTGTCACTTAATTAGCATTAAGTTAGTATTATCTTATTATGATATTCCAAACTTTGAAAAAATAATCTTAAATAAAAAGCATTTGAGATAAAAAAAACATACAACTAAATTAAGAGAATAGTGCATAAAATTACAAATAAAATTTATAGTATTCAATTCAACCGGAAAAAAAAAGAATTGTAATATTGATGTATTTAAGGGGTAATAATTACATAAAATAATTACAAAGGAGTCAAGGAGAAGACAACAAAATGGAGCAAATTGTGTTCTCAAATCTAACCACACTAAATTCAAAATTAAAATTTGTCCACTCTATTCTAGGAAGAGAAGGACACATCCAAGGACTATATGTTACAAAAAGGCCAAAGAGGCCAAATTATTAGTAGTTAAGTTAAGCTCTCCTCTGATTGATGGTTCATTCATCGTCTTTAATATGTTCCGCAAAATCAATCAGTTAATTAAACATTTGCTTGACCTGTTAATTATTCAATGAAAAAGTTAAAAAATAGAGTAGTTATTTTAACATCATAGTATTTCACACTGCACAAAGACAAACTTTAAATCTATAAAAGATTATAGTGCAACCTGACACAAAGTAGTGATAAAGACTTATGTTACTACCAACAAAGCTTCTTACAACCATATTTTGGAAAAATTTAGTGGAAAGGATAAGTACATGGATATTCAAGCATATCGAGATAAACAAAAAGTAGCAACTACACAATTAGTGTACTACTCTTTATACATTATCTATTTTTCAATAATATTTAGTTGTTCAAACAAAAAATAAAAAATCAAGTCATAAAAAAATAAGGCTTCATAGCAATTTGTGCAGTAGCATCACATATCAACTCCTAAAAAACTAAAAAATGTTAAAAGCATTTCCTTAATATCTTAAAATGTCTATGTTTGAGATAAACTTTACCTGAATTTTGAAGTGACTGTGAGAAAGTTCAGTTTAGGTATTGTATTCACCTAATTCTGTAAGAACCTAAAATGATTGCACAACACCACATAAAAACCCCAAATTAGAACCAAATCATACTCATGAATAAAAAAAAAAAATTCTCAAGACAGATTTAATTGAGTAATATGGCCATAAGGGGAGAGAGAATTTCCTTTGATAGATAAGTCTCCTTCATGATAGAAGGTGATATGCAATTTAGAGGAAAAAAAAATTTAATAAGAAAGAGATTTAAACAATAATAAGACACAAATATTTTCTAAAAATGGTGAAATTTCTATATATAATAAAGAAGGTGTGACAGTACTTGTCATCCTGGTGCACTTGCAGCTTGCAAATGATGGCACTTAGCAGTTCCATAAGGGGTCATCTGCAAGGAATTAAATTAAAATAAGAACACTCTTCACATGATGAAAAAATGCAGGATGCGTAACAAATAAAAAGTTACGATTTACAAAAGTGAAAATGGAGCCCTTTAAACAACAGGTCAAGGTACAATGTTTTGTTCTTAAATCAACTTCTTACTCATTCCTTTCTAATCTCTCCCTTATGATATGCTATGTACCACTCCTTAGTCAAAAACTGCAGCAAAAGGCAATCATTAAAGTAACTCTAGATGCCAAAACATCATATCTCCTATGTTAGTTCAGGCACAAACTCGAAATTAAAACATGGTTAAACAACAAAAATTCAAACCAAATGATATTGAGTTGAATAACATATATGCCATTTTTACTTAGAGCAAATAACATTTGAAATCATGTTATCATAAAAATATATGCGGATCAAATAGTCATGGCCAATAAAAACCTAACATATGAAAGCCGATAAAGTAAAGGAACAAAAGTCAACATGTTGTCTAAATTTTTTAGAGAATGAACATAGTGGAAAAAATTTAGTATAAATTCTTAAACATAAATTATAATTTAAAAATGCTACATAGAACTGAACCAAAGTATGATGAGATTAAGCTAATCCATCTTGGTAAGTGATTCATACTAGATCAATTTTGGCAAGCACGTGATTGATACTGGATGAGTGCGTGAAAGCCTACAAATTTGGCAAACTCGTATAGATTAGTTCAACACACAATAACTTTGTCCACAAGAAACATGCAATGACAATCCTTATATCTAAATACAGAGCAAGGAATGTATATATGTGTTGAAAAAGGAAAAGCATTCAGCTAAACATAAAAAACCAAAGTCATTAGAAATTCATTAAAAGCCAATAACCTTGTTCTCCTATGTGCCTATTACATACAAACAACACCTAGTGTTATCCCTTTATGTGGGCTGGCCACACTGATCAATTTACACCACTATGCATATACTTATCAAATTCAAATGCAGCATTTGTTCAGGAAATTTTAATATCAATCGGAAAAAAAAGAGCATTGCAGTCTCTGCATATAATAGCGAAGATCAAAATATGAAAACAATAGTCATGTAAATAATGTAAAGCAAGCTAATTGGACCTTATGCTAGGAGCTAGTTACACATAAGGATAGTTTGTTCTGTTTCACCTGAGCCAGCAATGTTACGATTCTGCAGGAGTATTTTGTATGCAGCAAAACCATTTTTTCTGGAAACCAATTAAAATCATTCATGAAAAATGGTAAAATGCATATATACTGTAAAATGATTTTACAGCTCCACCAGTATATAAGAATTAGTACATCTAAGCTTTGACTATCAAAACACTACTGAAGTGAAAACATAAATCCTAAGTTTTTCCTTTGTTATTATCTATTTAGACTTCATAACTGACTAAATTCAAAAGGTCAACAAATTAGAAGTTGACATCTTATTCAGAGGCAGGAGAGTACCTCAAATATTTCCACATTTCGAACGTGAACGACCTCTGAAGGTTCAGTCATTGTAAATTAACCTGTAAATACAGATAAAAGATTAACAGCAATGTTGCGGTGATTTTTGGATGTCGAGTTATTAATTAACTTCGAATCGAAATTTAATATTCCACCACTGATCTTTAATTTATCCGAGGGAAAGGGAAAAAGTTCGAAAAAACCTATTTTAGAGATCAAGGTCCGGGGGTTAGTTATACGAAGGGAAGGTACTAGCACCCTAAGTATCTATAGTACTCTATAGGAACCTCTTGTGTTTATTCTAACTTTGCGCTTTATTTTTAATTGCTTGTAAAAAATGTATAAGTATGGGAAAAAATGTTTAAAGTAAAAAAGAAGAAAAATGTTTTTGTTGATTTTATTGATTGGAGAGACAAGTCTCATGCCTACGTACCCGAGGGATCAAACTACCATAGTTCGGGGTAAAAGTTACGAGTAAATTTGTTTGTTTGATTTTAAGGTTTTGAAAATGGTTTTAAAGACCAAAAGCCAAAGGTAGCAAAATGTGAGTTTGATTGATGTTAGTTTGTGAAGAAAGTCTATATGGTTAAATTGATTAAAGTTTGATTATGAAATAAGACGCGGACACTTGGTTTAAAATCCAAGGTTTATTGAGAAAAGGTTTTGAGTGATAAAAGTCACTTGGTTTAAAATGCATGATTAAAGATGTTTGAATGAAGAAAAATGCACTTGGTTTAAAATCCAAGGTTTTTGGCGAGAAAAATGAACACTTGGGTTAAAGTCCAAGGTTTTAGCGATAAAAGAAGCCATTGGTTTAAAGTCCAAGGCACTTGGTTTAAAATCCAAGTTTGTGATAAAAAAGAACTCTTGGGTTAAAATCCAAGGTTTTCACGATAAAAGAAGCCATTGGTTTAAAGTCCAAGACACTTGGTTTAAAATCCAAGTTTGCGATAAAAAGACTCTTGGGTTAAAATCCAAGGTTTTCACGATAAAAGAAGCCATTGGTTTAAAGTCCAAGGCACTTGGTTTAAAATCCAAGTTTGCGATAAAAGACTCTTGGGTTAAAATCCAAGGTTTTCATGATAAAAGAAGCCATTGGTTTAAAGTCCAAGGCACTTGGTTTAAAATCCAAGTTTGCGATAAAAAGAGCAATTGGGTTAAAATCCAAGGTTTTCACGATAAAAAGAGCAATTGGGTTAAAATTCAATGCCACTTGGTTTAAAATCCAAGTTTGAGATAAAAAAGAACTCTTGGATTAAAATCCAAGGTTTTCACGATAAAAGAAGCCATTGGTTTAAAGTCCAAGGCACTTGGTTTAAAATCCAAGTTTTGCGATGAAAAATAACTCTTGGGTTAAAATCCAAGGTTTTCGCGATAAAAAGAAACGTTTGGTTTAAAGTCCAAAGTTTTGAAAATGTTTGATGACAAAATATTTTTGTGCTTTTTGAAAATAAATTGCTTTGATTTTTTTGAAGAGGTGTTGACCTCATTTTTTGATAAAAAATATAACTAACCATCTCAATTGGAATGTTGGGTTCCAAATTAATAAAAAGATAGCGCGAAAAATAATACTAACGTCGCAATAAACAAATTAAGCGCGAAGACAATTCGTAATGATATTTTGATCAAAACGGTGTCTTTTCCCTCGGAATCAATATTCTAACGTTTTGCGGGAAAGCAATAAATAAATATACATGAGATGCAAATTTCATTTATAATGTACATTTATTCCTAATTACATTCTAAGATATTTACGAGAAAATAAACATGAAATGAATGCAAGAGAGAGGATGCTATGCAATTTTTATTTAATATTTACATCAAATCCTAAAATACATACTAAAATCCTTGCAATAAAATAAATAGTTAATTAATTAGGCAATAAATTAATTGTTAGATTAGCAAGCAATAATAAAGTATGTTAGTAACAATAATAATGATAAGTTAGTAAGTTAGTAATAATAAATAGTAAAGAGCATGAATAATAAAAGTTAAGTTAGTAAGTTGGTATCAATAATTAGAAATAATAAGCATAAATAAAAATGTTAGATTAGTGAGCATAAATTAAAGCCAAAATAAACACACATATAATCATGAAATAAATAAAAAAATAAAAAGAACCTCAAATTAGTGCTTATTTTGCATTTAATAGCTCATTGAAGCACATTCCATAAGCACTTTTATCATAGGTTAAAAATAAAATAAAATAAAAATAAAAAAACAGAAGGGGTGCAAATAGCATTAAAAACATAAAGGGGGTGTAAATAGTAAAACGAGTTAAGCTCAGTCCAACAAAAAGCCCAATTGCACAAAAAAGTAAAGAGTTTGATCAGGGTCGTCTGATTGATCAGACGTCCCTGATTTGATCACAGGAAAGGTTAATCATGGATGTTGGATCAGATCTAAGGGGTTCTGGGTGCGCTGGTGCACCATAAGGCCGTGCACCAGCCCGCACCTGATTATGAAAGGGGTATATAAAGGAAACCCTAAAAAGAAAACACAAAAACACAACACTCTCTCTTCTCTCTTCTCAACGCCGTCGCACTTCTTTCTTCTCTCAACCTCACCTTCTCTCTCGGCCGACTTCTTATTCTTTCAAAACTTCATGGTTTCAAAAAATTCTAACACGAAACCCACACAAATTTAACCCACAAACCCAAATCTAAATCCAAAAATGACAAAAACAAAACCTAAAATCTGGATCGAAGGGAAAAGGAAAAGCAAAAAAAAACAACCTTTGGTCCTTAAAACTGAATCGGTTTCTTCTTCTTCTTATTTCTGTTCTTGGTTTCATTTTTGGTTCGTTTCCATTTTTTTTTAATTTCTGAAATGGAATTGATTTGGTTTGCTTTGGGTTTTTTGATCTGGGTTTGTGGTGTTTTGAGTTCGGTTTTGATGATTTGGTTCTGTGGTGATGAATGAGAGTGATGGTGATGAACGATGATGATGATTATTGGATTCTGTTTATGATTTTTTTTGGTTTTTTGTTCTGAGTTTGATTTGATCAGAAAAAGAAGGAATTTTTTTTTTGTTTGTGTATGCTGCGGCGCCGCAACATACACAAACAAAAATGATTTGATGGGTTGCTTGTTACATAATGATTTGAAGGTTATTTAGAGATACAAAAAAGGGAGGAGAAACATTTCAATTTCAGTCTAAATTTTACTCACAAACCAGAATGGCTCGTGCCTTTTGACTTAAAGGCCAAGGACATGAAATTCAGGTATTTTTCCCTGCATATAAGGATGCACATTGGATCTACAATGTATAATTATCAATGATCTTAACATCAATATGAGCTCCAATTAGAGTTTGCCATTTTCGCATCAATGACCTAAGCTTTTCAGTGGCAAAATCCATGCCCTATAGTATAATGAACATAGTAATAAGCATAATGTAAAACGGATCAAAAAATGTACAGTAACAAACATAACCACAACCATACCCAAAAGTTGGTCAAGTGATTTTCGCCTTGAACATCTTCAGCCCTCAACCTAATCTTCCTGAATGCAATGTCCTCATCTCCCTGAAGATCGGTTTATGAGACCTCAAACACACACTTGAGTCCTTCCGAAGCGATCTGTCATAAAAACACATGTCACTCAAATTAAATTGTGTACATCAAATTAAATCAATTAATTATAAATTAAATTAAATAGCTCCTAGACAATATTAAACTGAACCCTAATCAATCATGATCTACATTTTTAGTCAATCCAATCATAAAAAGAAACAAATCATCCCAAAAAAAACTTAACCACTGCAATGTTTGCCAATAGAGAGGGATCCTAATAAGAATGAAGTAATTACATAACTAAATCTAAGAAACTTCACAAAATCTAAGGGGAACAATTTACAGTTTCAACAAATTCTTTAACCACATTAAATTGGTCAGTTTAGTTAAATTTTAGATTTCAAAAAAAGGGAAACAATTATTGAAATTCGATTTTTCTAACCTCTAGATCTAACGATCTGATCCTTTCTTCAGTGATTCCAATGGATCCATTGTTCGAACAACACGATGCTGGAAATTCGTTGTCGGAGATAGAACCGGAGGACGATTCCGGTAAAAACTGTTTGTGAGTTTACAATAGAGAACACGATGATAACCCAAAACAAAAATTTAAAAATGAAAAAGTGAAAATAAAATAATGCAAGATTCATCAATTAAGTCTATAAAGTGGAAGCAAAAAAACTGAAGTGGAGGAGGAGTAGAGAAAAAAAAAATGTAAAAATACCACAGTAGTCCTGTTACACAGGATCAACATATGAATCAGGGAGGACAAACAGAATTCCAAGTAACCCTGCTCAAAGAGAAACAACAATGCAAAATACATTAAGCAAAAAAAAATAATTAAAAAACAACAAAACAATTCATTGAAATGCATCTTTTATACCTTCCAGCTTATTAGAAGTCTCTTCATCGATCCTTCTTCTTAGCTTCCTCTTCACTATAATCCAAAACAAAAAAATAGAAAAACAAAAGGCAAAATCACTTGAGTAAAAAAAAAAACTAATTTTATCACAATCCAGAACATCTAACAAACAATAATCCAAAAAGGGTATGAAAATGGGTAAATTTGATAACATAATTTAAAACCCTAAAAAATTAGATGTACAAAGGTGATCATCACCATCCACCATAACGACAACACATCACCACCACCTCCAATCTACAACCATCCTCACCAAAAAAAAAAGCAACAGAAAAAAAATCAAACAAATAGAGTAGTAAAAGATCGAACCAGAGGAAAGAAGGAGAAAATAGCTTCGTAGCCGCCGTCACCTAGCACCGCTGTATCACCGTGAACCGCCATCGGAATTCTCTCGGCCGGAACTCTCTCTAGCTCGCCATAACTCTCTCAACAGGGCTCCGTGTCGGAATTCTCTCTCCCGCCGACAACCTTCTCTCACTCGGTCGTGGTTGTGGATCTGATGAGCAAGGACGAGGGCAGAGAGAAAGAGATGAGAGAATGAGATTGAGAGTGAATGAGATTTGAGAATGAAATATCTGGGCTGTACCAAACCTCTGATCAATTCACTCTGTGTTTAGTGGAGCTTTTTAATTGGTGTAACTAAAGGTCAAATAGAATTGATCCAGAAGGAGTTTTGTAATTGGTGCAAGTAAAAGTCTAATAAAATTTATACAGATCCACTTTACATAAACCAGCAAAAAACCAATAGAAAGATGAAGAACCCAGGTGCAAGCATATAATTGGATGAATGACATAAGAAATGACATAATAATACATTAGGGTTTAGGTGGGGAATTAGGGCAAGCAACCCCTAAGTGGGGAATTAGGGCAAGCAAACCTTGCCCTTTAGAAAGATAGAAAGATTAAGGGTCTGTTTGGTTCGGGGTTTTTGGAGGGAAGGGGAGGTGAGGTGATATTTTAAAGTTTTATGTTTGGTTCAATTTTTTGTGAGGGGGAGGGGAGGTAATATAGCTCAATTTTTGCTTCCCCCCAATTTGGGGGGATTTGGAGGGGAGGGGAGGGGAGGGAAACAAAAATCTAATTTCTTATATTGACAAAATTACCCTCAATTAATTTGTTAAAATCCTAAATCATCCTTGTTGGAATATTAAAAATTTAGGTTATTTTTTCACGACTTGCTGAACGTTGTGCGTGTTCTCCTTCTCCATTATGTTGTTGCTGCCTCTCAATCTTCTTCCTATAGGTATGTCTCTTGTAAACAAATATTTGTTATTCATTCTGGAACATCATTGTTTATAGATCCATATACTTTTTCTTTCTTTTTCTATGTCGTGTGTTGGTTTGCTTTCTTTTTCTATACTGTGCGTTACTTTTGTATGCTGTGTGTTAGCTGCTATACTTATGATTTGGATTGCTATATCATGCGAATATAAGAGTTAGTTTTGATACAATCCTGTACATGTATTCATAAAACACATGATGACGGTATCTAATTAAGAGTTGATGTATGCACACTGTGAGTTAGTTTTGTTACAATCATGTGCGTTAGTTTTCTTACTTACTAATATTAAGATTTGTATAAATACATGTACATGTATTCATAAAACACATGATGAGAGTTGATGTATTCATAAACTAATATTAAGAGTTGACCCCGTCATTAAGATTTGTACAAATACATGTTTGTTTTATAATTAAGTTGTTGTATTGTATATTGTTCGGTATCTAATTTTATAAATATTTCATGGGATTAGATGGATCTACAAGATCGGGAAACTGCTATTAATAGATGGTTTGATCTGCGCCGAAGAGCCATAGCTCAACTTATGTGTGCTATTGTTTATTGTTATGTTCGGATGTCTCGTAAGAGAAAATTAAGTTATAGTATGAGCTCTGAGAGAGAAAGGGTGTGTGAAGAAATAATGTATCGATTTAGTAATTGTAAAACTAGTAGATATATATTGAGAAGGAACCCTCAAACTTTTTTAAGGTTATGTGATATGTTAGAAAGAGAGGGGGGTTTACGAGCTACACAATGGTCAAGTGTGGAAGAACAGGTTGCAAAAACAATTTACATATTAACCCATAATGTCAAAAATCATGAAATCAACTTTTGGTTTCGGCGTTCGGGCGAGACAACTAGCCGTCATTTCCATTAAGTTTTGAAAGCTATTCTTGAATTGGAAGAAAAATTTATTGTACAACCTGATGGCTCAAATTCTAGTAGCAATAGATTCTACCCATATTTTAAGGTAACATTTTTCATTAATAATTTATCTACAATACAATATAAATAAAACTTGAATATGTTATATATATTGATTAAAAAAATATAAAATTGTGTCGGGATTGTGTTGGTGCTATAGAAGGAACACATATACGAGTCAAAGTATCCGCAAAAGATGCCCCTCGATATCGTGGTAGGAAAAATTATCCAACACAAAATGTTTTAGCAGCGTGCACTTTTGATTTAAAGTTCACTTATGTGCTCGCGGGATGGGAAGGTTCTGTCTCTGATTCGAGAATAATAAAGAATGCATTAACAAGAGAAGATAAACTTAAAATTCCTCAAGGTAATATAAGAATCACCATACACCTATAATTATATATATATATATATATATATATATATATATATATATATATATATATATATATATATATATATGTATATATTATCTATTTCAAACAATCACATTTATTATTCACCTTTACTATATGAAAATACTATCTTGTTGATGCGGGCTTCATGCTGACAAGTGGACTTATTACACCGTATAGAGGAGTTCGGTATCACTTGAAAGAATATTCGGCAAGAAATCCACCCCAAAATTATAAAGAATTGTTTAATCTTCGGCATGCATCTTTACGCAATGCAATTGAAAGAGCGTTTGGTGTATTGAAAAAAAGATTTGAGATTTTATCTAATTCAACAGAGTCCAATTATGGAGTTAAAACTCAAAAATTTATCATTTTTGCATGTTGCATTCTTCACAATTATCTAATGACCACAAACCCAAATGAAGACCTTATAGCTGAAGTAGATGCTGAACTTGCAAATCAAAATGTATCTCATGAAAATCATCACGATACAAGAAGCGATAGGGATGAAGTTGTTTTGGGTGGGGTTATAAAAAATAATGTAGCGCATCAAATGTGGTCTAATTATGAAAATGCTAGTTTAACTTAAATGGTTTATCTTGTATGTCATATTATTATATATTTTGATGTTTGTTGTTTTTTTGTCGAAGTGGTACGGAGATTTCATGTTAATTATATGATGTTTATTATGATGTTTAATGAATGATATTTAGACTTCATGTTAATTATATTTATTAATTTTGTTATGTTATAATTGATCATTTTTTTAGCTTATGGCATTAAAAAAGCAATTACCAATCAACAATGCTAATTTTGGGACTTTGAGTTGGACTAGAGCCATGGATGATGCTCTTGTTGATGCTTTCATGCATGAATTTGACAAAGGTAACAAAGTTAATGGTACCTTCACTACAACAGCGTATGAAAATATTACAGCTGAAATAAGTGCATTGTTTGGAAAAAAAATTGACAAGGTCAAGATAAAAAACCGTTGGAAAACTTTGAAAAAAAACTTCACCGAATATTACGACATTTTTAAAGGTGGTATGAGTGGGTTTTCTTGGAATTCACTTACACAATTATGGGATGCTGAACCAGAAGTTTGATATGCTTTAATTGAGGTAAATTTTATAAATCTTGTATTTGCAATATTTTATTGATTAATAGTTGTATAACTTATGCAAAATTTATTTTTTAGTCAAAACCAAAAGCGGCACATTGGAAAAATGTCCCACTTCCAAATTATGAGAAGATGTTGCTACTTTATGGACCCAACCGAGTTGACGGAGATGAATCCGAAACTTTGAAAGAGACAAGAAAACAAAGTTCATCGGTAGTTAATGAAGACTTTGCTGAAAATATTCAAGACATTGATGACCATATTGCTCGAAATGAGGTGAATTTAGAAAGTTTTGATACTCATCATTTTGATTTTACTGTACCTGAAACACAATCACGAGACCCTTCTCCTATAGCAAGTGGTGGTAAAAAGAAGAAATTGAAAGTGGCTAAGAATAAAGAGTCAAACAATGAAGTCATTGAACTGAAAGAGTCAATGAATATGGTTGTTGATGCACTGCGAGAAGGAAACGAAATAATGAGAGACGTCAAAAACATGACTTGCCTCCAATTTCAGGTGACGAAGCATGGAATTTAATAAAGGATTGTGGATGTGATGAATCAAAATTGCCTAAGATATACTGTGATGTTATGAAAGACGTGAACAAACTTAGAATGATTCTCTAATGTCCACTTGAAGCACGCAAAGATGTGATAATGAAATCGGTCTTTGGTTCATCTAATTAATCATCTTATAATGGTGCTATGATGTTTATTAGTATCTTATTTTCATTTTAATATGGTTTTTTGAATATTTGGCACACTAGATATTGTGTATGACAATTTATGTTCTTTATTTGGAACACTTGAAGGTTATTTTGTTTGTGTTGATTCAAACATAATTACAATTATGTTTACAATGCAGAATTTTACTACTTATAATTATAACTACTACTTAGAACAATGAGTATATGGCATCAATTATGTAATTCTGCATGACAGAATTGTAAACTTATCTCTGCATGCATATAAAATGAGTGTTATAACATTTTAAGGGTAAAAAAGTAAATTAGTTTTAAAATACCTCCCCTCCCTGAACCAAATATATATTTAATTAAAATATCTCCTCTCTCCTCCCTTCTCCCCTTTTGAATTAAACATGTATTTAATTAAACAACTTCCCTCTCCCTCCCCTCCCCTCAATTAAAATCCCTCCCTCTCATCCGTTGAACCAAACTGACCCTAAGACAACTAATAGTTGCTCATTTGTCTCTTATCATTATTACTACAACTCCACATAAACACAACTTACACAAGTTAGTAATAATAATTAAATTTTCTCAAAAAAACAAAGTAATAATAATTAAATTAACGCATGAATTGAATTAATTCTATCTAATATAATCCAATCTAAATCTAATTAAGCTGAAAAAAAACATAATCTCTCTTCACACCTGAGAGAAAATGAAAGAAGTATGAACACAAAGAGAGTACTATACCCTAAAGCGGTAGGACCCACTTCCCATTTCCATAGAAAGACAACACAATCTCAATGAGTGCATGAATAGTTGCTTCATCTAAAAGGGTAGTCACATGGGAGAGATTAGGATATGCTTCTAGAGAGAGAAACTCAAAAAAAGTAGGGTTTTTTAGAGAGAGAAACTCAAAGATAGTGTTTTTTTCCTTCTTCTTCGTCTTTCTTGTCTTTGGAATTTGTTGAAGTTTGTTAGCATTGTTTGATGCTACTGAATAAATGAATCAAGAAAAGCTTACAATTTGTTTGTTTTAAGTTCAGATTTTGAAAAGATTGGGAAAATTTTCATGAACCCTAATTTTGTTGATTGGGTGAATCTGAGCTAAGAAGTGTTTCTATGGATTGATTTGTGAATTGGGTTTGTTGGGTATCTGAGTTGGGTAGGGTGAGTTTCGATCTGTGAATAAAGTGAGGATTTTGCTTTGGATTTTCTGTGTTTCAATGCTGGATTTTGCTTGTGGAGTTTCTATTTTGGGTCGGTTCTATGAAGTGATTTGAAAACTGGTATGTGTTATTGTTCTATCATGTTATTTTTTTATTATTTATTTATTTAATTTAATTTGAAGTTTTGGTGTTTTTCTTTAATGTTCTTCAATTTTTCATTAATGTTCTTAATATGTTATGTGATTTTTTATGCTTATTGGTAAATGAATGAAGATTTATCAATGTTGCTTTGGTAATTTTTACTGAAAATGTTGCTTTTGAATTTAGTCACAACATAGATCGAAATGTAAAGTGAATTAAGTGGATAACTCCTATAACTAGTGGCTGTTAAAGGAAAACCGGTAATTTAGAAATCGAAAGTTTCATATATAAATGGAGCAATGCTCGTTACAATATGGAAAAATGCAAAATGGGAAAGTAAGATGATACAAATCTGAGAGAGAACCACAATGAAGCATTTATAGTAGTTATTTGATAGTAATGTTGAAGAAGAGTATTCAAAGTAGCACTTATCCTAGATTCGTAGATTGCATTGAGAAAAATACGACTCTTTCTATGTTCAAAAGCATTGTTGCATGTAAAATTTTGGAAACAACATGTGCATTGTGGGCAATTTATGGTTATATCACTTTGCGCGGTCTTTTAGTTCAATGTATGCATGAATCATAATTGTTCTACAAACCCAAAGTCATCTTATCCTGAAATGTTAAATTCCCTTATTTAGGTGTTTAAATGCATAAATTGCAAAGTTAGGAAACTATATTCTTGTGTGGATTCTCAAGCCCTTACCACGTGATTTTATTTGTGTTTGCAGAAATGAAGTTCGGCAACAAGGAAATTATGGCTGAAGAATCGTGTTACTTCCGAAATTTATTTACAGTATGCAAGAGCTAGCCATTTATAATGGTGGCAACATGTAGTCCAGTAGCTGAAGTTGTGAAGTGATATTGCACTAGTCAGCAACAAAATGGAACATTTATGTGATGATAACTTTGAAGGATCTCACGAAGAACGACAGATTTTTACAGAGGTCTTTTTTGGAGGTGATACTTTTCAGTCTAGTCAGAGGTGTGTTGTTTCTGGAGCCATCAACCTTGAACATGAATCCACTAAAAACACATTTAAATCAGTTGGCTCTAGTAATGAAAACTCAGGCATATTACGTCCCTCGTCTTCCAGATTTACACATCCTGAGGAGGACATTAATCTAATTCAGCATTCTAATGAAACTGCTCTGGGGTGTTTGCCAGAGAGTTTAAATTGTGAAGACCAGAATGATGAGGATGTAAATGTCAAACGTATGAAGTTTTCTCTGCATGAACTTCCTTGTAGTAGATCTAATTCAGAAGATGTTTTGGGTTCATCTGGAATTCAAAAAGTAGTAATTTCCAACCTGCCTAGTGCTGCTACAAACTTTGATATTGACCCAATTGCATTTCGTACGGTTGAATCATCTAAACACGGTGTGATATCTAGTTGCTGTCTATTGAAGCATAACTTGGTACATAATAAACATGCTTCTAATAATGTTGTAGATGTTACAAATTGTAAATCTAAAACAGCAGATGAGAACATTGTAAAAGAGATCTCTGTAACTAAGGTAGTTGCTTCTCCTGTATCCCAGGAGAGCTCGGCAAACAGGCTAATTGTAACGAGTCCACCAATCACTGTTGTGAAGAACTCTGAGTCTCCTTTAAAAAGTGAGGAAATGCCGGAAGAGTTTCAATCTTCTAATATGGTTATCTCAAAATCATTGTCAAAGCCAGGCAAAGAGGATCCCCGTCCCTTACTGCAGTTTCATATTGTGCAGTTGCTTACGATGTTAGGATGGTCTATTGGTAAGCATCTACGGCCTTGTAGGCGGTGGATGGAGTCAGTCTACACGACACCAACTGGAAAAATTATTCGGGAATTTACAAAAGTTTGGAGGTTATGTGGCCAACAGTTGTCTGTTGAAAAATACAATATACCATATGGGGGCCGTAAGGAATGGACCGATATTAGTGATTTCTGGTCTGATCTTTCGAGTGCACTGACAAATGTTGAAAAATCAAAAACCCAGCCAGAAACCGCTGCTATGTTGGCTTATCAATGGTGGCTTTTGGATCCTTTTGTAGTAGTTATATATTTTGATAGAAAGGTCGGTGCTCTGAAAAGGGGAGAGTTAATAAAAGCATCTTGTAGTTTAGTTTTTAAAAAGTATAAAAGGGCATATGCTCGTTCTCGTGCTCATTCTGATCAAAAGCACGCCCAAGCCATTTTCTGCGATTCTTCAACAGCCACCAGAACCACAGAAACATCTGCTTTTGTGATAAACAATCATGCCTGTAATCAGAAATCTGATGGTAATCAAGAAGATGTGTATGTCGGAGAACATAAACCAAACATCATAGAAAATCGCTGTAGTGAAATGTCAGTGGGCAAAAGTAGTATGGATCTAGTCTCCTTACCTGCATTGGGTAGCACTGTTACCCAATCAAGTGCTTCGTCATTCAATGTTCTTACAAGCTCTGGAAATTTGGAGTTGGAATCTAAAGTGAACGCTGTTAATCATGCTAAACTTAGTAATTCCAAAAGCTTTGATAAGCACACATCAGAAAATCAGTCTGAATGCAGTGAGGAAGAGGGGAGGAAGATCTCAATGGCTTCTGTATTTGGGAAAGATAGTACATGGTCCTCCTATGATGGTATTCTTAAAAAGAAAATGCGGAGGAAGTGCAAAAGGATATCTCAAATCAAACCGAGTATGTTATACCATAGTGACATACTGGGATCAACTATTACTGACCAGGCGCAGTCGCTGAATGGTGATGTATGTGGCACTCAGGCTGGGTTGGAAGAAGTTCAGGATTATGTAGTTGACAGTGTGGGGAAAAAAAGGAACCACAGGCAGTTGACGGGTAGTGCAAACAAGCGAATTATTGAAAAAAAGAAGTCCAAAAGATGCCATATTGAAGATGATGATCTATTAGTGTCAGCAATATTCAAGAATAAGGACTTCAACCCAAAGAAAGTCCGATGTAATTCTAGAGCTAAATCCGGCAAATCAAAGGGTTTGAGAAAGCTTAAAAGCAATAAAGGCCGTTGCAGGTTGCTACCAAAGAACCCTTGTAATGGAGGGAAGCACAATAAGGATGGGAAGAAGTATTATCTTGGGGAAAGGACTCTCTTGTCCTGGTTGATTGAGAATGGGGTCATATTTTTAAATGATGTTATTCAATACCGAGATCCTAAAGATAATTCTGTCACTAAGGATGGTAAGATCACCAAAAATGGCATTGCTTGTAAGTGTTGTGGTATGGTGCTTACATTGTCAGAGTTCAAGACTCATGCTGGGTTTACCCTGAGTCGCCCTTGCTTGAATCTTTTCATGAAGTCTGGTGAGCCCTTTACACTTTGCCTCCTTCAAGCTTGGTCAGCTGAATACAAAACCAGGAAAAGTCAAAATCAAGCTGTGAATGTTGTTGATAATGACAGAAATGATGACTCGTGTGGGTTGTGTGGTGAGGGAGGTGAGCTGATATGTTGTGATAACTGTCCGTCTACTTACCACCTGGCTTGTTTGTCTGCTCAGGTCTGTTGTTCTCAGGTTTATCTTTTTTCTTTTGTGCTATCTTTTTCTTCTTTTCATTCCTTGTCGTTGCTGATAAAGTGTTTATTTATTTTGGGAATTCAAACCTGCTATTCAGTGATTGTTATAACATCCTCCTGTACCATTCTCGCATGTACATACCTTTACAATAGCAAAACTCCTGTAGTTCTGAAACCCTGCTGATAGTTTAGTTTTTCTGCTATGTAATTGGGAGTATTTATTTTGACTTTGCTGATTGCTAGAAAATATTGTTGCAATTAAAATTTTCTATCATAGGCGATGTAACTATAATTTACTCTGCTTTTTACAAGCCAATACAAATGAACTGTCAAACTTTATGTTATGTTTGGCTGTGATTTGATGAGTAGAATAAGTGAGTATATATATTCTCTCTTAATATAAATTTGATGGCATGAACGAGTTGCTTTTGTTTTTTGAACTGCAAATTGAATTTATTAATAATGAACCAGAACCAAATTACTATGTGTTAACAACACATACACATGTCTATCTACGTCGATCTAATACGCTTACTTCTTTTTATTTCCATACATTTAAATATCACCAATGATCAATTAAGTCCTTTATTGTTCATATTCTTATGGATGTGACTATTGTTGGGTTTCTCTTACCCTACCTCAGAAGAATGATACAAGTTTTGTTTCTGTACACCAGGAGATCCCTGATGGCAACTGGTACTGCATAAACTGCACTTGTCGGATTTGTGGTAATTTGGTCATTGATAAAGAGGCTTCAGATACACATGATTCATTACAATGTTCACAATGCGAACATAAATGTAAGTTTGACCTACACCTTCATTTTTCATAATAGATTGTATGGTTTAAACTTTTAATATCTTTATAGAGCCTGTAGATTGATTTCAAGCTTAGTTGTACCATAGAAATTTGTCTTTTGTGTTTGATCTTATTTATGGTGTGAGAAGAGAGAAAGAGATGAGAAATGGATTAGAAGTGTTGGATTGTTTGGTATAAGAGAAATAACAGAAAGTGAGAAGTATTATTATTTATGAATGGTCAAAACTACCCTTGAAAAAGAATTAACTTCTTTTTTTGGTGATAAAAAAATAAAATAACTTCTGCAAATATAAAATTCATGAATAGGATAGGTTAATTTAATTCAACTAATCTTTCTTTGGACTGCTGTTGGGATATTTAACGAATCAGAACAATGTCTTTGTTTGTTGATATACCATTTTCATCGTGCTGTGACTGTCTTGCATCATCGTCTTCTTTGCTGCTGCTGCTTCTCTCAACATCCCAATTTCCCTAAACCACGAAGAGACGATACATGATTCTACTTCGTCACACGTGTTATATTTTTTATTTTAATATATTCAATTAATTTTCACATTGTCCAACTAGAACTAGTCACATGTAAGTAAAACGCCATGTCACCTAAGTTTGGTTAAAATACGAAGGGGGGGCTATATCAAAACGGGGATAAACTTGAGGGGTCAAAATCGCTCATTTTAAACTAGGGGGCCAAAATTGCACAATTGTAAAACATGGGGTATGGGGGTCAAAAGTGCAATTAAGCCCTCCGTCCCAAAATAAGTGACATAGTTTGACCATGTGCACTATTCACATAATCTACTTTGACCATATTTTTTTACTAATATATAAATGCAAAGGTTAGTATATAAGATGTTTGAATTGTCTTCATGAATATTTTCAAAATATCAACTTTTTATAATTTCTAATACTATAATTAAAGATATTAACGATCAAAGTTGTGCATTGGTATACATGAAGTGGTCAATGTGTCATTTATTTTGGGATAGAGGGAATATGATAAATGACTGCTTAATTTGATTATGGATAATGATTTTTTTGACCCAAAAGTCCGTGCACTCTTTTGCCTTTCTGATGCTTCGATAATGATACCCTTTGATTATGAGTGACTTGTAAATTGTAATGAATAGATCACGAGAAATGCCTAGGAGAAGGAGATAAACAAGAAGGAGCAGTTTCAGACACTTGGTTTTGTAGTCAGAGTTGTCAGGAGGTACTATACTACAATTTCTCAAATTTCAACACTTCCATTTGAAATCAGTTTCTTGAATTTAGAAAATGATGGTTTATTGTCTGTGACATATTGTATGATAGTGTAGGGCTTGTTATGAGTTGGTCATTTTACTATATAAGTTGAAGATCGTATTCAATGCTTTTTGAAGGTTATGTTTGGTTTATGTTTTAAACTACTTGTAAGTTTCTGGCATGTCAAATGTTGATCTTCTGATTAAATTTCTTTAATGGGGCAAATATAGTTCCAAAATGTTGCATTTTTAGATAAACAAGTATAAGATAAAAAAATTAGAATGTTGTGTTTGATATGAATATCGTGTGTATGATGTTTAGTTATAGCTTTCTTAAATTTAATTTTTAACGGAAGTGTGTGGTAACGATAGGTAACTAAAATAGCCATAGATTGTGAGTAGAACGACTTTGACAGCTTTTCATTGCCATATTTTATTCTAAGCATTACTCTAAACAAGTATAAGATAAAAAAATTAGTATGTTGTCTTTGATATGAATATCATGAGCATGATGTATAGTTATAAGCTTCTTAAATTTAATTTTTTAACTGAAGTGTGTGGTAACGATAGGTAACTAAAATAGCCATAGATTGTAAGTAGAACAACTTTGACAGCTTTTCGTTGCCATATTTTACTCTAACCATTACATGCTTCCTTTTTAGACAACCATTGCTATGAATATTCATTCTTTTTATTTACCTTTTCATTGACATGTAAAAGGAGAAATTTTGAATCTTCTCATTTTTAAGGATTGTAGTTATTTCTTGACATGTTGTGAATTGATTATCCCAAAAGCTTAGGCTCTTAGGTACAACAACCCTCACACGAGCTCTTTAGGCTTGAAATGCGGACAAATGCACTGGCCCATTTTACTCTTCTACTGTGTGCTGAAACTTACCTTTTCTTAAGCAGAATGGGGGGCCAGCAAGGATCAAATTGTCAACTACTTGGCCATAGAAGCTCTAATATCCATGTTGATGTTAGGTTAAGGATCACAAATGGTTTTATATAAGGACGGAAGAGTCTATTATTTTTCTCTATCTTTTGGCATAGTTTCTTTTGTTACATTCCATTGGTGTTTATGCATGTCTTAAAATATTTGTTTGTGTATTCACACCTTTAAGAGGTATTGTCTTGGTGGAATAAGGGCGGACCAAAAAATTTACCTGCGAATAATTATGGTTACTGGATGTAGTACTTTGGTTAAGGGCATGTGATAGGAATTTAGGTATTATGGGGTGCCTAAGTCCCACATCGAGTAATTTGGGATGCTCAGTGGAGTATTTAAGTGGCCTCGTTCTTCCCTTTCGATGGCTAGCTTTTAAGGGAGGGTTCCCAAGTCGTTGGATACTTATCAGTATGATGGGCAGCATTATTCCCTTTGTTCCACTTCTTTATTAGAATAATAATATTGTCAAACAGCGTGTATTTCCTATTTCACTGTTATGCTTGTTGTTAGGAGTTACAAATTTACAGTTAGGGAAAGAGAATAGAAAACAGCAGATGATTTACATTATAATATTGATATGAGAATGCGTTGAAATATCTTAACCTAGAATACGGTTAATAACTAGGCCAGGGCCAAGTACTACAGTACAAGCCGAAACATACCAACATCGAGACAAACTAATAACCTAATAAAATATTGTGTTATTAGCATAACATTATAGCATGTTGAAGGACTTGACTTTCTGGTGCATGCAGGTATACTCCAGTCTCCAATCTCAGGTGGGGCTAGTTAATCAAGTCGCTGATGACTTCTCATGGACGCTTCTTAGATGCATACACGATGACCAAAAGGTTCATTCTGCCCAGTGGTTTGCCCTCAAGGCAGTATGCAATACAAAATTAGCTGTTGCCCTTACCATCATGGAGGAGTGTTTTGTGTCAATGTTAGATCTAAGAACAGGCATCCACATGTTACCCCAAGTTTTATACAATTGGGGGTTAGTGGTTCTTCCCTATGACAAATTTTCTACCTCTTCTATGTGCTGCATCATTTAAATGTGTCTAAATAATACCCCGCCTCTTGTGCTCTATTTCAAAGCCTCGTCTATAGGATTATTTTTTTCTGGTGTGTTCAACTTGATTTGAAAGGCTTTTACTCTTGATTTTCAGGTCTGATTTTGCTCGTCTGAATTTTCAAGGGTTTTACACCGTGGTGCTGGAGAAACGGGATGTGTTAATATCTGTAGCATCTATCAGGTGAAAACATAACACACTTATGACATGTGCTATTTATGATAGAATTCAATGTACTTGAATTCTTTTCTCTGACATTTAGCTGAAATGGCTATATTTCAGCTACTTTTTTATTATGTAAAGACAATTATGCTAAAGGTTACCCTTCCCGCAGATGCATGAATGAATTGGGTTATAGTCACAAATTTTTTTCATTCGAAATAGCATATGTGCTTTATTGCAGTGTTCTTAAGCCTTTTACTTCTTTGCAGAGTGCATGGGACTTCAGTGGCAGAGATGCCTCTAATTGCAACTTGCAGTCGGTATCGCCGCCAAGGAATGTGCCGACGCCTTGTGAGCTCAATCGAAGAGGTAAATTTGGCCGTAATTTCATGTTTATCCGACATTTGTATTCAAACGAAACAGATATAAAATATTGTTTCAGTTTAACCCTAGTTGGATTAACAATCCCATGTTCATCAGAATAATTTTTCTTTGAACTTTGATATAGATTGCTCTTGTTGACTTTCTTTTTATATACGAGAAATTATAGCGATGTGTTCTTTCTGTCACTGGACAAAATCGCGTGGGTCTCGGGAATGGGCGTGGTTGACGTGATTTAGTGAAACCCACAAATTTCACATAATGATAGCAAAAATGTGTTGAAAAGAACATGTTAATAGATAATATAATCTTTAAGAGAAAAATGTATATGCATAGACAGTGTAAACTAATTTTACACTGTCAATCAATATCAACCATGTATTCCGCCAAATCACCCCACTACACCCCACTACAATTGTATGACATGGAGATATATGGTCGATTCTTATTGTATGACAGGGCATATCCATTAAACTCAATCTTTAATTATTGCTCTAATTATTTCTCTCGTGGCCTTTCATGTTTCTAAATCTATTTATTTCATTGGCAGATGTTAATGTCTGTTAAGGTAGAAAAGCTTGTGGTATCAGCCATTCCCGATCTGGTGGAGACATGGACCAAGGGCTTTGGTTTCGTACCTGTAGGTGACATTGAAAAGCAGAGATTAAAAAAACTCAACTTAATGGTTTTTCCTGGAACAGTATTACTTGAAAAACCCTTGTATGGGAAGAAGAAAAATGAAGGTATTTTCATTTATAAGAGATTAATTTTGTTTCACAGGCAACAATTTTTTACATTGTCAACCAATCACAAATCATTCTTATTATAAACTAGTAAATAAAAATCATTGTTGTCTGCTGAAACAGGGCTGTGTGATCAATTAACTTTAGCAGCAGATGACTTGTTCAAAGTAGATATCTGTTCCGAAGGAATGGCCATAGCCGAATCATTGCCGCAAGATGCTGGGAATGTAACTGCCATTAAAGTTGGTGCTAAGTCGGAGAATGAACCTATGGACTGCAAAAATCAACCAGACAATAGGGCTGATAGTGAAACCAACAGAGATGATAATACTCAAGCTGTTGAAATTGCATTAGGAGGCAAAGAATCAACAGAAACAAGTAGGTCTTTCAGTGAAGGGAAAATCACCCCTTTTGAAGGACACAGTGTGCAGGAATTGAGAACATGCAACAACATGCAAATTGAGAACTGTTGTGCTAACAAAGATGGTACTGAATCAGGTGTAAGACTTACCGAGGACAAGAATATCGAAATAGGTGAAGTTGAGGAAAATGCTTTGCACGAACGTGTTTCAAATGTGCCGTGCAAAACTTTTTCGGGCAACAATTTTGATGCCGTTTCTAATTTTGAATGCTCAGTGATGTATGATGAAACAGCTATTTTTGGTACATTAGCAAACTCTGCAAAATCAATGGAAAGTTAAAAGCAAGTTAGAGAAATGGTGTGATGATCATATTAACAAACTTCTAATTTAGTAGGAAAACTAATCCTTAATTATGAAAACATAACTTGGATTCAAGGTAATTGGTCTTTTCTTTTTTTAGGTTTCAATAGGGCCTAAAAAAAGAAACAGAAAAAAAAAAACTTTAGGTTTCAATAGGGCATTGAAAGTAAATGGTTGATATAATTAAGCCTAGCATTAACTAGCAGTAATAAAGTCTGATCTAACTGCATTGGTGGATGACTTAACATGAAATTAGGTAAAATTAGGTACAATTAAAAAGGAGACAGACTAAAATCTCATCTCTCAAACCAATAAATTGGACTTAAGTGGGTAATGAACTCTCTTTAGGATGAATTGTTTAGGAGAACTTGAGTTCGATTCCTGGTGGAAACAATTTTTTTAGGGCCGAACTTTGGATCACTAGATGTTCATTTTTCTAAGAACCAAAAGGTTAATTGAAAAAACAATCCTCTCAAATTTGACTCCTCATCAATATTGATAGGTTTGGATGAGAAAGGAAATGAATTTAAAATGTTTTGGTAATCCTCTAATTTAGTTGCTCACCTCATGTATATGACTAGCAATCTTCTCTCATTCTTCACCATCTCTTACTATTCAGAAATTTCACCTCTGCTAGAGAACATAGATTTTTTTGACTATATAACTAAGGAATGTAAGGCTTCAGCTGCATTTACAGGAGAAAACATTTAGGAGAGTGCATAATAATTCCTTTTTATATTATTAAGATTAAGATGTATTGAGTAAAAATAACAAAATATAAAAAAAACGATTTATTTTATGATTTTTTCTTTCTTCAAAAGAAGCTTATTATTTCATTAAAAATAAGATTATCAATGCAAAGAGACATAAAAAAAAAAATCTAGTCTCATTAGACCTATTAAGTGGGTCTCATTAAAAAAAAGATTAAGACAAAAAAAAACTAATATTTCTAAAACAGTATTAATTTAATTAACATAAAATCTGAAGTCCATGAGTCATAGCTCAACTGACAATAAAAATGTCGAAATTGTTAGGCCAGCCGTCATGACCCGAGTTCGAACCCGTGATTTCCCAATTATGTCAGTTTAATTTCAGTGGATTATCACTTCATCTAAGACAACAAAAAAACGTAAAATCTGAAAAAACCTACCTAATTGAAAAATAAAACCTATATTTAATAAGAAATAAGTCATAGGTTCCACCACCAGTTTAATCTGGTTCGGGGGTAGTTCTGATATCAAGTGGTTCCAGCCCCCTCCCGATCGCAGTTGCGGGGGATCGAACCATGGTCCTCCCTATCAAGTTCAACGTCAATTACCACTAAACCACTAACGATTGGTAACTGTGTTAATTTTTTGGTCAAATGCATCTTACATCTTTTTTGCAAAACAATTTATTCTCTAAGATATAAAATATTGGGTTAAATATGTTTTTAGTCCCTAAATTCTGTGAAATTGTTAAAAATGGTCCCTACATTTTAAAAATGGTAAAAAACTATAAAATTTTCCGCTATCAAGATTAGTCCCTACGTTTATCCTTTAGGGACCATTCTTGACAATTTTGCAAAATGTATGGACTAAAAACATTCAAAGGTAGGGACTATTCTTGACAATTTTGCAAAATGTAGGGACTAAAAATATTAAAAGGTAGAGACTATTCTTGACAATTTTTCAAAATGTAGGGACTATGCTCTACGGATTGGACTAATCTTGATAGCGCAAAATTTTATAGGTTTTTTTGACCAATTTTAAAATGTAGAGACTAGTCTTAATAATTTCATAAAATATAGGAACTAAAAACATATTTAACCCTAAAATATTTGCAACATTTTTTTTCTTCATCCAAGTCCTCTAAAAGGTGCTTATGTGGCCGCCTATGCTAAAATTATAGGTTCAAATTTACTACTCTCATAAGTGAGGTTCATGGGTGTATTATTTATTCTTTGTTTGAAATAAAATCAATTGAGTACTTGATTTATTGACATTGTTGATAAATTTTTTATTTATTAAATTAGATTTTTATTTTAAAAGAAGAAGAAAACACGTGTAAGTAATTATGTTTGGTATCGTAAACACTTTTTCAATCTTCTACATCACCATTATATGATAGAGAATGGATCTTCTCTATTTTTTCTCTCAATTTTTTCATCTCAGAGAAATCAAATGGTAAAAAAGAGTTATTTTTTAGGGAGAATTTTATCACCTATTATAATCTTCTCTAATTCAAATGATTAGTCTCGGTCTTAATTTGAAGTTGAGTCCAACTCAATCCAATAAAACCGGCTTGTAAAGCGATGATGATTGTCGTTTACTCATAAACCCATGTCCAAGCCAACCCACATCAGATATGAAAATTTTGAAATTTTATTTTGCCATCCTACTCGTTTTCTTGCACCCTTACAAATTTACAAAAATACCCTTATCCGTTACCTAAGTAGCGGGTACACACCAAAAACACCCTACCATAATTGTTTTTTATAATGCCCACAACTTAAGTAGCGGATGATATTGAAAATAACGTCCGCTACTTAAGTAGCGAAATAGTAAAAATAAAAATATGTAGGGCACACGAGAAGCAGGTAGGGCAGCAAAACAAGATGTCGGAATTTTTTAACATTGGCTCGGTTCTGGAGGAAAACCGAACCAAATTGTTTTCAAAATTCATAGTAACTGAACCGAACTGAACTGTTTGTCTTTCGAACTGAACCAAACTGAACTGTTAAAGTGGTTTAGTTTTATGGTTCTGAATCAAACAATAAGTAACTTTTCACTAAAGTGAAACAAACCATTAAAAGAACCGAACCGAACCAAAATGATAATCATGAACCGAACCGAACTGTTTCATTTTAGTTTTATTTTTTGACCAAAACTGTTTCATTTTAGTTTTAAAACTGTTAGTTATGATTTAATTTTTTTTGGTTCAGTTTGGTTTAGTTTTGCGGTTCGGTTCAATTTTTGGTTTTTTTGCCCACCCCAACACTATTAGACTTGGTTCGTGAATATAAATGAAAAGTGATCTAATAGCAAGTGATTTAACAAATATCAAAGAAACTTAATACTCCCTTCGATCCTTACTATAAGGAACAACCTACTTTTTAGATACATTGGAAAACTAATGTATTTGGTCTATAATGTAAACTAAATACATTAGTTTTCCAATGTACCTAAAAAATAAGTTGTTTCTTATATATGTTGTTTCTTACTCCCTCTACTCTTATATATAAACAAAATTTCAAAATTTAACACACTCTTTAAAAAAGTAGGTTAAATACATTGGTTGAGGAGAATTTTTTTTTATTTTCAATTATACCCTTTTTGAAAAGCGTAGAACATTACATTTATTGATTGAATCAATATTTATTTAAGAGTAAAATTGGTCTAATGACATAAAACATAATGGTTGAAGTAGATTTTTGCTTATATTTGAAATTTTTAATTTTTTTGTTTTTTACTTATATTTGAAACCAGAAAAAATATATTAAGGACCGAAGAAAGTACCGTCTTAAATAAAAAATTGGACCTAATTCAACTTTACAAAATAGACACATTGCAAATTGTGGTCACAAAGACATAAACGGCATAAATGAGAGAGATGAGAATTGAGAGAAACTGTTGATGCCGTTCCGTTACTGTCATTTAGAAGATACAATCTTACAGCATACGCAACTCCGTCACCTTCTTTTTAGTTCCACTGTCTTTCTCCTCTCTCTCTCTCTCTCAATGCTACAATGACATGATCCAATACACAATCCTTCAACAACCGGAGCTTCATCAAGTTCCGGTCTAAAACCAAACAATGCCTTCTCTCCCTCACAAATCATTCTTCAACTCACGTCAAACTATTTCATCTCGCAGATCTTCATGCCTCATCCTCGTTTTCCTCTTTTTCGCAATAATCGTTTTTCTAAAACCGTTTCGTGATAATCGCTGCACTACCACAAACCCTAGATCGGTTCGCGTTACATGGGATCGCACCGCGGCAACCACCACCGGTGGTAGAAATGTGGTTGTTGATGATAGACATAAGGTTATGGCTTTTGTTGGGATTCAGACTGGTTTTCGGTCCGTTGGTCGGCGTCAATCTTTGAGGAAGACTTGGTTTCCTTCAGATCCTAATGGACTTGAACGGTAGTTTTCTTGTTGCTTTCCAATTGAATTTTGTTCTTTCGGTTGATTAAGAAAAATTAATGATTTACATGATGTTATAGTCTTATAGTATAATTGTATCAAATTGTTATTGTTATTAATATTTTGCTTTTAGGATAATGTGATTGTGATGTGGTTGTTTATATTGTAGCATTGGGGTTTTTTTGATTTGAAGTGTCATGTTTGATTAGTCCCTGTTTGGATAAACAGCTTATCATGATAAGCGTTTATGTTTAAGCTTGCATAAGCTAATTTTATAACGTCAGGTTATATTAAATTAAATTGTTTTTTTAATATGCTATAAGTTGTTTTCATAAGCTATCTTGGAGAGCTTATTAAAATAAGCTGAAAAAAGCTTATGAAAAATGTCATAAGCTGTTTCTATAAGGTCTATCAAGCAGTCTCACAAAACTTATTGTAGATAAGTTCAAAGAAGCCAATCCAAACAGGTTGGGTTGTGTATTACAAGAAATGAAAGTTTCCCCTTTGTGGTGTCTAGTTTTTATCTGTAGTAGGTAGCAGTGTGCATTAAGTGCATGTTTGATATCACAAAGGATTTGCCAGAATCACAGGGAGCCATTGTGATTTTGCAAAAGCCATAACATGTAGCTTCTATGAAGTAACAGCGGTTCATCGTGATTCTGAAAATCCACCGTGATACCAAACTTGCACCAAGTGCTCAAACAGTCGAACTGCACTTTGTCTTGTGTTGGTGGGATTTGATTGATTTTGGGTTTGAAAATGCAAAACAACAACCAAAGTTTTTTTCTCATTATAACAGTCATGGTTGTCAAGCGCGCTGCATAAATCGTGAGATCGTACGATCTCACGCGTTTCATCATCTCCACTGTGCCAGAGCGGTTGAAAGATCGTTGGATTCGTCGGAGCGGTGGGATCGCCGTGGAAGATCGCGAAATCGTGGGCGTGGCGATCTTCCTCGTGTCGAACCGATCAGACCTGCAACACGCGCAACCCGTTTCGCGGCGATCCGCCGACCCAATTGAGTTGATTTCGACCTGGGGCAAAAACCACATTCCCGACCCGAAAACGACTCGATTTAACTCAGAAACGCCTCGTTATGCAGCGAAATTGGAATACGCGTTATTTTCTTGGGGAATCTGTGGGTTCTTTATTGAAATTACCTTGAGCCATATTCCTTCTCCTTAATTCACTCAACTGTCTCCTAATCCCATTGATTATTTTGTTTCATCATTTAATTCTATCCCTAAATCATCTCCTATAAATTCTCTTCAACTCTATGAATCATTCTCATCCACTCAACTGTTCACAAACTACAGAAGTCAGTTACTAAATTTCTTTCTTATATTCTCACCCTTTCAATTTTCAATCATGTCTTCATCCATCCCTAAAGATGTTGGTGCTTGTGAGTATGTCCCTGATGATGTGAAAATACAAATGTGGGAGCTTCGTAAAGCTATGCAAGTCAAATTAAGAGAAGAAACTTGTTTGAAAATTGCACCATTCTTCTACGATAATGCCATAGACTTTAATGTGGCAAAGTGTGATGAATTTCAAAGAATGTTGGAGATGGTTGCTAGACATGGTCTTGGCTTTAAGCCACCTTCTTATCATGAAATCAGAACCAAGTACTTGAAGCAAAAGATGGAGGAGACAACAAAAGCCATTGAAGCCATTGATGAGAATTGAAGAGTCTAAGTTTAAGTTATTAAGTTGTTAAGTTGTTTAAGAGTCAAGCTTTTATTTTGCTATTTTGCTTATGTTGTTTAAGAGTCAAAGCTATTTTGCTTATGTTGAAGATTAATGAAGTTTTTAAGTTTGAGTTTAAGTTTAATGAAGTTTTTATGTTTATATGAAGCTATTTTGCATATGTTAAAGATTAATGAATTTATTAATGAAGTTTTTATGTTAGGATCATCTTACGATCCTTGTTACGATCCTACGATCTACGATCTTTCTATACCCCAATGATCTTTAGTGGGATCCCGATCCTGACAACTTTGATATCAGTAATACCCTTTATCACAATTCATGTGATAATGTTTTAATGACAGGCTAAATCCATATCTTTTTGAATGGCTTGACATGTGATTTTATTTGGTCTCCTTCTGAACCTAACTATCGGACTATTGTCTATTTGATGTAATTTTGTTAGTCATGCAACTTGGGAGTCTGAAAATTATGTAATTTAATTAGGCTCATCTTGGGTTATTGATATTGCTTGCAGCTTGGAAGAAGCCACTGGCTTGGCTTTTAGGTTTGTTATTGGTAGAACAAATGATAAATCGAAGATGTCTGCACTTAAAAGGGAAATAGCTGAATATGATGATTTCATTCAATTGGATATTGAAGAGGAGTACAGTAAGCTCCCATACAAAACGTGTGTTCTGTGAATTAGTAAATTGTTGTGCTTTATGTCTGTTATGTGTTGCTAAACTGAATATGGTTATTTATTACAGGTTAGCTTTCTTTAAAGCTGCTTATGCTCTTTTTGATGCCGAATTTTATGTCAAAGCTGATGATGACATATATTTAAGGCCAGGTGCAATATCTTTCAGGGTTTAACCTAGTAGATTTAATGTGGTTATTACCTTTTCTTAAAAGAGCCAATAATCAAGATATTTTCAATCGTTATTATCAGATCGTCTTTCATTACTAATTGCAAAAGAGAGATCTCATTCCCAGACATACATAGGATGCATGAAAAAGGGCCCTGTTTTCACTGATCCGAAACTCAAATGGTTAGTTCTTTCTATCTAGATTGAGCATATTTCATGTCCAATGCTTTAATTGTGTCCTTTCCTGTTTTAATTTCCCGAACTTTTTAATTTTTACCATTTCATTTTATGATGGGTATGAAATATTAGATTATTAATTGTTTCTACCATTGCATGTGATAAATGTTGTGTTATGCCTTAAAATCTCTTTGGAAGACTGGAAATTGGTTTGGCTAATGCCTCATTCCATATATTTGGTTTTGTTTCTATTTATTTTTTACAATTTTGTTTTTGATTTTAGGATTAGTTTTTTCATAACAATTTCGAGTTGACGACAATTTTAGGATTAGCATTAAAAATAGCATGAACAATACAATTTGTCATCAACTCTAACACTTGAGGATTAGTCATTGATGTAGCTGCCCTAGCCAACTCATGAGCTAAATTTTGTGGTTATATAATTATTTATTGCTAAAATAGAGTTTAATAGTGATGCGCTGTTGCTATAAATTAATTTTTCTAAAATAATCCGGCCCCCAACCCATTTATTTCTGGATCTGTCCCTGGAAATAAGGGTTTGTTCTTTGTGAACTCTTGAAGGTAATTTCTTTTAACCCATCTGTAACTGTTGTAAACATTCATTGACAGTGGATCAGAGAGATGCTCTCTCCCCCAGACGTAGGTCAATTTTGGGCCCAACTGAGTAAACAATTCGTGTGTGTTTTGTTTCCCTTTACTTTTACTTGTTGTTTGGCTTGGTTTGATTTGTTTACACTTGGTTGTTGGAATTATTATTGCTTGAGCTGGTTAGTTTTTGTTGCCATTGAATTATTATTGTTAGAATTTTCTGATAATAAATTTTACAAGAAGATGAACTTTTAATTAACCGCATCAGCTTCAAAGGGAAGGAAAGTCATTGCTCATTCTCATTCTTTTGCCATCTCTTTTCTTTTTCTTAACATACACTAGGGATCAAATCATGGAACATCCAATATTTGTGTGAGCCTAAATTGTTATTTGCCTCCCTTTTTTGAGGTCATGCAATATGCTGTCTAGCCTCTATTGACAATCAAAGATTTTAAGCTTTTATTTTACAACCAGCATATTGGAAAGGCTTTTGGAGTAATTTTACCACTAAATCTTGCAGGTATGAGCCACTATCTAATTTGCTCGGAAAGGAGTATTTCCTTCATGCTTATGGTCCTATATATGCTCTTTCTGCTGATGTTGTACAAAGCTTGGTCGCACTTAAGAATAACAGGCAAGCTTTTCTTTGTCCTCAGCTTTATTGCTTGTTCACTTGACCTTCAGCAGACGGTAGTAATTTAACAAATAACTACCACCCCTTTTTGGAGTATATTGGTTTTATTGATATTCACTGAATGTGAAGTTTGCATCCTTTTTCTTATAATATTGGATGTAAAGTTTGCATCCTTTTGCAGCCTTGTTCAGTAACCGCTCTTCTATATTCTTATAATTGTGAATGTAAAGTTTGCATCCTGTTTTTTTTTTAAAACAGTTTTCGGATGTTCAGCAATGAGGATGTTACCATTGGAGCTTGGATGCTCGCAATGAATGTCAACCATGAGAATATTCATGAACTTTGTTCTCCAGAGTGTACATCAACATCAATCGCTGTTTGGGATATTCCAAAGTGTTCAGGTTTGTATTTTCTGTTGTACATAAAGTTGAATAAAATACTCTCTCCGGTCTCAAATATATGCAAATATAACTTTGAATATATTTAATTCCATTTACCCTAAAATACCCTTCAAGGTATGATAAATCTTTACGAGGTTTTGCTACGCCTACGTGAGATTGCTCATCCCACGAGGTATGATGATGTAGTAGAAACTACGGCTCCCTCTTCCCTGGCCACCCCTCCCCTGTCCCCACCACCTCCAACTCTAAGTTTCTTTATTCATCAACTAGTCATGATAAAATTCAGATTCAGAAACTAATGTACCAAAGAATGAAATATAGCATCATATCTACGGAAAAAAGATGCACTAAACCTTCAATTGTGTGCCTTTTGTTGTATTTATCAGAAGTGACAAATTCAACAGTGCAAAGATGCACAATTGCAACACTGCAATAAAGATATGGAAATCAGGTAGCAAAATATTGTAAAAATCAGAAGCTTCAAATAGAAAAAGCTAGAAACCCAGATGGGTAATATTGTAATAACTAATGAGTTTTTATCAAAATTGAATTCTTTTTTGTTAATGCAGTGTACTGCTAGTTTCATTAGAAACATAAACTCATTAATCATTAACCCAAGAATTCATAAAAAAAAGAAGTTAGATGCTGCTGAAATGCACTTTGAGAGAGCTGAAAAAGAAATTCAAACATTCTCTGAAAATGAAATTAAAAAATATAATAATATCCTCCACGATACATAAAAAAACAATTAGATATCCATAAAATGATAATCTTAAGTCTTAACCTATACACAACAACATTGCACAAACTCTTACACGGCACCAATAAAGGCCCAGTAGATGCCAGAGTCTTAGATGTATTATGTATTATCTCAAACATCCATCCTACCCTCTGTTTCATTTTGATGCTCCTTACAATGTTGAGAAATAACAATTCGGATTGCTAAATCATTTTGTTCTCCTTTGTACTCATGATATGACTTATTTTCTTTCAATTCCAGTTGTTTACTGGTGCACCTTCTCTGCATCTCGTAAACTGATTTGCCTATTTAATTCTCCAGTTCTATTACATTGAACAACATCAATTGTTTCTCCGTCTCTCTCTTAGCTTTGAACTTCATATTTTGCTATCGTGGTGAATTTCTGCATGTTTTGCGTGTTTCATTTTGCACATGATTTTGGTTTTCTACCTTGAGGACTTCAATCTCCCGCCCACCACACACTGTTTCTTGATTTATGTGCGACGGAGTGTTTGAACTTTGAAGGATTCAGAGATAAAAGCAATGAAAGAGAACAGAGCCGCCGAAGAATGAACTTGACTTGGCGATGCTTGGAGATTGGTTTCATCTGGTAGAAAAACAGTCACGTGTGGCTAAAGAGCTTGAACTGCTGAAATGCACTTTAAGGTGGCTGAAAATGAAATACAAACTAAAAGAGTTAGATGATGAACATTTCAAGTTTGAAGAAATTAGAATCATCACTCCACACATTGATAATATTCACCTATACGTCTATACCCAACCACTTTGCACGAACCCTCACACAACAGTGATTCAGATTCCAGCTTAACATTTGCTGAGGCATCTTACCTATTTTCGAATAAATTGTCCTTATTTTCTATTCTTCAAACGTGTCAATGAAGCCTGTCTATTCCACCATCTGCAGAGGCATGAGTTGTTGATGTATTATTTTTTATCTCAAACATTCATCCTACCCTCTATTTCATTTTGATGTTCCTTACTATTGTTGAGAATGAGAAATAACAATTCTGCTTACTTGTTAAATCTTTTTGTTCTCTCCTTCATACTCATGATATGACTTCTTTCAGTTTCAATATTTTACCGGTGTACCTTCACGACATCTCGTAAACCGATTTGCCTATGTAATTCTCCAGTTCTATTACATTGTACAGCTTCAATTTTTTCTCCATCTCCCTCTTAGCTTTGAACTCCACATGTTGCTCACGGTGAATATCAGCATCTTTGTGCTTTTCATTTCGCACATGATTTTGGTTTTCTACCTTGAGGACTTCAATCTTTCCCCTCCACCACACACGATTTCCTGATTTAGTTGCGACTGTATGGAAGAAGGATTGTGACATAAAAGCAACCAAAGAGAACAGAGCCACCGAAGAATGTACTCAACTTGGCAATGCTTGAGATTGGAGTCATTAGGTAGAAAAACAACTGTCATGTGTGGATAAAGAGCTCAAACTGCTGAAAGTCTTTAGGTAGACATCTATAAATTCAGCATGCAAACAAGCCTAATGGTTCCATTCTTAGTAGATGAGATACAAGAGTGTTAGATAAATTATTATTATTATTTTTTTATAGAAAGTGTGTTAGATTAATTATCATTATATGAAGCATCTACGATCTACCCTACACTCAATTCCACTTTGATATCCTTTTTTAATTATGAGAAATGGAAATACCTCCTACTTGTTAAATCTTTTTGTTCTTTGCACTCATAATATGAATTTTTCCACTGAGGTTTATGCTAGTGATCCTTCTTTTGGTAAACTCATTTGTCCACATACTTCTCTTGATCTATTACTTTGAACAACGTCAATTGCTTTTCCATCCCCCTCTTGGTTTTGAACTTCATTTTCAACCTTATTAAAGTTCATTTCAGCACGTTCACACTTTTCATTCGAACCTAGCGTTTTCCCCCATACTGGGCGAGTTGGATCTTCCCTACATCTCACACAATTGATAGAAAAAGTGTCTAATTAGACCCAGTATGTCGCATCATATGGGCAGCTCATGCACATTTTGCTCCAATTGGGTCATTCTAAGCAAAATTGTTGGAGAGGATTGGGTCCTTTGATCTGGACAGTTTCCTCTGATCACATGCTTGTCAAGTGCAGGTTATTGATGCACAAGATTTCATGTACGCGTGTTTAAGATCGACCATAAATAGGAATTCATTTGTTTTGGTGGTATTTTATTAATTACTATGTATGATTAGATTATTTAATCAGCATTTAATAGTTTTTGATCAGACATATACATGATGTAGTTTCTGTTAATGATATCGATGCTGTTTACCTACAGGCCTCTGTAATCCAGAAAAGAGAATGTTGGAACTTCATCAAACGGACAGCTGCACTCAGAGTCCCACAATGGAATCTGATGAATAGTATTTGTATGTTGAGGAACTCCTTGTGTATACAACAATATACATTGCTCTTTCTCTTTCTAATTCATACAACTTCATGTGCTCAGAAGACACTTTCATGTGCTTTTTTTCCTTCCACTTTTTGTGTTTCTTTTTCCTTTTTGATGTGATTTTCTTCCCTTACCTTATTTAGGCCGGCTTTTTGTAAAGCATGAGAAAATAGATAGACTTAGGGATGATGATATGACTATACTTGTATTTCGATTTTAATTTCGTTCTTTTTAGATTTTATTTAAGTACCGGTAGTAGCTCATGTCATTCTTTTGGAGAAAATGGATCGTTAGCATTTTGGTTTGAACTTTCGACTAAAACTAAACTTGAAATATAAAAATCAACTAGATCTCTTTCTTGTTATGTGGTAAAATAGGATTGTGTAGAAGAAAATAGAGATAAATATCAGAATTAGAGCAAGAAGGCATCCTCCAAAAGAATTAAAAAGGATATACTTAGAGAAAAAAATCATAAACTCAATAAGGTTGTCACATTAAACAAGTTAATTGTCACCCTATCCCATGGGTGGATCCATTTATCGTACAATTAAGTTCTGCAAAATTTTCAGCTGATAGTTTGTTTATGAAAGGTTGTATTTAATCACTCTAATCCTTAAACAATTAATGATACTTATATAAATTTGTTGTTTTGGTTTTATATGAAATGGTAAATACAACTGTAACTCAAATACTTAATTGCAAGTCCTTGGATTCAAATCCAAGTGAAAATGTTTGGCTTAATAATATCGACTTTGCCAGTCGAATTAGAATTTGTGAACAATATTTATATAAATTTAATTAGTACAAGGAAGATTTGTACATTGACATCCAATTAAAAATTACCATATGTATAATTTTACTAAGAAATTATAATTAAAGTCTAATATATATATTTTTTTTGACAATTAAAGTCTAATATTTTTAATAATGATCTTTTCAATCTAATATTTTACACGTTTTTTTACATCAATATTTTACACATGTTATTTTTAAACGAAACAAACTTAATATTTTACCCATGTTAAAAACTTTAAAAGTGAAAATTTTGCATTGCGAAAAACAATATTTTATTTTCAAAAAATTATTTAACTTGTGTCTTCAAGACACGTTTCAACATTTTTCTTAATATATATCCAATTCTTAGTAAGAAAATAGACACTTCAACATTTTTATTTTTATACACACACACTTCAACATTTTTTTAAATATATACATATATGAGTATGATATATCCAATTCAATCCTGCCAGGCTGCCATACATACATTATTATACTCTTCATTAATGTCACATCACCACATTTGAAAGTCAAATTTACAGTAGAATAATAAAATGTCAGAAGTTTTAAAGAAGGAAAAACCAAAATAGTGAAATTGGTAAGAAAAACGACATTATTTTTTTTTAGCAAAAAAAACCACATTATTTATTGAGTTGAAAAACGATCATTTTTATTTTTGTATGAAAAAACAAGTAATTATCATACTCATTAAAGTCAGATCTAATTATTAATATTTTTATACCAACAGACAACAGTGAACATTTTGTTGTTGTTTGTAAGGCATAGAATGATTTTTTATTTTTACAATAAGGCACAGCATGATTTAAACTTCAATTATTTTGAAATTTATCAACATTGATTCAAGTGGATTTTGCTCTGAATTTATCAATAATGAACGGATTTGATTTGTAACTCATGCGTATAAAATAAATTTGGTTGAAAGGAGAGGAGATAATTCCTTTGAATTTATTCTCGCAAATGACATGGTACAAAATAAACATAAAAAATAGGAATATACTCTGAATTTTTTTTTAATCCATATTGATTCTCAATCCCTTCTCTCCATGCTGAAGCAACCCAATTTATTTTATCATGATAAAACATTTGCAGTGAATCTTCAAAGTATATGCTATTCCATTATTTCCTATCCCAAGTTACATCAGAGGTCACTTTTTCAAAAATAATAGTTCTATATAAACAAAATTTGATTCCAAATTTTTGTTCATATTATAATAAAGTTAAGCAACCAACACCTTTCTTTTTCATCCAATAAATTTGCATTAATAATTTTGTTTACTAAACTAGCCTAATTGTCAAATATTCCCCCCATCAATCAACACAAAAATCCTAGTAATAATTTTTTGTTTAGTTTAAATTGAAGCTAAAAGCAAAGATGATGGGAACTTCTCTTCTAATTATTCCATTTGCCAATGGCATTAGCCCCTACAACTGTGAAAAGGTTAGCAAATACCAAGAATTGTCAAAGACAAAGTGACAAATAACATTTATGAATTAATATTATTGGCTGAAAAATTGGTTGTGCCAAAAAAACACATCAGTCTCCGTGAACATAACTCAATTGGTAGAGATATCGCATTTTATATGCAGAGGTCGAGGTTCAAACCTGGAATATCTCACTTATTCATCTCAAAAGGTTGGCACAAATGATTAGACTTTATGTTCACATAAACTTTAGTCTAAAATTTTGTAATCGATAGATTATACGTAAATTTTATTGTATATCTTTATTGACGGCGGTGTTTTTTCTGACCATACATGATGTGTGTCTCTCCTAATTTTTTTAAAAACAAAAAATAGAAGAAAAATGAATTGGACCCCATTATATGTTAGTTTGTGCCATGGTGGAGAGACCTAAACTTGAAAATTAATTTTTCATAGTCTTTTTCACAATGAAAAGTAGGTATCACCTTTCTTCCAAGTCAAGCTTCTTAATATCATTTTTAATGCTTTTTTTATAATAATTAATAATTATTTTAATCTTAAAAGCATCTAATTTGGGTATCATTCAATGTTATCAAATGAAGTGTTGGGCATGTTTTCAGAGTAGTTCCTAAGAATCGTAATCAGTAGTGGCAATATGGGCCTCTAATGATGGACCCATTATTGGCCCATCAAAAGTTAATCATATTGGGCCAATTTCCTATTTCTGGAAAACTTTCCAACGAATCAAGGTATAGAGGGACCCATAAAACTCAATTTCTTATTTTATTTTTTATCTTTTAATAGGTAAAAAACTAAAAACACATAGTGAATATGTCTCATTGTGATTGGAGCTAACACATTTGCTACTTTTCTCCCCTGAAAACTCTTGCCATATAATTGTTATTATAAAATTAAAAGGCTAAATTCATTAAAAAAAAAATAAAAATAAAAAGGCTAAATTATTTTTAGATTTAATTTGATGCTTTAATTTTATTTTATTTTCATTTTATTTTGAACCCTTTGATTTCTTAAATAATTATTTTTTTTGAAAAGGCAAAATTTCTTAAATAATATTAATAGTTTTTATTAAAATAATAACCTGTTTAGCTATTGATTTCAAGACCAAATTACATCATATTTTTTGTCGAAACATCATTCTCTCTAATTATGATTTTCATAAACTTCTTTTACTTGAAAGAATTCTATTCGAGACGTGTTAGATATGAAATATCGGTTGATATCACCGGAGGCTATGCCACATTGTAGAAGTCTAGTCCATTTTTCTACATCCAACCCATTGGTCATTTCATTTCCCATATTTATTAATATTCTCAATTTTTGTAAACAAGCACAAACACAGAAAGAAGAAGAATGAAAGTGATGTTATTAGTGTGTCCAAAATAAAGCTACAAATGGAACAATATTATTAATAGTACAATACAGCAACACCTTTGTCCCATTCAAAAAAAGAATTTGTAAAGACATTATTTATAAATTTTTGATTAGCTTTGAAAACTTTAAACTTAATTAGAAGGAATAAATAAAATGAAAAGGGAGAGAGGACAAAAATATCATAATTTGTTATGTTAATCATTAAAGTGATTAGTGTGTTAATTCAAATAGTAGTTTATAAAGTGGTTTGAGTGCGCTCATGGTTTTCGATTGAGATAGCTCTACTGCCTAAACTTTGAAGAAATGTCATTTGTTACAAAGAAGGAACATTCATCATTATGACATATGTTAGGTTTGAAAATAAGAAGGGACTCAAGATCAATAATTCCATACATTATGCTGAATGCTTCAAAATATTCATAATATTTTTATGGATCTCGTTAACATGTTAAGAAATTTAAAAGTGAAAAACTTATTTTGAAAAAAAGTAATTGTTCGACTTTTATAAAATTGAATATACGGATTTCTAGACGGATATTTTTATATTGAGTTTCTTAATATGTAGGGCTATGTTAGTTTTCTCCTATTTTTATTTTAATTATATTGCATGTGTCTGTAAACTTAACTCAATTGACAGAAATAATATTATATTGCAATAGTCGAGATTCAAATATCGAATACTTTATTTATTAATTTAAAAATAGAATTTTTAATCACTAAACTAACTTCACCAAAAATTAAATAAATAATATTGCATGTCCCTACAATGCAGAGGCACCTGAGGTTGGAGGTTCATTGGTGTTAGATTGGAGGACTCTAAATTTTGTCACGTCTATTTTCAAAGTTGATATTAATTGGCCGGTGATAAGATATATTATTTTATTGATTTAAAAAAAAAAAAGATATGTTATTTTATTTTTACCAATGAAGTATTTTATTTGTATCAAATAAAAATGATTCAATTATTCGAAACAAAAATGATATGATTCACTTTTGTTTCTGGATATTTGTGGAAATCATCTCTTTTTTTTTTTTCCTTACGAAAGAGAAATGGTGGAAATCATCTGAACATATAGTGTAAATTATCTTACATTAATATATGATAATATAAGCGATTCATCAAAAATTCTAATCATCATTGATAATATTTTTTAAAAGTAAAGAATCAAACTCTCATTATTTTTGTGGAATCAGTGACATGATTTAAGTGAGTTCAATAAAAATTTACGAATTGCAACTGTTAGAAGTCTCACATTGGCTATAGATATGACAAATATAGCCTTTATAAAGTAGTGTAAACCTCAACTCTCAAGTTAGTTTTTGTGGTTTAGTATAAGTCTCTCAAATTTTAATATGGTATAAGAGTTTATCTTAGATCCATTTGTTGTTTGTTGTGGAGACCACCCATATTTGGGCCACCAATTATTGTTGATTCCACGCACCAAGCTCAATATTGTTGGACGTGAGGAGGTGTGTTAGAAGTCTCACATTGGCTAGAGATATGACAAAGATAGCCTTTATAATATAGTACAAATCTCAACTATCAAGTTAGCTTTTGTGGTTGAGTATAAACCTCTTAAATTCTAATAGCAACATTATTTTTCGTTGTTTTAATTAAACCAATAATAATTAAGTAATTATTTCGAACGGAAAAAATAAAGATGATAATTAACTTATATTTTAAAATAACAATTTATATTATTGTTAAAATTTTAAATATTTTTTAAATATCTGTCCACCATAAACCATTTGTTAATATATTGACCTTTATCTTTCATGCAAATATTTTTCAAAATTTGGTCTGCTCATTTATGAGAAAAATTATGGAGAATGTGATAAATGGAAAAACCAAGTACAAAGTCGTCACTTTGTCAAAATACAAAAAGTACAAATCGTCACCTTTGTTACTTGGCAATGTAAATTGTCGGCATCCTAAGTTACTCTCCATCTCATCATAATAAATGTCATAATTTCAAATGGAAAAAATTACATTTCAAATGGAACAAATGTAATTTTTCTTTCTAATATGGTGTTCAATATTTTATTTTAACTATATCAATTTTGACAAGTTACTGTGTTATTAATGTAAGTTTGTTCCCTCTCAACTAATTTTTTTTTGAAGTAAAAGTAAGAGGTCGAATATCTAACCTTTTATTTTAAAAAAGTGAGAACACCCAACATCTAATATGGTGTTTAACCACGAGAAAACTCGAGTCCCATCAAAGAAAAAGAAAGAAACAACCACAAAAGCAAGATATACCTCATGGGTGCCTCCAACTCACGAAAATCACTAGTGCTCATCTTTACATCCTAACAAATTCTACTGGTTCCAGCACAAAATAAGGTGTATCTCTCACCCATTGAAAGAATAGGGGTTTCCATGATACTTACCCAAAAATCATTTTCATGATAAAAATTTAACCTTATCCACCAAATACTTGACAGAGAAAGTACCCTTCAAAAAATTATATCATTTGATTACTATATTATCAAATGTCGGAAATAAAAACTATATTATTTAATTATTGTTATATCAATTGATGTTAAATTATTATTCTTCACATTATATATATATGAAAATGGTAAATACATTGTCTGGGTGGAAGAGTCGTTTCCTTTTCTTTGGTGGTCGTTTGGTTCTGCTAAAGTCTGTCTTGACCTCTCTTCCTGTCTATGCTCTTTCCTTCTTCAAAGCTTCCTCAGGTATCATTTCCTCTATTGAATCTCTTTTAATTAAATTTTTTTTTTTTTTGGGGGGGGGGGGGGGGGGGGGGGGTTAGGACTTTAGGAAAATATCTTGGGTTAGCTGGAAATCTATTTGTTTACGTAAGGAGTATGGAGGTTTGGGGGTTAGGCAGATGAGGGAGTTTAACTTGCCTCTTTTAGGTAAATGATGTTGGCGGTTGCTAGTGGACATATAAGGTTTGTGGTTTAGAGTGTTGGTAGCCCGATATGGGATGCAGGGCGGTAGACTTCGGGATGGAGGGCGGAGAGGGTCTTCGTGGTGGAAGGAAATAACGCGTATTAGGGAGGGAGGTGAGCCTGGGGGCGGATGGTTTGGGGAGAATGTCTTGAAAAGGGTGGGGGACGATCAGATACTTTGTTCTAGACCGATTCCTGGGTGGAGGGGATTCCTTTGTGTGAGCGGTTTGGGCGCCTGTTTAACTTGGCGGAGACCAAATCGCGGACGGTGGCTGAGATGTTCTCGCGAGGGTGGGGAGTGGAGGGGGGGGGGGGGGGGGGGTGGCGTGGGAGTGGCGAAGATAGTTGAGGGTGTGGAATAGGGATGGCAGGAAAACCCAAACCCAGAAGACCCACCCGAACCCACACCCAAGTCAACGGGCGAAACCCGAGTTGACTGGGTTTGGGTGACACCCGAAACTATGGGCGTGGGTTTGGGATCACTCAAACCCACACCCGAAACCCATACACCCACGCAAATATATGTGAAATTATCTAATTAACCCTAAGTATATATATGATGTTGAACTTTGATATTATTGTATTGTATTTTGTCATTTGCAAACTATGTTAAACTATGTTATTTTGTCATTTGCTTGTTTTTGTACTTTGTCATTTTATCAAAAAGAATTCGGGCCGAGTTTTGGTAGATAATTAATTAATTATGCGTGTTAGCTATGAGTTTTGGGTGAAAAAACCCGAACCCAATGGGCGTGGGCGTGGGTTTTGATTTGTCACCCAAACAACCTTTGGGTTTGGGTGTTTGTTTTGGGCGTGGGTTTGGGTATTGCAAAACCCTCACCCATGGGCACCCATTGCCATCCCTAGTGTGGAAGGAGGAGATGTTGGGGGAGTGTTAGTCTTTACTTCTTAACCTTTTCTTGCAGGCTCAGTCTTCAGATAGGTGGCAGTGGCGGCCTGACCCTAACGAGGGCTACACTGTCCGGGGGGCATACCAAATTTTGACTACTCAGGTTTCAGCTACTATGGATGATGCGGAAAAACTCATATGGCATACTCAGGTTCCCTTGAAGGTCTCCATCTTCACGTGACGTTTATTGCGTGACAGGTTACCCACAAAAGCAAACCTGGTCACTCGAGACATCTTATCTCCGGCATCTCTTTTGTGCGTCTCTGGTTGTGGAGCGGTAGAAACGGGCCATCACTTGTTCATCTCCTGCATTACCTTTGGTTCTCTTTGGGCATTATTGCGTTCGTGGATTGGCATCACATCGGTGGACCCGACTTCTATACGTGATCATTTTGTTCAGTTTACCTACTCCGCAGGTGGTCCTCAGGCGCATCGTTCCTTCCTGCAACTCATTTGGATGGTTTGTGTTCGGGTTGTGTGGACGGAAAGAAACCATAAACTGTTTAGAGGCTCTACAAACAACTCTCTTCAATTGTTGGATAAAATCAAGTTTTTTTCTTTTAGGTGGTTGAAGTCGACGAGTGCTACGTTAGCTTTTAACTACCATAGCTGGTGGTCTAATCCAATGCTTTGTTTGAGCCTTGCATGATTTGTTTATTTTCCCTTGTTCAGACTCATTGTAATCTTTTGTAGTCTTCCCGGTACGTCTTGTGCTGAGGAGACTGTTTTCTTATTAATATATCTCATTTTGTCTTGTTAAAAAAAATAATATTAATCGTTCCTCCGCTTGTATTTATAATTTTTTAATAAATAATATATATATTCTAATCAGTTTTGAGGCTTTGACTCACTTTTTTTAATATGCAAAAAGTATTAACTTCCATGACAAGAAACTCATAAAATCAAACTTGTCATATTCCTTACCTTTTTCCCTTTAAATTATATCAAAATAAAATATAATAACGGTGTTGGTTGAAATATGATCTGATATCTAAATCTTTTAGTCAAGTGATCTGTTTTTGTATGTAATTCAACAAAAGGGGTATAACACTTTTGACTAGAGAAAATTTAGCAGTAACATTAAAAATTTCACTAAGATAATTATGGTTACCATTAAATGTAACAATTATAAAAAAAAATTGTATAAAAAATGTAACTTATAACATGTTTGGTATTGTAGGTAAGCATAATTCATTTAGTAAAGACATTACATGTAATGTCATTTAAAAAAAAACAAAAGAAAAAGACATTACATATAATATACAGAGATTGAAATTTTGACATTCTTAGTTATTCACCTTTAAAAAAGTAAAATTTTAACCACTAAATTATTCGCGGATAGCTCACATACTTCCCAATAAATGATTTATCATCGTAATACAAACACACGACTTAAATACAGTAGTAGTAGTAAATAAGAAGCTAAAAAAAAAAGAAGAAGCTCATAATAAAAGATGGTAAAAATCACAAATGATGTCACCAAAGTACTAGTAATAATAATAACAAATGAAATGACATCATAAGATTCAAACAAATAGCCATTGGGGAAAGAATCTTCAGAGCTTAGCTCAGACCACTTTGAATGTACAACAAATTTCTTCTTTCAAATGTGCTTGGTGGAATAATTATAGTCACAAAAATTATTGCTTATTCAATTTAATAAAATTATTGCTCTTGGCTTTTTCCAAAAAAAAGTTTGTAGTCACAAAAAACATTTTTATTATTTATTTCCTTCCTTATGGTCTCTTTGCTGTATTTATCAGTACTATGATAATTTCTCTCCATTCCTAATGGTCATCACGTGATATTGAACAGTTCTTCAATTCCCTCAATTTTCTAATAATAAAAAAAAGGAGATATTTTAAAAATTTTATGTAATTAAAATACTCTTTTATTTCTAGAAGAATGCTAAAGTGTGTTCTTAGATGTATTTTTTAAATGCTTAAAAAATATATTTTTAAAATGAAAATTAAGATTTATCAAGAAATAAAAAATAAGATAGAGATATAAAATAAACACATATGGTTCGTGAGCGTCTATTAAACCGTCATCATTTTATTATTGTAATGATTATTGACATTAATTTATCGAAAGAGTGATGTATCAAATCCGGTCTGCATATCACTTTACTCCTTAATTCATTTATATAATCACTAAATAATTAAATCAATTTTATAGTTTACATATATGTATATATTTATATTTTAATGTTTAAATAACTTATTTAAATACAAACAAAAATGAGAAGAGTGAAAAAAAATTGAACATAGGGGAAATAGTTATTATAGAGAAAATAGAGAGAGAAGAAATGGCCTATCACAAATTGATATAAGATGATCAATGATAGCTGTGCCCTGACACACTTTCCTCATTGATATGCAACTTTTCACTCAATTGTACTATTTAATATACCTTCTTATTTTAACCACAAACTAATAATATAGTGCATAGCATCTTTATGATAACAATAACAGCAATATGGATCCAAAGTTAGTAAACAAAAAAATAAAATAAAAATTAGTTGAGGATCAATACAAACTGAACATAGAATGGGACAGAACAATAGAGACCTTCCTTGAACAAAATTAATTGGTTTCATACTTTCATTGTATTGTTTGGCAGTCTAAGAATCCAATGTAAAATGGTCATGAAATCAGCATTTCTCAATTGTAATTGCCATGTGGCTATGACACAAAATCCAAATAACTTTTGATCATCTTGTTAATTTCTCTTCATTTCATTGCAATACCTAGAGAGTTTTTGGGAGTTTCTTTAGGAATTAATAACATATACCTAAAACAAGTCACACAAAGGTCTTTTAGCTCATTAATAAATTAGAAACTTTATGAGACTTTCACATGAATGTAGAGAGATCATATAAAAAGATTCATATTAAATTTGAAAGAGATTCAAAGAACTGAAAATTGCATTAAACTAAATATTATTGAATATTTTTAGATTTTTTTTTAATTTTTAAAAACTAAAATTATTCAGATTGGATGTCAAATTTAATTTTAAAACCAACCAAACCGAACCATAATTTTTATTTCCCATATGTTCTTCAATAGAGGTAATCATAGTTGATACGTGTCAGACATTACTTGCAAATTTTTTTAATGACAAATATAATGTTATATATACGAAAAATAAGAGAAAGTTCAAAATATAAATGAGTATCAAAAGTACGCACAATCATAAATCCAACAAAAGGCAAAAGCACAAAAAATCACAAAGACAAATATACAAACAACAATCTCACCAAAACTACACAAGAAACACCCAAACCGATGTCACAAACACAAAGAACACCCCATCGCCTCACAACTTCCCCATGACGGAAAGAAAAGATCTATCCCGAAAGTTAGACAGACAACAAGAGAGCCTCCAACCAATCTGGATCACAACGACCCAACTCCACACCCTAAGCAAATTCTAGCATTGAAAAGGGTGAATCCCCCCTCATAGAAGGAATAGAGGGTGCTAGAATTTTTACCTAGAATCGATTTCCAAGATGAAAGTTTCACCTTATCCATCGATACTCGACAAAAAATGTTCAATTCGAAAAGATTACTTAGTTCCAGGTGTTCCAGGTAGTCCACACAATAACATGTCAAATTAGTAACTACCCAAATATATTTTTTCTACCCACACCCATCCTCAAGAAGCTCTCCAAAAGGCCAATAATATCACGAGGAGACACCAATTCAACATTCACCCACTAGGAAATTTTGTATTAGACCAGTGAAATTTGACTAAAGAAACAAATAGATTATCAACCAATTCTAACTCAAGACCGCATAACACACATAGAATCAACATTCCTAATCACACACCGATTACAAAAATTTTGTGAGCTGACAACCTATCCCGAAAGAGTTACTAAGAAAAGACTGTCACCTTTGAAGGAGTCCAAATTTTTCACAGATTAGATAAGAATCTTGCGGTTAGTCTTTTTCACTAGACCAAATTATCGTTGGTTATTTATTTTTTAAATTACTATTAATATGATACTTCTTATATTGTATTACTCTATTATTTATTGATTTTAATTTCTTTTGATAATGCTTATTAATTTCAGTTATTTAATTTTTTTTATTGTTTTAGATGTTTCAAATATAATTAATCATTTACATAAATTTAATATCACATATATTAGAAAGGGTTTGTCTAACATATGTTATATTGCACATGTTAAAGTAACTAAAAATAGTAACTATTTAATGAAAAACAACAATTATTTATTAAAAAAGGCGAGTGTTAACATGTGCACCTAAGATACATGTTAAGAATACAAATATAGAAATATTCTCTCGAAACATGTGTATTATATCTTTTAAGCATTAAATTCGTTTGTAATATTAAATGCAAATTTCTAATTATAGATACCTTAACGTGTGCCCTATATGCACATGTTAACAACACTCATTAAAAAAAATATACATTTAATATAAAATGCATTAGTTCCAATCCAAACTTACTATATTAAACTTCTTAATGTGCAAGTTTGCACATGATAGAAAAACCCAATTAGAAATACTAATACTATTTGTACAACTAATATGAATCATGCTAACTTACATCTTTTAACTTTTGAAAATTCGTCAAAAAAAAAAATCTTTTGAAAAATTAAATATTTTCAATTTTCAATTTTTTTTAAGAAAAATCTTAACTAGTGCTCCGGGGCACTAATTAAGGAAACTAAATGTGGAAAAAAAAAATTGGTTGTTGTGTGGTTAATATTTTTAAACATAAGAAATGTTGTTTTCAATGCAAAACATTCATCTTCTGTCTCACTAGGTTCCCGAAAACACTAGTTAGGATGACTTTTTTTAATTGAGCTCCTAAATACTCCTGTGTCCTTAGTAATTCAGCTGAGCAAATGAGAGAATAAAGGAAAGGTGTGCCATTTGTATTGAGCTTGCTTCTTTTGATGAAGAATACTACAAGACATGTAATGTAAGCCTAATGATATAGCTGCCTATACCTATATTAATCGAACTATGGCAATCAACAATGTTGGTGACACCCATGAATTTTTTTTTGACTAACACCCATGATTATTTTGTCCCACAAATTAATGTCATTCAATTACATAATCCGTACTACTAATACTATTTGAGATATTAATTTTAAACAAAAATAATACTCCTGTTCAGTGACATTTTTTTTTAACAAGCCAAAATAGAATATATTAATAAAATAGTCTCTCTAGCACAAGGTGTATCGAGATAGACTAAAAATATCGTCATATACAAGGAATCCAAAAGCAAACAAGACTCGAACGAAGCAAATGACTAGATCACCAACTATGGTAGTTTGAAGCTAAAGTAACATTCGTTGTCTTCAACCACCTAAAGGAGAAAAGCTTGATCTTGTCCAACAATTGTAAGGAGCTACTTGTTGAGCCTCGAAATAAACGGTGATTTCTTTCCGTCCACACATCCCACACACATACTAGCCAAATGAGCTGCAAAAAGGAGCGCCACACCCGAGATCCACCTGCTGAACATGTGAACTGAACAAAGTGATCACGTATAGAAGTGGATTGCACCAGAGTGATGCCAATCCACGAGCACACTAACGTCCAAAGGGATCCAAAAGTACTGCAAGAGATGAATAAGTGGTGACCCGACTCAGCCGCCCCACAACCAGTAACGCAAAAGTGAGGTGCAGAAGATAAAATGCCCCGCGTAACCAGGTTTGTTTTTGTGGGTAACCTGTCACGCAATAAACGTCACGCAAAGATAGAAACCTTCAACGGAACCTGAGGATGCAAAATGAGTTTATCTGCATCATCCATAGTAGCTAAAGCATGAGAAGTCAAGAGCTTATATGCTCCCCAGTCAGTGACATTGTAAAGAAAAAAAATGTAAACAATGAGAAAGATTGAAAAACTACTTGATATATTGTCAATATCACAAGAAAGGTTTAACGGTCTAGCTGTTTTATGTATTGAGAAATTATATGATAGAACATAATAATATATAAATAATTATTAGTGAATTTCCAACTAAAAATACTCTTAGGAAGTGTTTTGTACGAGTATTTAAATATTAAATAAAAAATTTAACATTTTGTAGGAATTCAAATTTTTATTCCATTTAATAGTTAAACCCAAATTATAAATTTGCCCACAAGTCATCAAAATAATAGAAACGGATATGAACTAAACAAGTTTTTAGTGTTTTTATTGTTTAGAAAAAATGCATATATTGTTGACTTTAAGGATTCATGATATTAATAAGTAAAGTTAAAACAAATTTTATATATAGTATGTTTGTTTCAGCTTTAAAAAAATGAATATTTTTAAAAATAGATTTTGTAAAATCATTTTTAAAATATTACAAGTTTTTTTGTATTCGTTTTTTTTATTGACATCATATAACATAAATGTACATTAATTATTAAAGTTTTTCTAAAAAGTTGTATTTCAAAAATGATTTTTGTGAAAATCTATTTGAAATAGCTTCAAAATTAAGTGATTCTTTGAAATTTTGATATCCAATTTTTTTTCTTCAATAAAATGATGAAATACTTAAAAGAACATTTTAAGAATAACTATTCAAACAAAATTTTCATTTGAAGCTTTTATAAAAAAAAATTATGAATTTTTTTATACAAAATTTTCTAACACTACATAATCCATTTTAAAAAAATCCAAAACAAACAGGTCATATTTTCACAAAACAAAGGAGGCTAAATTTGTAGTTTATGTTTTTTCAAAGACAACATTTTAAATTCCACCACTATAGTATATCTCACAAGTTACTCACATGACATTTTATCCTCTTGGGAATATTTACAAACTATAAATGCTAAAAGAATTTAATGTCATCGGTGGTTTGGTTTCTAAACTTCATGAGTGGTTCTCATTAGTCCTACCTCTGCTCAAAAGAATATATGCCTCTTACTACTTGCTTCTATTTTTTTTACTTGTTTTTCTAGCTTTGAAGTTGATGAAGTATATTGAGTAAACTAGAGGAAATAAGCTAAGTAATGTGATCAAGATTGAATTTGTGTTGGCTTGTCATGATTTCAAGGAAGAAGAAGATAGAAGAATCAAACATGTGTTTTGAAGGATAAGGATAGAGGAGAAGGATAAGGAAATGGTGCCCCCTTTGAACAAATACAAAAGGTTTAGAAAAGGATTTTACACTGCAAAATTCCACCTAAAGTTTTTATGATCATTTTCTCTTCCATTATCACATGGCCTATCACATGTCATTATAGCTCCATGACAAAAATCTTCTTCTTATCCATTACAATTGTTGAGAATGAAACTTCAACATGAAAATAAGTTCCTATAGATTTATGTGAAAGTGTCACATATCTCTTGAGCTAGTCTTGTATGATCACAAGATTAAATGAATAGTGTTTAGACAAACTCATAAATATTTATTGTTAATGTATTAAATCAATTTCTTTTATTATTAGAAAAAAATGCCATGTTGTGTGTGAGTCTAAATACTATAATTTATAATTTACGGACTCTTGTATCACTAGCTAGTAAATAAAAAGTTTATTATGTCCGTTAATTATAATTGTCAGACCATTAACTAAGATATTTTTTATGGGAGATTATTAACTAAACATATCAACAATGAATTCATTCAATTAGTTAATTATAATCTTCGAAAGTAACTAATATTATTAATTGACTAGCATCAATAATGTATTGATTCAATTAGTAAGAGTCTTGGACCCCTAAAGCAGGTGGTCAGAGGTTTGATTCGACATTATATACAACTTAAACCAGGTTAACTTCTTCATCTAAAATTCATTGGGAACCTCCTCCCACGATTCTTTCAAACGAAATGTAGATGGTGTCACATTTCAACGCTGATTATGGTATTAAAATGTGTGTGAGATGATAAAGATCGTTATGTTAATGTGTTTGAGATGATAAAGATCGTTATGTTAATCGGCAATGGGAGCATCTATCGTTTATGCCTACGATGATTTTTGTTATCCTCTCGATCGTATTTTGAATTTGCTTAGTTTGTAATGATATGACAATTAATTTGCTTAAAAAAAATTAATTAATTCGTCCATTTTTTAGGAAAAAAACTCAATAGTAATTCTAGAGTGAGCTATATATCCTTAATTTGCGTGACCACAAAGCAATGTTACAAAAAAATTGTGAATCCATTTCTTGGGCTAATTGAAGCAAACACACTCATCACTTACACCTTGCATAGAATATGCAATGCTTTGTGTGAAGTATGTATAAGAATAAAAGCTAGAAAAGGAATGATAAAAATATAAGCAACTCTTGACTTATTCACATTTGTGGACAAAGAAAGACATGAAGAAATTTCAGCACCTCTTCCTTTGTCCAAAGCCCAAAATATCCTCTCTCTCTCTCATGTGATGGAGGAGCTGGATCTGACACCCATGATTGTTGGGTCATCTGCAGTATAATCCTTAAAAGACTGTACTACCTTACAATACAAACTCAGTTCTCTAACTTCTAGACATTCTAAATTTGCAATTCTACCAATTCATTTCTATCACGTGCATTGTGTAACGGTGGATCAAAATTAATCATAACTCTTGTGTAGATAGTACTCCATATCTCCATACATAGGAGTAGTTTGAGCTTATACGAAAAAACTTATCAAAATAAATAAGTTTCTATGAATTATTATAAATTTTTTAATACAATCAATGAAAAAATAACTTATAAAGATAAAGAAAAATTTGAGATAAATATGTTTCTGGCTCCTATAAATATTCTAGGTTTTGTTTTTAGTCCCTCTAAAAATTTCCTTCTACTTTTAGTCCTTCAAAAATTTTCAATTAACACTTTTAATTTAGTCCCTACTTCTAAATCAACTCATGTATAAATATAAACTTCATATTTTTGAATTTTTTTATGAATGTTTAAAATATTATAAGAATCTCTCCCAAGTTTTTTTTTGAATTTTTTAACAAAGCATAAATTAAATATAAATTTTATATTTTTGGTGCTTAAAAATTCATATTTAATTCATGTTTTGTTAAAAAAATCTATTTTTTTTGTGAGTGATTGTTAAAATATTCTACAATTTTCTTGAAAATTTCATTAAAAAATATGAAGTCTACACATGAGTTGATTTAAAAGTAGGGACTAAAAGTGTTAATTAAAAATTTCGAGGGACTAAAAGTAGAAGAAATTTTTTAGAGGGACTAAAAACTAAACTTGGAATATTTATAGGGATCAGAAACATATTAATCCCAAAAACTTTTAGTGAGAACTTATAAATTAATATTTTTTTTGCATAATTTATTTTTATAAGCTTAAAAATAAGTCAAATCCAAACAATTAAGTCCATAGTCAATTTGAATTTTATTGTGTCTATATTCTTTATTCAATAAAAAATTTATTGAACTTTTTAAAGTAATTTAATTAGTGACTAGAAATTAATTTATCTTTTAAAGTGAACAAGTAAAAATTTTAAGTTTGAATTTCGGTCGCTACATATATAATATGATATTGTTTCTATCAAGGAAGTTATGCAACATATATTATATTTGTTTTCTCTATTCAAAATACTCTTTGCCTTTTATATACAATATTTGTTAGAACAAGTTCTAATAAAGAAATCTCTGAGAACCTTAAGGTTTTGATGATAACAAAGTAATTAAATGTCCAATTGAATTACTAATGTTTATTCTCAAGTATGCAGAACATGAAATAAGAAGTTATGTTATAACTTATAACCAAGAAGATTGAATCTGAATGGTCTCAGAAGCAAGTTTTCAAGACTAGCATTTGAATGGAATCAGAAGCTCTAATGGCTATGAGAAGCTGGAATCTACCAGAAGCTAGAATTTGTCAGAAGCTGAAGACTGTCAGAAGCAAGGCTAAGAATTCATCAGAGGCACTAAAGCACTATTCTCAAGAATATCTTAAGGATTCAGAATTCATTTTGTGCTTAAAGACTGATGATAGAATCACTCCTCAACATGAAAATGTACTTGTAACGGTTGAAAAACAAGGCACATCAATCTAATAAGAAAAAGAAGGAGCATAGAGACGTTGGTACTTTATTACTCTTTTTGAGTAAGTTTCTCTTAAGTCTCAGACAACTCAGTGGAAACAGGCTACTTCTTTTGGAAAAGATTCAAACTTCCGCTACAGACAAAGTACAACGGTTGCTGGCAATATGATCTTCTACAACGGTCTTCTTTAAACGTCTATATTTCTCTGTCTATAAATACAAGACTTGGATGAAGGAAGAAGAGAGAGAACACACAATATAAAAACGCGCATACAACGATTCAGTCTGCACTACTTGAACAAAATCTAAAATAGCTAACATTGGCACAAGACTAAGACTCTGAGAGCTTGTATCTTGAGAAGTTCAAAACACTTTGTCTTTGATCTCATCTTTGTAAGAGTGTCTTTAGTCTAAGGTGCAAATCTTGCCTACTTAATCTACTTGTAAAAGATTAGAACTCTCTTGCTTTGTGCTTGAGCAATTTGATAAGTCTCTTGTTAGTTGTAACTTGAGCAATTTGTAAAAGTCTCTTACTTGTGTGTTTGAGCATTGTTGAAGTCTCTTGCTTGTGTGCTTGAGCATTTGTGTAATCTTCCGTGATTATAGTGAACTCCCTTGGAAGTGCAAGGGGACTGGAGTACTCTCGATTGTGAGGGGAACCAGTATAAACTCTGTGTGTTCATCTCTCTTACCCTAATCTCCTTAATTGTGTTTATTTTATCCGTTGGACTCTCTGAAGATTCTTTAAAGATTGATAAGTCTTCTTATGTTTTTCACACCTTCAATATTAACTGAAATTTGTTTTTCTATTTCTTGTTGGTTAAATTTTTAAATAACATGCAAGTTTGGTTAAATACTGATTAGGTAAACTTTACTTGAAATTTATATTTATTTTAAAAATATGATGATATCTTGTGTGTTTATCTTCTTCTTTTCTATTTTTCTTCATTTTCAAATACTTCATTCCTAATTTTTCTATATAAATGAACATATTACGGTCAATGTGTGGTTGATGCCGTGTGTGAGTGGTTTTTCTACGATACTTGATTCTCTGATCATTTTTCAAATCTGTTGAAATTTGCAGAATTCACTTTGCGTCTATGTTGGTGTCCAAATCTGTTGAGATTTACGTGTTTCTTGTGTATCTGGTTGATCTAAGCTGCGTCGGTGCTGACTATTTTGAGGTGGTATGCGAGCTTAGACTTATCTGTCTAGGTTCTCATTCTACCATTGTCCCATCAACTTTTAGCTCATGGAGTTGCTTTTTGGATTCTGATAGACCGATCACTTTTGATTTAAGATCGGAAGTTAGTTTCTAGTGGCGTCTTTATCCGTCGGGTTGATGTCTTCTTTAATGTTCTCGAAGCTGACAAGTGTCTTACTAAGAATGAAATTAGAAGTGGACTTCTTAGGTGGTGTCTGTTTTGGTATGTTTATTGGTTTCCGCTTATATATAGTGTCATTATTTTGTAGTCATCTTTTACCGGTCTCTATTCGTCTTGTGCAGAAACTGATTTTTATTAATAATATATTTGCCTTTTTAAAAAAGTGAACTCGCATCATTCAATTTGTATGTATGAGATGATAGAAAATACTCTTTCTAGTATATATTGTAAGTAAATTAATTTATTTTTGGAGTTAATTAAATAATTGATACATCTAATTTATAATATAAATCATATTAAATATATTATTTATTTAATTATTTGATGAATCTAAAATGTAAATAATGTTTAAGAGAGAGGAGAGTATAATTTACCAAAAATGTGTTTGACTTAAGGACAACCATTTTGTATAAGGTTAAGGTTAGCATATGTGAGACTAGCTGTTTGATAACCATTTTGGCCATTTAAACATATTAATTATCACCTCACTCATTGTTGGTTCTAGGGATCTCATGTGCTGCAAAGTTTCTGTTAAAGAAATTTTTGGTTTCATAATACTCTAGTTTATTAAAGGGGAATTTTTTCACAAACAAAAATGCCTTTAACGAACTAAAGCGGAATTTTTAATTTTTAAGGGATTAATAAGAAATCAATTTTTTTTAAAAGAACCAAAATACTTCATAATATATTAGTCCTCCTAATTTATTTAAGTAAAATTATCTATTTTAACACTCAAGAGAAAGAAAATTACTTAAGTTACACAGCGAGTTCTATTTTAACAGATCATATCTGAATTATCGCTTTTTTCTCTTTTTCATTCACTTAAAAGGAGATTTTGGAGCCATTTTGTTTCTCGGAATCACTAACTCATCTGTAGTATTTTTTTTTCTTTCAACTTAAATAAGTTATTTTTGTATAGATCATTTTTTTAAGTGTTTTTTTCTTGATTTTACTTGACACCAGTAGCGAAGCCAGAGAAAATATTAAGTCTGGGCACAATTTTAACCGCAAATATATAAATGTTTATTGTTTAAAATTTTCATATCGGGGTTTAATCGGATCAGACCGTTTTTAGTGTGTGTGTGTGTGTGTGTGTATATATATATATATAAGAAAACAAAGTTGATATTTTTAGTATTTGTGATAAAGAAATCAAAGAAATACATATATGTTTTTGGAATTTTCAGATATTTTTAATAATATATATAAACAAATAAAAGAAAATGAAGTAAAAAAACAAAAGGGTAAAAAAATAAATAACATATAAAATAAGGTAGAATCACAACATATTTTTACCATATATAAAAAGGAAACAAATTTGATATTTTTAGTATTTTTTTATAAAGAAAACAAAGAAATTTATATTTTTTGAAATTTTTAATAATGTATATAAACAAATAAAAGAAATTCCTTTTCTTATAAAAAAAATAAACAAATAAAAGAAAATGAAGTAAAAAAACAAAAGAGAAATAAATATATATTTTTGGAATTTTTAGATTTTATAATAATTTATATAAATTAATAAAAGAAAATGAAATACAAAACAAAACAGAAAAAAAACACAAAGGGGGGGAACCTGGGGGTTGAACCCATGTCCTCCACATGATAGACCAAAACACAGATCACTGCGCCAACCAAGCTTGCAATTTATATGAAATAGCTTAAAGAATATATGTATAAAACAAAACGTTTACTGTTCATCATCTTCAACCTCAAGTTCACCAAAATCTCAAAAATCGTTTTTTGATTCTTCCACCAAATTGGACATGTAAATATACAATCTTGCTCAGAATTTCATGAGGATTATGAATATGCACTTAACTTTTATTAATTCTTACTCAAAAATTCGAATTTTCAGATTAAAGTAAGAACCCTAAAAAAAAATTATAATTGGGAGAGCCTGAGCACGTGCCCAGGCATGCACGGACCTTGGCTCCGCCCCTGCTTGACACACATCAGACATTTTTAGAATTGGTTCAAGAACTACACCCCATTATTGTGACATGATCTGAAATTCTCACATCAAATTATGTATAATAGGTATATATATAGTAAGTTTAGGTTTAGAATGAGCTTCATTTTCTTTCATTTTATTCCACAATTCATTAACTAAGAGCTTCTACAATAAAATCACACTAAAATCAAACTAGAATTTTCTTTAACAAAAAAACTAGAACTCTCTCTAACGATTTATTTTAAAAACCTTTTTAACTACTTGAGTCCAATTATTAATTAATTCACAAAAACTCAATTTATTCCTACCGAAATTTACGTCAAATAACCAATTATCCCAAAAACGTAAGCTGTTAGGATAGAATTACATCAATGGTTTTATATTATTTCTAGGGGGGGGTTGAATTGTGTTTCTAAATTGTAAAACTTTTTCAAGATATTGTTGTCTATCAGAGTTTTATAGGCAGCGGAAATTCTAAAACACAATTAAACAAAATAACAGAGACAGAGAGAGAAGAGAGAGAGATGAACACACATGATTTATACTGGTTCCCCTCACAAATCAAGAGTACTCCAGTCCCCTTGCACTTCCAAGGGATTTCACTATAATCACTAAATATTACAATCCTAGTGCTCAAGCACACAAGCAAGAGTCTTCTAATGCTCAAGTCACACAAGACAAGAGACTTCTTACAAATGCTCAAGTTATTAACAACTAGAGACTTTTCCAACTAGAATCACCCACGCAGGAGTATTCATAAACTTCTAAGCTACTCTAAGAACTTAAAACACTTAACACAATTAAGTGAATTACAAAAGAACTCTTCAGAGGCTTAAACAATCTTTTAGAAGATTTTGAATGAATACGGTTTTCTCTGTTTTTGCTTATACTCTTCTCTCTTAGGTGTGTCACACATTTTTCAATCAAAGACATCTATTTATACAAAGATAAAATAGAGACGTTGATGAAAAGATCCGTTGAGAAATAACAGCTGTAGAAATCTCATTTGCTTGAAGTATGATTTTGAATTTCTTATCCAGAAAAGGTAATTCAAATTCACTACTTCGTCCTTGTTCCTTTGCTCTACCATTTAGAGTAATTGATAGTACAGATAGTACACAAATACGCTCCAATTGTAGTTAGGATCGAATAATGACGTTAAACAATCTTATGCTTTGATCTTGAGCTATCATCTCTTGAGGAATGATCTAGAAGCTTGAGATTCTTTACAAGCTTGAGATTCTGAGGTACTTGAATCTTCAGCTTCTGATGGTCTTCATAGATAAGCTTTTGAGGGTCATTTAAATTCCAGCTTCTGATGACTTTTCAGAGTGTAGCTTCTGAACGTCTTCAGAGTCTAAACAATATAAAGTCTTCAGAGCTTCTTCAGAACTGAGTGATCTTCAGTTGTTTGATTATCCTTCAGAATGCTTATATATACCATCATTCAAATCTTAATAATAATGTGTCATAATAATTCTGCACACTTAAACAAATCATCAGTATTCCAATTGTCCATTTAATACTTTTGTTATCATCAAAACTCTTAGGGTATTTATCAATAAAACTGATTTTGTTCCAACAATGTCCCCCTTTCTGATGATGACAAACATAAGTATTAAATACAATTGTTGTTGACAAAATTCAACTATGTTGACATTAGGTTCCGAGTTTTGCAAGCTCCCCCTAAGTCTGATAATCCATAGAGTTAGGTTTGTAAGCTCCCTCTAAGTTTTATCCATAATTAATTTTGATCAGTTTAAGATACACTTTATTATATGACTTAAATTATTCATATTTTACTATTCAGAAGCCTAGGTTTGTAAGCTTTGCTTCTTTAATAGTGAAATAATCTTATAAAAAAGTTGCACCCTTTTTATAAAACTATCTGTGAATAATAAACTTCAAATAATAAAATTGTTCTCCTTTAAAAATTAACCGCGAATAAAATATAGATAATAAATTACCAAATAAAAGATATCAGAGTCTCATAGATACGTATGTTCCTATCAGCCAAACATGTTTCAGAGTTGACTTTGGAAATAAACAACAATTTAACACGCATAATCAATACAGCCAATACTTCTCTATTCTTCTCCCCCTTTTGTCATTATCAAAAAGATAGAAAACATTTAAGCAGTCAAAGTGTAACTATCAAAAAGTCAAGTCAAAAAGTGATGTTTACAACTATGTCCAATTTAATGAACTTGTTGCTAACCGTTGTGACTTTGGCGTTCTGAAAGCTTATAAAGAGAGAGGAATCCTAGTCATTTTATTCATAACGAACAATCTTAGGAGATAGTATTAGTTGGAAAACAATGAAGAAATCAGAAAGTAGAGGATCAATTTTTCAGCGTAAGAAAACCAAGGAAGATGATAAATCAAGATACGAGAAAGACAAGAAGGGAAAAACAAGGCCAATCATAGATCTCAATAAAAGTCCAGACAAGTGGGATTCAGACTACGCCAAGTTTCTTGAGACTTATCATCCATAGGATGTATTTCCACCTAAGGCAAATGAGGCTTCTTCTCAGACTCCTTGTGGAATCTAAGAGAAGAGATGCTCCTTCTGAAGCGGATTCTAATTAGTTGCTCAAAGCTTGATGTACTCATGAATTTCCTTGTTTGAATAATAAAAATCTATTTTGTCTTTGTTTTTACTCTTTTATCTTTTGTTTTGATTTAACACTTCTTTAAACGCATATGAATAAATTGAAAACTGATAGCAGAAAAACAATCTCCAAAAAAATAATTATGAAACACTCAGAAGCAAATATATAAATAGCATAAGTTTAGAAGCAAACAAGATCAATACAGATAATTAAACAAACATGCTTAAAAACATAATGAAAGAAATCCTAAGGGTTCCTAGTATTGAGAATGCTAAGTATTGTCTCCAAGGTAGCCTTGATTTCATTCTGATTATTGTCCAGCTTCTTTAGCTTTTCATTCTCAGTATTCATAGTCTTCTGAATTCTTTCTTCAAAGGCCTTGTACGCAGGTGTTAGGCATAAATTTGGATTCTCCAAAACATCCTTCTTAACAAATAATTCACCAGGTTCCAGACTAAACTTCAAGTGCATACTTAAGTCACTATCCAGTGAACCTCAGTTTTTTTTCCAAATTGTAGTCTTATGAACAGAATCATCATAGAACTTGTCTGTCAAGCTTAATTTACCCTTTCTCTTCAGCTTGTTCTTCTCAATTTCTTCATTCCATTTTCCAATGAAGGGCTTCAACTTCTTCTGATACTCTGTAAGCTCTGTCAGATCAGATTCTTTAATGAAGCTTAATTCCTTTTCCAGCTCATCCTTCAAACTACTCCACTGATTCTCATAAATGATAGGCTCAGTGAGAGAATATCTCAGCTCATGAAGATTTTTCATTTTAATGAAATGTTATTACATTTACTCATAAATTCAGAATCAGATAAAGGAGTGGGTTTAGGTTTGGGTTTAGAGGAATTTAGAATAAGAGAAATTTGAGGTATGTATTCAAAGTGAAAATGGTTTTTGGAAGAACCAGGAATATCTGAAGGTTGAAGGGAAGGTTTAGGAACAGTAGTGTTTTGAGAAGGGTTTTGATTCTCATCATTCATCCAGCAACAGTAATTGTAGAAGTATTTGAGAATTTCAAGTTTTTGGTTGGATTCAGAATTTGTGTTTTCAGGGGAGGGTGACCTTGATGCTGTAGTATTTCTAACTTCTTCATTTGTCTCAACATCAGGGGTTTGGTTGTTTTCAGCTTGATCAGTGGAATGATCAGGTTGTTGTTGTTGTTGTTGTTGTTGTTGTTGTTGTTGTTGTTGTTGTTGTTGTTGTTGTTGTTGTTGTTGTTGTTGTTGTTGTTGTTGTTGTGTTTGAGTTTCTGTATCTGGTTGAGTTTGGTCAGGTTTGTCTTGTTTAGAATGGTCTTGTTCAGGTTGGGTTTCAGTTTTTTGAGTTTGCTCAGCTTGGCTTTTTGTGTTCTGACCATGTTCAGAGTCTGGATGGGGTTCAGAGTCTTGAACACGTTCAGAGGCTTTTTCTTGTGTTGGCTTCTGATAGGTTTCAGAGGTATTTTGTTTTGGCAACTCTCCTCTCAAATGTTGTTCAAGAATCTTTAAAGGTGAGTCATTTTGATTCTGAACCTTTGAGGGAAGGGACATGGTTTTCTCAGGATTTGAGGTTTTTAAGGGTGGTGTTTGTGGTGTGTTTTTAGGAGAGGTATCTGACCTTTGTTTATGAGTATTAGCATTATAATTTTCAAAAGTAGAATTACCTTCATCAGCAGAACTCTTCTTAGCATCAGTAGCTTGAACCTTTCTTTTCTTTCTTGTTAGCAGCTCATTATCATAAGCTTCTTCTTCATCCACATAAACCACAACAACTCTTTTCTTTCCACCTCCAGCTTTCTTTTTACTAGAATCTGTCAAAGCACTCTTTCCTTTTCCTTCAGTCTTCAACTTCTTCTTTTCAGCCTTTTCTTCAGACCCTTTGCCTTCCTCAATCTTTATACCCTTAACCAACCTTCTTTTCTTCTTCTTCTCAGCTTTAATTTCAAATGCTTCACCCAAATTCTCTAGAAGCTGAATGTACTGATTTATGATTCCAGTAGCATAGCTTGAGACAGATGCATTTAACCTTTTGAGCAGATTGGGTTCAAATGTAGTCTTCTCCTTCATAGCATCAGTAAGTACTAACTCCTTGTCCTCCATCATCTTCATATGAACAAGTGTGGCAACAGAAATAAATGATGCTCTTTGTTCCACAAGCAGTTGAGTAGCACCAGAATCCCTTATTGCATCAACAACTCCACATTGGTAGAAAATCTCACTCAGTAATCTGGGGTAAATTATGTGAACATTCGTCTTCTTAGGCTCTTGAGATGACTTGATAGCTTTTGTCAGATGATTGAAGATATACTTGGCCCAGTTTATTGGTGTCTTTCTGGACAAGAAATAAACAAAGTGTCTATGATCCCAGGACAACTAATCAGGGCTTCCACTTTTGGGAAATATAGATTCTAGCATAATCTTCGCCAATAATTTCTGAGTGGGTTGCAAATCTCCAATCTTGTTGCTCTCACAAGATTTACCAGTCACATAGCATCTCTTGGTCATATCATTTAGAAACTCTGATTGTTTTGCAGTGGCTTGAGTTAAAACATAGAAAACTCCTGTGTTTGGAATGTGCAGTAGGTTTGCAAGGTTTTCTAGAGTAAGCTTCACTTCAAATCCACAGACCACAGATCTGATCTCATCAGTCTTTATCTCCTCCAGACCCAATTCCTTAGCAGTCTTGTCCTTTTTCTATGGTTTCAAAGCCCTTAGTTTCGCCAACTCTTTATCAAACTCCTCAACAGTCACAAATTTGCACCTTTGCCAGAAATCCTTAACCAAAGTAGGGTAAACCGGCCCGTTCAGTAACCTGAAGAATCCAAAACCACCATCTTGGCTTACGAAGAAGTCTTCAACATCAAATTCATTCTGACTTAGACTCTCAAAGTCTACTGGTTGCTCTATAATGAGATTGAAGAACTTATCTTCAACGGCTACAGTCATTTCGCAACTAAACACTTCTTCACACTCATGGTGTTGATAGGGATTTCCTTAGGAAATGATAGAACAGATTGCGTTGATGATATACCTTCGATTTCTGAGGCTTAGGGTTAGGTTTTGCTAGATTTAGGGAGAAAGAAAGATTTATGAGGTTTAGAAGAATGCAAAGTGTGGGTAGTGAAAGTGAAAAGTGTGTGTGAGTGGATTAAGTGATTTTCTAATAAGGAAGAAAAACAGTTGAAATAAAGATTAAATAAAATTAAACCAGGAATTCAAACCATCATAAACAGTTATCAGCCAATAGAAACATGAATGTGTCTGAGAGGCGTGTTTAAAGATTAGCGCAAAAACGTACAGATGTAATAACCTAAACGTTTACACTTCTGATATCATCAGAGGCATTTTCATTCAGAAGTTAAAGACTTCTCAGAGTCTGAAGCACTTCAGAGGCTAAAATCTCAATATTGCTTTAGATCCCAAAAATTAAAATTTTCTTTTTAAGACATAGAAATATGCTCAGATTCAATTTTTTTTTATTCTGAACATGTCTTTAAATGATATATGTCTCTTAAAGAAAACTAAATCTTTTAGCTGAATGAGAATCCTTTGATAGAGAAAATAATTAAAAACTTATAGTGTTTATTTTGTTCCAGACAATGCTCTTTATTAGATACGTACATTGAGCCTTCTCTGATCCTTGATTAATCTCTGTAGAGGTTACATTCTGGGATATCTTCCCACCATGATGTATCACCATCATCTTCATCATAGTCAAACAAGTTTTCATATACTTCACCTTCAGATGGATATTTTCCAAAATTTCCACTTGTTATGTCTTATGATTCTAAGTCATCATAGATGTACTTCCTTGAGATGATTGTTGTTCTTCCATTGCATTTAATATGCAGCCAAGTGATTGGAATATCCAAACTTCTCTCTTGATTACCTGGAAGATAAATTATTTTGTCCTTTGGTACCCATTTGCTGATGGAAGACAGATTAGTTTCAGAACCTTTATTCTCATTTTGTGCTTCTTGTACTATCTGAGTACTATCAGCAACAAAAGTAGAATAAAGATTTGTAGGTACAGAACCTTCAGTACTGCTTAATGAACTTGGTTCTTCACATGTGTTATCATATGAATACCCAATTCCATTTTTGCAATTGTTTCCAGCTTTACAAAACATAGATAAAATTCTACTCTTATCAATATTTTTGTTACAGTACTCTTGAAGTGCAATTTCATGCTCATCACGAGGTTTGTTACAAGCAGCATAACCTTTTTCAAGATTCTCTATTTTATTTAAAGCTTTGTTATAGAGATCTTCAAAACTGTTTGCTTTTTCTGATACATGCTCATAATCAATTTTTAACATGTTATATTTATGTGAGCTAAGATTCAATTTGTAAAAGGTTTTCTCAAGAATTTTTATTAATTTGCCTTTAGAAAGTTGAGAATATACCTTTACAAGTTTTTCCATATCAGAGTCTAATTCATCATCCTCTGACTCTGAACCTTCTTCAGAACTTCAGTCTGCTTCTGACATCATTCTTGCTTCAGAGTTCGAATTTTTCTCTTTGTTGATAGTTGATGTAGATTTGATTTCATCTTTTCTTTCAACAACTTTGTCCAAATCTTCCCAAGCAGTCATTTGTCCTTGATTACCAGATTTTAATTTCTTGAGTCCAGTCCACCTTTGGAATTTCTTGATAAACTCATCAAAATAATCTTGTTCTGATACTTCTAAGAAGTAGTCTTCAATGTCCACAGTACTTGCTTTGCTTTTGCCTTTAGCTTTCAGAGTCATCTCATGACTTCTGAGTTTGTTCACAAGTGCTTCAAGGCTTATGTTGTTGATATCTTCAGATTCCTCAATAGTTGTAACAATCTGACTCTAACTCTGAGGTAAGCTTCTTAGAATCTTTCTTGTGAGTTCATCCATATTGTATTCCTTTTTCCAATCTTTCAGATTTCTTATAAGTGCTTGAAATCTTGCACTCATGTCTTCAATGCCTTCATCATCTTGCATAGTGAAGGACTCATACTGATTTACCAAATCATTGACTTTTGCTCTTTGAATGCTTTCATAATCATCACTAGTGGAGTAGTGGTCATCGATTTTGATAATTTCTTCAATATTATCATTATCATTTGTAGCAGGAGTAGATGAGACTTTTTCTTGGTCTTTTTCTAGATCTTCACACTGAAAATTGATGTCTTTTTCTATTTCATTCATAAGATCAGTAATTTGAGAACACACTCTATGTTTCCATCTGTTAAAGTCTTCTAGAGAGTTTATTCCAGTCATAGTGTTTTCCTTTAGATTTTTTTCTGTCTCATTGTGAAGTGATTAGCAACAGAACCAACCTCTGATACTAATTGAAGGGGTAAGGAAACACAAGAAAGGGGGGGGGGGGGGGGGGGGGGGGGGGGTTGAATTGTGTTTCTAAATTGTAAAACTTTTTCAAGATATTGCTATCTATCAGAGTTTTCTGGGCAGCGATAATTGTAAACACAATTAAACAAAATAACAGAGACAGAGAGAGAAGAGAGAGAGATGAACACACATGATTTATACTGGTTTCCCTCGCAAACCGAGAGTACTCCAGTCCCCTTGCACTTCCAAGGGATTACTATAATCACTAAAGATTACAATCATAGTGCTCAAGCACACAAGCAAGAGTCTTCTAATGCTCAAGTCACACAAGACAAGAGACTTCTTACAAATACTCAAGTTATTAACAACTAGAGAGTTTTCCAACTAGAATTACTCACACATGAGTATTCCTAAACTTCTAAGCTACTCTAAGAACTTAAAACACTTAACACAATTAAGTGAATTACAAAAGAACTCTTCAGAGGCTTAAACAGTCTTTTAGAAGATTTTGAATGAATACGGTTTTCTCTGTTTTTGCTTGTACTCTTCTCTCTTAGGTGTGTCACACATTTTTCAATCAAAGACATCTATTTATACAAAGATAAAATAGAGACATTGATGAAAAGATCCGTTGAGAAATAACAGTTGTAGAAATCTCATTTGCTTGAAGTATGATTTTGAATTTCTTATCCAGAAGAGGTAATTCAAATCCACTACTTCGTCCTTGTTCCTTTGCTCTACAATTTAGAATAATTGATAGTACATATAGTACACAAATACGCTCCAATTGTAGATAGGATCAAATAATGACGTTAAACAATCTTATCCTTTGATCTTGAGCTGTCATCTCTTGAGGAATGATCTAGAAGCTTGAGATTCTTTACAATAGCTTGAATCTGTTCAGAAACAGAGTCTTCTTCAGGGTTAAAACATTTAGTTTCTGAGGTACTTGAATCTTCAGCTTCTGATGGTCTTCAGAGATAAGCTTCTGAGAGTCATTTAAATTCCATCTTCTGATGACTTTTCAGAGTGTAGCTTCTGAACATCTTCAGAGTCTAACCAATATAAAGTCTTCAGAGCTTCTTCAGAACTGAGTGATCTTCAGTTGTTTGATTATCCTTCAGAATGCTTGTATATACCATCATTCAAATCATAATGATTCTGCACACTTAAACAAATCATCAGTATTTCAATTGTCCATTTAATACTTTTGTTATCATCAAAACTCTTAGGGTATTTATCACTAAAACTGATTTTGTTCCAACAATTTGGACCTGAAGCGTTGATAATGCATAGGTCCACCTACCATATGCGACCAATTAGTCATAGAGGCTCTGATACCATGTCAAATAACCGATTATCCCAAAAGCTTAAGCTGTTAGGATAGAGCTAAATCAATGGTTTTATATTATTTCTAACACCAGAAAAGATTTAATCGAATGCAGATTCACCACCGGAGTCTAAGCACGCAGCTTCACATTATAATTAACCCTAGCGATTTATTTGTAATCGGATAGTCAGAATTAAATCTCAATTTTATACTATAAAATGATTTCATCTGAGAATTAGAAATCAAACGACCCAAATCTATTACGACATCCCGTATTTAATCTACATCCAAATTAACGCAGTAGCAAAAGCAGAGCCAAACAATTTTCGGTCAAATGCTTAAACAGAGCTTTTTAAGCCATGTCGCCATCTGTAACAGACCATTATAAATTCTCTTTAACAGAGATTAATTAATTAAATTTCAGTAAATTAATTAATGGCATACTGTAATTTTGAACAGTGACATGGCTACAAAAAGTCAAGCATGACCCTGGAATATAGGCTTCATACTTTCACTGATTAATAAGATACTACAAGTAACTAGTAGTGTTATTATTATTCAATTTATACAAGGTTTTGACTCTTTTTAGTCAATCTCATGAATATTATTGAATCATAACCATTATTTTCACCTGAATACAAAATTCAATCCTTTTATTGTCATTTTGTCTAGAATTATTCATTATTTCCACTTTTCCCGTGATAATAATAATAATAATAATAATTAAAAAATTAAGTGTCAATACAAGATGAAACAAGTTTTCATTTAACTCTTAGATTCTCATTTAATAAAGTTGGGATAGCTACGTGCACAAGAGATAATCAAGGTTGCCGTTGCCAAAACGAAGTTGATTTCTTCTATTTGTGACGTGGAAATGGGTGAAGCCCAAGGATTTCTGCATGCTTTTAAATGGGTCCGCGACTTATAAGTAGAAGTCATAGATTTTGAGCTTGAGGCAAAGATTGTTGTTACTAAGTTTCATAGTAAAAATGATGACATATCAGAATCATCATAAATCATAAGAGATTGTCAACAGCTGCACAATATTTTCTTCATAAATTCAAGGGTCGAGTTTATTAGGAAACAAACCAATGAGTTTATTAGGAGACAAGGGTCAAACTTATTCTCTTGTGATCCTAAAATACTGGCCTCGTTATTTCTGTCGAGTTTCTCCGAACTCCCAAATTCATCAAAGTTCATACTAGTACCATATAGTTTAATTAATTAATTAATTGTTACGAGTTTGAATTTGAGTCATGAGAATAAAACATTGTTAAAACTCTTTTGAATTTTGTTCCTTTCATTTTGCATACGATCCTATCTAAGAAACATTGGTCTTCCTAATTGTACACCCATTTATAATAAAATAAAAATACAAGCAATATAATATACTTATAATTATATATAATAAACACTAATTGCTAATCACTGTTCGGCTTGATAAATCACTCCTACCTAACTAACTCAACTGCCAGGATAAGAATAAGATCATTATCGAAACATTACAACAAAACCAATAATCAAAGGGGGGCTATCTTTTATAATTAAAGGGAGGGGTTAGGAGGAACAATTTGACAAAACAATCTTTAAGATTTTTTGGAATTTATATATTGTCCATAAGTGCTTTTGCTTATTACATGAATTTCAGTTTAAGGAACCTTTTAATTTTGTGGGCTCAAATAAAATTGACCAATTCTTATAGTGGTGCCAATTTGTCACAAATAAATTGTTCCAAATAGTGGACAATGTCCCCTATTACATATAAATACACATAATTTTGACCCCACGTACGTACCTCACTATACCACCAAATATTGATACTTGAAGATGGTCAACCTATATAGTGGATGTATCTTGGTGTACCCTTGTTATGTCTTTTTTATAAATTATCTATAAATTAATTATATTATACAATTAACATTAAAAGAGGATAAACTAAACACTTGTTAATCATCTAGCACTTTGGCTATGAATATATAATTGAGATGAAGAACTTCTTTTAAGTTAATAATTTTTTTTTTGTTGATAGTTTGTAGTTTTGTTGACTACCAATGATATGTAATTAAATTATTATTATTTTTTGGTGAAAATAATTAAATTAATTTAAAATTTAAGTTTAATTAAAATATAAAAAATAACATACATAAATAATTAGATGATGTATAGATAAGGAAAAAAATTCATGGGAGAGTGTTCAACTTAGAGATAATACCGTGGCCAAAAAGTTGCCTTGCCCTTTATATTTGTTTAATAAACCAACAAATGATGAGAGTTGTTTATTTTGGGTGAAAGCAAGGGAGTATAATTACATTATAATATGATAATATTACAATACCCCACGTAGATGCTTTATTGATGCAAGGGTCTAGTACATTGAATTTTCTCTACAATTAACATGACATTGTTGTGTGCTGCTTAAGAAAGATTATTCTTTTCTTTTCACTTTTCAAATCATCTTTTGTTATATATTGGTAATTGGTAATGTGGAGACTCTTCACGATATATAAATAATCTCGTTTAATTAACAACAATACAAGATTAGTAAAACATATTATTGAGGAGTATTACAAAAGAAAAACTAATCCATTTTTAATAAAAAAAACAATGTAGGTAAGTAAAAAAAAAAGTAGAGTTTCAACCATTTTAGGTGGAAAAAAGTTAAAATGTATTTGTTAATTTAGGACTGTTTATGCCGTTATTTTGATAACCGTCACAATGTGAGTTTTGTGGTAGTTTTAAATGCCACAGAAGGTTCTCAAAACCATCGGAATTAAAGCATATTTTTCTAGTAGTAAATGAATCAAGGCAGCATAATATTGTATATATTTTGTCATCGCCAACAAATATTTTAAGATTCGTCAAAAAAAAAAAATTAAGATGTGCTACAATGCAAGGATCGTCACGACAATGTGGTGGCGTCCAGAGTTAAGATTCAAAAGACATTATATTCTTACATTATGCTCTAACCAAGTGCTTGAAGTTTGAAGGTATAGGATATTTTTGTAATTGCAAGTTTGTAAAAGTTTATACGTATAAGTCAAAACATATAAGGTGTGTTCCACAACAAGCTAAATATATTTTGTCCATAAATCATATAACAATTAAGAGAAATATTATTTGTACACAATTTTTTAAACAAATATCCAATATCTATGAGAAATTTTGTCGTTTCCCTAATAAAAAAAAAATGGAGAAGAAATGACGAGGGTGGAAGAGAGCATGATATGAAATGACAAAATTGCCTCTAAGTGTTGTATTTTTATCTAAAAAATTATGTCCAAATAACATTTCTCAATAAGTATAAAAGTTGCAATGATTTCCAATAACTATTTAATAATATACTACCTCTCTATTCCTAATTATAAGATCTTTTTTTATCACTACATGTACGCCAATGCACAATTTTGATCGCTAATATATTTAATTGTCTATTAGTAAAAATTATAAAAACTTAATATTTTGAAAATACTCATCAAAATAAATTGAACAAGATCTTATATACTAACATTTACATTTATATATTATTAAAAAAATATGATCAAAACATGATAAATGAATAGTGCATTTTTGTCAAACATGATTTTATAATTAGGGATGAATGTAATAATATATCTATACAAATATATACAAAATAAAGTTGTTAAATAAAAATTACAAAGACACAAAATTAGCCTTTTGAAAACTTTATTGATAATGTGTCTTTTGATTTAACTAACACATCAATTCACTCATTATGATTTTCAAGATTATGAAAGTATTCCATTACCAAGTACATATACACAATATAAAAAGGGATAATAAAAATGGTCAATCCATCACGTGAATATATCAATAAAATGATAAAAAGCACCAACAAAATTATAGGGAACACTATCTTTTTTACGGTTACTAATGACGTCATTTTACACCTGCATAATTGAAAAAGAGAATTGAAATAAAATCAATAAGAAATTCATTCAAAATTATTTCTATGAACTTTTTAACTTATGTGTGGCTAAATGCATCTAAAGTAGAATAACAAAAAAAAAATTAAAAAATACTCCTGATGCTTAATATAAAAGAAATTTTACATTTTAGATTCATTGAAAATTTAATGTATCTAATCCATATTATTATTATTGACTAAATACATTAGATTTTTAATAATTTAAAAAATAAAATTTCTGTTATATTAAGGACTGGAAAGAGTAATAGCATTATTTAGTAATTAAGAAATAAAATATATAAAGAGCAAGAAAATGGTGATTGAGAAGAGGGACAAATAAATCATAAATTTTAATCTAACACATCAAAAATGTATTACATTAAGAAAAAAAACAAATATTATTTGTATTTCAAATTTTATAATATATAAACAAAATATATCAACTATTATGAAATACTCAAATGTTACAATGTAAATAAGTAAAAAACAATGGTTATATCAACAAAAGTAAAAAAGCAAAAAGGAATGGAAGTTGATAAGAAATTCATTCTTCCAAAAACCTACTTTTTAAGCTACTAAGGCATGTATATATGCGATGCACATGATAAATCATGTAGGAGTAATACAATTTTATTTATTCCAAAAATTGAAATATGAAATTTTAAAATTAAAAGTAATAGAAAAGTTTATAATTTTCACAATAAACAACAAATATATGAAAACAATAATTATTGAAAATATGACTTTTAAGTGAATATTACCACATGCAAGATAAATTACCTTTAAATTAGTTATGAGAGATTGTGATAGTTATAAATGAGGATATTTACCACCGAGATTAGGTGTTAATTAAGTTTGTGTACTATTCAAATTTATTGTGTGACCATATGAGATTGTGATATTTGTAGATGAGGATTATGGGTTCATCTCATGCATTCATTTATCTATTGACCATAAATTATGTGCATGTTAGCCTATCTATTTATTCTATGTGATTTAGGAAAAAAAAATGGAGACAATTATGATGAGGCACGGTCGGATCATGAATGGAAAAATAATCTTAAAAAATTATTTGTGACATTGATTGTGCATGAAATTAAAAAAAACGTGGATCAATTTTAATGAATTTTTTGGCCTGAAATTTTTGTGGTGGACATTAATTAACTGTAGAATTATTATGATCATGTTTAACCATTTAATTAAAAATATAAAAATTTTTTTTTACTTGACCAAAAAAAAAAAAAATTTTTTTCTTAAGTAGTAATTTATCTTATATTTAGTAAACTAAATTCTTGATTTATTTTTGGTCTTACTAAATTCTTGATTTTTAATCTATAAAAACAATGAATCTTAAAAGATATCTCAATAAATTCAATGTTTGATTGTATGCATTCTGAAGATACTTGTCAGTCACTACAAGAAAATAGGAAAATAGCGGCGGTCAAATAGCGGCGGTTTGGCCAGAACCGCCGCCGCTTGCACATATTACGGCGGTTTCGTAACTGTCGTTGTTGTCCTATGTATTACTGGCGGTTGTCAACGTATTATCGGCGGTTCGAACTGCCGCTGTTTCTATTATTTTTTTTCCATTGCTCAATGCATTAGGGCGGTTTCAACCACCCTGTTTGCATTTTTTTTTTTTGCGAAAAAAACATTTTCTTTTAATAAAATAAAAGAACCTCCTTATTATTTTTTATTTTTTTCCTCTCCTATATTTTCACTTTTTCTCAAAACAGTGCGTTTTTTAGTAGAACTCTCAGAATTCTTATAGCCACCGCCATAGCTCCGAATCTTTCGATCCACAACTTATGTTCCTCTCGTCGCCACCGTTGCTCCTCCTCAACACAGGTTTCACAGCTGATCTTTCTCTCTCTCTCTCTCTCTCTCTCTCTCTCTCTCTCTCTCTAACTCTCTCTATCTCCGATTACTCTCTTGTTAATTTGTTGTTAACTCGATTATGATGATTTTGCGTGATGATAATTACTTAATTTGTTAATTTTTTTTTAAAAAAAAAGGCCAATAGCGGCGGTTAGAAAGCTTAAAAAAATTGCAGAAATAAGGAGAAACTCAACAATCGACGCTAACATCCTACCGGCAGTTATTCCAACGGTTGTTAGATCCGCCGCTATATGTTGTAGCGACGCCTCCATTTTCGACGCTTGGTCAACCTCCTCAGATTGCATTTAGCAGCGGTTCGAACCGCCGCTGTTGCCCAAATTCAACTATCATTGCCTGCTGTATTTAATGTAGTGAGTATTGCTTTCATGAATTTCATTTTTTTTAACAAATGTACATTTAATATTCAAACATCGACCTCCCAAAAAATATTTCGCTATGAGAGATAGAGAGTGTGAGAGAAGCGGTGCACCTAGGGCAACCCTAGGTTGACCGCGCCGGTCTCCTTCACCGGCAGAGAGGCAAACACGGGGGGTGGGGGACAAGGCAAGGTGCCAGAAATGGGGTGGGACGACGGAGAGTGGACTGTGGTGAAGCAGAGACGTCGGAAAGAGCGGCGATAGGCGGATAGAGGTTTTGACAGCGAGAGACAGCAAGGACGCGACAGAAGCAGATCGACGTCCATTCCGAGACTTCTGTTCTTTCATGATTGCAATGATGTTGGTTTCCGTCAGCGATATACCAGGTCCCCTACGAGGCAGATTCATGATTTGAAATTGCCTAAGAAAGCTCCTACAGGGATGGGTACGTTAAGGCAGGATGGGGCTCGTCATGACAGTTTGGTTACTGAACTTAAAAGGTTTGTTTCTTTCTATTTTACTATTTCCCGACTCAATTATTGCGATTTTATCGTAAGGGTTTTGAAATTTTTGGGATGTTAGAGGATGTTTACGTGGCGAAGAAAATTAGTAAATTCGGCGAACCTTACGGCTTCGTTAAATTTTCCAACGTTAAAGACGTGAACAAATTGTTAAAAGCCTTGAGTGCCATTTACTTTGGTCATTTCCGCATTCATGCTAGAGTGGCAAGGTTTGACCGAAATGAGCGATGGAGGGAAGGAGCTCGGGGACGGTGAAGGATGGATATAGGGAGGGACTTAAGGGTCCAGATAAGGAAGAAGCAAATCTTTTAGAGAATGGGATGACTAGGGACGACCTCGCAAATGGGGGGTCTGGTACCCCAGAAGACGTGCGAGTGGGCGACATTGTGGTTAGGATAGGGACATCGCAGGAGCCGACGGCGCGAAAGGATGGCCAGGAGTAAGAAATCGGGTTGATTCCAAGGAAGACGATATTGCCTACTGAAGTTGCTTCGAAAAAGGATGACAAAATCTGTATGCGCATCTTTAGAACAAAACATGACGACGTGCATTGGGCACACAACGGTTTAGTGGTGACGGTCATCAATGGAGAGGCGGTTCCTGTAGTTCATAATAGAATAACGGATGCAGGTTTCCAAGATTTATTACTTATCCCTATGGGTGCTGACCAGGTTTTTATTCGAAGCTCGACAAGGGTGGACGCTTTAACAACTGTCAACAGCGCTAAGGATTTTTTCTCACTTGTATTTTCAAATTGGATGAGGTGGGGAAAGGAAGTGCTACCCTATCGGAGGGGCGCGTGGGTTTGTTTGTATGGCATACCGCTACACGCTTGGAATGTGCACTTCTTCAAGTTGTGTGTGCTGGACTGTGGTAGGTTCTTACCTGCAGATAGTTGTTCGACCGACAGGGACAAATTGGACTTTGCCCGAGTTCTGCTAGCCACGCCTGACTTAGAAATTCTTAACAGAGTCGAAAAGGTTTTGGTCGATGGAACCCTAACTGAAATCAAGATAGTGGAGGAATGGGGTTACGCCTTAGGAGAAGATACATGTCTTTTTGAGGAGGAGAACGGCTCGGAGGCTTCTCAAAATGATAATGAAGCGGAGCACAACGACCCGGATAATAGACGTCATGTTGATATATTGGTTGAGAAATTAGTGGATGGACTGGAGGAAGAGGACGGTATCGAGCTTCATTTGAACCATGTTGAACATTCCACAGAAAAGCAAGATTACAACCATTCAGTCAAGGAGGGGCCGGTTGAGAAGGAAGTGCAAATCGACTTCTTGTCGAGTCCATCTCGTGACTCTGTTGAGGTTTCCACATGAGGCTGCGGAGATAGGGATTCGAGGACTGGTAATCCTCCTCTTGTGCTAGAAGCTCAGGTTAACTCTTCTATCTGTGAACCTTATGTTGGCGGCAAGACCACAATTGGAGTTGGGAGGCCTGAGGGGCCTATCTTGAAACAGTCCCGCAGTAAGCGTACAACTTCATGCCCGCCAGGCGTAAATCGTTCTGCCTTGTCGGGGCCTTAGAGCTTGGGCTGGTTGAACGACCTTAGGAATCTTGAATCAACACAATAGTGGGTGAGACAGATTGAGAAAATCAAATCAATTATATCTAAAATAATACAAATCCAATATAATTGGCACATTTATTAAATGTTTTTCTTTAATAGGAATTTTTTTATATATATAGAAATAATTACACATGAACCAAAGGTAGACGGGCAACAAGCTGCGCCGCTAAACCTTTTTGTATAGCAAAACCTAATCTTTGGAAAACTACATTCATAGACCTAGGCGACACAACATTACTATGCATGACCTTTTGAACTCTTTTCAAAAGGTTAACCGCCTCTGGTGCGAGAAAGCCAAAAGTGACAAATGCAAACGGTATAGAAAAGTGTTGATTATCATAGCACGCTTTCTCATGTTTGATCATCTTGCTTGAAGCAGCTTTGAGGGCTGCCCGTCCCACAGTAAAATCCCCGACCCCCAGCCCGACGAGTGGGGAAACTCCAGTAAAATCTACACAAACATGTTTCCCACCTACCCATCCATACACTAGAACATCCGCTGGACGAAGTGTCGATGTCCCTTCTTGTGGGTTAGTCAAAAAATTCACAGGTGCCTCTTTCTTCGTAGAAATTCCCGCATGCCTAAAAATATCAAAAAGCACATCTCTGACCAAGTCATGCCTGTATTTGAAGCCTGAAAGCTCCCGACAATGAACTGCATGCTCCGCAAAAGTGTAGAGACATGATTTACGACGAACAGGGCAAACTTCATCCTTAGGGAATAACAGAATCATGAGGCGGTGCCTAAGAATGGTGCGATACTCAACCAGAAACATGTGTTGGCCCATCCAATCAATGGGGATAGCGAAGTGAAAATCTTGAGCATGTGCCGCTTTCAAACACCCAAAGACCGCTTTTTGTCTTCTGGTCATGATAAAATCAACTTCCATGTCCTGAACAATTTTACTAAAAATAACACTCGCCAAAACATGTTGGGCTTTAGGGGGGACGGTGTCTTTGCTAGCAAAATTTCTAAAGTCAAAAGTCAGAATTGCATCCTAAGATCGTCCAAAGCATTGTCAAAGTCCAAGTCCATACCACATATCCAATGTCTCTCAAAATATGATTTTGCAAAATCCGAGATTGGGCCCTAGAAGCCACAAAGGCATATGAGTTGACCTCTACATCTGAATACAACCCTAACCCTCCGAACTTAATGGGTAAATAAGCGATTCTCCATTGAAGGTCTCCAAAGAACGGACCTCCCCTAACCACAATATTTATTGCTTTATTTATTTTATTTTATGTACCGAAATAATAAATTATAATGGGTTTCATGAGTTTAGTTCAGTTGGCAGAGACAATATATTATATATGTAGTCGAGGGTCGGGGTTCAAACTCCGGTCAATTCACTTATCCACTAACAACTAAGCTACTTGACAAAAAAAATCACACTGGAGTAACATAATTGAAAAAGAGGAATGCATATGCACGTAATAAGATTTTGGTGTAGTATATTGTATCTTTACTTTAGGGACTTAGATTTGATGTAGTCATCATCTCATAACTGCATATGCACTTAATAAGATTAAAAACATTCGATTAAAATTGAATGGTTCAAATTTAAAAGTTAGGTTTTAACTATCAAAACTAGCTTTAAATCTGAGCCGTCTAATTTTAATCATATGACTCTAATGTATTGACTGTATCTTAGGGTCCGTTTGGATTATCTTATTTTTGAGCTTATGCAAACAACTTATGCAATATAAATTAGGTTTTATGTTGTTTTATAAGTTCACACTAATGAAAATTGTATTTTTATAAGCTCTTTTATCATAACCTACCTTGACATACTTATAATAATACATAAAAATTGCATAAACTATTTGCATAAACTCAAAAATAAGCTAATTCAAACGGGCCCTTAATCGACTATGTTCAATTGATTTCCTTTGTTTGAGTAAGTGGTATGTAGTTGGGCTTCATTTTGATAGTTGGTCCTTTCTTTAGACTTAATATATACTCCAATGATTGATTGAGAGAAATAAATTTCATCGTTAATTAATGGAAACCTATTTAAAGTCAAAGTTTCATTCTATATTAACCGACCCAACACATAAAATGTTATGGAGAGAATTCAAACATAAAACTTTAAAACTTTAAGAGTAACATATTTCATGATCTCAAATCTTCACCAACCAACCAACCTATGTGGATTAGTGTGGTCTCTTACTCTTTCCGTACCATAATATATGTCACTTTGACACATATTAAAAAATGTAATTAATGTTTCATGATCTCAAATCTTCACCAACCAAGCAAGCTATTATTTTTTCTTCAAAGTAACATATAATTTAGTACGGAGGAGGTATATGATAAAAAAATTGTGATATATATTGAATGGAATTTTTGGAGGGTTGTTATGTTAATGCTACATTATACACATTGGGTACACCCTCAATAGATTGGAGAGAAGAATTAAGGAACAATGATGAATCTTGGTGAAGGGGTGTGACCATATGAGAGTGTGGTTGAGAATTGGATTGTTGATTTATTCTTTAGTTGGTTTTTGCTACTAATGTTAGGGTTGATTTATATGTTAGTGGGGGTCCCACATCCGGTTCTTGTTTGGAACGTGGTGTGGGGGCTTTGAATGTTTAGGATTGGAGGTATTGGGATTTGGATATGAGTGAGTGAGTCCTTCTTTTTCTCTCATTCTGGACATTGGTAGTGGCATGCAATGCCATTGGCAGCATGTTATTAATTGCTAGCTAGGAGGCTCTTAATTTTTAGTAACATCAAACACCAAGGCATGCACTTTGTAAATTTGTCTAATTTTCAATTTCTTAATTTGTTCCTTATTATTTGATGCTTTTATTACGTTTTTTTTTAAACACTTCTATATTCTTTTTTATTGACAAAAAAAATATTATTCTCCTATATTCTTTTTTTTTTGGTCAAAAAATGCTCCTATATTCTTTATTTATATACTCTATTTGTCCTAAATTATAAGTCGTCTTACATATTGTCGATGTTTTTTTATCACACTCTTTATTAATATTTATTATTTTCTTTTCTTTCACATTTTTAATTTAATTTAGATTTTTCATATCAATTAATGATAAATGATAATTTTGTAAAATAACTCATACTATTTTTCTCATAGAAAATTAATTACATTTTTTAATATGTGTGAAATGATTAAAACGCAACTTATAATTTGAAACGAAGATAGTACTACTATTTTTGTTTCTCTATATTAAATCCTCTTGTAAAATTTTGTTGTTCATTTTTATAAGACTTGTTTAAAGATCAAGATATTAACTAAATTTTTAGGGAGGGGTAAAAAGTTTTAAGTTGTGACCAAAGCATAGAAATAGAAATTAGTCTCATAGTCTGGCCAAAAAACCATGATACTTTGTGGAATTGCTGTGATGTCGTAGACCCTAATTGCAGGGATGATGATCCTCTTATATCCTTCTTCTCAAGTTTTGTCCTGATTCTCAATTGTTGAAGATTCAATAGTTGATTTGCAAAAAATGATTTAGCATGATTTTCAATTATAGATTAATCGAAAGATTGAGATTCCACAATGTAAAAAATAAAAGATAAAAAATTGAAGATGATCCAAATTCTAATCATAGTGGTTTACTACCAAAAGATGTTACAATCGTATGAATTATCAATCATTGTGCAATATGATTAATCTTTATCAAATACTCCATCCGTTTCTTTTTATTTGTCATTTAAAAAAAAAATATTTGTTTCAAATTATTTGTGGTTTTGATAATTTAAGGTTATATTTTGTCTATTATACACTCCTTCCTTTTTTTACTAAATTTTATATCATTTTTTTATTGTAACTATTTTTTTTTACTAAATTTCTTCATATAATTATATTTTTATTGTTTTTGTTTTGTTCCTATTTTTCTATTTGTTTTTGTTTTGTTCCTATTTTTGTGTACATATATAATATATTCCAAAAAATAAAACAAAATTAGGTATAATAGGAAAATAAGGTGCAAAAATACATTTTTTTCATTTGTAATAAATTTTCTAAAACGACAAATAAAAAGGAACGGAGGGAGTAACTTATTTACACCAATCGTTAGTTGATTTAGTGGTGATTGACGCTGAACTTGGTATGGAGGATCACAGTTCGATCCCCTGCAACTACAATCGAGAGGGGCTGGAACCACTTGATGTCAGAACTGATCCCCGAACCAGAATAAAATGGCGGTGAAAGCAAGACAAAAAAAACTTATTTCCTTAAGGTTATTTAAAGTAAAAAAAAAAAAAAAAGAGACCACTTTGGCTAAGATGCTTGACATTTTAGCTGTAAATTTGACAAATTAATTCCAATCATCAAATTAATGAAAAATAAAAATATCTTTCAGTACATTTAATTTAATTGATAGAAATATTAAATATTATATATAGAATCGGAGTTTGAACTTGAACAATCTATTAATTCACCTTAAAAAAGTGAAATTTTAACTGCTGGATTATTTGACCAATAAAAAAGAGTGTCAAATTTTGTTCACTGTTTTTTTTACACATTAATTTTGTTCACCATATATTTACAAAATTCATCATTATTGAATTGAAAGATTATGTCATATAGATCATCCATAATTTTTTTAGATAAATTAAAAATCATTTGATAGGTTATTAAGACACATCAAAATCAACGGTTTATGCGTTTTTATTGAATACCGTTAATTTTGATCGGTCTCAATAACATATCAAATTATTTTCAATTTCGCTAAACTTTTTTATGAATGATCTATGTGATACAATATTTCAATCCAATGATGAATTTTATAAAATTCGCATTCGTTATAATATTATTCGAAGCTTGTGCACCATGCACGACTTCATTCACTCTTTCATGTTAGAATTGGCCTCTATATACTAGTACCTTTAAAAGTAATCTCTTGTGAAACCAGTAATAAAAAATATTTAAAATTTCAACGACATACATTGTTATTTAGAAATATAAGTTAATGATTATTTTTATTTTTACGATTAAAATACTGACTTAGGACCCGTTTTGATTAGCTTATTTTTGAGTTTATGTAAACAACTTATGCAATATAAATTAGGTTTTATGCTATTTTATAAGTTCACACTAGTGAAAATTGTATTTTTATAAGTTATTTTATCGTAAATTACATAGACAAACTTATAATACATTAAAATTGCATAAGCTGTTTGCATAAACTCAAAAATAAGTTAATTCAAACGGACCCTTAATTATCAGCAGTTTGATTAAAAAAAAAAAAAAACATATTTCATACTAAGTTAACATCATCCATGTCAATATTTTAATTGTAAAAACAAAAAAGTCATGAATTTTCACTTTTAAAGACTATTATAGATTATCGTATTTCAACTTTTATTTTTATAGTAATAGTGACCTGTGAGGAAATCCCAACTATGAATCACCCTATTCATGATAATCCCATTCAGAATATTTAGCAACCTAGGTGGATTAAAAAGTGTAACCATGCTGATGTATTAAATGCATTATTTGGCGTTTATTTAGGATTTTAGAGACCTTAATTGCTTCCTTTGAACTCATGGATTAATACATTGATTAGTACTAATCCACATTGTTTATTTTTTGTCAAAAGATTCTTGTGTGACCGTGTGACTTTCCTTTTCACCGCACATATACATTAATTTGTTGACAAGCATGGTATTTAATTTCCTCAAAGTAAAAAGCATGGTTATTTAATTTGGACCGTTTTTAACACCATAATGTCAAAAGTGAAACAATTTTTTTTGCATTGACAATTTTTTTCTTATTTTGTTTTTTTGTTTTATAACAATGAATGGTTTTAAAATCTAATTTAATTTTGTGTTTTTTGTATTTACGAGGAATTAGAAGCAATGAACCTTCATTGTGTGTATTTTGATGAGTTAGGAAATTAATGAGAAGTATCTTTTTAAGGTGAAATGCATTAAATGAGTTTTAATTGTGGGGCACAAGAAAAAAATAATATAGAAAAAAGAAAAGAAAATGGAAGAGCTTATCTACTTTGTTAATGTAATTAAGAAGAAAAAGGACAAGTGGATAGGGAAATGAAGAAATGACAGAGAATGAGAAAATTGGCTTTGGCCACAAGGTTGAGTAGAGAATGTGGATGACACTTGTTCAACAGAAAAAACAATATAAAAAACACCAAATTATTTTAGAGGTTGAATAGAAAATAGAAAATTCTACAGAAAAAAGAATATAGTACTGTTCACATTGCAAGAAAAAACAAAACAAATTATTAAGAAAAATATAAATCATGATAAATCGAGGAATATATTTATTTAGATTTATTTTATGAAAAAGCTAACAAGTGTCATTAATATTTGAGACATTTACCTTAAAACTTTAAAATTTGATTTTTCCACGGGTTTAATAGATACTATATCGTCCATGTAAGTTTAATTTGATCGGTATGAATATCACCTTTTTTTTTTTTTTTTAAGAAATTAAATTAACTCACCTAAATTGACACTAGAGAAAATCGAACCTGAGACATTGAGAGAAACATATTTCAATTACTTAAGCCAAGACCACTAGGCCAATCCAAGTGGTATGAATATCAAATTATGTATGCTATTGTCAGAATTTGAACATCTGACACTGCATTTTTTCACTTTTTAACAGTGGAATTTTAGGCACTATAATGCTTAACAAAAAGAAAAGATATTATGTTAGTGTAGATCAATTTTACACTTACATCCTATGAAAATAGACATTCATTTGTATCATACAATTGTAGCGGATATAATATAATGAAGTGATTTTAGAAAATGAGGGATTATTATTAAATGACACTATAAAATCATCTTAGTGTCAATATATATCATAATTTTTTTTCTCCATGACCTTTATTTTATGTATACCATCGATGCAAATAACTTTTATACGTTCGATCAATCATAATCGTTAATGTTTGCTAAACAAATTTTTCACATTGACAAATCACGTTAAATCAAAAGCTACGTACCAGAGACTCTCTTGCAAACGTGCGTTGAGTACCAGACACAACCGTAATTCCAAATACACTATAAAAACGTTTAACTTTATCGCAATCAAATTAAATGTCATAAACATAATCTATCATGATGTGTTGACCGTGTAAAACTTTTTACGGTGACGTCAAAAGAAAATTAAATATTTAAACAAAAAAATAAAAAGGAAAATTAATTATAAAAAAAAAATGAAAAAGTGAAAGAGTTATAGAGAGATAGAAAGAAGTGAAATTTTTGTCTCGTGAAGCAGCAGGTGAAGGAAGGAAAGAAAATAAAAGCTCACTCTTTTTCTCCATTCTTCTTCTTCCTTCTTCTTTCTCTCTCTACTCTCTCTCTCTAAAAACCAAGCTTCTTCTCTCTCTCTCTCTCTCTAAGTATTCCAACAACACTCACATTCATTCTTTACTTCTTCCTTTTATATATCACGAGATCCCCATCCCTTTCTCTCTTTCCTCTCTCTCTCTCTCTCTCTACACTTTCCTTGTTCTTCATGACTTCTTCTTCAACAAACCCATTTTTCAGTACTCACTATACACATTGCTAACACTCAAAAGAGTGTGTTTTTAGAGAGAGAGAGGTAAAGGGTAACCATAGTTTAAAAAAAAATTGAATCTTTCAAACACCCATTAACAGAACAAAAAAAATGTCACATTCACCAGAAAAACCCGAACCCGAACCGGAGTTAGAATCTTTTTCCGATCGGTTTCGTGAAACGGTGAGTTTAGAAGTAAATAAACCGGATTTCAGAGAACTCGATCTAGGTTCACCGGTTTCACCATTAAGGACACGTGGAGGACCGTCGGTGAGTAGTAGTTCAGGTTCTTCTGGATCTTTCTCTGGTCGAAATGGGTCAAATTCAAACCCGGTTTCTAAAAGATCCGATTCAGCACCGAATAATAATAACAGTAACTCCGGTGAACTTTCCGGTTCTAGTGAGAATAGTCCAACGGCGGAGAGATCTGGTGGGAATGTAAGAGGTTCTAAACCGGGTCATTCAAGATCCAATTCAGGATCCGGTTTGACTCCGTTGACACATTCGGGTCAAACTGTTAACTCTCCGCCCTTGAATGTTCTTCCTACCGGAAACATTTGTCCTTCCGGTAGGATCTTGAAGACTGGGATGATGACACCTAATCGGAGTTCAAGAAGTGATGTTCTTGGTTCTGGAACTGGGAACTATGGTCATGGTAGCATAATGCGCGGTGGAGGAGGCGGCGGTGGTGCCGGAGTTGTTACTGGTAAAGGAGAGAGTAACAGTTTGAGAAGTAGCATTGGGGGTGATTTAGGAAAAAGAGGGGTGCAGGGTATGGATCCAGAAGAGCTTAAGAAAGCAGGAAATGAGCATTACAAAAAAGGTCATTTTTCAGATGCATTGAGTCTTTATGACCGTGCAATTTTGTTGTCGCCAACGAGTGCTTCTTATCGAAGCAACCGTGCTGCAGCGCTGACCGGTTTAGGGAGATTAGCTGAAGCTGTTAGGGAATGTCAAGAAGCTGTTAGATTGGATCCTAAGTATTCTAGAGCTCATCATCGTTTGGCTTCTCTTTACATCAGGTGAGTGAGTAATCTTTGATTGTTAAGTGCATTGGTTGGATCTAGTTCAATTATGTTATGTGTTTTGTTTTGTCGTTGAATTTATAGTTTTTGTTTGATTTAAGGTTTTAAATTTGTTTTTTGGATGGCATTGTAAAGATTCATGATCATGTGATAGTTTAATTGGATTTGGATTGATCCTTTTATGGAATTGTGTTGATGATAGAAGTTGTGATTGTGTGACAGGTTAGGACAAGTTGAGAATGCTAGGAAGCATCTATGTCAACCTGGATTGACGCCAGATCCGGCCGAGATGCAGAAGTTGAAAATGGTGGAAAAGCATATTAATAAATGTGCAGATGTTAGGAGAGTAGGAGATTGGAAAAGTGTTATCAGGGAACTTGATGCTGCTATTGCTGCTGGAGCCGATTCTTCTCCGCAGGTATTGTTGTCGTTTTTTGTTTATTGTTGTTTTGTGATGATATCGGATTTGAATACGTTATATGGAAATTGTGTGTGAAATGAAATGTCTGAACTTTGTTGGAAATTGAATGTACAGCTCTTTATGTGTAGAGCAGAAGCCCAATTGAAACTCCATCAAATTGATGATGCAGAATCAGTTTTGTCACATGTTCCGAAATCGGAGCCACGTGCTAATAATATATCTTCTCAAGCAAGATTTTTCGGGATGCTTTCTGAAGCTTATTCCTATTTTGTTAGAGCTCAAATTGAGATGGCATTGGGAAGGTGAGTGTTTAGATACATTATTATTAGTATGAGTATTATTAACCTTCCTCTGAATTAATCCTAAGGTATCAATGGTTTTGATTGGAGTGTGACAAATCGATGATTGATGTATTGCAGGTTTGAGAATGCAGTCACGGCTGCTGAGAAGGCGAGTCAGATTGATTCGCGAAATGTTGAAGTTTCTGTTTTGCTTAACAATGTAAGGATGGTGGCAAGAGCTCGAGTTCGTGGCAATGATCTTTTTAAATCGGAACGGTTCACTGAAGCTTGCTCGGCATACGGGGAAGGTTTGAGATTGGACACTTCAAATTCTGTTCTATATTGCAATAGAGCAGCGTGTTGGTTTAAGCTTGGTCAATGGGAAAAATCAATTGAAGACTCTAATCAAGCTTTACGTATCCAACCAAATTATACAAAAGCTCTTCTTCGAAGGGCTACATCATACAGCAAGGTAAATTGACTTATCGATCTTTATGAAACTGCATTGTTGTGAATTGTGAATGAAGTTTTATGATATCATCATCTCTCGTTTTTCAAATGCAGCTAGAAAGGTGGGAAGAAGCGGTTAAAGATTATGAGGTCTTGCGAAAAGAACTTCCAAATGACAATGCAGTTGCTGAAGCTCTTTTTCATGCACATGTTGCGCTAAAGAAATCTCGTGGAGAAGAAGTATCAAATTTAAAGTTCGGCGGTGAAGTGGAAGTAGTATCAGGTCTTGAGCAGTTTAGAACTGCAATATCTTTACCTGGTAACTAAAACGTTTAAAGAGTCTTGTTCACATCATTTTAGTCGGCTGTTAGTTTTCAATTCTCATAATATTGTGTCTTCATTTTTCAGGTGTTTCTGTTGTCCATTTTGAAGTTGCATCAAATTCACAATGCAAGCAAATATCACCATTTGTGGATACACTATGTAGTCGATATCCTTCTATTAACTTCCTCAAGGTATGGTTTTTTACTTTACTAGCTGTTGTTTACTCGGTGTTGTCAAATAGCGGCTATAGCATAGCAGAATTTTAACAAACCGCTATTGTTCCGTGATACCTGATTTAGTACAAAGTGTTGTAAGATGGTGGATATTGTGCTGCTATAGCACTGTAGCATAGCGGAATTTGAACAAAGTGCTACATTCCGCAATTGACAATACCTTGTTTATTTCGTTTTACCTATATAAATAAATGATTGATATGGAACTTGCCTAATGCATGCATTTATTATCTTTGATCAAGGTGGACATTCAAGAAAACCCGACAGTTGCAACTGCTGAGAACGTTAGAATCGTGCCAACCTTCAAGATATACAAAAACGGAAGCCGTGTGAAGGAAATCATATGCCCTAGTCGCGACATGTTGGAACACTCAGTGAGGCATTACAGCATTTAGAATTCACCATTTAGAATTCACCATTTGTAATACTTCTCTCATCTATCTACATTTTTCCTTCTCACGGTCCCCAAAAACCTCTACTAGTCCCTACAGTTCTTCCAGTCTTTTGATCCCACCATTAAACAATCACTGCCCGATACCTGTGACATAGTAAAAAAAAACCAGACAATAATCTCGTTAGCATCATCGAATGCCGTTGGAACCTTAGAGGTAGTAGTAAAGTTCCTTTTGGAGTTTTCATTTTATTCATTCATTCCTCATTGCTCTTTGGTTCCATATATGTTCCAATGTTTCTTCCCTACTCCCTTGATCAATTTTCTTGTATCCCCAGTTTCTTTCTTTCAAGGTAAAAAAAAGTGTTATGTTGTACAATTAATTTCATTATGAGATTTTAAATTGCTTTTTAAGATAGAAAAATATAGAGAGATATATAGTGACAAAAGGGAGTGGTGGAAGGTGTTGTGCTAGTTATATTAGAGAGGGATCTGTAATTCTGTACATGTATATATGTGATGATATATACACTAGACAATGGAAGCCTTTGAGGGAAGATAGGTTATGTGGTGGGTGGGGGTACCCTAGCAAAAGAAGGATGAAAAATGTTATCATTGTTTCTTTTTTTTTTTTCTTTACCCCTTTTCTGTCTTGGCCATTTAATCAATAAAAATTCAGTTCCTATTTTTTAAATTTTATTTGCTTTCATATATTGTATGAAACTGAAACCATAGGACATGTTTGAATTTGAAGTGAGTTTGACAATATAATAGTAACACTGTCATTCTGTCAAATTCACTGTATTCACCGTGATACTAAATATGCACCTAGTAATATAAATAGTAACATTGTGATTCAGTCAAATTCACTGTATTCACCGTGATACCAAATATATACGTAGTAATATATAAATGAATAAATAATTGATGGAGTGTTGAGGAGGAATTGTCATCTGTACATTGGTCAGAGGTTTGAGAAAGAGATGACTAGGTCTTGGGATTGGAAATAAGTTGGTTATAGCATTTAAGTTGATGGCATTTTTATGGTTATGTTTGACATCTAAAAGCAAGGTACATGTGTATTTAAATGAAGGTTGGTTGTGTTTAATATTGAAGGAAGAGAGTGGCATGGTAGTGGTTGATACAATTCATAACTCCATCTTTTTGCATTGTCCTTTTTTTATATAAAAAATAAACAATAATTGGATTGAGCAATGGACCACTAAATCATGTACTTATAATTACATTTGTTTCATAAAAAAAAGTAGCATATGTTTTCTCTATTTTTCAAATGAAATTAAAAATTTCATTATCAAGGTTTTGGGTGTATAAACCTAGATATTATGATACTATTTTTAGATGTGTTTCTATATACTCTACATTTCAATTTCTTTGTGGTTTAAGACTTTTGCATGCAGATTAAAAATTTATTTAAGTTGTGGTGTTTACTTGAATGGAAAATAGTTCTAATGTGATTTGTTTTACAAATTTAGTTTTTCATTGCAAAAGTATAAATATTCCACTAGGAGTATTAACAATCCTAAAATTGTAAACTATCTTAATATCTTTTTAAGGGTATAGATTTTTTCTTTTTAAGGACAGAAAGGGTAAATATTGGTTATATCTCGAGTTTTTAAATTACTTATTCTTCAAAAAAAAAAGTCAAAACAATTAAAAATTTAAAATGAAAGTACATAACTTTATTTTTTAGAATTTGAGTTTGAGTTTTGTTTCAAAAAAAAAGAATTTGAGTTTGAGTTCTAACAAAACACAATCTTTTGCCAGATTTTATTTATCTACCGATTGAATTGTAAGTTATCAGAATTATTTTTCTTCTAAATGGTTAAGATTTACTCGAGCTTTACATGAGATAGCACAAATCTATCTTAGGGAGAGTTTATCGCTTATTTGAGTATCACAAGACACGAATGATCGGTTTCTGCGTGTAAAGGATACCTGATATACACTAAAAAATGATTAAGACTTGGGAAGAATTCTCTGTCTTAGATACTACAAGATTCGAGAATAGTCTCTGATATATGATTAACGAGAAAAAAATGATTATGACTTGAAAACAATAAAAAACTTGTTTAGTAAGCTAAGAAAATGCTTTAAAAGAAAAATAGTAAAAATTGTGAGACAAGATGAGGGAGGTTGTGAGCATTTAATTAGTTGTTATCTTTGAAATGAGGGCACCAAAAGGTGGTGATGGTCGGTGTTTGATGTTCTGTATATGAACTGTGTGTGTGTGTATGTTTTAAGACACCTCACACCAAGGCAAATTACCTTCATTGGTGGGACCTTTTATATAGCTAATTTCCATTCTTTGTGGACCTTTAGAAAGGTCTTGGCCACATGAGTTTTAATTGTAGCTCTTATTATGTGACCAATGATCAGAATTAACTTGTTCTAAAGATATTATGCTTTTCACCTACCTTAGGCTCCATTTTCAAGGTTGAATTTTTGTGTTAAGGTAACTAGCAAATAGGACTATAACAAGGACTTGCCAAATATGTTAGTATAATAATTTTAAAATTGATGGTTTGGTGACATTGTTTAATTCATAGGAAGCATAAAAGTCAACTAAGTTTGACTACCTTCATGTTATCTATAAAGCTTGTGTTTAAATTAGGGTCATGCTGACTGGTGCCCCCGGGCACTAGTTAAGGATTAATTTTACATAGAAAACAACACTTCTTACATTTTCTAGTTAGAATTTTCCTTTAAATTATACTACTGCAATTTCATTAGTTGATCAATACTTTTTTTGGTCTTTGTTATACGAAACAAAAATATTCATTTCTTTGATCATTTTTATAAGAAATTTTGAAATTTTTTGTCAAGTAATATTAACTATTTTAAATGTATTAAATGTTAATTCCGTCCCGTGAGCTTAGCTCAGTTGGTAGGACGTTGCATTATATATGCAGGGGGCCAAAGTTCGAACCCTGGTCATCCCATTTATCCACCTTAAAAGGGTGAAATTTCTAGCCTTTAGGCCACTTGACAAAAAAAAAATGTTAATTCCTCAGCCCCTTTGAAGAAATTTCATTATCCCTAAATATAAACCCATATACCAGGTGCATTTATATTAAATTTACTAATCACTTTTCTTAATATAAGTAAAAAAAAAGTAGTGTGTTTATAATTATGGACTTTGTGCCTTTATTTATTATGCAGAAAAAAATATTAAAAGCAGTACTCCCTCTAATCCTTAATATAAGAAAGAGTTGACTTTTTAGATACATTGAAAAATTGATGTATCTAACCTATAATATGGTCTAGATACATTAATTTTTCAATGTATCTAAAGTGAATTTTTTCTTATATTAAAGACCGAAAGCAATAGTTGGTAGAATTACAAATAATTACTATAAGGTATTCGTGAAATTATATTATATGAATATTAAATGAAATCGGCTAGTATTTTTAAGATGTTTCATCTGTCTTGATGAATTAGAGTTTTATTTCTTATAAAAGCGGTCAAAGAGTAGTCTTATAAGTACTCTTTAGTTCTTGTCGCTTTCATTGACCCTAAATTTTAAACTCGATATGAGAATTTTCGACCCTGAAAGAATCGTCAAGATTCAACCCATCTAAATTTTAAATAATTATTACATATTAAACAAAAGGCTTAATTGCAGTTTTGGTCCCCCTATTTTCACTATTTTGCAGTTTTAGTCCCCCTATTTTAAAATTCGACAGTTTTGGTCCCCCTATTTTAATCTTTTACTATAAATCAATGATGTGATATATTTTAAATGATGTGGTATGTGATCTGATGATAAGAAAATACCAAGATCGGTGAAATTGTAAAAAAAATCCTTTAAAAAGTTGATTCCATGTTTTATCACCATATTTTAGACAAAATGTGGATTTGAGGACCAAAACTGTCGAATTTTAAAATAGGGGAGCCAAAACTGCAAAATGATAAAAATAGAGGACCAAAACTGCAATTAAACCTAAAAAAACAAAAGAAAATATCGAGAAAGTGAAATGAGAAAACTTACCATATTTGAAAGTTGAGTAAGTGAGTGTTTCAATATTTGAATGTCGTGGAATCTTTGATTAACTCAAGTTATGAAGTGCTTGCTTGTTGTATAATGTAATGTGTCGGCGTGTTGAATCCAACCGTTAAAACCAACAAGCTTTGAATGATGTATCACGTGGGCCACACGTGTGCTGTAAAGTAAAAATTATAAAAGGACACAGCAAACAGAAAGTGACTTGCCATGCCTGTGCCTAATGTCTTGTGCCCCAACACACAAAAATAGAATTACCTTATAAACTAAAATAATACTAATAAAGTCTATTAATACCTATTTTCATTTTATATTAAATAAATAAATTACTGTACAGTACGTACGTTGTACGACAAAATAATTAAAGGAGTTTATGAAAAGCTCAAACAAGAAATGTAGCTGTTGTGGCTTAAAATTTAGTTTGGTTCCCATGCTACAGATTTTAAGAAGAAAGAGAATGATGAGATGAGGGATCTAGATAGATTCTGTGGAATTGGAAAGAGGTGACTACACCGCATTCGGTTATATTTAGACCGTTCAAATTTTTAGCTTATAGTATTTATAAAACAATTAAAATCTGATATTAAAATCCGAACCATTTGTATTTGATCGGATGTTTATATGTTCCGACTGCATGCAGTGTGACTGCACACAATCCAATTCCTGAGAAGATTAGAGAGTGTCATCCAGTTTTGAACTATGGATATGATGTTTAAAGGTTATTTTCTTCTTTTCTTTGAGCTCGTAGATGAAGTGACAATCATCGTCAGAATTTAAGGATACTGTGAAAATATTCATTAAAATAATATCAATATTTGTTGGTTGAGTCGGTTTTTACATATTATTTTCTTCTCTTTCTTTAAACTAATGATGACTTGCAATGTACTATCGCATGGAGGGTTTATATCGTGCTGCTATTGTGTATGTCATAGATGATGTTAGTTTGTCGTAGCTGGTTGGACCTTTGTTGTCCTATAAATTTTCCATTGTGACATAACACTTGTTACATATAAAGGGCAGTTCATTATATATGTACTTGAAATGAATGATTCACATTGACACCCATTTCCTATTTTTACGCTTTACTCCCTTCCCCTATCAGTCCTTCAATAAAAATGTCGTACTATATGTTCCAACTACTATCTATAGCTTCAACAACTACTTTCTACCCAAAGAAAAAAAAGCTTTGAACACTTACTATTAGATGCTTCATTCATACCGATTAATAGGATCGGTCAAAAACCTAATTCGAGCCGTTAAAATGAACCGAATTGGGGCTAAAAAAGTTCACGGACTAATTCGCTTTGTTTATTGGTTATTTGGTTTTTAAAACCATATTAACATTTCATTTAGATAGCCCACAAATCTTAACTCAATTGACAAAAATGTCAAAATTATATGGTCAGACACCGTAACCGAAGTTCGAACTCTGACTCCTCCACGTATATGTTATGTCAAAAGTTTGTTCCGAATCTAATTAATAGGATCATTTATGGTTCGGAATCTAACTTAAGGGCACATTATAACCAAGTGCTTAAGATTTTCAACTCAAAAGTAGATCTGGGGTGAATCTAATAGTGTGACTATTAAAAAGCTTGTTTTATGGTTCACTCAGACAAGGTTCCACAATTGAGAGACATTGTAAACAAGAGATCCAACATTTTCACACTTAGTTGTTTAAAATTGACTTTAAGCCTCCACGTACATTGAACAAAACAATATGCACAATGCCAAAACTTATGAAAAATGGATTCCCTAAGTTTGACCCTTTGCCAGCAAAGTTGTATCTTATGGCCCTCAATGTTTAATGTTTGATTTCTATGGACCAGAACAATTCTAAACAGTTAAGTGCTTATTTGGTGTCAATATCATGACAGACATGTAATTTCTGATGGACATCGTTCATGCAAGATACGTAGCATCACAGTTAATAGTAAAATCCAAACTACATATATATTAAATAATTCCAGCATGGCATAACAAATTCAATCAATTCAAATTAAAAATAAAAAGTATATAATATGCCAATTATCGATTTGACATGGAAATAGACACTTAAGGCCTCAACGAGTTGTTTCACATGATCCTACGAGGAAAGAGACATAAGTTTGATTAGAACATTTTTGTCCAACTCTTCACAAAACATAATCATCTTTTACTGATTGGACAGAAACGTCTTGTTTTAAGATAGTTTTCTTTACTTCACAACCAAACAACAAGCATGGATTCACAGGGTAATGGATTTGACTTCTCAGGAAAGTGAGAATGATAAAACTCAAGTGCTAACTGATGATAATTGAAAAATTCCAAGGCTGAGAATATTATCAACTACAACTGTTAGATTTTTCAATTAGTGCATGTTCGGTAACACAGTGAGTTTGCCAAAATCATGGTGACTCACTATGATTCTAGTAACCGACTATGATACCAAACATGATCACAAAACATGCACTTAATCAGTCAGATATGATTCCAGACTAACTTTAAAAGGCACTCTTCACTTAAGAGAAGCCAAATCCATGGTTATGAGGACAACCCGAAAGAAAAAGTTATTCAAAAGTATGACGAGTTCATAATCCCAAATTACATTTAGCAGTTGAAGAAGGACCATGTTTAAATTTGACACATAAAACATCCCATATATTCATACAAGTTTCGATAGAAGGCTTCCAGGAGATAGAAAACAATAAACATGTAACCGGAAGCTAAGAGGAATATGAACTCCAAAATAGTTTAGACAATTCCTCTAAATTTTTCCATTTCAATTTGATAGTTAATAAGCATACACTTCCACTATTGTTATTTGAGACCAAAAGTATCCATCCAATTGTCAAGCGCCGCTAGCATATAATCTGGTCCACTCTTTGGCTGCATATTAAAAAAATACCACCATTTTCATTAGAGAATATACATATAGCATGTTTGATGCCATGATTAAAAAACTAACAAACTTTGATGTAATCAAGCTAGCAAAAGAGATGTACCTGTCTCAACAGCCTCGGCCTCATTAGATTTCCAATGCTTGGCAATGTTCTCAGAAAGTGGATCATCTGGGTTTGGAGCACTCAAAAGTGCTTGAATACTATAATAGAACCCACAAAATTTAAATTATCAGTAAAATATTATATCCAATTTCAGAGTAGATTAATTTTACATTTTTAACCAACTTTCCACAATGTTATGTCCATGCCAAAGGAACTCAGAAATCAAAACCCTGAACCCCCTGAACCTTCACATACCAATTGAGTAAGCCACTACCACGAACAAAAATTTCTGTAGTTTCTTCACACTCCCCCCAACCCCTCTTTCATGCATTAGACCAGCAAATTGATAGTTTAAAAAATGTTTCTATTTGACTAGGGTGGTTAACCATCTGTTTTCCCATTATATTTTTTTAACCAAACAACATGGAAAATTCCTCTAGCAAAATGATTTAAGATACATTATAAATGTAGTTTAAAAAGGTCCAATTTTTAGACTTGAAATCTGTCACATGAGCTATTTACAACAGTTTCTCAGGAGATAAATTGGTCCATAAAAAGAAGTTCATCCAATAGAGTAAAACGTGAAAATTAAATATACCTCAAAAGTACAGTCCGGATCTGAAGGGCCGGACTCCACTTATCTTTCAGAATATCAAGACATATCCTGCCAAGCTGCATCAAACATCAAATTATAAGAACAGTTACCATCAAAGAAGAAATGAAAAGTAAGGGAAGAAAGCGCACCTTATCAATGTTAGGATGATATATTTTTGTCAGGAACCTAACCTGGAAGTAGCAAGGCATGTTTGAATTAAGAATATGAATGATTACTTTTCAAAACAAAACAAAAAGGAATAAGAATGATTAGAGATTTTTTCTTTCAAAAATACACTTTGAATTTATCCAAAGGTATTATTTACTGTCACAAGTTCAAAGGCCAACAAAGAGAAAACTGCACAATCACACAATTCTGAGTGGAGAAGCATGATTAAATTATCCTTCAAAACAATAAAATGAACCTCCTACTACACCTCTTTAGTCAAAAATCATAAAACACCCTATCAGATAGACAAGACGGTCTTTTCCCAAACCCTGGAATTAGTAATTAGTAATAACCTCAATATATATATATATCAGTCTCCTAGACCAGACAGGAAAGTTGAGCATTATATAGTTCATCCCAACTTAATAAGAAAATTTTCAATTTTATTAAAAAAAAAACACACACTATGACTCTATTCGGTAAAAGTAGACAATAAGCTAACAAATTCAGTAAACTACTTTTTAGCTGAAAACTAAAAGTTAGCTGATTGAATTTTCATTTGTGGAGTTAATTTCAATTTTACAGGATATCTTGTCCCATGGCTTTTAGAAGTTTGGTGGTCCTATTAGATCATCAAATACAAAGGAATGAAAAATATAGTAACTAAAACTCTTTCAAAAGTGTTACAGGTAGTCATTTCTTTAGGTAGAGAACACAGGAGAAACATAACAGTTAACACCAAAATAATAGCACAAAGCAGATGAAAAAAATGAAAAATGATTAATGTAAGTACCTTTGGAGCAGCCATTGGATATTCTTCTGGCAAAAATAGTTCTAGCTTGAAAACACCCCCTGATAATATAAACAAAAAACTTGAACATGAGGAAACAATGTGAAACTTTTCAAATCCCGTATTATCAAGCAAGTTGTTATTCAGTAATCTATTCCTTTCCAAATCCTAAGGAGGGTGGCGATGGGGGAACTTCCATACAAATGTATTTCCAAGTCTCACCCAGCTAGCATGAGAGACACTAAGCATTATATTTGAACTGCAAGGTGCACTATCAGACTCTATGAAGTGAACCCTCAAGAAAGTCCTAATCTTGTAAGATATTAACTTCTTGAAAAGGAAAAGAGGTGAAACGAAAATAATCTTCTATAGTTAATCAAACCCAGTGCTTTCACTCATGCATGACCAAAGCCCTCCCCTACTGGTAGGTAAGGGACCATTATGGTTTTCAAAGAGAGTAAAATAGATGGCTCACACTAGCAATGATTAGAATGTGGTAAGCGGTAACAACCCATTTATTCAACCCAGTCTTTATAACATGCTCTTCTATTTTAAATTTTAGTTTTCAACCTCAAAAAAGAAACCACTGGGTACACCAAAGCACGGTTGCATAAAAAGAAATAAGCTCATCAAATAACTCACTTGAAACTGTTTACAGAAGCATACCCACATGGGACACAATGTGACATATAGATGTGGTAAAAGGGTATGAACAACAAAGCACATAAAAACATATTTTGGAAAGACATCAATATCTCAAACTTTAAGCAAATAAGCAATACTCATTGTCGCACAATAAGATACTATAATCTATCAAATCATTAGGTATCCCATTTGTATTGGTGGAAAAATTCATAAACAATATTGAAAGATGTAGTGTATAAGTATCCATAGTATCTGATTATCCAACACAGTTTGTGATTTGCGTCAAATATAGTAACCAATTTGAAGAGTTAAGTGTTTTGTAAATAATCCATTTATTTGTTTTATTGAAGAGTCAACCTACGGGATAACAATGAATCCTAACGCACTTTCTATATGCACGAGAATGACAACATATAGTAATTGACTAGTTGTCCATATATGTGATAAAAGTTGGAAGTATAATGACAACAGTAGTTGCAAAAAATCTTGAGCTCAGTGATAAATAAGTATATAAGCATACGGGATAACAATGTGAACTAAGATAATGGACTTCAAAGAAAATAGTTTGAGTAGATGTAAACAGGGGTTACACATATGATAAAAAGACAAGACAGCTGTGAGAATCAGATACTACTCTTTAATTATTAACAACTTTGAATGATGCGGCATAATATTTGAATTCCACCACATAACTATCTATGATTATGATGCTTGTAGTGTCAAACAGCTAATGTTTAACTTGAGATAGAAAAAGCATTGAAATTGAAATATCAATGTCAAAAATGAAAGTGCCCTTTCAGAGAATAATTATTTATAAAAAACCCTATGGCACCGACATTTGATCGAATACATGTCCCAGTGCCCGACATGTGTCAGTGTCGGATACTGTCACATGTGATTGCATTGTATCATGTCATTTTCTGAAAACTTTATCAGTGTCAATGTGTTGGTGTTCGTGCCATGCCCGCGCTTCATAGATAAAAAACAAACAAAACATTATCCAAAACCCCAAAAACCCGAAATTAATTTCCCTCCCATTGCAAAAAAAAAAAAAATCATGCACTTCTAGGTGTAAAACCTGTCATCACTACCTTCATAAGGAGACTGAGTCGGGCCGAGGATCATCACATTGAAATATCTCATATTGTCTTCGGAAGGGGAAGCACTAATTCCAGGCGCTACATGATCAGATCAAATATAACAAATCAACAGAAGCACATAACATTTGGTATAAATTCACCATAGCTTACAAACTAAAACAAAACCCACAAAAAACAAAAACCAAATAACACGTTACCTGGCTCACTAAGCAAACGCTGTGTTTCCTAATGAAATCAAAGAAAGATCAGTTAGCAAAACTTTCACAAAAATCAATTCAAATAAAAAACGAAGGAAAAAAAAACAAAGATCAAAGCACAAAAAAGAGTTGAATCTCCGATTTAACCCCTAAAACTTCGATTATTATTTCTTTAATTTATTATCATCACTAAAATTAAGCTAAATACAGTGAAAAATAAATAAATTAAAATCAACCCTAATTACTTAGAACATGCAATTTTCCTATTAATTAACCTAATAATCGACGAAATAAGTTAGTATTCAAAGATTTAGAGTATTCTAGGTTTTGAAATCAAGAAAAGAAATCGATAAGAGAAATTGAAAAATGGATCTTAAGAAGAAAATTGAAACGAACCTTGATGATTCTTCGAGGAAGGTTACTGTTGGCCATTATTGAGGTCGATTGCAAAATACGCAATAGGGCTTTGAGTTTTGAGAGAGAGAGAGAGACAGAGAGAGAAGAAGGTTTCTCTCACTAAACACAAATTAAAGCTCAATGAAATGAAAATACCTATCTTTCGCTTCTATTATACGGAGTTTAAAGTTTTTTTTTTCTTTTTGAAAATAACTACTTATACCAAAAAAAAAAGTTTTTGACCTATAAATAAATATTTTAAAAGTTTGTCACTCTAATTTTTTTTACCACCCGTATCCGATCCGGTTTACTAGACCGTATAATGTAATTCTGAGTCAGTTCTAACGTCAAGTGATTCATCCATCTCCCGTTCACAGTTGCGAGATCGAATCATGGTTCTTTCTACCAAGTTCAATGCCAATAATATTGGACGACCTAAATTTTGATAGTAAACCTTTTATGTCATTATATTTAATTTTTATATTTATTTTAAGTCAATTCATACATATTTTTCACATTTTTTTATGATATTTTATATTTTTTTTATATAATGGAATTTTGTACAATAAAATTTTAATTTATTTAATAAATTTGACTTAAATATAAATTTTTAAGTGTTAAGAACTTAAAAATTTATATTTTAATTCATCAGTTGTTAGAACATTTTAAACATTTGCAAGAATGATTTTTATCATGTATGTAAGGATGTTAATTGTATCGATCAGTGGAGATTGTCACATTTACATATTCGAAGACGAAGAATTCATTCCCGTGGAGATAATAATGAGAAAGAAAGTTCTCCAGAGAGACATTTAAGGACAGGGACAAGATTTTATGCTTCGCACTGTGAAGACTTCATCCAATAATATTTTACTAAAAAATAATATTTTTTATATAAAAAGGAAAATAAGAGAAACCTAAGACACGACTATAGACGAATAGACTCCCCTTTAGTCTTTATCAAGAAGAATACTAATATAAGCATAAATTAAATCCAGCATAACAAGCATGAAACCAACATCATGCCTCTAAACGCAGGGGGATCAACATAAGAGTTTGCTTCATAGTGAATGTGATTGACATGGATAGTCCAACCTGAAAAGTGAATAAGTGAGATAACCTCGTGAAGAAGAGGTTGACGATGAATGATGGATGTAAACCGATTAGTGGCCGTATTGACAACATGAATTGAATCATTTTCTAAGATGACACGAGTCAATTTCATTTCTCTAACCATTTGACAACCAAATAAAATACTGCATAACTCGCAAAAAATGTATTTCTTGTTCCAAGATTACGTAAAAAAAATCACAAAGTGACCACAATGATCTCTAATGAGGCCGCCACAAGCTGAAATTAGATTTATGTAAGAGTCGTCAGTGTTTATTTTAACAAAGTCAGCAAGAGGTTTTATTCAATGAGCATTCTGAGATGCAAGAGGGAAATTTATCAGTTCCTCAATTTGTTAAGCCATATTAACCACCTTGGAAGTAAGGTGATTTCCAAGTTCAGGCATATAGAAAAAAACTAGCTTTTAATGTTCTTTGTTGCGATGTTTTCATTCGAGCCAAGCCTCTAAACCAAGGCTAGAGAATTTAGCCCGATGGTGTTCGGTGATGAATTGATTCCAATATTATTGAACATTCTCACAATTTCGAAGCATGTGCATGGTGATTTAAGGTTAAGATTTAACACCTAGAGAATAAGTCATCGTTTGTCACCTGCTTACGAGATTTCACTGCATTAGCAAGTAAAGATCCATGAGGTAGCTTCCAAAGAATTGTGTGAACCCAAATTAGGCTCTTCCATTGTCAAACTTGATCAAACAAAGATCACTTCTAACGATTTATTTTTTGCATACACACTTTATTTATATCTTTCATTCTCTAATGATATTTTTAATTAATATCACATGTTTTATTTTTAAATTAATATATCATCAAGAATAATCTTTTACGGTTTCCTTTCATGAATTATGGATACAAATTTTGACTTCATTGATGACATAACTATCAAGAATCAAGAATATATATAAAATGCAAAGACTCAAGATTAAGATCACTATAATGTAGAGATCAGGTTAATTTAACCAGTGTGATTTTTATGGATGAAAGAGTATGCATCAATTTTTTTTTTTTATTAACTTTTACCAACATGATTTTACATTAACTTAAATTATTCTTCTATGCTTAATCATTATTTACTTTTGCTGTTCGTGATATTCTATGAGAGCAAAATTCAATGCATTGTGTGGAGTGACAATGTTGCAATATATCCATCTATGTTGATCGAGGAAATATGTTATGAGATGATAAATATCTCTATTGCTAAGAACAACTATAAATTTAAATCAAATCCCTATTAACGTAGATTATGTTTTAAAAACATAATCATTGTAAAGCCGATTGATGATTCGACGGTTCCTTTTTATGCATTCAAATTCACAATGTATAATGATATTTTTAAAGTAAAGAATGAAGATTCACACTTAATTGATATTGATATAAATTTTTATTCTGGAATTTAATATTCACCTAATGTCTATTTATTTATTTGTATATCTATTGTCTATTTATTTGCTATACATTTTATTGGTTATTATCTATATCTATTATTTGTATAGCTAACAATGAAGATCTCTACGAGTTAGTTTATATCTATTAATATGAATAAGCCAGACATATTTGTCTTTCTCTCTCCTCTAAATACTCTCCTCTCAAGCATTCTATTCTCTCATTCATGTGACATTAAATTATCAATTATGGACATATTCTCACATTTTGAATTTGAAAAACATTTTCTTAATTTCCACGGAGCAATAAATGTGATTTAATTTCAATAATACATCTTTATTTCTAATTATAGTAAAAATACGTTTTACTTGGCACTAGAAGAAAAATTCCTATATTATTAGTGAATGGAAACTATATATGTTGGTGGATGAGATGTTTTAAGTTTGAATCTTCAAAAAACATGTTTGAAGTTTGAACTAATTTGTTATCTTTGTGCTTTTGTTGATTTTTATCTATCTGTATTTCAATTTTTTAATTTATATACTTTTTATTGCTAATTTGATGTAGAGAGGCATGTTTTGGTTTCCAAGTCCAGGGATCCCATAGAGATTGATTTGTGGAGAGAAAGTTGGGATTCATGAGAAAGATGTGCAAAATTCAGACTATTGAAGTATTATTTTTTGCAATTGTTTATTTTCCTATTTTTTCTGCAATTATAAAATTAATATGAATACTAACTTTATTTTGCAATTTTAATAAGAAAAGTTGATTATTCATAAGAAGGTAATCAGATTCGAACCGATCATTTGCATATAGCTGCAAGAATCTATTATATGAATAAGACAAGGCTATTTGCCATTTTTTTTTACAATAGGATATTTGTCTTTCTATTTTCTCAAAATCTCTTGCTTCTCGTGCCTTATCTTTTGTGGTGCATTTGACGACAAATAGCCTCCTTTTTTTCTCATGTTAATGGTATATTGTTAAAATAATTACTAATAATAAGTAATTAATTCTAGAAACATGGAGTATTTGGGCCACGCCTCATATGCCTTCCTTCCAATGTTCAAATTTATTTTTATTTTTGGACGAATTTCAAACTTTCAAACATAACAAGGGATTTTTTTTTTCCATAAGAAAACATAATAAGGAACCTTATTTTATTATTTTAAAACATGTTGTATCTACGGAGCAACCTATTAGGGTTATCTCCTATACAATCAAAGAACCTAATTTATATTTATTAACAAATCAAAGTTGACATTTGCTTTGCATATATAAGGAAACCAATATTGTTTTTTTTTAAGTAAAGGTAACTAATAATATTTACTCATAGTTTTTATAGTAAATAAATTTCAAATTTTGAAAATTATTTTATGCATTCAAGTTGCAAATCACAACTGAAGCGCAAATAATTTGGCATACACCTTATATATGTGAAAAACTTTTCACTATTAGTTGCTTAAAATAAAAATTATTTTGCTATTAATTATATAAATCCCTAAATTAAGCAAATAGTTAGTGTGAGGCTTAATTCACTAAAAAAAAGTAAATTGAAACTTTTTGAACTTAAGGGACTAAATTAAAATCTAAAATAAATATAAGGAACCAACTATGTAATGAAGCCTTAATGTGATTACTTACTCTTTTTTTTTTTTTTGGTCAAGTAGCCTAGTGGCTAGAAATTCCAACCATAAGGTGGATAAGTGGGATGACCCGGGTTCGAACCCCGGCCCCCTGCATATATAATGCAATGTCCTACCAATTGAGCTAAGCTCACGGGACATTACTTACTCTTTTTTACTATAAATTTATTGAGTTTCAAAATTTTTACACCATTTCAAAATGCATTATCAAATTTGAAATTTTTCTCTAAGTTCTTTTATTCTTTATATACTTCTCTTATTTCTTCTTCTGTTTTATTTAGTATATTTATTTATTTATATGTAAACATATTTCTCCAATGTCTTTTTTGACTTCGTTGACAAGATTAGTGAGGTGAAGAAGTTTTTTTGGTCAATGTATGACCAATATAATGAGTAAGTCCAAGACAAAATTATTTCAACATATAAGTATGATTTACTCTATTATGAATTTTATCGTCGACTCTTTGTTTTTCCATCAATGTTATTAATTACAAATTTACAATAGTAAGAATGGATGACTTGATTTTTATGCTCAGAGAACAATAAATGATATAAGAAAGATTACTTACTCAATCATCATATCATCCTTCTACTTTTACAATTTCTACTCAAGTTTCACCATTAAAATTAGTCATCATACTATCCAAGTGATTAGTATTTTCTCCCATGGCTTTATGGGAATAACAAAGTTGTTTACTTTCTTGACATATAAAATCTATTTATTACAAGTTTACTAATATTAGGATAAAACTTATCTATTGCACTGTTGATATTATTTTTCACTAAAAAAAAAAAATACTTATAGTGCTTTGAACGGACAGAACGGAACAGTTTTTTTGTGAGATTGAAGATTACTAGATCACTTTAATTAATTTGTTTCATTTCCTAAAAAGCAATTTATTATATATAATATAACCTTAAAAAATTTCTATTTTTTTCATGTCGTCATTGGGTCAAAGAGACCATTGGCGATTTGATTTCAACAATGATGTGATTTTTAAACCGGTGGAAGGTGTACTTTTGAAAGTGAAGTGGTTGTAGAAAAATGTTCAAGATGTATTTCGGCTCTTATGTACGGAACATTATGTAAGAAACATGTTATTACCCAAAGAGATGAATGGAATTCATATGGTGGTGGTGAATAAATTGAGTGTAAATAAGAACAAACAAATGTCAAGCTTTGGAAGATATTGAAATATAATATATATTTAATAGGAATCACCTCACTAAAAGAATCGACCATATTTAACTTGGTGTTGTTGTGTTTGTATATTTTATTACTGTTGTTATAAGAAAATGGCATGTTGTTGCTCCATTTGCTTTGTACATTATGGTCAATCGGTTGTGGTTTCATATGTGTCATTTAATTGCCTTTAGTTATGGCAATTCTCAATCTCTTGCCTTTAGTTTTTTTTTTTTACACATCAATCTCTTGCTTTTAGTTAACATTCATATTATTAACACACATTTTTATGTAATACAATCTATTGGATTCGTAAGACATTCATATAAACGGAAATAGCTCAATTTTTTTACCTAAACTCCACTACCAAGGCCAATGTTTAATCTTACCACCGAATCAATTTCATTTGATTTATTTCATGATTTTAAGTTTTGCGTTATAATCACCATAAAAAGATTTATCTTGAATTATATTTTTTTTGTGATATTATACTTATATTGAACATTAACATTCAAATTAAAAAAAAATATTTACAAGATAACTTCTTTGTTGATTCAATAGGTAATCACAAGTTATTCATATTTTTCATTTTTTTTTCTTCTAACCACCACAGTTTATTTATTTCATATTTTATAGATAACCGCAATTTATTCATATTTTATGTAGACTAATAAGTCGGAGTAGCTAAAAAAACTCTTTAATAGCTAAGTTTTTGGCCAATGTGAGACCTCTATAAAAGACATAAAGTTCTTATAGCATCATGTCAGACGACTCACGAATGAAGCCATCTGAAAAACATGATAAGTAAAAACCTAAATTGTTTATGATAAGAACCTTATAACTAGCTCTAATCAGGGAACCTAAACAACTACCGTCAACGTTGAGGATCACACAAGAGAAGTTTTCATTGTTCCATTTGATGAACCTATCAACCGAGATACCAACAAGATTAGAGGAGAAAGGCGATGTGAAAATCTCGACCAAGCTCTAGATGTTAAAGGATAGCCGGTTTAGGGACAAAGATTCACTGTTTAAACACATTAAATTATGATGTCTCCATGTCCACCGAACATCAGCCGAGAAGGAATTAGCTTGGGGGACACCCATGGAGGCGACCTTGAGCCAATCACGTATGTCAACTAAAGAGAAGAAAGTCGGGTCGTTGAATGTAGTGCCAATGGTTTCAAGAGAATGTATAGTCCCAAACACAATGGAGGAAAGTTGTTTCCTGGAGGTCACATCGAGTACAAAAAGAGGAAGTGTCCGACTTTCGATGATTGAGTAAGGATAAAGTAGGAACCGAATTGTGACAGGCTAACAAGAAGAAAAAGATGATCTTCGCATGTAACTAATTGACTTAGTTGTGTGAATGTAACTACTTTACTTTAAATGAAATGCATAAAGTTAAAAGTTTTGGAAGAAAAAGATGATCTTCGCATGTAACTACTTTACTTTATTTTATGTGCAGAAAATTTGAATTATATTAAGTTGTTTTTGTAATTAAAATAAAATTAAATGTATATTCGGTCTTCATATTTTTGTAAAAGTAAAATCTAGGCCCCTTTTAAAAAAAACGATTTTTTGAGCCTAAATTATTATTATTTTTTCAATTTTTAGTCATTATTGATTATTCGCATTTTAATTTTTCACGTAGCAGAATTATGGTATGGCTTATTAAGCATATTAGTGCAATTTATAATTTTTCATTTTTTGTATTTGATAATTATGAAATTTAAAATATTAAAATGTAAATTTTTGTAGTCACTTTTTTACCCCTGCTTGGCACGGGTCCGGACACTAGTATATATATATATATATATGGCTTAGTTGCATATTTAATCTCTTATGTTTATTTTATGTATTAATTTGATCTCTTACGCTTTAAAAATTTCAAGTTTTTTTTGGTTTTCACCACCAGTTTAATCTGGTTCGGGGTCAGTTTTGGCATCAAGTGGTTCCAGCCCCCTCCCGATCGCAGTTGCGAGGGATCGAACCGTGGTCGTCCCTACCAAGTTCAGCGCCAATCACCACTGAACCAACTAACGATTGGTTTTAAAAATTTCAAGTTTGTCCCTTATGTTATTGATGTCAATATAAGTTCGTCATTTTCGTTAAATTTTGAGTTAATTTCTTCTAAAACTTTATATAGTAACCTCATATGTTGTCCGCGTACGTAAATCCATTAGCCAAGTTGGGACCCTTTCCATTTCTCAATTATTAAAGTTTTGATGTATAAATATTTTAAGGATTTTTCTATCATGTGCAAATTTGTACATGTTAAGAAGTTTTAAATAGTAAGTTTGTATTGGAACTTGTAAATTTTATATTAAACGTATAATTTTTTAATAAATAATTGTTATTTTTCAATAAATAGTTACTACTTTTGGTTAATTTAATATGTGCAATGTTGCACAAGTTAGACAAACCCATATTTTAAATAAGGAGAATGTTAACATGTGCACCAAGGGCACATGTTAAGGAAGTAAATTTAAAAAGTATTTATTGAAATTAGTTGTGCATCTTATCTCTCCAACATTAAATTTCTTGCATCATTAAATGCACAATTTCTATTTTAAGGTATCTTAACATGTGCCCTTAGGGCACATGTTAACATGACCCTTTAAATAATGTCAACAATTTTCGAAAGATGTGCATTTATATGATTGATGTATTTGAATCCCAATTCTTATTTCAAAACTATAATAATGGACAATACAATTTTGGAGAGGATCCCGACTCCCATTAGTCACGTAGACGATTTAAATAAAACTTTGACTAAAATGACCAACTTGAAAGTTTTTAAACGTATGAGATCAAATTGAAACCTAAAATAAACATAAGAGACTAAATATACAAACAAGCCTTTACATATCTATTATATTTATTTTTAAATTTAAATAAATTTAAGCTATAATATACTTATATGTGTGTATGTGCATATAACCTTATTTAATATCTAACACGGACAACACCATAGTCTCTACACTAATTTCGAGGGTAGCTTTCAATTTAGCTTCTATGGTAGTGAGGTTGTTCATTATTTTACATGCAAAAATTCATGTTATTTTATAATTGAGATTGAACTTACTTGGGTGGTTGATTAAGTAAAAATTAATATGCAGTCATTAAAATTGATAGAGTACATCATATACAAATACAAATCTATTATTGTTAAAAACAAAAAGAATGAATATGTGAACAACACCAATGTTAATAACATAAAATTAAATATGCATGCCTACAAATAATGTGACAAAATCTAAGTATTAATTATATCTTTGTCTCTGAAATATGCATACTGAATACTTATAAATATAATTTTGAAAAAGAAATACATATTTTTGAATTTTTTTTAACGAGCAAAAATGATATATATATATATATGGATTTTGCTAATACACACCCAATAGATTTTGGCTCTGTTTGGTAAAAATAGCTTATAGCTGATAAGCTAGCTGATAGCTTATAGCTGATAGCTTATAGCTTATAGCTTATAGCTGATAAGCTAATTGAAGTGTTTGGTAAAATTAGTGGTTCAATAGCTTATAGATGTAAAATGACATAAAAGGACATTATTAATTAATAATAAAATCGGGTTTTAGTTAAAATAATAAGGTTAAAATTGGAAGAAAAAACAAAAAGCTATAAGCTATAAGCTATAAGCTAATTGAAATAGCGTTTGAAAATAAGCTATAAGCTAGTCAAAATAAGCTATAAGCTCGTAACGAAAAGACCGTTACCAAACAGAGCTTTTAGCTTATAAGCTGAAAGCTATAAGCTATAAGCTCGTTTTGGAGCCTTACCAAACAGTGTGAAGGTGGGTATTAGCAAACTATTCCTTTTCTTTTTGACAAAAAAAACCCACTTTCTCTTTTTTGAAACAAGTGAAGTTTGAAGTCTAATTATATAATTGGACAATTAATATTTATTTTTTAATAGCTTTTATTTCAGCTTTCTCTCCTATACTGGTGTGCACCACCATTAACACTGTGGAAGCTTGACGAAAATTGAAGGGCTCACAATCGCGTCGCATTTTGTAGAAACAGTGACTGACTAAATAGCTTATGGTGGCTTACAGGAATCGCGGTGGGTTGCAGTTTCAAGGGGATGTTCAACAATTTTATCCTATTTGTTAATTATACTTTTTATTTTAATTTGAATTAGAAAAACTGGAGAAAGAGTTGTTATTTATTTCAAATTCATTAGCTTACTTTTCACAACACTCATATTAGCAATGGTGGATGGAGAGAAGACATTGAAAAGAGTGGAGCAAGCTGCTTGTTGGAGAAAGATGGCTACTTTTTTTTGGTTCTGATCCAGTCCAGTCTATGACCTTGAGAAAGATGGCTACCGAATAAAAGGTATTAAAAAAATAGGAAAATGTTAAATAGTGCTCCTGGACACTAGTTAAACAACTAAATATGGTAAATAAGTCTTGGAACTTGTATATTTGACTTCTCAAAAGTGTAAATAATGTTTGTTTTCATGTAAAAATTTCTTCTTTTGGCCTCCTTGACTAGTGTCCCGGGAGCACTAGATAGCATGACCCTAAAAATTAATAGGCATGTATTAGCAAAACTCATATATATATATATATATATATTAACCAACCAATTAGTCTTCTCAGCGTAAGGTGTTCCAAAAAGACTGCAAAAGTTTACAAAAGTGACGAATCAAAAAATACAACAAGAAAAATAAAGTTAGTCAATGTCCAAACAAGTAAACGACAAATGATTATGCTTAAAAAAACAAATGATTTTAAATCATGACTTATAAATATGACTAGTGAGACTAATTAGTTAATTATCTAATCATAGACTTCGTTGTATTGGATCTCTTAGACTTGAGAGTTGCGTCTAATTCTGTTGGAACAAAATGAGTTTTATTTATATAACAGCCTAAGTTTTGATGATAACAAAGTATTAAATGGACAATTGGAATTACTAATTATTGATCTAGTGTGCAGGAACAAAGTAAAAATTTAAACACTAAGATCATCATTTTGAGCCTCTGAAGAACACTGTCTGAAAGTTAAGACTCTGAACGTTGAAACCTTCAGACTCTCTGAACGAAGTCCTTCAGATGCCAAAAATGAATATGTCCTGAAGCTTGCGTATTTCAGTCAGAAGATATGGAAACGTCATTACAAGCTTCCAGTGACATTCTCTGAAGATTGACAGCTCATGGCTATTGAAATAGTACATCAACCTTATCTTCAAATGGAGCGTATAGTACTCTATACTATTGATTACTCAAAATTAATGCTGAAGCGCCATTTGAAAAAGGACGAAGTAGTGGAATTGGTTTACTTCATTTGGAAACCACGATCAATTCCATGTCAACAAATGCAAAGTGTACTAACAACGGTTTTATCTCAACGTCCCAATCTACTGAAGTATATATAGAAGACTCATCTCTTGAGTGAAGACTACTGAACGACTGAAAGATTGAACTATTGAACATTGAGAGCATTTTGAATTTCAAGCCATAGAACTGTTCATTCTTTGTAACTCTAAGCAACAATATCTTTTGATATTATTTTAAACTCTGAGCCTAATTCTTTGTATTCACTTAGGATTAAGTTTAAGTGTTAGTGAGTCTAGCTTAGAAATTTTAAACTCTCTCTCTCTCTCTCTCTCTCTCTCTCTCTCTCTCTCTCTCTCTCTCTCTCTCTCTCTCTCTCTCTCTCTCTCTCTCTCTCTCTCTCTCTCTCTCTCTCTCTCTGTTTATTTGTGCATTGTGTTTATCTAACTTTCTCTTATCCGCTGCATTTACTCTTACAAAGCTAGAAAAAGTTTTAACTTCTAAAAACACAATTCAACCCCCCTTCTTGTGTTTTTCACACCTTCAATTGGTATCTAGAGCTCTGGTTCTGTTGCTAATCACCTAACAGTGAGACAATAAAAGATCTGAAAAACACTTCATGTCTGCAGAGTCCACACCTTCTACAAACACCAACACCAACACTGATTTCTCTCAAGTTGCTTTTGACTACGACAACATGACCTCTACATCCAAACATGATTCAAGCAACAAGAAAGTACCAGTATTCAGTGGAGATGCTTTGAGATTTGAATGGTGGAAGGACAACATTTATCACTACATCAATGGGATTGATGATGAGCTATGAGATCTAATAGAAGAAGGAGTTTCTATTGATGGAATATGTCCTGATGGTAAAATCACTCTAGCTCAGAGGAGGGCTTTATCCACAGCCAATAAGAAGATCTTCTCCAAGCACAACAAGGTGAAGAACGTCATGATGTCTGCTATGTCACATGATGAATATACTAAGATAATGGATAGATCTACAGCTAAAGCAATGTATGACTCTATGTGTGCAACATATGATGGGAACAGACAAGTTCAGAACGCAAAAACAAGACTCCTAGTTCAGCAGTATGAACTCTTCTCTAAGAAGCCTGATGAAGACATTGAGACTATGTTTTCAAGGTTTCAGACTCTGGTGTCTAACCTCAGGGTTCTGAAGAAGAGTTATACTACGTCTGATCATGTATGGAAGATTCTTAATAGCCTAACTGATAAGTGGAGACCTAAGGTCACAACTATTGAGGAAGCTAAAGATCTAGAGAGCATAAGTCTTGAGTCACTCATCAGCAATCTCAAGAGCCATGAGTTGGTATTGAACGCTGATGTGGCTAAGAAGAGAGAAAGGTCAGTGGCGCTGTCATAAACCAGAAAATCTTCTAAAGCACTCAAGACTAAAGCTATCGAGACTGATGAAAAATTTTCCCTAGATGACCAAGTGGATGAACAAGATGATGAGGAGTTTGCAATGTTTACAAGAAAATTTCAGAAATGGGCAAAGATGAACAACAAGAACTACAAGGGTAACAACTCAAGGAATAACTCCAGTAAAAAGGAAAAGAATTCTTCAAGTGCAAGAAACCAGGACACTTTATTGCTGAATGTCCTGAAGCTTCATCAAAGGATAGAAATAAGAAGTCAAGTAGCAAGAAGGAAAGCTACAAAAGAAGATTCAACAAGAGCTTAATGGCAACATTTGAAAACTTGGAAACGTCCTCTGATGATGATGATGAAGAAGCAAACGTGGCTCTGATGGCAAATGCTGATTCTGATGGTGACTCTGAACAAGACTCAGACTCTGAAGGATCAGATGCTGAAGAGTCAGAAAAGGTATTTCTAAACTATTCTAAAGAACAACTTGTGACTTATCTTGGCATGTCTTTGAGCAAATTTGCTAAATCATCTTCTGAAATAAAACTTTTAAAAACACAGAAAGATGACTTAGCAAAGAAAGCTGATCATCTTCAAACTCTTTATAAAAATTCTTTGATTAAAATTCAAGAGCATGAAAGTGGTTGCGCCAAATGTAACAGACCTAGTGATAAGCATGAAGTTGCTCTTCAACAGTTTGTTCATCAAAATGTAAATAAAAGTAAAGTTGCTTCTATGATTTATAGCGTTTGCAAAAATAAAGGTGAAGGAATTGGTTATTCATATGGTAGAACATATGGAAAACCAAATTTGTATGTTTGTTTAAAGAAAACCCCTGATAATCTTTATTCTACTTTTGTACCAATGAAAAGTAAAGGCAAAGCTGTGGTTGTATCAGATTCTGAAGGAACCTCTGGGGTCTGCAAAACAAACTCTGAAGTAAATTCAGAGGTTGTCTCTCAGAACCTCAAGGTGAGTGACTCAGAACCTAAGGATCTAGAATCTGAGACTATCAAGTCTAAGACTCTAGAGACTTTGGGACTCAGAAGCTCAACCAATCAGAGTCTGAAACAAACTAAGCTGGTGATTAATAATCAAAATAAAACTCTAGTGTGCAAAGCTAATCCTAGATTAGAAGAGCACTCTAAGTCTTATAATGATCATAAATCAAAGCCTAGAATTCAAAAACAATGGACTAAGAAAACTGTTTTTCAAAGACCAAACTTTCAAAGAAAATTCTTTACTAGTCCAAAAAGCTTTTCAAAGGTACAAGATAGAACCAATGATTATAGAACTAACCCACCTGGACCCAGAAAACAATGGGTACCAAAGTGTAAAATTGTCTACCATTCAGATCTTCCTTCTAGGAAAAATTATTTCACATCAGATGAATGGAAGCTTGTGATTAGCAATGGAAGAAAAGCCTATGTTCCTAAACATTACTTTACTTCCAAAACTTCTGACTTGAAGAAAACAAATGAGTACTGGAAAGAGCTCCACAATGAGTGTGGAGAGTATTATTACAATGATTGACCTTGTTTATTCTACAACTATCCAGTCTAAAAGAAAATTGTAATCAATCATGGTATCTGGATAGTGGATGTTCAAAACACATGACTGGTAATAAGAAGATGTTCACATCTCTAAAACTTGAAGATGGTGGAACAGTGGGCTTTGGAGGTAATCAAAAAGGGAAAATCAAAGGTACGGGTAATGTAGGTAATTCCTCCCTTTTAATTAAAAATGTCTGGTATGTTGATGGACTTAAACACAACCTATTTAGCATAAGCCAATTTTGTGACAATGGGTTTGTGGTAACTTTTAATAAGGATTCATGTATTGTAATCAAAGATTCTGACCAATCCATAGTATTCAAAGGAAAGAGGATGGGCAATGTTTATAAAATCAATCTATCTAATTTGGCAGAGCAAGAGGTAAAATGTTTATTAACTCTGAGTGAAGGGAAGTGGGTATGCCATAAGAGATTAGGTCATGCTAACTGGAGGTTAATCTATAAGCTTAGCAAACTTGATCTTGTGAGAGGCTTGCCTAAACTAAACTATCACTCAGATGCATTATGCGGTTCTTGCCAAAAATGAAAGATTGTGAAAACATCTTTTAAGCCAAAACATGTTGTCTCTACCTCTAAACCTTTAGAATTGCTTCACATTGATTTATTTGGCCCTGTTAGCATAGCCTCTATCAATGGAAATAAATATGGATTAGTCATTGTTGATGATTACAGTAGATGGACTTGGGTTAAATTTCTTAGAAATAAGGATGATGCATATGGTGTATTTAGCAATTTCTGCACTCAGATACAAAAAGAAAAAGACTTGCATATTTTAAAAGTTAGAAGTGATCATGGTGGTGAATTTGAAAATGAACTTTTTGAAGATTTCTGTGAAAAATATGGCATCTTACATGAGATCTCTTCTCCTAGAACTCCACAACAAAATGGAGTTGTAGAGAGAAAGAATCGAACTCTGCAAGAAATGACCAGAACCATGATGCATGAGACTAACATAGCAAAATATCTGTGGGCAGAGGCTATAAACACAACATGTTATGTTCAAAATAGAATCTATATTAGACCTATATTGAACAAAATTGCATATGAATTATTTAAAGGAAAGAAACCCAATGTATCTTATTTTCATCAATTTGGTTGTACATGTTACATTATGAATACTAAAGTTCATCTAAAGAAATTTGATGCTAAAGCTTATAAGGGTATCTTTATTGGATACTCTGAACGCTCAAAAGCATACATAGTGTATAATTCTGATACTCACACAGTTGAAGAAACTATGCACATCAAATTTGATGACAAACAGCCTGGCAAAGTGTCAGAGCTAGTTGAGAACTTTTCAGACTTACAGCTATCAGAAGATGACGACTCAGAACCTGAAGAAACATCAGAACCTCCTCAACCAATCTCAGAAGAAATCAATTCAACTCCTGAAACTTTGGATCCGAAGATCATTCAGCACCTGAACTCATCAATAGAAGTCCAAGCAGAGTTGAACAACCAAAATATTCTTTCAAATACAAATCCTCACATCCTGAAGAGCTAATCTTGGGAAACAAAGACAGTTCAAGAAAGACAAGATCAAGCTTCAGAAATGAAGACTCATTATTTGGATTGATATCTTTGGTAGAACCAAGTACTATAAATGAAGCACTAGCTGATGATGCATGGATTGTTACTATGCAAGAAGAACTCAATCAATTTGAAATAAATGAAGTATGGAGTTTAGTACCCAAACCTTCCCACAAGAACATTATTGGAACAAAATGGGTATACAGAAACAAGCTCAATGAACAAGGGGAAGTTGTTCGTAATAAGGCAAGATTAGTAGCTCAAGGGTATAGTCAACAAAAAGGGATTGACTACACAAAAACCTTTGCCCCAGTTGCTAGACTTGAGGCAATTAGGTTACTTCTTTCTTACGCTACTCATCACAATATTACTTTATATCAAATGGATATTAAAAGTGAAATTTTAAATGGTTATATTACTGAAGAAGTATATGTCAAACAATTGAAGGGGTGGAAGGAAAACACAGGGGGGGGGGGTTGAATTGTGTTTTTAGAGTTTTAAAAAACTTTTCAAGATAAAGTATCTATCAGAGTCTTTTAGCAGCGGAATTAATAACACAATCAAGACAATGTCTGTCGCGGTGATTTTTGGATATCGAGTTATTAATTAACTTCGAATCGCAATATAATATTCCACCACCGATCTTTAATTTATCCGAGGGAAAGGGAAAAAGTTCGAAAAAACCCTATTTTTTAGAGAACAAGGTTCGGGGGTTGGTTATACGAAGGGAAGGTACTAGCACCCTAAGTATCTATAGTACTCTATAGGAACCTCTTGTTTTTATTCTATCTATGCGCTTTATTTTACTTGCTTGTAAAAAAGGTATAAGTATGAGAATTAAAGTGATGATAAAAAATGCTTAAAGAATGAAAAAAAGAAGAAAAATGTTTTTGTTGATTTTATTGATTGGAGAGATAAATCTCATGCCTACGTACCCGAGGGATCAAACCACCGTAGTTCGGGGTAAAAAGACGAGTAAATTTGTTTGTTTGATTTTAAGGTTTTGAAAATGGTTTTAAAATACCAAAAGCCAAAAGTGGCAAAATGTGAGTTTGATTGATGTTAATTTGTGAAGAAAGTCTATATGGTTAAATTGATTGAGATTTGATTATGAAAATAAGACGCGGACACTTGGTTTAAAATCCAAGGTTTGTTGAGAAAAAGTTTGAAGTGATAAAAGACACTTGGTTTAAAATCCAAGGTTTATGCATGATTAATGATGTATGAATGAGACAAATGTACTTGGTTTAAAATCCAAGGTTTTTAGGCGAGAGAAAAAAGGACACTTGGGTTAAAGTCCAAGGTTTTAGCGATAAAAGAAGCCATTGGTTTAAAGTCCAAGGCACTTGGTTTAAAATCCAAGTTCGCAATAAAAAAGACACTTGGGTTAAAATCCAAGGTTTTCACGATAAAAGACGCCGTTGGTTTAAATTCCAAGGCACTTGGTTTAAAATCCAAGTTCGCGGTAAAAAGACTCTTGGGTTAAAATCCAAGGTTTTAGCGATAAAAGAAGCCATTGGTTTAAAATCCAAGGCACTTGGTTTAAAATCCAAGTTCGCGGTAAAAAGAGACACTTGGGTTAAAATCCAAGGTTTTAACGATAAGTAAGCCATTGGTTTAAAGTCCAAGGCACTTGGTTTAAAATCCAAGTTTAGCGATGAAAAAGAACTCTTGGGTTAAAATCCAAGGTTTTCACGATAAAAGACGCCGTTGGTTTAAATTCCAAGGCACTTGGTTTAAAATCCAAGTTTACGGTAAAAAGACTCTTGGGTTAAAATCCAAGGTTTTAGCGATAAAAGAAGCCATTGGTTTAAAATCCAAGGCACTTGGTTTAAAATCCAAGTTCGCGATAAAAAAAACGTTTGGTTTAAAGTCCAAAGTTTTGAAAAGTGTATGATGACAAAATATTTTGATGCTTGATGATGTTGAAAAGAGATTGTGTTGATATTTTTTGAAAGAGGTTTTGACCTAATTTTTGAGAATAAAATGACTGATTATTTAAAATGGAATGTTGGGTTAAAATTAAAAGGTAGCGCTAAAAGAATAATAACGTCGCAATAAGCCAATTAAGCGCGAAGACAATCCGTAATGATACTTTGATCAAAACGGTGTCTTTTCCCTCGGAATTTAAAATTACGCATATGGACATAATGCGATAAAAATAAATATGCATGAGATGCAATTTTTATTTAGGGGTACATTTGTTCCTAATTACATTCTAAAATACTTGCAAGAAAATAAATATGAAATGATGCAAGAGAGAGGGTATGCTATGCACTTTTATTTAGAGTTTACATTTGACCTATTTACATCCTAAATTCAAGAACAAAAATAAACGACAATTAATAAGCGATAAATACTCAATATTGTGATAATAACGATATTACAAAAATAAAGGTAAAAAAGATAAATAAATCGATGTAATGAAATAAATATGATATGCACGGATAAATAACATAAACCAATAAATACGAAACTAAAAGATGAAAATAAGCCTCGACATCATGCTTTACAAGGCTAAACAAAGCTAAAATAGCTTATGCCAAAAGCACTTATCTCATAAGCTTAAAAAATAAAATTAGCTAAAAATAAATAAAGACATAAAGTAATATTAACAACTTTTAAATATCAAATAAATCGGAAAATAAAATAAGCCTCGACATCATGCTTGATTGGCTAAAATAAAAGCTAAAATAGCTTATGCCAAAAGCACTTATCTCATAAGCTAAAAAAAATAAAAATAAAATCAAGACAGGGGGGTGTGAATCATAAAACGAAATAACAGGGGGGTGTGAATAGCAGCACAATAGTCAGGCCCAGACCCACATAGGCCCATCTGTAAAAAAAACAAACAAAAAAACCCAGGATCAACTCTGGCCGTCTGATGGATCAGACGGCCCTGATCTAAAACTAAAGAAGGAAAGATCTAGGCCTCTTGATTGAAATCAGAGGACAAAGGCGCGCAGGTGCACGATAAGGCTGTGCACCTGCGCGCACAGGATCAGGGAGAGGTATATATTCAAAAACCCTAGAAAAAAAATCACAAAAAACCAAATCCTCTCTTCTCCCTTCACCCGCCGCCGCTGGACCTTCTTCTTCCCTCTCTCTCGGCCACTTTTTTCTCAACCCAAACTTCACCATTTTTGAAAACTTCCAACATCAAAACTAACCATTATCAAATCCTAAACCCAAATATGAAATCAAAAATCCTAAAATTTTAAACAATCATCCCAGATCGGAGAAAAAAAGAAACGAAAAACGAGTTCAACCTTTTGTTTTGTGTCAGTCCGATTCGTCTTCTTCCTCTCCTTCTCTTTTCGTTTTTGATTTCGCCGTTTTGGTTTTGATGTTGATGAAGTTTTTTTCTGATTCTTTGCTTTTTTGATTTTCTGCTTTTGTGATTTTGGTTTCTGTTTCGTTTAAATCGTGGCCGGTTTTGATGAATTGGTTTGGATGATGGATGATGGATGATGGTGTTTGTGGGTTCTGGATTTTTGATTTCGGTTGGATCTGTTTTATGGTTTGATGATTTTTTGGTTCGTGTTAATTGATGATGAAGATGAATGGATTCTGATTTATTTCATTCTGTTTTTTTGATTTTTTTGATCTGGAAAAATGTTGTGGCTGACTGATTTCTTTTTTGGAAGAAGAAGATGAAGTTTTCTTCTTCTGCGGCTGATCTGATATTTTTTGTGTTTTGATTTCTTTTGGCTCTGATATATACCCAAACTTAGGGTTTGCAAAAACTCAAAAAAGGGGACAAATACTGGATTTTGGACAAACAAGGACAAAGCTTTTGCTTTCTGCAGAGAAGAAGTTGACTTTGGGATAATTTTCTGATTTTTTAATCAGAAAAAAAAAGGACAAAATAAAATAATAAAAATAAAATAATTAAATTAATTAAATATAAAAACGAAAATAAATTAAAAAACAGAAAAATAAAAAAATTGAAATAAAATAAATAAGTAAATAAAAATAATAAAAATTGGAAAAACAAAATAATAATAATAATAATAATAATAATATAAATAATAAATGAACACAAAAATGAGGTATTTTAAAATACCTCTCTGCCGAAATTTCGTCAGAAACGAACACAAAAAATCCGTCTTAAAAAGACGTATGAAAGCGACCGGTCAAAAAATGGGGTATGACAATGTCAAGGCAGAAAATCAAAAGCGAGAGAGAGAGAGAGACACACAAGGATTTTATACTGGTTCCCCTCACAAATCGAGAGTACTCCAGTCCCCTTGCACTTCCAAGGGATTTTACTATAATCACAAAAGATTACAATCCTAGTGCTCAAGCCCGCAAGCAAGAGACTTCTCTATTGCTCAAGTCACACAAGACAAGAGACTTCACAAATGCTCCAGATCACACAGCAGGAGACTTTTACAATTGCTCAAGTTACAACTAACAAGAGACTTTTCCAAATTACTCACACAAGAGTAAATCCTAAACTTCTAAGCTTAAAAACTATTACACAAAATAACTTTCAGAGGCTCAGACAGTTTTTGTTGTTCACTTAGTTTGAAAGATAATTTCAGTTCACAACAATGATTCTTCTTATCTCAAAATTCTTCTGATTCCATATATATATGAGAGAAGAGAGAATTTGAGACGTTGTAGAATTCCGTTGCAATGGACAGTTGTTAATTTCCAATTGCTTGAAACGTGGGTTTTGAATTTCTTCCTAGAAGAAGTAATTATGCTCCACAATTTCGTCCATGCTTTTCTGCTTGTCCAAATGCAGAAATAAAGGTACAACACGCTCCTTGATGATATGATCAAATTCCAATTGAACGTTGTAGTGATGTTGTCCTTTATACAGTTATCAGGCTTAGTATATTCCATAGTAGAGTGACATAGCCTTCTGATGAATGTTGGAATTCTTGGCTTCTGATAAACTTTGATTTCTTGGAGTCTGATGGTCTTTGAATCTTTGGCTTCTGATAGTCTTTTGCAATTCAGCTTCTGAACGTCTTCGTCTTCTGAATGAGACTTGACTATGAAGCTTCTGAGACTCAATACCAAGTAGCTTCTGATCCATGTAGTTTCTGAGCGTTGTAGGCTTTTGAATGTCTTTGGCTTCTGAACGCCTTTTAAATTCTGAACGCCTTCAGGGTGTAATGATTCAGACTCTAACAAAGTTTCTTCAGAGCGTAAATCAAATGTGCTCTTCCATAAATATAAGTTTGTCCTGCACACTTAATTTAAAACATTAGTGTCGCGGTGATTTTTGGATGTCGAGTTATTAATTAACTTCGAATCGCAATTTAATATTCCACCACCGATGTTTAATTTATCCGAGGGAAAGGGAAAAGTTCGAAAAAACCCTATTTTTTAAAGAACAAGGTTCGGGGGTTAGTTATACGAAGGGAAGGTATTAGCACCCTAAGTATCTATAGTACTATATAGGAACCTCTTGTTTTAATTCTAACTTTGCGCTTTATTTTAATTGCTTAGGAAAATGTACAAGTATATGAATTAAAGTAGTGATCGAGAAAAAGTTAAAGTGACGAAAAAAGAAAGAAAAATGTTTTTGTTGATTTTATTGATTAGAGAGACGAGTCTCATGCCTACGTACCCGAGGGATCAAACCACCGTAGTTCGGGGTAAAAATTACGAGTAAATTTTTTTGTTTGATTTTAAAGTTTTGAAAATGGTTTTAAAGACCAAAAGCCAAAAGTGGCAAAATGTGAGTTTGATTGATGTTAGTTTGTGAAGAAAGTCTATATGGTTAAATTGATTGAGATTTGATTATGAAATAAGACGCGGACACTTGGTTTAAAATCCAAGGTTTATTGAGAAAATGTTTTGAGTGATAAAAGACACTTGGTTTAAAATCCAAGGTTTTCACATGATTAAAAATGTATGAATGGGGAAAATGCACTTGGTTTAAAATCCAAGGTTTTCGGCGAGAAAAAGAAGCCATTGGTTTAAAGTCCAAGGCACTTGGTTTAAAATCCAAGTTTTGCGATAAAAAGACTCTTGGGTTAAAATCCAAGGTTTTCATGATAAAAGATGCCGTTGGTTTAAAGTCCAAGGCACTTGGTTTAAAATCCAAGTTCGCGGTAAAAAAGACTCTTGGGTTAAAATCCAAGATTTTCGCGGTAAAAAGAAACGTTTGGTTTAAAATCCAAAGTTTTGAAAAATGTATGATGATGAAATGTTTTTGATGCTTTTCGATGTTTGAAAATGAATTGTTTAGACTTTTTTTTTGAAGAGGTGTTGACCTCATTTTTGAGAATAAAATGACTAACTATTTTTGAAGAGGTGTTGACCTCATTTTTTTGATACAAAAGAAATGGATAATGGCTAACGCGTGAAAAGAACCATATTAACATTAAACTAAATAAGCGCGAAGACGAACCGTAATGATATTTTGATCAAAACGGTGTCTTTTCCCTCAGAATTAATATGCTAACGTTTTTTTGCGGAAAACGATAAATAAATATGCATGAAATGCAATTTTTTCATTTATAGTGTACATTTGTTCCTAATTACATTCTAAGGTATTTGCAAGAAAAATAAATATGAGATGAATGCAAGATGATGCAATGCAATTTTCATTTAAATTTACATCAAATCCTAAAAATACAATCTAATGTCCTTGCAATAAAATAAATGATTAAATGAATTAAATGTTAAATTAACAAGCAATAATAATGAAGTATGTTAGTGACAATAATAATGATAAGTTCGTAAGCAAGATTAAGCACAAATAATCATGAAATAAATAGTAAAAAAGAAGAAACCTCAAATAAGTGCTTATTTTGGATTTAATAGCTTATTGAAGCACATTCCATAAGCACTTTTTTATCATAGGCAAAAATAAAATAAAATAAAAAGATAGAAGGGGGTGCAAATATCAATTAAAACAGAAAAGGGGTGCAAAAAGCAACTCTGAGCCCAAGCCCAGCTGGGGGGCGCAGCCCAGAGGTGGTGTTTGAAGTAAAAATGCGACAATCAGATCAGAGCCGTCTGATTGATCAGACAGCTCTGATTGAATCAAGAGCAAAAGGATCAGGGACGCTTGATTGAAAATAGAAGGACATAGGCGCGCAGGTGCACCGTAAGGCTGTGCACTTGCGCGCACAGGATCGGAAAGAGGATATATAAGGGAGAAACCCTAAGAAAAACACAGAATTACACTCCTTCTTCTCAAACTCGCCGCCGAGAACACCTTCTTCTTCCTCCCAACTTCTCTCTCTCGGCCATATTTTTCCAACCTCAAAACTCTACCTTTTCGAAATTTTTTCAATAACAAACACATATACAAACATCTTAAACTTAAATCTATACTTGAAATAAACGAAATCGAACCCTAAAGTCCGGATCGAGAGAAAAAAAGGGAGGAGGAAGAAGATCGACCTCGAATCGTGATTCCGTTTTCTTTTCTTCTTCTCTGTTTGTTTCGTTCTGATTCGGTTCGATTTGGGAATCTGAGATGGGTTTTGATTCGGATTTGACTTCGGGTTTTTGATTTGAGAAAAGGTTTGTGGGTTTTTGTTTGAGGATTTGATGGAGGGTTTTGATGGATTTGATTTCGGTTATGATGAACAATGAAGATGATGGTGATGATATTATAGTTTCGTGTTTATGATGATGTTATTTCGTGATTACAGTTCTGGGTTTCTTATTTGTGATTCTGTTTTTGGTTTTGTGTGATGATGAATGAAGATGATGAAAGTTTTGGGATGATGAAGATTTGGTGATGATGAACAGATGATGGTTCTGTTTATGATCTCTTTTTTTCTATTTTTTATTTATTTTTGATTCTATTTGATTTTGTTTGGTGAAATTTGTCCTGTGGCTGATGAGTTTCTGACCTAGGGATTAGTGCAATTAATACTGTATATATACAGTGTCAGAAACTAGGGTTAGGACAGATGAAAATTACCCCATTTGGACAAAATTGCCCCTTTTGGGCCTGGACAAAAACACCTATCTGGACTTCTTTTAAAAAAAAGACTAAAAACATCATAAAAATAAAAAACGAAAATATAAAATAAATAAATAAAAAATAACACAGTAATATATATATATATGAAAATGATAAAACTAATTAAATAAATAATAATAAATAAAATATAAAGAGGTAAAAATAATAATAATAAAAAGAAAATAAAAAAGAAACCAAATAAATGAGGTATTTTAAAATACCTCTCTGTCGAAATTTCGTCAGAAATAACAAAGAGGGCAAAATGGTTTTAAACGCCGAACAAAGTCGATCGGTCAAAAAATGGGGTATGACAATTAGTAATACCAATTGTCCATTTAATACTTTGTTATCATCAAAACTTAGGGTGTTTTATAAATAAAACTCATTTTGTTCCAACAATCTCCCCCTTTTTGATGATGACAAACATAAGTATTAAATACAATTGTTGTTGACAAAATTCAGCTATATTGACATTAGGGTTCTGAGTTTTGCAAGCTCCCCCTAAGTCTGATACTTCATAGGGTTAGGTTTGTAAGCTCCCCCTATTTTATATCTATTGTTGATTTTAATCAGTGTCAGAATTATTTTATTATATGACTTAAATCATTCATATTTTACTATGTGAAGAACAAGGTTTGTAAGCTTCTTCTCTTCATAGTGAAATAATTTTTGAATAAGGTTGCACCCTTACTTAAAAACTATCTATGAATAATAAACTTCAATTAATAAATATATTCTCCTCACACAATATAATTTAAGAGAATAAATAAATGAAGATAACATTAGATGTGTAATTGGCAGTAGGATGAGATACGTATACATTAGGTTCTCATAGGATGTCATGTGATATGATTTCAGAGTATAAAAATAACACATATTTCAAAAAAATTGCCAAAAGTATGACCAATACTCTTTACGCTTTCTCCCGAAATAATACAAAGCTATAAAAAAGCTGTAGAAACCTCTTTTTCAACAATTGAATTACCAATACTCTTTCCCCCCCTTTTGTCATTATCAAAAAGGTTGTCTAACACAATTAAAGCAATTGTAACGACCAATGCAGTCAAGTCATAAAGTTGGTTACAACTATGTCCATCATAACTGAACTTGTTGAATGCATTTAAGACATTATCGTTGGAATGAGCTTATAAAAGGAGAGAGCCTATTCATTTTATTCTCACAGAATAATCTTAGGCAATAGTAGTTCAATTTAGAGAAAATAAAACGCTAAGGGAAGAAAAGTGTAGTTCCAAATAGAGTTAGTCAAGATGAGAGAAAAACTAAGCAAGAGAAATCAAGAAAAGCAAGGCCAAAACCTGAGGTTGAACTCAGTTCAGAGTCTGATTAAACAGATTCAAAATGGGACTCTGATTGGTTTGAGTATCTGAAGACATATCATCCTAAAGAGGATTAATCTGATGCCCAAGCCCTAGAGGGGTTAGAGGCTTCTCCTGAAGAAGAACAATCTGATTCAAATGAGTTAGATGCTTCAAAGAAGGTGCCATCCAAGCTGGAAGACTTACCTTCTGAAGATTCCAGATGATTTTCTTTAGAATTTTATGTAATAGTCACTCATGTTTTTCAATGAAATAACATTTTATGTTTGGCTGCTTACTTGATTTTTTATTGTTTAGCACTCTTTCTTCTATTTTGAAAACAAGTTTTAAATAATCAATCAAAGTATAAAAACTTAAGAACCAATTGAATAATAAAAGCCAATATCAGGATAATCAAACATCAATTGAGTAATAAAATATACCAATTAACAGATAAAACAAATTAAATACTAAAGTGCAAAAGATTCATTGGCATATAAGTAATTAGCAATACAAAACAGAATTATCCTAAAAATGTGCTTAACAGACATTCAAGAAAGACAGATATACAAGCAAAGAAATCCTAAAGGTCTTTGTATATAAGACTAAGAATGGATTCCATGGTTTTGAAGATATGCCCTTGACTTGCAGTGACCTCTTCTAACATTCCATTGTGCTTATCCACCTTAGCTTCTATTCTTTCCATTTTTGCTTCATACTCAGAATTCCTCAGTTGTTCTTTGTTGATGAGAATTGGTTCAGCTTCAAAATCTATATTGAAATGTTCCTTCAGATGATTTCTCAATACTCCTAAGTTCTCCTTCAGACTTGAATTTGTATTATCTTCAGCAGGACTAGGTTCAGGACATGAACTTCCTATTTCATTCAGAGTCTGAACTTCTATCTCAGGAATGCTTTCAAGTACAGTGGTCGCTTTGCCCTTCTCATTCTTGTGATGTTCTTCAATATCAACTTTCTTGATCATGGTCAACTCCCTCATAACCTCTTCAATCAATTCATCTCATTGTGCAGCATAGCTTGAAGAAGATATATTGGACTGCCTTTGCTCATGAAGGTTTTTTATCTTCTTGAAAATACTGTCACATTTCCACAAGAGTTCAGAGTTTGGTGAGGTTGTAGGATGTGGTTCAGATGTTGAGGGAATTATGTGTTGAGTTGAGGTTTGTGGTTGATTGAAAATTTGGTTTTCAACACAGTCTGATACTGATGATGTCCCAACCTCTTGGGTTTTCTCAGCAGCAACACAATGTTGGGTTGGTATTTGTTGTTGTTGTTGTTGTTGTTGGGTCAGAGTTTCATTGGGTTGATTAAATGAATTAAGTTGAAAATCTGAAATGTGAAGTTCATTTATCATTATATCAACTTGTGATCTATTTGGTGAGTTGGGGGATTCATCTAACTGTAATACTTCAGTGTGTACTGAGTCATTAGAATGATCTCCAGATACAAGCACTTCAGTATGTGTGCTAATTTCAGGTTCTGGTTGAATCTGTTGTTCTGATGTTATGTCTTTTGGTGAGATGGTTGGTTCAGATTGAGTTTGAACAAATTCTGGTATAACTTGTTCAGAGGGTGAGTTTGGTTCAGGATGTGTTTGGTCTTGGTTTGTGTTTGGATTCTGATCCTGTTTAGAGTCTGGTATAATTTCAGAGTTCTGAGCATTATCAGATGGCTTTGATGTTGGTTCAGGTTGTGGAGGTAGTTCACCTTGCAAATGTTGTTCTAGAAAATTTAAAGATGATTCTGAGGGGTTGGTTGTGGTTGGGGGGTTCTGAACATCTTGAGTTAATATAACAGTATCTTTAGGAATTGATACATTACCTGTTTCAGCAATAGTGGAGCTCTCAACAGTCTTCTTCTTCAGCTCCTTAGAAATTCTCTTTCTCTTTATCCTCAAAGGTTCATTATCATCTTCCTCAGCATCATCCACTATAACCACACGTTTTGAGCTTCCAGCCTTGGTCCTTATCCTTCCCTTGCTCTCAACCTTTGAAGTATTATTCTTTACAACAACTTTCACCAGTCTCTTCCTCTTCTTCTTCTTCACTTCCTCTTCCTCTATCTCATATGCTTCACCTTGGTTTACCAGCAACTAAATGTACTGGTTAACTATACCTCCGGTGACATAAGGTAAGTTAATCTTTAACCTTACTACCAAAGAGAGTCCAGAGTGAGGTAGCTGTTCCAATGGTTCAGACAAAATCAACACTTGCCCAGGTAGAAAATGCATGTTGGACAGAGTGTTCACTGAGATAGTAGTGGCTCTAAATAGCAATTAATTTAATTAAGGACATAACAGATAAATAAAAAATAGCAAACTGAATAAGAAACAAAGTAGTGTAATTGAAACTGAAACAAACTAATTAAATAAGTAGCAGGTAACAATTACGGTTCATAAATAAAAGCAAAACAGAAAATTAAATACCATGTACTGTGGGTGACAGTATATTGCAGTGAAAACAAAATAAGCTGAAACCAAAATATTAAAATACTGAATTGAATAATATATATTAAATAGAGTAACTTATAGAGAAATAATTGCAACTGGAATGAAAGCAAAAACTCGTAGGAAACTAAAAATTATAAACTGATATAACTCTTAGATTCTCAAAGTCTGCGTAAAAAAAAGAAGAAGATGAAAAACTGAATAAATGAGCTCTTATTTATAGGCGTAGACGTCCTCAATTTGCTGAGAAATCTTTTGTTGAAGTTTGAGGGAAATCCGTCGCTGAAGAACCGAAACGAAAACAACCAGACTTGGGGATAAGGCTTCTGGCGCGCAGCAAGTGGAATGGCAGTTGCCATCAGAATAGGCTGTGACAGTTGCCATGTGCATGGCAGGCGCCATGTGTCTTTGGTGTGGCGTGATGCACAAGTCATGGCAACTGCCATAAGGGAAAAATGAAACGTGGGGCATAAACTTGGCAGACGTCATGTGCTATTGGGCTTTTCTTCTTTTGGGCTGCTTTTTGATCCAATTGCATTTATTTTGTAACTTATTATTATTTTTGACAAGTTACGACATACCTGAAATAAATAAAAATAATAATAATAATACTACGAAAAATACGAGAAAATAGTAAAATAGTAAAATAGTAAACTAAATTAATTAAATAAACAGTGCATTTTTCGGTGTTATCAAACTCCCCTAAACTTGAACCATTGCTTGTCCTCAAGCAAAAAGAGTATAATTTTGTGATACAGAAACAAAACAAAAAGATTTTCCAAAAGTTACATTTTCAATCTCGACCAAATCAGAGAAACTAATTTATTTATCGTACCAAAAATATCATGAAACACAAATCACAAATGAACATGAATTTCTTTCTTAAATAGGCCGTTCCGAATCATTTTACTATATCTGAACTTAACTTTCATTTCTTCTTTCGTTATCCTTTTTTAGCCCGTGGTAATCACATTAAGCCCGTTATCTATTCACACACACATGGAAGTGAGCCTGTTAGTGATTATGACCCGATTCTTTTTCACACAATTTATTTTTCTCTTTTTTTTTTTTCTTTGTCAAAGGATAGTTTTATATCTTTGAGGTATTTCGCAGTTGGGCTAAATGACCGGATGAGGGTCATCTGACTTAGAGTCCGTAGTCCCTTTTCAGATTTATACATTCTTGATTTTCATTTTTCATTCAAAGTCATTCACTTATATTCGTTGAATCAACTACTTAGATAGTGATCGTAGATGGTGCCGACTACCTATGGGCTTACTCAAGGACTAGTAAAGTGTCAAGAAATTTAAGTTCAGTTTCTAGCAAGTATCGAAATTGGTCTACATAATTAAGAAATTTAAGGTGTTAAAATGATATAGCTGGTACGAAAAATATACTTAATTTGAAAGTTCAGTCTTAATTACGTTTGTGACTTGGGAATCTCAAAAATTATTTGTTTCTCAAAAAAAAAAAAAAATTTGTTATGGTTCAAAATTTTAGAAAAGTTAAAGATAACCCGAAAAAAAAAAAAATTTGCAGAAGGAAAGATAAACTAAAATAAAAATTAATACTAAAAGGTAAATAAAAGCGATAAAGTCCTCCCCTAAACTTAAATCCAACATTGTCGTCAATGTTGTGACTCAAGCGAATGAATGGAGTGCAAAACCTGGAGATTCACGCTTATACGAAGTTGATAGGTGTCAAGCGATCGATCTCTTTATTTGCTGAAAATTCAAACAAATGAAAACAAAAACATTAAATTAAAAACTCGTGGGTTGCCTCCCACGCAGGGCTTTGTTTAAAGTCGGTAGCTCGACGACTCATGAGTGTAAGTACTCATAATGGTTCTTTTGAAAATGACTCCCGATCAAACTCACTACAAGAAATCCCTCATTTATAGACAGCATTTAAAATCACTTATTGGCAGAAAATTCCGCCACAAAGTTATTGGCAGAAAAATCCGCCAAAAAGTATCAAAATTCCGCCAATAACTTTATCAAGAAATAAAAAATTAAAATTAGTGTACCTGCGTGTGCTCTTTGATCTGTTCTCTGCCCTCTGTGGTTGTTCTGTGTTCTGGTACTGCTTATTGCTCCTATACTCTTTGACAAATTTATGCCTAAAAAGGGGGAGTAGTATATTTCTGATTTTCTGAAGGTGTTCTGTTTTTTGTGAATGATGTGACTACAAATGCTATAGCATCTGGTATAGCATGTTCTGTCTGATAATGATATACAGGTTTAAGGGGGAGTAATCTCATCCCCATGCATGAACTAAGGGGGAGTAGAATTTATTTTTCTACGGTTGATGAATGTTCAGATTCCATGCATGCATGTATGACTCTATGACTCTATAGGAATTTATTTTTCCAAATATGTGTGGAATTTATTTTTCCACAGCATGAAATGAAGGAGTCTTATTTATGAATCCACTATTATGAGAGTTTATTTCTCTCTAGTTGTACTTCATGAGGCTAGATGTGTATGATCCGCTGTTGCATGCCTCTGATGTTATTGTCTGCTTTCTTTCCTAGTTGTGTGTTTATGTTGACTCGAAGGAAAGTATGATCTGCATCTCTCCACAAACTGGTCTAAAGTTGTTTTAGCCAAAATTTTCCAAAGGGGGAGATTGTTGGGTTTTTGTATGTTGGCTACAATTTTGCAAAAACTAACTCTAGCCAAGATGCTGGATAAGATGCTGTAGCATATGAAGTACAACATTACTGCTACTGTGTTGCGCAGAATTTTTATACAAAATCTCAGAAAGATCTGTTTGAGAATAAAAGATTGCGCACGTTTTAATAGACCAAGCTGCGCCTTGTTCCTTAAGTTTCTGAAGGCGGTTTATATTATTTATCTCAATAAAATAATTAAATCTTTGAAGAAAATATATTTGAAGAAAATCTTTTAAAGTCAATCTTTAAAGAATATTTGAAGTAAATCTTTTATGCTGATCATCTCAATGGTTCAGATTAATTCTGAAGCCTTTTCTTGCGCAACAAGGACCTGCGATCTCAAGGCTATATATATGAAGACCTAAACCTTGTTTCAATGAATCAAAAGCCGTGTTTTACTAAAGTGTGTGTGTTTTAGGGTTTTTGAGTTTTGCTTGTTTATTGTGAGCCTTCTTGTGTCAAGTTGATACAAGTTTAGGACTGATTACTTGAGTTGTATTTGTGTGTCCTCTCCTAAGCTTTTAAGTACGGAGATTAGGATTGTGTGAACTTACTCCTAAGCTTTGAAGCACGGAGGTAGGTTTGTTCTTGATTGTTTGAGTGTCTGTTACAGTGAGTAACTCTCTGAGTATTGTTTTAATAGGAGTGAGACGGGGTCTCATATCTAGGAGTTCCTAGGTAGAGTATAGCACGGGTAGTGACTAGGTGATAAGTTGTAAACGGGGCGTTTGCTGAGAACTTAGAACTAGTATTATTATAGTGGATTCCTCCTGGATTGGTATCCCCCAGAGTAGGTCGTGATTACGCCGAACTGGGTTAACAAACCTACTGTGTTATTTACTGTTCTGCTATTTACTGCTGCATTATTTTCTGTGTGATTTATTGCTACGAACATTGCTGTAACATCTTGCGTAACATCTGTCTACAGGGTGTCAGATTTTCAAATTGGGTGGTGGATACTTTTGGTCTCAAATAACAATAGTGGAAGGAAGTGTATGTTTATTGTTTTCTATCTCCTGGAAGCCTTCTATTGGAACTTGTATGAATATATGGGATGTTTTATGTGTCAAATTTAAAACATGGTCCTTCTTCAAATGCTAAATGTAATTTGGGATTTTGAACAAGAATAAGTTTTTCTTTCGGGTTGTCCTTGTAACCATGGATTTGGCTTCTCTTAAGTGAAGAGTGCCTTTTAAAGTTAAAGTATCGAATCATATCTGATTAAGAGGGGGCCGGAGAGACGGTCAACCTGAGATCAGCTAAGATTGAAAATCACTTGGTTTACAGCCAAGCAACGGCATAGAAAAAAGAGTACCATGTCTTTCTTGGTTGGTAAACCCAATCGGCGATTGATTTACATTACAACAAGTCTTTGTTGATCCAGCTCTCACTTCTGTATCAACTATAGGCCTTCACTCTACTCTTTCGTTCAGATCCTCCGTTCTAGGTCCAGGCATATGCAAGGATGGGAAGGAGACCACAACTCCAGATTGGTGTCCCAGGTCATGTTACCACCCCTCTCTCGAAGGAGCTTGTAGCGACATTTAAGACGTTCAGAGCTTCCTCTTCTCTTGAACTTCCATAGTAGTCCGCTCGTCATCATACCGGACTTAGGAGAGGATGTTAACAGTGACGAGTCTCTCCCACGTCTGCTCCGGTATGTTTTGTGATCACAGTCGGTTACTAGAATCATAGTGAGTTGACATGATTTTGGCAAACTCACCGTGTTAGTGAACATGCACTAATTGAAAAATCTAACAGTTGTACTTGATAATATTCTCAGCCTTGGAATTTTTCAATTATTATGAGTTAGCACATGAATTTTATCATTTATCAATTTTAACATTCTCACTTTCTTGAGAAGTCAAATCCATTACCCTGTGAATCCATGCTTGTTGTTTGGTTGTGAAGTAAAGAAAACTATCTTAAAACAAGACGTTTCTGTCCAATCAGTAAAAGATGATTATGTTTTGTGAAGAGTTGGACAAAAATGTTCTAATCAAACTTATGTCTCTTTCCTCGTAGGATCATGTGAAACAACTCGTTGAGGCCTTAAGTGTCTATTTCCATGTCAAATCGATAATTGGCATATTATATACTTTTTATTTTTAATTTGAATTGATTGAATTTGTTATGCCATGCTGGAATTATTTAATATATATGTAGTTTGGATTTTACTATTAACTGTGATGCTACGTATATTGCATGGACGGTGTGCATCAGAAATTACACGTCTGTCATGATATTGACACCAAATAAGAAATCAACTCGTTGAGGCCTTAAGATACAAATTTTCTGGCAAAGGGTCATACTTAGGGAATCCATTTTTCATAAGTTTTGGCGTTGTGCAAATTGTTTTGTTCAATGTACGTGGAGGCTTAAAGTCAATTTTAACATACTTCGGTTATGGTGTTCGACCATATAATTTTGACATTTTTGTCAGTTGAGCTAAGATTTATGGACTATCCAAACAAAATGTTAATATATGGTTTTAAAAAACAAATAACTAGTAAACATAGCGAATTAGTCTGTGAACTTTTAGCCCCAATTCGGTTCAATTTAACGGTTCTAACTAGGTTTTTGACCAGTCGTATCAATCGGTATGAATGAAGCATCTAATAGTTAATTGTTCAAAGCTTTTTTTTTTTCTTTGGGTAGAAGAAAGTAGTTGTTCAAGCTATAAATAGTACAACATCTAATTTTATTTTTGGAACATATAGTACAACATTTTTATTGAAGGACTATAGGGGAAAGGGAGTAAAGCGTAAAAATAGGAAATGGGTGTCAAAGTGAATCATTCATTTCAAGTACATATATAATGAACTGCCCTTTATATGTAACAAGTGTTATGTCACAATGAAAAATTTATAGGACAACAAAGGTCCAACCAGCTACGACTAACATCATCTATGACAACACAATAGCAGGACGATATAAATAAACCCTCTTGAACTGAATTCATCACCATTTGATGAATTTCATCATTAACTATAACTTCAGCTTCTTCATTTGTTGCAGATGTTAAATAAGTCAACCTCGACAAGTTTGCTATTTCAATGGATTGTATCAATGTTGCAAAATCTTCCATAGATTTTCTTACAACATCTTCCTCAATATGATCTAGATAGCAATCCAGAGCATAATTGAATCTTGTTTTAATCTCTCTTGCTTCAGCTTCCAGGTCAGATTGAAAGAGCATGAAATTTTCATGTCTTTTGAACAAGTTCTGAAGATCATAGTGAATTTCATTCTCCAAATTGGTAAGGTTTGGACCAGGTTTGAGAATAAAGTGGTAGGGTTGAATGCAGGGTGGGATTGGTTTGGCTCTTTTTGCTTTGTAGATGTGTCTATGTTGTAGAAGTTCAAAGAGTTTGAACTTAGGTAAGGGATAAACGGGTTTTTCTTGTGAAGGGTCAAAACACTCAGAATCATCAGAGAATTCTAATGAATTTTGAAATGATGTTTCAAATTTGTATTTAAATAATTCATCAGTAAGAGGATCAAGAGGTACTGGAAAGGGTATGTTGAGTTCAGAGAGGTTAAGGATTTTACTATCAGATTCTGAGTAATCAGAGATGATAGGAGGTGTGTTGTCAGAAACTGTTTGAGAGAATTGGTTTGTTGAAATAAGAGGTAGTTGAGTTTGTAGCATCTCAGAGGTGGAGGCTTTTTGGTTGGCTATCTGAGATGTTTGTTGATGAGGAGTTAAAATGTTTTCTGAGATTGAAAGTTCTTGCTGATGAGATGTTAATGGATTTTCTGGAATGGAAGGATCTTGGTGTTGGATTGTAGATGGATTTTGGAATTTTGGATGGATAGGGATTTCATCTAGAAAGTTTAAGTTTCTAGATGCATTTGATTCTGAGAACATCATTTGGGCGATGTTCTCAGCGTTTGGTGTATATTAGTCAAAGGATTTTGATGAGGATGATGTTGGAGAAAATATAGTGACAGAATGAAAAACACTTGATTTAGAACTGTTATTCTTATTAGAAGCAGAGATTATTACTTGTTCTTTTGATTGCTCGTCCTCTTGATGCTTTCCTTTTTCATAAATGGTGTTGATCTCTTCTTGAGCCTTGGCTTCTTTTTCCTCAACAGGTTTGTCATTCTCTTGAGGTTTTACTTCTTTAGCTTCAGTTAGCTTCAACTTCTTTGCAACAGAGTGAGAATCAGAACCACTTTCTCTGGTCAGGGACGGATCCAGAAATTTTAAGTAGTGGGGTCAAAGTCATTTATTAATAGTTATTTATATAAATTTAAGTGATAAATTTGACCACATCGACAGTTTTTATGAAGTAAAAATTGAAAATTACTTGTGTGAATTTCGTCTCTAGCCTTTTAAGAACTAAAATTAGAGATTACAAAAATTTTAGCATTGAATATCTAAAAATTAAAGAAACCTCAACTTCTAAGAATTATGATTATCTTCTATGTGTCTTTATATATTTTGAAAAGAGTTGTAATTTTTTATTTTATACTTTTAATACAAATTATTCATGTTTTATATATATATGATCAGGTAGATTTTAATCATATAAAGTGACTAAGATGTAAAGTGAGAAAATCAATGACTATTAATAAGTTTGTGATTTATTATGATGTTACTCTATCTTTATCGTTTGCTAAACAGAGATTAATATTATTCATTTTATACTCTAATATGAAATACTCACTTTTTTGTGTATCCAAAAAAAAAAAAATACTCACTTTTTTCTTGCAAACGAATTGAATTACTCACTTTAAAAAACTAAATACTTAATCAAAGACTTAAAATTAGGAGACAAAGAGACGATCGTAAGGTCTAATTTTTCTTGTGTACTGTGTGGCCTGTGGGTGTGTGGATAAGTTGATTCTTTTATCTCATTTGCTAGGATCTCCTCCGTTATTTCTCTGTATTTTTTTTAAGAAACAAACCACAACTTTCCTCATAAATTAATTTGAAATTGTTTCTGTTCATATGACAAGGTCATCGCTTTTTATTTTTTTAAACATATATAATACCAATATTTTAACAATATAATATACTTATTTGGACTTGGATCGCATGTGGGGACATTATACCATTTGAAGTGGGGGCATATCATCAAAACAGAGTAAACCGTTAAAGTGGTCGCTGACTCTGTAAGTCACTCTTAAATAGGTTTCTGACTCTTCAATATCTCAAATTAGTCCCTGTCTCTGTCAAGCATTTCTCAAATTGGTCCATCCGTTAACTTCTGTTTGCTGATTCCGTTAACTCTACTGACGTGGACCGTCAAATTGGTCCCTCCGTTAACTTATGTTTGTTGGTTATATTCTTGGTTTTGTAATTTATAGCATTTTTTAGTTAATAGAGAGACCAATTTGAGAAATGTTTGACAAAGACAGGGACTAATTTGAGATATTGAAGAGTCAGGGACATATTTGAGAGTGAGTTACAAAGTCAGGGACCAATTTGGCGGTTTACTCCATCAAAACATCTTATTACTAGCTACAAAGTGAATTAAGTTGTGGGGTCAACTGCCCCCAATTGTAGTAGAGTAGATTCGTCCATGTCTCTGGTTTGCTTCTTTGAGAGCTTAGCTGACTCTTCTTCTTCATCCTTCAACGCTTTCTTGAACTTTAAGAAAATGGTTTCAGCTATCTTTTTATGCACCTGAGGAAATCCTTCAATATACTTTGGATCTTCTTCTGTAAGAGTCACATACTTGACAAATATATCCCTATTTTTGATGAATCCACATCTTTCAAGAAAGGATAGACTTAACTTCGATGGAGGATAGACAACCTGAACCAATGGAGGGATGGTTAAACTTAAACATTCCACAATGCCAGATTGATAGAATAGTTCTGAGAGGAGTCTTGAATGCCTTATAACAGAGTTCCTTTCTCTCAGACTTTCTACAAGGTTCTTACAAAGATCATCAAACAGAAAATCAGCAATATTGATTGATTTGTTCCTCATAGCGAAGTAGATGAACATTTGATGTTCCCAAGAAAGTCTTTCTGAATACTTCTTTGTTGGTATGATAGTGACATGAAAAATTTCAAGATGAGTTCTTCCAATAGCATTCAGCTTATCTGTATCTGTGTTGATCATTAGATTTCTGAAGCTCCTTTTATACTCAACATTTTCTGGAAACTTTCGTAATACTTTCCAGATTGGCGTAAAGCAACACAGTTTAGCAATGTGATCTATTGATATTGCAATGTCCTACCTGCGATATTAGACCTAATCTCTGTGGAGGTGAATTTCTTCAGACCCATTTCACTTCTTGGTTGACCTCTCAGATTTGAATTTCTTGAAATCATTTCTTGTTCTTCCCTTTCAACAGCTTCCTTATCGTATACAAACGCTCTCATCCAGAAGTGTTTTACAAGATTAGGGTAAGTTGGACCATTCAATAAATCAAAATACCTTCCCATTCCCAATGAGTGCAAGTAATTTTGACTCCAATCTTGACCATTAGCCTTCAGTTCTCTTAAGTCAACAACTTGTTCCTGGAGAAGTTACAACTTCTCTTCGCTGAACTGAACAGTGTTTTGAAATCCTTTAGTGATTCGTTCACAGACATCAATTTATGAGATCTTCTTTGCTTTACTGGATGATGATGATGTCATTTCTTATTGATGATCAAGATTGATAGATTTGAACTTGATTGAGATGAGAAGATTGAGTTTTGAGGGTTTCAAAAGTTTACAAAGGGAAAGTGTGGGTAGTGAGAGTGTGAAAAATGTGTGATCGTATATGATGTGACTATTTAAAGAAAACTATTGAAAGGTTTAATAAAAAGAGAGAGAAAAATAATTTTAACCTTTGGAATTCACATGTTTCTTCTGGATCCTACGACGATGACCACGAGGAGGAGAAAATCGACGAAGCTTTGCTTTTGGATCCTGAAGAAGCGTTGTTGGTTGACCGGTATCATAGAGCCATCATCATGCCACACTCTACCACATAGTAAGTTAATTATTATTTAATTAATATATATTGGATTATTATTTATTTTTAACTAATGTATTGTTTTAATTAATTTGTGCAGATTTCAACCGCAAAATCCGGCGTCGAAGGCCATTAGCCATGCCATCAAATCCAAATTCCAACATCCATATGAAAATTGGACGGAGGTGAAAGCAAATGATGTCGGGTGGAACCAGTTTTGGAATGGATTTAGAATAAGAAATTAATATTATTTTTTACTTTAATCTATTATATTTATTAATCGTATTTCTTTATTATACGTAGGAGAAAGACACCTGGCACAGAAGGCACAGGGCCGCTATCAAGTCTATATTCAATAAAAAAGCATCCAAACGCCTATAGGGTTTGCTCTCTGATGCACGGAAGAAGATTGAAAAGGATCCAAGAAATCCGCCAAAATGGCTCGCAGGTGGCTCATCCTCTACCTTGGTGACCAAGTGGGGATCACCTGAGTACAAAGAAAAATGTCAACGGAATAAGGCAAATAGAGACACCCAACAAGCTAAAAGTTCGTGCATTCACTGGAGGCTCAAGGTCTGCGGCAACACTTCGAATCCAATTCATTAAGAAATATGGGAGTGCACCTACCTTCATGGAAATGAACAATTTGATGCACAAATATGCAGATAGTGATGAATGGACCGGGCCAAGGGCGGAAGAACTTGCTGTAAGTATATATATATATATATATATATAGGGGATTGCTATATAGTACGAAGCAGTTACACAAGAACTGCAAGAATATCACGTGTTGCAGTTTTAAAGAAATAAAATAATATAAAATTTGTTTTTGGTGGAAATCATGGCCGTATGTTGATGAAAATTAACGGACAACAACAAATCGTGTGTTTCGTTGTTCACTTGTTCGTAAGAACAAGCATTTTCCATATATTATTTGTTTTAAAATTAATTAATTCTTGTTTTTTTAACTTTTTGTAGAGGTTGACAGGCTATATACACTGAGGAATATGACGTCGGGCAGAGATCGCTACAGCTCATTTGCGAGATGATGTTGACATTCGTCGAAGGATAATTTCTGCTCAATTTGTTCAATATGCCGGTGGAATGAGACGGGGTCGTCGTTTCACTTCTGGTTCTACATCTTCTTTTTTCCAAAGTGGCCCTATGGAATACGTGATATCGTCGATGACTCCTCTTACGGTAGTCATAGGAGTACCGGACGATCTCGACCTATTCAAGAAACCGATGAAGAGTATGAAGCACGACTAAGGGCCACGATCCGGGAAGAACTTCGCAAAGAATTGCGACAGGAAAATCAGCAAGATCTGCAGCAACAAGTTCAACAACTTGTTCAGCAACAACTTAGGCAATACAAGGCGGATATTGTGGCGACAAGGGTGGCGTTGTTGGCGTCACAGCAAGGAGCGCACTACGTTGGAATGATAATAATAGACGACCATATGCGCCCCAACCTCAATACAATAACCCCCACAATAATCCAAGTAGTGCACAAGGAAATCTTCATGGTGGTAGCGAAGGATATCAGCTAGATTTAACTAATATGTCAAGGAACCCATCTCAGCCGGAGTACCGACCCAATGATCCTATGATGAACTTTAACATAGCGGATTTTGACATTGATAATATTGATCTTAATGATATTCCGCTTCATGTGGAAGATACATGGCAGGCAGGTAACAACAGTGGCGGAAGAGTACCTAGCAACACCAATATTGCAGATCTTAATCAAAACTTCAACCAAAGCTTCGTCGCGAATCAAATTTCATTCCAGCAACAAAGTTTCGAATTCCCCCCCGCCCCTTTCAACAAAGCTACCCACCAGGAGGTCAGATGGACGCGCGTAGGCAGCGAGTGATGCACCCCACATTGACGATAAATGAGGGAGGTCAAGACACACGCCAAAGAAGGGCGTCGGCGCCGCGGGGAAATGACAAGGGAAAGGGAAAACAACCACAAGTTCAGCCTGAAGAAGATGATCAATTTGATGAATGAATGACGGTCGATGCAATAATTTTATCTTATATGTTTATTTAATTAGTTGTAATTTTATCTATTTGGTTTAATTAGTTGTAACTAATGACAATATGTTATGTTTAATTAGTTGTAATGACAATCTTTTTATGTTATAATTTTATCTTATATGTTTATTTAATTTTTTTTAACTAATTTAATTATGAAACAAGTAATTAATATTTTAAAAACATTTTAAAAATAATTTAATTTTTTTAATAAATAAATAAATATTTAATTATTTAAAAATCAGATTATTTAAATAATCTGAATTTCAAATAATTAAATAATTTAATTATTTTTTTAATTACGGATGGCTTCTTGGCGGCCATGGACCTCCAGAAAGGCATGGATTGTTGGTGGCCCTGGACCTCCAAGAAGGATTTTTTTTCAAATGTCCTCCAAAAAAGCAAAAATTTCCACAATACCCCCCATTTGAAATTTTTTTCTACAATACCCTTCCTTTTTGACAAAGATTCCTGCATGGCTGGGGACCACACATGGCTACACTGAGAGGAATGGCTACACTCCCAGTGTGGTCCCCAGCCATGCAGGAATCTTTGTAAAAAAGTAGGGGTATTGTGGAAATTTTTTTCAAATGGAAGGTATTGTGAAATTTTTTGCTTTTTTGGAGGACATTTGAAAAAAAAAAATCCCCATGAAGCCAGTCTGCGAAATTCAATGCTGACAGGCTTATTGGGGGCTCCAGGCCGCCAAGAAGCATATTGGGGGCTGTGGGCCGCCAAGAAGCATTCCTAGCGAGCGTTTTTTTGTGGGTCTTGGACCGCCAAGAAGCCATGTATTCTTGGCGGATTTTGTGGCTTCTTGGAGGCCTTTGGCCCTCAATTTTTTCCTGTTTTCTTGTAGTGTGAGGACACTAAGACAATTTTGAATTTTTGTCCATAGGTAGCCTCTTCATTTTCCATCATTCAGATTTTAATAAAGTTTTTTAGAGTATTGTGGTTCTGAATGATGGTGTCCTCATTTCCGAGCGTACTTTACCAATCATGGTTGAATTCGTCATCCCACCATAATGTGTGTTCAGTATCTTCTAAATAAGGATACGGCAAGTATTCATCGACTTCCAAGTTGCTTTCACATAGATTCTCATTAGAGTTTTTTTTCCTCAAATTCTGACTCATCATCAGATTCTTCATCAAAAATATATCTTCTTGATACAGCAGTTTCCTGACCATTGCAAGTCACACGTACCCATATGATTGGAGTATCAAGATCTCTTCTCATTGTTCTTGTAATAAAAAGTATTTTGTCTCTTGGTACCCATTTTTGGATGAGTCCAGATTGGTTAGCTTTAGAACTCTCATCTCCCTCTTCCATTCCTTGAATCGCCTCTTGATATAGATCCTTAAGAATTTGTTCATGATCTAAGAACTTCTGATCCTTATCAATTTCTTGATTTGGTTCATTAGTTTGAAGATCATTATCATCTTTGGACTTTTCTTGAGGTGTGACCTGCTTCATAGTCTTTGAGAATGACTCAACAGTTCTCAAGTTTTTGTATTAGCTTTTCCATATCAGCATCTGATTCTACATGGTCAGATTCTGACCCAGCTTCTAAGTCTGTGCATTCTCCATTTGCCATAAATGCACAAACTACTTTGATGTTGAAGTGAAGATTTCTGAGTTTAAGTCTTGTGCATATGTTTGATATTAAGTTCCTTGAATTGAACGAACACTTTCTTCTTGTTCTGTTGTATGCAGTTCTTTTGAGTTTAAGCTCTTTTAAATGTTCGAACATTCAACTTTTAATCAATTCAAAGAGGTCTTGTATTTATAGGAACTTAGAAATAAAGACGTTTGAATATAACCGTTGTGGAAGATCATTTTGCCCGTTGAAAGATACTTAGACCCTTTTAACTTATTCCACAAATGGCAAACTGCTTCTGCTTCTTTGTTTCTCAAAGATAGTTCCTTTGCACATAAGAGGTAACTTTAGTACCGTTGTCTTGATACTCCTTTCTTGACTTGTTGGACTGACAAAGAACAACATCCAATTCATCTTTGTATAGACTTTAACCTTGAGGAGATATCTTTAGACTTGATTCCATCAGATGAATATGTTTTGTCATTCTTGTGTAGCTTCTGAGAGTACACTTAAATTGCTTCTGACAGACTCTTCTTGCTTCTTAGACTTTCCTTGCTTCTGAGACTTTTGTAGCTTCTGATAGCCTTTCTTCAGATGCATATAATTTGCTTTGAACTTCTCAGATTCTATCTTCTTTGTTAACTGCATACTTTCATATAAGTTCATTAGTGTTCTCAATTGCATATTAATACTTTGTTATCATCAAAACTTTATCAAGCTCTTGGGGTTTGTTCTAAGAACCACTTTTGTTCTAACAAAACACAAGAAGGGGGGTTGAATTGTGTTTTGAGGATTTAAAATTCTTCAAGATTAGCAAATCTATCAGTGTCAATTTTGGCAGCGGATAACTCAAAGACACAATATAATCAGAAGCAAGGTTGAGAAGGAGTGAGAGAGAGAGAGAGAGAGAGAGAGAGAGAGAGAGAGAGAGAGAGAGAGAGAGAGAGAACACACAAAGTTTTTATATTGGTTCCCCTCACAATTGGAGAGTACTTCAGTCCCCTTGTTCTTTAACAAGAGAGTTCTCTATAATCACTGAAGATTACACAATTGATAAGTGCCAAAAGTAGGTGATTTTATATATATATATATATATATAATTTAGGCATTTATTGACTTGTTTTACAAAGTATTTCAATGAAAAGCCCAAATATTTGTAAATATTAGGATTTTTGGTATAGTTTAATGTATTATTATTATTTATTAATTATTACTATTATTATACCTTATTGTAGGCCAATTGATCAGTGCATTTTAATGCACTTTTTAATCACTCTGTGCTATGGCAATTTTATGACTTCTCCTGCTAATTTGGTATTTTTATCATGTTTTGTGTTTAGAGTCTAGTTTTGCTATTATTTATGTTTTGCTATTTATTTTCGTAATAAACAGTAATTTGACACCTCCTCATTGTGCAGACCATAACATGAGCTACGAATATCGGATTGAGGCGCGGGAAGATGCGTTGGAAAGCTAAGGGAAAGAGCTACAACTTTCATGTTGAAGCCGAAAGCCAATTTGGAGCGCAAAGGAGTCATATTTACTCGTCATGTTTCAGACTTACAAAGATTTAATTATTTTTCAGCATAACTAATATTTTTCGGCCCAATTGTTTTGTGGCCCGTTTTGCTTGCTTATAAAAACCGAAAATTCTGACCTAGGTCAGTTCCTAGACTTCATCCACGAAATTAGAAAACAAAAGGCGGCTGCTGCCCTCATGGAGAACTAAATTCGTAGGTTGATTCGTTGGTATACGGAAACTTTGTTTATGCGTTCCTGAGGTTCGAATTATAATTATAATTTCGTTTACATGTCTATGCTGTCTTATATCAATTCATTTCTCTTTATTCAGTATGAATTTCATTGCTAATGGTGCTTAATTATTATGTGATGAGTTTATACCGTTGAGATTATACAAATTAGTTTTCCGCTTGTTTAAATTAATTTGAATAGAATTGATATAAGCTTTTGCGCTTAGCAAAAGGGCTGGCCGATTTTTGTAATGATGTCAATCGTGCTCTAAGGCGCTTGTTCATTGCTCATGGTTGGTTGAACACATTCTTTGCTTAATTGAATGAATTTCTACGAACCTGATTATCGCTTGTTTAATTAGTTTAGTAACCAGCCAAGCTTAGACCTTTGAATGAATATATCAATGACCTATGATGGACATGTAATGAACGAGGTTTTCCTAAAACCAATGAATCAATCGTCTTTAATTAATTGAATTTCTAATACTCTTTCGATCAGAACAAACCAAAACCCCATTTAATTGTGTTATTCATTGTTCTTATTTTTACTAATTATCAAATCAGAGGTCCTTGTGAGACGACCAAGGTTAACTACCTTATTACTACTCTTAACTTAAAATATTATTTGATCCCGAAACGACAGCGATCAAACTGGCGCCGTTGCCGGGGATCTCTGATTAAAATTAGTAAAATTGAGAATCAACTAACATTACTAACAACTTTCGTTTTGAGTTTTTGCTGTGTTACAGGTTCTGACGCTGAATTTTGCATTGAAGCTGAAAAATTAATCAATTTTCGGCCTAGCTCAGATTGGTCTGAATTTTGGTCACAAAATCAGAAAAAAATCAAGGAACAATACTTTCGTATCAAAGATACGAAAATTTAGGCTGAAAATCTGAAATTCTCTTGTTTAGGCCATTTTTTTTATTTTTCCATATATTTAAAAAAATCTGAAAAAATTATATTTAGATCTTCTTGAATTTTAGAGATTTTAGGTGGTACTTTTATTTTTTTTTAGATTTTTTTTGACACGATTTTGTATTTTTCTATTCATTTTTGTTTAGACCCCAAAAAAAAAACTAAAAAAAAAACACTTAAAAAAAAATGGGTACCTCATTGGATGAATTAGCTTATCTTATTAATTTGATGGAAGCAAGAGAACAACAAGCATGCTTTCAAAATCATATTCCACTTTTGTTTTGTAATTTTTGTGGATCAAACTATCATAGTATGGATGCATGTCCTATATTGTTCGATACTAGTTTTATTGGTATGAACCAATTTGTAGGGGTTGAAGATAATTCGCAATTTCAACAACATATGCAATCTCTTCAATTTATGAAAGTCCAGCCTGATCATGTTGAACAAATAGTCTCCATCGACCATCAAATTCAAGAGAACAAGATGTCTCATGATAATGTACAACCTGTTGCACCACTGGAGGTAATGCAATGTGATACAAGTCTTGATGACTCTCCAGGTGAGCCCATTAAAACATTGTTTGCTTCATCTCATGAACACAAAGTAAATAGCATGAACTCAAGTGAATGCGTGAAAGATATTACACCACAAAATGCTTTACAATCTGATTTGGATGAATTACATACTTCGCTTGAAGTAGATAAATCTTCTGAAATTTTTGCTTGTGAATGTGGTGTTTGTAATGTTTGTCTTGAAATCAATGTAGCTATTCTAGGTAAAGAGATTTTGATTCCGGCAGCCACTTGTGTGGACTTTCAAGAAAATTCAGTAACAATTGAATTTGACACAAAAAGTGTGGATCTTTGCCGTAAGCAACCATTGTCTATAGCAGGAAAAATGTTGGTGGAGCCCCTGATTAAGCCACGCAACATGCCGTTGTCTTTCACCATATGTGCACCTATTTTATCTGGCTCACAAGCTAACTATGAATTTTGTGATTTCTATGCTTTTGTTAGTGCAGGTTCACCATAGGTGCTGGATATCCCTCCTAAACCACCAGATTTTGCTCTAATATACAAGTACACTTGCTGTTTGCTTTTTCCTATTTCGTGTATTCGTAGTGTGGAAAGGCCGCCACCAAAACCACCAGACATGGAAGCTCCAGAAGCTACACCTTAAAACCCTCGGGTTTGTTCCTTCCTTTACTCTCACTTTATGTTTATTATTACATTGCGGGCAATGTCGGATTTAAGTGTGGGGGAGGGACATTTTACATTATGTGTTTAAATAAAAAATAAAAAAATATAAAACTAAATTTCATGAGTAGTCACATGTTTTAGGAATAGAGCAGTATAGTTGTAGGGTTGGTGAAATTTTTGGAAATTTTTGTTTTGATACTTAATATGATGATTTTTGCACCTAAATACACAACTGCTGAAAACTTGCAAACTTAGTAGTGACTTGATAAATCTTTAAAATACACAATCATTAGCCTAAGTTATCTGAGTATAGAATACAATGAGGAAGTATGATTAGGACTAAGTTTGGGGGAAAAGCGAGATTACTTGATTGTAGGATCATGGCTAGATTTAATGGTGGGACACTGCATTTCTTTAAAATAAAAATAAATTAAATAAGTTCATGTGCCTAAAACTGGAGCAACAGTAAGACATATGTGGAGTTCCTGTGCCTGAAACTGGAGGAACAAATGCTGTGTAGGGTGCTCTACTCGGAGTAACAGGTTGGACTCATTACAAGTGAGATCCCGTCAGGTGAAAAGGTAGAGTGGCACCTAAAGCATAACTAAAATGAACTTAAGTAGTGTCCCTGCGTATAACAATCAAAAAGTCTGTGAGAACATGAAAAGTGCAGCTTCCCCTCAAGCTGAAATCTGAACCCAAACTCTTAATTGTAGGAAGGAAAAAGAAAACTTAGTATTTGGAATGTGTATTTTAGAGAAGGATCTTGTCATGACTCTGGTTGATAGTAAGAGGCAGTACACACACGCACGCTTGATCATCATTGATAGTTGACATATAAAAGTTATACCAATCTTTGAAAAACAATCCAAGGCTTGTAGCTTGAATCTTAGAATGTGTTGATTACTTGTGATGTGATTTTCATTTCGAGTTTTGCACGGAGAGCAAAAGCTTAAGTGTGGGGGAATTTGATCAGTGCATTTTAATGCACTTTTTAATCACTCTGTGCTATGGCAATTTTATGACTTCTCCTGCTAATTTGGTATTTTTATCATGTTTTGTGTTTAGAGTCTAGTTTTGCTATTATTTATGTTTTGCTATTTATTTTCGTAATAAACAGTAATTTGACACCTTCTCATTGTGCAGACCATAACTTGAGCTACGAATATCGGATTGAGGCGCGGGTAGATGAGTTGGAAAGCTAAGAGAAAGAGCTACAACTTTCATGTTGAAACCGAAAGCCAATTTGGAGCGCAAACGAGTCATATTTACTCGTCATGTTTCAGACTTACAAAGATTTAATTATTTTTCAGCATAACTTATATTTTTCGGCCCAATTGTTTTGTGGCCCGTTTTGCTTGCTTATAAAAACCGAAAATTCTGACCTAGGTCAGTTCCTAGACTTCATCCACGAAATTAGAAAACAAAAGGCGGCTGCTGCCCTCATGGAGAACTAAATTCGTAGGTTGATTCGTTGGTATACGGAAACTTTGTTTATGCGTTCCTGAGGTTCGAATTCTAATTATAATTTCGTTTACATGTCTATGCTGTCTTATATCAATTCATGTCTCTTTATTCAGTATGAATTTCATTGCTAATGGTGCTTAATTATTATGTGATGAATTTATACCGTTGAGATTATTCGAATTAGTTTTCCGCTTGTTTAAATTAATTTGAATAGAATTGATATAAGCTTTTGCACATAGTAAAAGGGCTGGCCGATTTTTGTAATGATGTCAATCGTGTTCTAAGGCGCTTGTTCATTGCTCATGGTTGGTTGAACACATTCTTTGGTTAATTGAATGAATTTCTACGAACCTGATTATCGCTTGTTTAATTAGTTTAGTAACCAGCCAAGCTTAGACCTTTGAATGAATATATCAGTGACCTATGATGGACATGTAATGAACGAGGTCTTCCTAAAACCAATGAATCAATCGTCTTTAATTAATTGAATTTCTAATACTCTTTCGATCAGAACAAACCAAAACCCCATTTAATTGTGTTATTCATTGTTCTTATTTTTACTAATTATCAAATCAGAGGTCCTTGTGAGACGACCAAGGTTAACTACCTTGTTACTACTCTTAACTTAAAATATTATTTGATCCCGAAACGACAGCGATCACCAATGAAGTAAAGAAAATTGTCTAAAAGCCCATACAAAATAAGGTACACGAACGCCCAAAGAAAACCAAACATAGTATGTGTCCTCTTCATTGGAATTGAAAAGTAAATGAGATTAAGAAGAAACAGAGGCGGTGCAAGTGGAAGTCAAGTGGCAAAATTGTTTTCTTAAAGTTGAAAGATTCCAAGCCTATAAAAAGAAGCATCAGCCATTCCATTAAAAATTCATTGACTCCCACAACACAAACCATTAGAAACAGAGAGGGAGTTTGAATGAAAAATATAGAGGAAGAGCAGGAAGAGACTAGAGGAAGGCAAAGGTGGGATGCATACCAACCGTTCGAGAAATTGACACCGGTGTTGTTATTTCATCTCTTTTCTTCTTACTTGTGTAAAGCTACCATGGTAATGAGTAGCTAAAGACACTTTTGTTGGGATTAGATGTATCTTGTTTATAACTATGTATTAATCTTGATTATGGCTTTATATATGTTTTAGATTATCCATCAATATTAGTGTTATCCTTGATTTTCATGTTTTACTTTAAAATTTGAATTGATATAGACATATATTATTTGAATCAAAGAACTAGGATAATCACTTGTTGAATACTAAACTCTAGACATAGATTTAGGTTCAATATTCACTTAGAGTATCGAAGCTTAATGCTATTGTATTGATTAACGATCCGAGACATCGGAGGTTAATAGGTATAATAGATATCTCGGCGTTATCTGGACACGGAAACGTTCGACGAGCAATACGTGATAATATTGATTGATAGCTGAAATATATATATAACTTATTAAGATAATACATAGGGATGAATTAGTGAAGTTTAATCCCAGCAATCCAATCTCTCTGGATTTTAATCATCTTTGACGTCTTTTACAATTTCGCAAATTACATTTTCCTTGCCAAACATCTTTGGAATCCTTACTTATAATTATATTAATTGTTGAACGACATCGATATCGCACCAGTCCCTGTGGAGACGATAAAAATATACTTACTTTTGTACTTTAACAACAATTTGCTCAAGCACACAAGTAAGAGACTTCAACTGACGCTCAAGCACACAAGCAAGATAATTACACTATTTGCTCAAGCACACAAGCAAGAGACTTCACATATTGCTCAAGCACACAAGCAAGAGACTTTTACAAATTTGTTCAAGCACAAAAGCAAGAGACTTTGAATCTTATACAAGATAAGATTGATTAACAAATGTACACCTAAGACTAACTCTTTTACAAAGATAATCAAAACACAAAGCTTTGATGTTGGAGTTGTAGTTGTCTGAGTTCAAGTTTTGTGCTAATGTTTTCTATTTCGTTCCTTGAATTGTACGAACACATTCTTTTTGTATATTTATATGCACATCTTTGTGTATGAGATTTTTCTCAAGATGTTCGACGTTGTTAATCACTTTGTCAATTCAAAGTGGTCTCATATTTATAGGAAGGAAATAGAGACGTTTGAATATGACCGTTGTAGAAAATCAGTTTGTCCGTTGAAAATACTAGAGCATTTTAGCTTATTCCATAAACGGCAAGCTGCTTCCGAGTCTTTGTTTCTCGAAGACAGTTTCTTTGCACATAAGGGGTAACTTAGTACCGTTGTCTTGATACTCCTTTTCATGACTTGTTGGACTGTCATAGAGTAGCATCAATTTCCTCATTGTATAGATTTTAACTTTGAAGAGATATCTTTAGACTTGATTCCATCAGATGAAAATGTTTTGTCATTCTTGTGTAGCTTTTGACAGTACACTTAAATTGCTTCTGACAGACTCTTCTTGTTTCTGAGACTTTTCTTGCTTCTAAGACTCTTGTAGCTTCTGATAGACTTTCTTCAGACTTTGTTCACTTAGAACCTCTGAATGCTTCAGATGCATATAATATGCTTTGAGCTTCTCAGATCTTATCTTCTTTGTTAAGTGCGTACTTTCATATAAGATCATTAGTGTTCTCAATTGCATATTAATACTTTGTTATCATCAAAACTTTATCAAGCTCTTGGGATTTGTTCTGAGAACCATTTTTGTTCTAACACATTGCTCAATCCAATTATTATTTATTTTTTTATACAAGAAAAGGACAATGCAAAAAGATGGAGTTATGAATTGTATCAACCACTACCATGCCACTAACATGGGTTTCTCTTCCTCAATTCGATTAGTTAATCCCCTTGAGTTCATGACTAAGGCAATTGATGACCAATGTGGCAAAGTTATCTCTGAGTTAGGTTTGGACAAACTCAATGATTAAACATCATTGAACTTATTCATTAATCCTAATTGAAAATTATAGTATATTAAAGCCATATAATGTAATGAAACTTATTTTGGCTCAATTGACCTATATCAATAACCATTATATTATATTTCTCAACAAAAATGTCTTGTTGGTTATTATGTGTAACTACTCAAACACATATTTATTGAATATTAAATGAGAATTCGGAGAAATTCAATCTTTTATGTTTGAGCATAATGTATTTATCATTATTGCAATTGTGCACTTTCTTTTAAAGGTTAAATGAATAATATGTATTAATCAAAATAGATTATAAGATATATTATGATTTTGTTAAGAGTCACACATTGAATGTGAGATGATGATATGAACATGAGTTTATAAAAAGAGACAATCTTCTCCTTACAAATTGATTTTATAAAGTTGAATTTAAAGGTGTGAAAAATACAAGAAGGGGGGGGGGGGGGGGGGGGGGGGTTGAATTGTGTTTTTAGAAGTTAAAACTTTTTCTAGCTTTGTAAGAGTAAATGCAGCGGATAAGAGAAAGCTAGATAAACACAATGCACAAATAAACACAGAGAGAGAGAGAGAGAGAAGAGAGTGCACACAAAGATTTATACTAGTTCCTCCCACAAATCGAGAGTAGTACAGTCCCCTTGCACTTCCAAGGGATTTCACTATAATAACACAAGATTATACACTTGCTCTAGAACAAACAGCAGGAGACTTCACACTGCTCAAGTCACACAAGACAAGAGACTTCAAAAACTAACTTAATACAAATTAAGTAGTGACTGAAAATTTCTAAGCTAGACTCACTAACACTTAAACTTAATCCTAAGTGAATCAAAGAATTAGGCTCAGAGTCTAAAATAATATCAAAAGATATTGTTGCTTAGAGTTACAAAGAATGAACAGTTCTATGGCTTGAAATCCAAATACTCTCAATGTTCAATAGTTCAATCTTTCAGTCGTTCAGTAGTCTTCTCTCAAGAGATGATTCTTCTATATATACTTCAGTAGATTGGGACGTTGAGATAAGACCGTTGTTAGTACACTTTGCATTTGCTGATATGGAATTTATCGTGGTTTCCTAATGAAGTAAACCAATTCCACTACTTCGTCCTTTTTCAAATGGCACTTCAGCATTTTGAGTAATCAATAGTACAGAGTACTATACGCTCCATTTGATGATAAGGTTGATGTACTATTTCAATAGCCATGAGCTGTCAATCTTCAGAGAATGTCACTGGAAGCTTGTAATGACGTTTCGATATCTTCTGACTGAAATACGCAAGCTTCAGGACATATTCACTTTTGGCATCTGAAGGACTTCGTTCAGAAAGTCTGAAGGTTTCAACGTTCGGAGTCTTAACGTTCAGACAGTGTTCTTCAGAGGCTCAAAATGATGATCTTAGTGTTTAAATTTTTACTTTGTTCCTGCACACTAGATCAATAATTAGTAATTCCAATTGTCCATTTAATACTTTGTTATCATCAAAACTTAGGGTTTTTTATAAATAAAACTCATTTTGTTCCAACAATCTCCCCCTTTTTGATGATGATAAACATAGAGTATTAACTACAATTGTTGTTGATTTAATTTAATTATGTCAACTTCAGGTTGTTGAGGTTTGTAAGCTCCCCCTGAGTTTGATAAACCATTAGGGTTAGGTTTGTAAGCTCCCCCTAAGTTCTATCCATGATTAACTTGAATCAGTTTAAGAAACAATTTGATAAACTTAATTGTATTTTCATATTTAACTCTCAGAGTGTGAGGTTTGCGAGCTCAACTCCTAAGTCTGATAAAAACAATTAAGAGCACAATCTTAATTATCTTCATCTATGAATACACAATTATGTTTATTAATTTGCTCTCCTTATCAGTTTAAGTTCATAAAAATAAGAGCAAAAGTAACTAGATTGAGAAAAGAAGAGGTTCTTAATGACAGTTTCAGATTCCATTTAAGTAGTATTAAAAATAATACACTACAATTGTACAACATATTACTCCCCCCCTTTTGTCATTATCAAAATGTTAAAAAAAAAACAAAAAGGACAAGTAATAAAGCAAACAAGACAAGTGCTTAAAGAGAATCCTAAGGGTTTTTGGTCAAGAGGAGATTAAGAATATGGTTGAGTTGGACTTCAGTCTCTCTTGAATTCCCAATAATCTTGTCAAGCTTTGCATCTTGCTGGGTGAGATTCTGTTCAATTGACTTCTGAATCCTTGTCATTGTATCAGAGGATCTTTCCTCAGTCTTCTAAAGTGGTGGTTCAGGATCTGGATGATTTGGAACACTAAGAGAACTAGTCTCTTGATCATGCACAATTTCAATTTTATCCAATACTGCATTACCAGTATCTATGTGCATCGTAGTTTGGTTGGCTGGTGATGAGGGTTCAGAGTGTGACTGTGTGATAGAGGTTGAAGTGTACAAGTTTTGGTTGGATGATGTGAGGGATGTGTAGATGTAGTTGGAGTGTTGTATTCTGATGAAATTGGTTGGTTTTGTTCAGCTGGTGTATCTTGGGGTTGGTCAGAAGGTGAGTCTATGTGGATAGGAGAGACTCTGAATGATGTCTCGTTCAGTATCTTTTCTGGTGTAAGAATTTTTGGTGATGATTGTGGGGATACTACAGCTGAAGGTTGAACTATTTCCTCATCAGGAATATGCTTGGCTTCAGTGTTTGGTTTCTTTGAAAATCTGGCTATAAATTCAGCAAAATCTGAATCAAATGAGGATGAGTTAGAAACACTAGGTGAGGTAGGTGGTGAGGGAAAGATAGTATTCAATGGTTGAACAGTTTCAAGGATTAATGGGCTAGGGATAAGAGAAGTTGAGAGGGTAGATGATGCTCTAGACATAGGAATACAATAATCAGAAGAATTGAGATTAGCTACATCTGATCTCTGTCTCTTGTTACCCTTAGTGGTTGGAATGTCCTTGAATGATTACTCTTGCACTTTCTCTTCAACAACTGGCTCTTCAACCACATCAACTTCTGCATAATCACTAACTACTTCCTCTTTGACCATCTTCATTTTCTGTTCAAAAGTTGGACCAATTCCTCTTCCAATATCTTTCATTGTAACCTTAACACCCCTTTCCTTCATGAGCCTCATGTATTCCAAAATAACTTCAGGAGGTTCATTATCATAAATAAAAGCTTCTTCCCTTGGTCTGAACTTCTCTCTATTCTCCAATAGAGTTTACTGAGGGTAAATGAGTTTATCTGCTCGCTTGAGACGCATATTAACCAGAATCTTGGCGTCTAATATAGGTGCTCTGACTTGCTCCACATCATCAAATACACCAGCAACTTTGAATATATCAGGAATTGCAAGCTGCTCAAAAATGTAGCTGAGTAGTCTTGGATGAGAGATCAACTTGGAAGGGTTAGAATATCTTTGAGCTTTACAAATAGTTTCACAAAGATGTTGAAATATATAAGCTGAGAGATTCATATGTCTTTTAGTAGATAAGAAATAGATAAAATGTCTATGATCTCAAGACAATTTATCAGTTCCTGTTTCCCTTGGTAGTATAGAAGAGAATAGAATCTTAACCAATATTTTCTCTTGAGTGTTCATCTGACTGACTTTGCTTGAAACTGTTTTCTGATCCTTGAAACATTGACTGGCCATTCCAGCAATGTAAACAGACTTCTTCCCAGATGAAGGAGTGTAATGTCTAACAATCCCAGTATTGGAAAGGTTCATCATCTTAGCAAGATTACTTCTTGTAAGAATAAATGGAAATCCTCCAATACTTGATCTTATTTATGTTTCCTTGAATTCTCTTAGACCCAATTCAACACGAGATTTGTCCTTGTTCACAATGGGGTTCTGATCAATTATCTTCTGAAGCTCTTCATTGGCATCTGCACTTGTGATTACATCACACTTTCTCCAAAAATCAAAAACTAGATTGGGATAAATAGGACCATTTAACATGTTGAAGTAGTTCTCCCAACCTTGTTCAACAAACAAATGTTTATAGTCATACCCATTGACTTTCAATGCCTCAAAATCCACTGCCTTTTCCATAACCAAATGAATTTCTTCGTAACGAAGATCCATAGTAGCATTCTTCAGATAAGAATCCTCAGAGTAGATATTGATTGGAATGTCTTCTGGAAACCGAGATTGTGTAGATGAACTTGCCATTTTCTGGGGTTTAGAACAGGGTTTTGCTAGGAATTTGGAAAGAAAGAATTTGTTTTGAGTCTTAGAAGAAATGGAAAGTGTTGGTTGTGAGAGTGATTTTGTGTGAAAGTGAATACGGTGATTTTGAAAACTTTGAATTAAGCAAGACGAGGGAGTACAATCGTTGTATTAAGAGAAATTTGTCATTAACTACCTTTACCAAAACCAATCAAAAGCTTTAAAGAGTAACAAAGTAGTTGACGCGTGTAAAACTCTTGTCAGTAACACTTAGGGTCTGACCGTTACCAATTCAAGCAACGTTCAGAAACTATAAAGAAAAAATTCAGCTTCTGATATCCGTTCAGAGGACAAGATGTTCAGATGCTGAATCCACAATTTTGATTTCAGAGCTAGTTTTCTTCAGAGACTAAAGACATGTTCAGATGCTTTTTGATAAAATCAAATCTTTCAACTGCTAAGGGTTTTGTAAATATATCAGCCCATTGTCTTTCAGTTTCAATGAATTGAATATTTACACTACCCTTATGAACAAGGTTTCTTATAAAATGATGTTTAATTTCAATGTGCTTAGCTCTGGAATGCAAAATTGGGTGTTTAGAAAGTTGTATAGCTGCAGTGTTATCACAAAATAATGGAATATTGTGACTATTAACCTTGTAATCCTCTAACTGATATTTCATCCAGAGTAGTTGAGTACAACACTTGGCTGCTGATATGTATTCTGCTTCTGCTGTAGACAAAGCTATAGTAGTTTGTCTCTTGCTAGCCCAAGATATGAGATTCTTTCCAATAAATTGGCAATTACCACTTGTGGATTTCTAGACAAAGCTATAGTAGTTTGTCAGCATCACAGAATCCTATCAACTTATAATCATTGGATTTCTTATAAAATAATCCAAGATTTGCAGTTCCCTTCAGATATCTAAAGATTCTCTTTACAGCAGTAAAATGAGATTCTCTAGGATCTGATTGGAATCTTACACACAAGCATACACTAAATAAAATATCAGGCCTTGATGCAGTTAGGTAAAGAAGAGAACATATCATACCTCTGTATATTTTCTGATCCACTTTGCCTTTTGATTCATCCTTGCTTAGGCTGCTAGTTGGATGCATTGGAGTAGACATTGGCTTGCTGTCTTCCATGTTGAATTTCATCAGAAGCTCCTTTGTATATTTTGTTTGATGAATATAAGTTCCATTCTTGTTCTGATTGATTTGAATTCCCAGAAAGAATTTTAGCTTTCCCAGAAAGAATTCCTTGCACAAGGATGGATTAGCAGAACCAAAAATAATATCATCAACAAAATTTTGAATAATTAAAATGTCATTTTTAAAGGATTTACTGAAAAGAGTATTGTCAACTTGGCCTTTTTGAAAACCTTTTTCTAATAAGAAATTACTTAGTCTTTCATACCAAGCTCTGGGGGCTTGTTTCAGACCATAAAGTGATTTCTTTAATTTAAAAACATGTTCAGGATTTGAAGGATCCTCAAAACCAGGAGGTTGTTGTTGGAACAAAATGAGTTTTATTTATAAAACACCCTAAGTCTTGATGATAACAAAGTATTAAATGGACAATTGGTATTACTAATGTTTTAAATTAAGTGTGCAGGACAAACTTATATTTATGGAAGAGCACATTTGATTTACGCTCTGAAGAAACTTTGTTAGAGTCTGAATCATTACACTCTGAAGGCGTTCAGAAGTTAAAAGGCGTTCAGAAGCCAAAGACGTTCAGAAGCCTACAACGCTCAGAAACTACATGGATTAGAAGCTACTTGGTATTGAGTCTCAGAAGCTTCATAGTCAAGTGTCATTCAGAAGACGAAGACGTTCAGAAGCTAAATTGCAAAAGACTATCTGAAGCCAAAGATTCAAAGACCATCAGACTCCAAGAAATCAAAGTTTATCAGAAGCCAAGAATTCCAACATTCATCAGAAGGCTATGTCACTCTACTATGGAATATACTAAGCCTGATGACTGTATAAAGGACAACATCACTGCAACGTTCAATAGGAATTTGATCTTATCATCAAGGAGCGTGTTGTACCTTTATTTCTGCATTTGGACAAGCAGAAAAGCATGGACGAAATTGTGGAGCAGAATTACTTCTTCTAGGAAGAAATTCAAAACCCACGTTTCAAGCAATTGGAAATTAACAGCTGTCCATTGCAACGGAATTCTACAACGTCTCAAATTCTCTCTTCTCTCATATATATATGGAATCAGAAGAATTTTGAGATAAAAAGAATCATTGTTGTGAACTGAAATTATCTTTCAAACTAAGTGAACAACAAAAACTGTCTGAGCCTCTGAAAGTTATTTTGTGTAATAGTTTTTAAGCTTAGAAGTTTAGGATTTACTCTAGTGTGAGTAATCTGCAAAAGTCTCTTGTTAGTTGTAACATGATCTTGAGCAATTTGGAAAAGTTTTTTAAAACTCTAAAACACAATTCAACCCCCCCCCCCCCCCCCCCCCCCCTCCCCTTCTTGTGTTTTCCTTCCACCCCTTCAATTGGTATCTAGAGATCCGGTTCTGTTGCTAATCACTTCATAGTAAGACAGTAAAAGATCTAAAGGAAAACACTATGACTGGATGAATCTGCTAGAAGACTTTAACAGATGGAAACAGAGAGTGTGTTCTCAAGTTGCTGATCTTCTGAATGAAATAGAAAAAGACATCAACTTTCAGTGTAAGGATCCAGAACAAGATCATGAAAAAGCTCAAAGTTATGACTCTCAAAATCAGGTATATTCTCAATTTCCCAAAACTGAAATTATCAAACTACTAATGCTAGTACACATAAGTATAAAAAGCTCAAAGTTAATTGTGAGCACTTAAGTGAACAAGCAAATCATTTTAAGTGTCTATATCAAAAGGCTTTAGAAAAGATTGAAGATCTTGAAAAATGTAGTGCTGGTTGTTGATAACACCGAAAAATGCACTGTTTATTTAATTAATTTAGTTTACTATTTTACTATTTTCTCGTATTTTTCGTAGTATTATTATTATTATTATTATTTTTATTTATTTCAGGTATGTCGTAACTTGTCAAAAATAATAATAAGTTACAAAATAAATGCAATTGGATTAAAAAGCAGCCCAAAAGAAGAAAAGCCCAATAGCACATGACGTCTGCCAAGTTTATGCCCCACGTTTCATTTTTCCCTCATGGCAGTTGCCATGACTTGTGCCTCACGCCACACCAAAGACACATGGCGCCTGCCATGCACATGGCAACTGCCACACCCTATTCTGATGGCAACTGCCATCCCACTTGCTGCGCGCCAGAAGCCTTATCCCCAAGTCTGGTTGTTTTCGTTCCGGTTCTTCAGCGACGGATTTCCCGCAAACTTCAACAACAGATTTCTCAGCAAATTGAGGACGTCTACGCCTATAAATAAGAGCTCATTCATTCAGTTTTTCATCTTCTTCTTTTTTTTACGCAGACTTTGAGAATCTAAGAGTTATATCAGTTTATAATTTTTAGTTTCCTAAGAGCTTTTGCTATCATTCCAGTTGCAATTATTTCTCTGTAAGTTACTCTATTTAATATATATTATTCAGTTCAGTATTTTGATATTTTGGTTTTAGCTTATTTTGTTTTTCACTGCAATATACTGTCACGCACAGTACATGGTATTTAATTTTCTGTTTTGCTTTTATTTATGAACCGTAATTTTTACCTGCTACTTATTTAATTAGTTTGTTTCAGTTTCAATTACACTGCTCTGTTTCTTATTCAGTTTGCTATTTTTTATTTATTTGTTATGTCCTTAATTAAATTAATTGCTATTTATTTAATCATAATGTTTTCAATGATAATTATGTCGAACTAATTATGATAATTATTTCAAACAAACTAGTTTTCAGTAACAGTTTTTAATTAAACGATAGACTATAATTTTGCACGACAGTGAAAATTAACTAAAGCGTAAGTCAACAGCGCGAGAGTGTGAGATTTATACTAGATAGTAAAAATTGGACATTAATTTTAAACACCGCGACAGCTCTTTAAAATTAATTAAACTATATTAGTTTTCAAAAAATATTTTATAAATAAATGCGAGAGCGAGAGTGAAGTATTTATTTTATATTCTATGATATAGTTCAATAGCGCGACAGCGTGAGACCTTCGTCTTTAAACTAATATTGTTTTGTGAAAACTAGATCTTTTTAATTAAATTGAATTGATTTTCAAAAAGTATTTTTATAAGTAAGTGTGAGAGCGAGAGTGAAACATTTATTTTATATCTATATGATATTAACCAATAGCGCGAAAGTGTGAGGAGCGTATTTTTAAATCAATATCAGTTTGTTAAAAAGTGAAATTATTTCTAAATGCAATTTAATTACCGAACCCATTGAAGCGACTTAAAGTAACATTCCAGTTTAGTTAAATCTAATTGTTTAAATTTAAATTAATTATTTTAAAGCCCCTTTCCAACTATTATTTAGCCTTAGATTTACATAGTAACATTAGATAACAATAAGCTCGACTTTTGGTCTCTGTGGGATCGATAATCTTTTATAACTACACGATAAGTTTGTGCACTTGCAGAAATATCGCATCAAGTTTTTGGCGCCGTTGCCGGGGACCAATTAAGTCGATATCGTAACTCTAGTGTTGCACCGTATAGACTAAGGCACTTTTATTTTATTTTATTTTATTTATAATCTTAGGTGAATGGATTATCCATATTTTCTCTACGACTACCACTCCCAATATTTCGAGGAACCACAAGATTCCCAAAAATCCGACCTCTAAATATTAATGGAGGATTACAATGCGACACTAACTTACTCCCGCCCAAATTACCTCTACAACTACCAATCCCAACATTTTGAAGAACCGCAAGAATCCCATAATTTCGACTTCGAAACATTAATGGAGGATTTCGATGCGACGTTAACTCACTCTAGACTAGAATCTATGATAGAGAACTTTGTAGAGATACAAAATGTCCAAAATGAAACCCTTAGGCAGCTGAATGATGCGGTTGAGTCCCTCGTGACTCACAACATGGCATTGGAGACTCAAATCTCCTTGTTTGAACAAAAACCTCTAGGACCCTTCCTTGAGGATCATGTGGATGTTGTAACAACTAGTAGAGAAAAACAATTTGAAAATCCTAAGGAGAGTGATGATGAGGTTGAAGAGAGTAATAATGAGGTTGATGAAAGTTCTGGTGAGCAAAGAGTAGAGATTGAGAAAAATCCACCGACACCACCCAAAAGGGAGGTTGTCAAAGAGGTAGAGAAGGAAGCACCTTATGTTCTTCCTACTCCCTACAACCCACTGATCCCTTTACCCCACGGGTTTATGAAAGCTGAGGTAGACTCCCAATCGAAAAGGTGTGTAGAGGTATTGAAAAACATCCACACTAATGTACCTTTGTTTGAGGTCATGCATAAAAAGAGAAAATTAGAGGACCATGGAACTAGGAAAATCATTGGTGTTAAGAATGGGAGAATAGCCTTTGAAGTGGTGGATGAAAGAACTGAACCCAAACCTGAAAAGTTGATACTCAGGATTGAGCCAGAACCACCACCACACGTTCAGAAGCATGAACCACCCCACAAAATGAAGAAAAGAAAACGTGATGGATATGGGAGATGGCTTGATAAGTGGCCATGGAAACTGAAGTTTATTAAAAGTCACTACAAGAAAAACTGGATTTACTGACAGAAAATATCCCTCACTAAGTGCTTTTTTCCGCCACTAAATGAAAATTTACTGGCGGAATAGATCTGCCAATAAATCATGCGCCAGTAAATTTACTGGCGGAATTTTCCCTCAAAAATTGGCAATATTCCGCCAGAAAGTGATATGTCAGTAAAAGCAACTTATTGGCGGAAAAATTCGCCAATAAGTTATTTATTATTTCTTTTTACGCATGCACTGACTGTCCCATATTATTATTATTATTATTATTTATGTCACAATTTCTCATCTCTCACTCTTGAAAACTGAGATTACCACTTTTTTTTTCTTCATCACAATTTATTCATTCATCATCTCTCCTTCATAACAAGCATCACCAATTATGTTAGATATAGACGTAGACTGAAATTTTAGACCCCTTTGATTTTCCTTAACACTATATATGTTGGCAAAATAATTTAATAAATTAATTTAAGATACGAGTTTTGACATTTGTTAATTTCAAAATTAAAGAAGCAGATAACTATGCGTAGTACAATTTGTTATTTATCAGCAAACAAAATATAATAAAAAGCACTCCATAGTACAAGATCCAGAAAATGGAGAAAATTTAGAAGAAATATATTTACAAAAATAGAAAAAATAGCAGATCTAGAAAATGGAGAAAGGGATAGATCCAGATACATGAGTTCATCTCCACCACTGTTCGTCTCTGGCGTCGTTTCCGGCACTGTCCTGTTATGTTTCTGGCGTCATCTCGTCAGTGACCCGTATTTTTTAATAAATCGATCCAAGAAGAGAGATGAAAGTGTTATCCCTTTGTGTTTGTGTTGATCGGAGAAGAGGGAATAACGAAAAATGTTGTTACTTTGGAGAATAGTGGAAACTGGAATTTTTTTTTTTTTCTCTTTGTGTTGTTTCATGGAGGTAGAGACAAAGCATTAAGTGTGAAGGGGTGGGTGGACGAGTTTCAATAGCATACAAGTGGGGGTGATTTTTCTTTTATTTTATTGTTCATACACTACTAACTTTTTCTTTTATTATTTTCTTTTAATATTGAAACTTACTGAAGGATTAATCCGCCACTAACTTTTCCATATTTTTTATTTATTTTTTATTTATATTTTCTGGCGGATAATTCCGCTAGTAAGTATATGATATTATTTTTATAAGGACATAATCCAAAAAGTACTAAGTAGAAAGGATCAAGAGCACATCAGAAAGAAGGACTATTATCAGATTGCCCTTCAGTATCAATTCCAGCATCAACACCAAGAACATCAGGATCATCAGTAGTGTTGGGAGGACCTTCTCCACTTCCTGCAACTGCTGCTTCCTCAATTTCCAAAGCACGGATAACACGATCCACCACATTCTTCTTGTCCCCAAGAAACTTACTAACCTCCTTGAGATCAGCAATCATCTGCTGCCTTGTCAGAACACCTGTAGGTTGCCTAGCAACATGAGCAACAAAGGGTGCAGCAATATCTACAACATGTGTCCCTTCAAATAGTCTATAACCCAAAGATAAACCAGAATCACTTCTTTTGGGCACATCAGCCTCAGTATAGATGCCAGGGTGTTGTTTCAAAATAGCATCACAAATCAGAGTAGGGAAGGCAATTGACATTTTCACAACATGTGATTTGCCATGCATAACAGTTTCATCAAAAATATAAGTTCCATAGTCAAATTTTGATCTAGTCCCTATAGCATATATAAGTTTAGCCAAACCTGAATCTACACTGTTAGAATGTGTAGTGGGAGAATAATGATCGTGAGAGAGTGATGATGGATGAGGGAGTTGGGAAGTTTTCCCTTGAATTACGTGCACCATGTAGTGGAGGGAGGGAAAAGTGGTTGCACGCATTACGTACAGTAATTGCTACATCTCTTCAAATAAGCAAACACCAAGTTTGCTTCGTAATTTTTCAAACTGAACTACATCAAGAGCTTTTGTAAAAATATCTGCAAGTTGTTCATCAGTAGTAACATGCTCAAGAGTAATCACCTTTTCTTCAACAAGATCTCTAATAAAATGGTGCCTAATATCAATATGTTTTGTCCTACTATGTTGTATAGGATTTTTTGAAATATTAATAGCACTCAAATTATCACAATATAGTGTCATGACATCTTGTTTCACATTATATTCTTTCAACATCTGCTTCATCCATAATAATTGAGAACAACTACTACCAGCAGCTATGTACTCAGCTTCAGCAGTGGACAATGAGACACAATTTTGTTTCTTACTGAACCATGATATAAGATTGTTACCTAGAAAGAAACATGCCCCTGAAGTACTTTTTCTATCATCAGCACTTCCAGCCCAATCAGCATCACAATATCCTATCAAAGTAGTACTTTCACCATGAGTATACAGAATTCCATAATCACACGTACCATTCACATACTTAAGAATTCTTTTGACTTGAGTGAGATGACTTATCTTTGGTTTAGCTTGGTACCTTGCACAAACACCCACAACAAATGTAATATCTGGCCTGCTGGCAGTAAGATAAAGTAAGCTTCCAATCATACTTCTGTATAAGCTTTGATCAACATCAACACCATTTTGATCTTTGGTAAGCTTCAAGTGTGTCGCTGCAGGAGTTCTTTTATGTTTTCCTCCATCTTGACCAAACTTTTTCACAATGTTCTTTGCATATTTGCTTTGAGAAACAAATATACAGTCACTCATTTGTTTTACTTGGAGTCCAAGGAAGTATGTTAGCTCACCAACAAGGCTCATTTCAAATTCTGACTGCATTTGCTGCACAAAATGCTGCATCATCTGTCCTGACATTCCTCCAAAGACTATGTCATCAACATAAATTTGAGCTATAATCAATTTTCCTTCCTCTTCTTTTACAAATAAGGTCTTATCATTTCCACCTTTTCTGTAACCTTGACTTAGGAGAAATTCAGTAAGCCTCTCATACCAAGCTCTAGGAGCTTGTTTTAATCCATATAGCGCCTTTTTCAGCTTATAGACATGATTTGGTAGGCTAGGATCTACAAATCCTTTTGGCTGCTCAAAATACACCTCCTCATTTAAGTACCCATTTACAAAAGCACTTTTAACATCCATTTGGAAGAGTTTAAACTTCAAGATACATGCAACATCCAAGAGAAGTCTGATGGATTCAAGACGAGCAACAGGTGCAAATGTCTCATCAAAATCAACTCCTTCTATCTGAGCATAACCTTGAGCAACAAGTCTGACCTTGTTTCTTGTGACGTTTCCATTTTCATCAGACTTGTTTTTGTAGACCCATTTAGTTCCAATAACATTAACATTTTCTGGTCTAGGAACAAAATCCCATACTTCATTTCTTTTGAATTGCCCTAGTTCTTCTTGCATGGCGTTGATCCAATATTCATCAGTCAAGGCTTCTTTCACGTTTCTAGGCTCAATCTTGGATACAAAACATGCATTTGATACAACATCATTTTTACTTCTAGTAGCAATTCCTTGACTTGGATCACCAATGATGAGTTCCTGAGGATGGTTTTTCTAAACTCTGATGGAAGGTCCTTTCTTTGAGAGATCACTGGTAGAGTTAGTACTGATAGAGGTATCCATATTGTTGTCATCTTCTTTTAGTAAATTAGTTTCATCAACCTATTTGTCAGATACTGTAGCATTATCTGCCACATCTGTTGTTCTGCCTTCTGCAGAGTCATCTATTACCACATTGACAGACTCCATCATTACTTTAGTTCTGGAATTATACACCCTGTAGCTTCTACTGTTGGTGGAGTAACCCAGAAATATCCCCTCATCGCTTTTAGGATCTAACTTCCTTCTCTGTTCTCTATCAGTTAATATATAACATTTGCTTCCAAAAACATGAAAGTACTTAACAGTAGGTTTTCTGTTTTTCCATAGTTCATACAAGGTGGAAGTGGTTCCTGATCTTAGAGTCACTCTATTATGAATATAACAGGTTGTATTCATAGCTTCTGCCCAAAAGGAATATGAGAGTTTCTTAGCATGTAACATTGCCCTAGCAGATTCTTGTAACGTTCTATTCTTTCTTTCAACCACTCCATTTTGTTGAGGTGTAATAGGAGATGAGAACTCATGCTTGATCCCTTCTGACGCACAGAATTCAGAGAACCTAGAATTTTGAAATTCTTTTCCATGGTCGCTTCTTATCCTTAAGATCACTTCATTCTTCTCTCTTTGAAGTTGAACACATAAGTCATTGAAAACATCAAATGTATCTGATTTTTCTTTGATAAAATTTATCCACGTGTATCTAGAGAAATTATCAACAACAACATAGGCATACCTTTTTCCTCCCAAGCTGAGAACTTGCATAGGTCCCATTAAATCCATGTGAAGAAGTTCAAGGACTCTTGTTATGGTCAGATGTTGTAGCTTCTGGTGTGGCGTTTTGGTTTGTTTTCCAATTTGACACTCACCACAGATATGACCTTCTTCAATTTTGAGTTTCGGCAAACCTCGAATGGCTTCTTCAGATATTGCTTTCTTCATGCTTTTCAGGTTCAGATGACCTAACCTTTGGTGCCAAAGTTTTACCTCATCCTCTTTGGCTATTAAACATGTTGATAAGCTCGTATCTTCTTAAGGAACCCATAGATAGCAATTGTCTTTAGATCTTACACCCTTCATCAGAAGCTCACCCTTATCATCTGTAACTAAACATTCAGTTTTAGTAAAGTTTACCTTCAAACCTTGATCACATAATTGACTGATACTTATTAAATTTGCAGTTAATCCCTTAACAAGTAAGACATTGTCAAGTTTGGGAAGGTTATTATTAATCAGCTTTCCTATACCAACAATTTCTCCTTTAGCTCCATCTCCAAATGTCACGAAGCTAGTTGAGTAGTTTTTCATGTCTACGAGAAATTTATCAATACCAGTCATATGCCTAGAACACGCACTGTCGAAATACCAGTTTTCTCTTGAAGAGGCTTTAAATGATGTGTGAGCTATTAGGCCTGCAACTTGATCTTTATTCAAGGTTTCATCAATTTTGGAAATTGAGCTTACATCCTCATTTTTAGGTTTCCACTCTTTTGGAGAGACAAATTGACGAGGCTTCCTGTTAGGGTACCCATATAACTTATAACAGAAGGGTCTTATGTGTCCTTTTCTACCACAATAGTGACAACCCAGGGATGAGACTTTGTCTTATACCTGACTCCATGATGCTGCTTAGAATGCTGTAACATCTTTCTGCTCATAGGTGATTCTTTTGGTTCAGTGTACATAAGTTCAGGATTGTAGCTTCTGTGTTTATTGACATTCTCATAACTAATACCAATAAACTTAGGTCTTCTCTCATTCTTTTCTAGAATTTCATCTAATTTGTCAGCACCAGTTTTGTTCAACATTTCAGAATATTTTCTCAGCCTTCCAATATCAACTTCCAATTTATCTATCTCCTCATTAGCTGCATCAAGGTCAGAGGTTAAGCTGTTTACCTTTTTCTGGAGATCATCAATCTTTGACAGAAGGCTAAATTTTTCACCCTGAAGTTGTGAGTTGAGTTTCTTTTGCTTTTCAAGTTCTTTGCATTTTTCTTCAGAAACTAAACATAGGTCTCTGTATGTTTCTGCTAGTTCATCATAAGAGACTTCTTCATCACATGATTCTGTATCAGATGTTACAATTCCTGTTAGGACTGTAACATGTTTCGCAACCTCAGATTCTCCTTCTTCTTCTAATTCAGACTCATCAGACCAGGTGACATTTAGACTTTTCTTTTGTTTCTTTAGATAAGTACCACATTATGTTCTGATGTGACCATACCCTTCACACTCATGACATTGAATCCCCTTACTTTGAGCAGGTTTTTCATCAATCTTTGTTTTTCTTGAGTTACCAATGCTGCGACTCATGTCAGTAGCAAGAAGCCTAGCATTATGCCTGTGTCTTCTGTCCATCGTTTTTAGAACCTTATTAAATTGTCGTCCAAGCAAGACAATAGCTTCAGAAACACTGTCAGTTGACTCTATATCACTCTCAAGATCTTCATCCTCAGCATTTGATACAAAAGCAATGCTTTTGTTTTTCTTTTCTATTCTTTCATTAACAGATGATTCATAGGTTTGTAGGGATCCTATTAATTCATCAACTTTCATGGTTGATATGTCTTGAGCTTCTTCCATTGCAATCACTTTCATGTCAAATTTCTTAGTAAGAGACCTAAGAATTTTTCTCACAATTTTTTCATCACTTAATTTTTCTCCTAGATCATCAAAAGAATTAGCAAAATCCATAACATTCATGTAGAAGTTGTGAACACTTTCATCCTCTTTCATCCTAAGATTTTCAAATTTCCTGGTTAGATTTTGAAGTCTTGAGATTTTTACCTTGGCAGTACCTTCTTGAGTGGTCTTTAGTATCTCCCAAGCATCTTTGGCAACCTCACACTTTTTGATTAGCCTAAACATATTTTTGTCCACACCATTAAACAAGGCGTTTAAGGCTTTAGAGTTGTCAAGAGCTAATGAGTCTTCTGCAGTAGTCCACTCCTCCTTTGGTTTCAGTACATCTGTATCAGCTCCATTAGCATCCTTCACTTTGGGATGTTCCCAACCTTTAAGAACAACTTTCCAAGTCCTGCTGTCCATAGACTTCAAGAATGCTATCATTCGAGCTTTCCAAATGTCGTAGTTGGAGTCATCTAGAAGAGGTGGTCTGGTTACGTATCCTCCTTCTCTGTCCATGACGTCAGATATCTACCCTGGAGCTCACCCACGCAGGTTAGGGTGCCTGCTCTGATGCCAATTGAAAATCTGACACCCTGTAGACAGATGTTACGCAAGATGCTACAGCAATGTTCGTAGCAATAAATCACACAGAAAATAATGCAGCAGTAAATAGCAGAACAGTAAATAACACAGTAGGTTTGTTAACCCAGTTTGGCGTAATCACGACCTACTCTGGGGGATACCAATCCAGGAGGAATCCACTATAATAATACTAGTTCTAAGTTCTCAGCAAACGCCCCGTTTACAACTTATCACCTAGTCACTACCCGTGCTATACTCTACCTAGGAACTCCTAGATATGAGACCCCGTCTCACTCATATTAAAACAATACTCAGAGAGTTACTCACTGTAACAGACACTCAAACAATCAAGAACAAACCTACCTCCGTGCTTCAAAGCTTCGGAGTAAGTTCACACAATCCTAATCTCCGTACTTAAAAGCTTAGGAGAGGACACACAAATACAACTCAAGTAATCAGTCCTAAACTTGTATCAACTTGACACAAGAAGGCTCACAATAAACAAGCAAAACTCAAAAACCCTAAAACACACACACTTTAGTAAAACACGGCTTTTGATTCATTGAAACAAGGTTTAGGTCTTCATATATATAGCCTTGAGATCGCAGGTCCTTGTTGCGCAAGAAAAGGCTTCAGAATTAATCTGAACCATTGAGATGATCAGCATAAAAGATTTACTTCAAATATTCTTTAAAGATTGACTTTAAAAGACTTTCTTCAAATATATTTTCTTCAAAGATTTAATTATTTTATTGAGATAAATAATATAAACCGCCTTCAGAAACTTAAGGAACAGGGCGCAGCTTGGTCTATTAAAACGTGCGCAATCTTTTATTCTCAAACAGATCTTTCTGAGATTTTGTATAAAAATTCTGCGCAACACAGTAGCAGTAATGCTGTACTTCATATGTTACAGCATCTTGTCCAGCATCTTGGCTAGAGTTAGTTTTTGCAAAATTGTAGCCAACATACAAAACCCCAACACAATTGATAGAAGATTAGTAACAGTTAATTAAATATAAATATTAGTTAATAATTAATTGAGTAATTTAGATATTAGGAGGATGTAGTATTTAATTATTTATATTGTTAGTTGAATTTATATGTTATTAGTTAATTGGACTTTTTAAGGTGTTAGGCTATTAAGATTGTTATCCATTTAGGAGCACTTTATATATATATATATATATATATATATATATATATAGTGTTTGTGACCTTTTAACATAAGGAATGAAAATGAATGTCTTTTATTTATCTTTATTTTACTTGTTTTCTTCATTGTTTTCTTAGGTTTAGCATAGTTTGTAGTCTTGATAGGGATAACCCTCTAACAATTGGTGCTCTCATCCATAGAACTTCACCTTCCATGGCTTATTCAAATCATATTCCTTCGTATTATCCATACTACACCACCACCACTATCCCATCCTTTTCTCCATTTTATTCATCCACCATTCCTCCTTTTTCCACACCCACAACTATATCAACCCCACCACCACCACCACATACACCCGACCCATATTATTCTTCTGCTGTATCATCACCAAACTTATACAATTCATATCCAACTCCTTCTAACCCATATTATTACCAAAATACAAGTCTACCAACTTCCACCAATACCCATAATACCACTCATACCTTCTCCAACAACACCCCCCAAACTAATTCCCCAAATCCTATCATTCCCTCAAAATTACCACTCCGCCGAATCACTAAGGCCCAACGTGATGAGCATCTTGCCCAACGTTGTATGTTTATTGTGATGAAAAATTTGTATCGGGCCAGAAATGCAAAGCACCAAAATTTCTATTACTTGTGGTTGATGATAAAGAACCACAAGGAGAAAAAACTGAGTTCCTAGCTTCACTTGAAGAAAAAGAAGAACCAACAGTAATAGAAGAAGCAGAACACAAAGAGGAAAAAGAGCACAAATCCGAAACTCACCATGATTCCTTATCAACTTCTCTGTGTTCAAAACTACCACCAACACAGTTTCCATCAACTCTATCGTCATCGGCTAGCTCTTCCGCTAAGACCGCCGTTAACAAACTCATTTTCGCAACTGCCGCCATCTAATCCGCCAGATCCACCACCGAGTATGGTCATAGCTCAGTCGCTACCTTCGGCACCACCACTACCACCGGAACCACCAGATCTTAAATCGATGTCGGACGAAGTTTTAGCTCCACTAACACCGTTGCCGTCAAAACCACCAGACAAGGTTCTGCATCTATTCGCCACACTGTCATCGAAGCCATCTCCACCTCCTAAACCACCGGACCTATTATCTCCATCAGACATCGTTTTCAGTCTTCGACCACCAGCGCTGCGGCCACCGCGAAAACCACCGAATCTAACATCGACATATTCACAACCACCAACGAAGCCACCAAATGAAGGAACTCCACCACAACCATTACCGTTGTCACCATCGTTATAGTTCCACTGTCTACCGTCAAGACCGCAACCAAAACCACCGTTGTCTAGTAAAATCGTACAAATTTTTGGTCTCACTCATTTTTGTTGTCATATGCTTTTTGCAATCCTGAGAAAGGGGAGAATAGTACCACAATACGTGTACGTACTAAGCTGGCCAAATAATTCCGATGTGCCAAGTTTCTCTCACTCAACAAATACCACCAAATACCAATAGAAACTTGCCATGTGTCAATTCTGGTTTACAACCCGCAAGCACACGCACATGCAGAGAAATACTTGCAGGCATCAAATATCCAGCTATTACCCATTAAGGCAGCATCTTATGTGCAATTTTTTTTAATGGACTTTTGATTTGGGCTTAAGAGTAATGGACAGCAAAAAAATTACATTTGGGCTGCTACACATTCATCCTTTCTGAACCTTGAGGGCAAGGTTCAAGTGAACCCGGCGGCAATGATAGTAAGATTAGTAGCAGTTAATTAAATAAATATTAGTTAATAATTAATTGAGTAATTTAATTATTTATGTTGTTAGTTGAATTTTTATGTTATTAGTTAGTTGAACTTTTTAAGATGTTAGGCCCATTAAAGTTGTTATCCATTTAGGAGCACTATATATATCCAGTGTTTGTGACCTTTTAACATAAGGAATGAAAATGAATGTCTTTTAACAGTCTTTATTTTACTTGCTTTCTTCATTGTTTTCTTAATTTTAGCATAGTTTATAGTCTTGATAGGGATAACCCTATCACCAATTGTCAAGCGCCGCTAGCATATAATCTGGTCCACTCTTTGGCTGCAGATTTAAAAAATACCACCATTTTCATTAGAGAATATACAATAGCATGTTTGATGCTATCATTAAAAAATTAACAAACTTGATGTAATCATGCTAAGCAGAAGTGACTACCTGTCTCAACAGCCTCGGCCTCATTAGATTTCCAATGCTTGGCAATGTTCTCAGAAAGTGGATCATCTGGGTTTGGAGCACTCAAAAGTGCTTGAATACTATAATAGAACCCACAAAATTTAAATTATCAGTCAAATATTATAACCAATTTCAGAGTAGATTAATTTTACATTTTTAACCAACTTTCCACAATGTTATGTCCATGCCAAATGAACTCAGAAATCAAAACCCTGATCCTGATGGACCTTCACGTACAAACTGAGTAAAAGTCACCACCGCAACAAATTCTATGGTTTGTTCACGCTCCCCCCAACCCCTCTTTCATGCATTGATAGTTTAAAAATTGTTTCTATTTGACTAGGGTGGTTTAAACCATCTGTTTTCCCATAAAATTTTAACCAAACAACATGAAAAATTCCTCTAGCAAAATGATTTAAGATACATTAAAAATGTAGTTTAAGAAGGTTCAATTTTATTGTCAAAAAATTTTCAGACTTGAAATCTGTCACATGACCTATTCACTACAGTTTTTCAGGAAATAAATTGGTCCATCAAAAAGTTCATCCAATAGAGTAAAAAAAGTGAAAATTAAACATACCTCAAAAGTACAGTGCTGATCTTAAGGGCAGGACTCCACTTATCTTTCAGAATATCAAGACATATCCTGCCAAGCTGCATCAAACATCAACTTGTAAGAACAGTTACCATCAAAGAAGAAATGAAAAGTAAGGGAAGAAAGCGCACCTTATCAATGTTAGGATGATATATTTTTGTCAGGAACCTAACCTGGAAGTAGCAAGGCATGTTTGAATTAAGAATAAGAATGATTACTTTTCCAACAACAACAACAAAAAAAGAATAAGAATGATTGGATATTTTTTTTCTTTCAAAAATACACATTGAATTTATCCCAAGGTATTTCCTGTCACAAGGTCAAAGGCCACCAAAGAGAAAACTGCACAATCACAAAATTCTGAGTGGAGAGGCATAATTAAATTATCCTTCAAAACAATAAAATGAACCTCCTACATCCTATCAGATAGACAAGAGCTGTGACACTCTTTTCCCAAACCCTGGAATTAGTAATAACCTCAAAATACCGAACAGGAAAGTTTAGCATTATATTCCATCCCAGCTTAATAAGAAAATTTTCAATTTCATTAAAAAACACACATTATGATTCTATTCGGTAAAAGTAGACAATAAGCTAACAAATGCAGTAGAAATTACTTTTTAGCTGAAAACTTAAGTAAAAAGTTAGCTGATTGAATTTTCATCTGTGGAGTTAATTTCAATTTTACAGGATATCCGGTCCCATGACCCTTAGAAGTTTGGTGGTCCTATTAGATCATCAAATACCAAGTCATGAAAAATATAGTAACTAAAACTCTTTAAGAAGTTTACAGGTAAAAATAATTCATATTTAGTAATTTCTTCTAGGTAGAGAACACAGCAGAAATATAACAGTTAACACCAAAATAATAGCACAAAGCAGATGACAAAAAATGAAAATTGATTAATTTAAGTACCTTTGGAGCAGCCATTGGATATTCTTCTGGCAAAAATAGTTCTAGCTTGAAAACCCCCCCTGATAATATAAACAAATCTTGAACATGAGGAAACGATGCGAAACTTTTTTTTTTGAGAGGGATAGGAGATGATAAAAGAAATCCAGTATTATCAAGCAAGTTGTTATTCAGTAATCTATTCCAAATCCTGTCTTTATAACATATTAGCTCTTCTATTTTAAATTTTAGTTTTCAAACTCAAAAAAGAAACCACTTGGTAGACCAAAGCATGGTCGCATAAAAAGAAATTAGCTCATCAAATAATCCACTTGAAACTGTTTAGAGAAGCATAACCACATGGGACACAATGTGACATATAAATGTGGTAAAAGGGTATGAACAACAAAGCACAAAATCCATAATTTGGAAAGACATCAATATCTCAAACTTTGAGCAAATAAGCATTAGTCACTGTTGCACAATAAGATACTATAATCTATCAAATCATTAGGTATCCTATCAAATCATTAAGCATCCATAGTATCCGATTATCCAATACAGTTTGTGATTTGACTCAAATATAGTAACCATTTTGAAGTGTTAGTGTTTTATAAAAAAATTCGTCTATTTATTTGATTTAACAGAGTCAACCTACGCAAGCCACTTTTCATGAATCATAACGCACTTTCTACATGCACGAGAATGACAACCTTAGTAATCGACTACTCCGTATATGTGGTGAAATTTGAAAGTATAATGCCAATAGCAGTCAGAAAAAATATTGAGCTCATGCATCATATCATTTCATTTTCTCATGTCCCGGTGCCTGACACGCGTCAGTGTCAAACACTGACACATGTGATTGGATTGTATCATGTCATTTTCTCAAAATTTTATCAATATCAATGTTTTAGTGTTCATGTTTGTGTCGTGCCCATGCATCATAGAGATAGAAAACAAACAAAACATTATTCAAAATCCCCAAATAAAACCCGAAATTAATTTCCTTCACATTGCAAGCAAAAACAAAAACAATCATGCATTTCTAGGTGTAAAACCAAGTTGTTGGTGTCATCACTACCTTCATAAGGAGTCTGAGTCGGGCCGAGGATCATCACATTGAAATATCTCATATTGTCTTCCGAAGGCGAAGCACTAATTCCAGGCGCTACATGATCAGATCAAATATAACAACTCAACAGAAGCACATAACATTTGGCATAAATTCAACATAGCTTACAAGCACTAAAACAAAACCCACAAAAAACAAAGAACCACATTTACTTGGCTCACTAAGCAAACGCTGTGTTTCCTAATGAAATCAAAAGAAAGATCTGTTAGCAAAACTTTCACAAAGATCAATTCAAATAAAGAACAAAGAAAAACACCAAAGATCAAAGCACACAAAAATGAGTTGAATCTCCGATTTAACCCCTAAAACTTCGATTATTATTTCTTTATTTCATTATCATCACTGAATTAAGCTAAATACAGTGAAAAATAAATAAATTAAAATCAACCTTAATTAATTAGAACATGCAATTTTGCGATTAATTAACCTAATAATGACAGAAAAGTTAGTATCCAAAGATTTAGAGTATTCTAGGTTTTGAAATCAAGAAAAGAAATCGATAAGAGAAATTGAAAAATGGATCTTAAGAAGAAAATTGAAACGAACCTTGATGATTCTTCGAGGAAGGTTACTGTTGGCCATTATTGAGATCGATTGCAAAATACGCAATAGGGCTTTGAGTTTTGAGAGAGAGAGAGAGAGAGAAACCTTCTTTTCTCTCACTAAAAACACAAATTAAAGCTCAATGAAATGAAAATACATTTCTCTCGCTTCTATTATACGGCGTATAAAAGTATGATTTTTAGACGAATAGGCTCCCCTTTAGTCTTTATCAAGAAGAATACTAATATAATATAAGCAAGAATTAAATCCAGCATAATAAGTATGAAACCAACATCATCACCTCTAAACGCAAGGGCATCAACATAAGAGTTTGCTACATATTGAATGTGATTGACATGGATAGTTCAATATGAAAGGTGGATAAGAGAGATAACCTCATGAAAAAGAGGTTGAAGATGGATAGTTCAACGGAAGTAAACACAATGGCGGATTCAGAAATAATGTTAACCTGAGCAGAATTTTAACGGCAGATACACAAATGTTGATTGGTTTAAGGTTTTTGGGATTGTGGTTTAACTGGATCTGACCGTTTTTAACTAATATATATATATATATATATATACTAAAATTACAATAAAAGTAATTAATTTTAAGGATTTTATCTAAATATTTGATTCGTAATAAGTATAAGTATAGGTCATAAACTTCCACAATCCTACGTTTAAAAGAAAGTAGAATTATAACATAGAAAACAAAGTTGATATTTTTAGTATTTTCGATAAAGAAAACAAACATATATATATATATATATATATATATATATATATATATATATATATAGGGGAACTATCAAGTGAGAGGAAATTTTAAAATGAGAGATGAGAGGGTTATATCTGAGCCATCAGATTAAATTTAAATACATGGTTGAGATTAAATTTTAATTTTGAACAACCACACCCACATGATCAGTCCTCTTCTCCTTCCCATTCACTTATTCATCTTTGTCCCTTCATATTCTTCAAGCGACAAACAGCAAGCTTGTCGGCCTCCAGCCTCCTTCAATTATTCGGTGGCGGTCTATCTATTTTTCAATCTTCTCACACATGTCCGAACTACATAGATCCCTCTCACTCTCTTATTTCTGCCATGAACGCAATCGTATAAAGATGAATATTTTGTTCACGGCCGTCACCGGTTTTCCTAACCATCGCCGGAGGTTGAGTGACCAAAGATGCAAAATGAGAACGGTCATAAATCACAGGAACTGGAAGAGTTGTTAAAGGGGCTCCAATGTATTTTGTAATTAATTTATGGACCGTTAATTTAAATTGACATGAAGTTTTGATTGAAATTAGATGTTATTAGTTATTACCAAAAAAATAAAATTGGAAGAAGGATGCTGAAGTATTAATTGATTAATTTTTTATATTAGTAGCAAAAGTTAAAGTATATACTATGTATGTCAAAATACAGGGTAAGTTCTTTGAAAGTTTAGGTTCTGTGTTTGAATAAATTTATCATGGGGGTGTTGGTTGTCAATTAAATCTTTTTGAAGTTGGTTTGTTTGTTGCTGCTGGGAGTTATTGCTGCTTAGTTTCAGCGGTGGCGTTTAGGAATTAGGAGTTGTTGGTCTGTAGATTTGGAAGAGACAAAGATGAGTAAGAGAATGGGGATCACGTGGGTGTGGGTGTTCAAAATTAAAATTTAATCTCAACCATTTATTTAATCTGATGGCTCACATTTAACCCTCTCATCTCTCATTTTAAAATCTCCTCTCACTTGATACATCCCCTATATATATATATATATATATATATATATATATATATATATATATATAATTGGAATTTTTAGATATTTTTAATAATGTATATAAACAAATAAAAGAAAATGAAATAAAAATAAAAGGGTAAGTAAAAAAACAAAAGGCTGCAAAATAAAATGAAATGGTAAGTAAGGCTACAAAATAAAGTGAAAGAGTAGGTAAAAAAACAAAAGGCTAAAAAATAAAGGGAAATGGTAAGTAAAAAAACAAAAGGCTAAAACATAAAGGGAAAGGGTAAGTAAAAAAAAACAAAGGGCTAAAAAATAAAGGGAAGGGGTAAGTAAAAAAACAAAAGACTAAAATACCGAGGTCCTCTCCATGATTAACAACAAGCCAAACCACTGCGCCAACGTGCGCCAATATCACTTATCAGCTTAAATAATATATGTATTTAAACACACGTTCGTCGCTGTTTATCATCTTCAACCTCAAGCTCACCAAAACTTCAAAAATCATTTTTTTCATTCTTGCACCAAATTCGGCATGCAAATATATCATTTTACTCAGAATTTCATGGGGATTATGAATATACACTTAAATTTTATTAACTCTTGTTCAAAAATTCGAATTTTCAGATTTAAGTAAGAACCCTAAAAAAATTATAATTGGCCGAGCCTGAGCACGTGCCCAAGCATGTTGGGCCTTGGATCCGCCACTGAGTAAACCGATTGTTGATCGTATTGACGACATGAGTCGAATTAGTTTCTAAGATGACACAAGTCAATTACATTTCTCTAACCATTTGACAACCAAATAAAATACCGTATAACTTGCAAAGTAATGTATTTCTTGTTCCAAGATTACGTAAAAAAAACATTCACAAAGTGGCCACAATGATCTCTAATGAGGCCGCCACAAGCTGAAATTACATTTATGTAAGAGTCATTAGTGTTTATTTTAACAAAGTCAACAAGGGGTTTTATCCAATGAGCATTCTGAGATGCATGAGGAAAATTTATCTGTTTCTCGATTTGATAAGTCATATTAACCACCTTGGAAGTAAGGTGATTCCCACTTTCAAGCTATATTGAAAAAACCAGGTTATTACGATCATTATAAAGAACCCAAGTTACACACCAAAAGAAGTAGGTCAATCAGTATTGTTAGCTTCAAATGGTCTTTGGTGATGAATTAGTTCCAATATTATTGAACATTCTCACAATTCCGAAACATATGCATGACAATTTCAAGTTGAGATTTAACACCTAGGGAACACATCATCGTTTGCCATATGCTGATGAGATCTCACTGCATTAGCAAGTAAAGATCCAGAATTGTGTGAACCCGAATTGGGCTCTTTCATTGTCAAACTTGATCAAAAGATCACTTCTAATAATTTATTTTTTGCATACACACTTTATTTATATCGTTTTCTCTCTAATGATATTTTTTAATTAATATAACGTGTTTTATTTTTAAATTAATATAATCAAGAATCATCTTTTACGGTTTCCTTTCATGAATTATGAATACAAATTTTGACTTCATTGATGACATAACTATCAAGAATATATATATATATATATATATATATATATATATATATATATATATATATATATAAAATGTGAAGACTCGAGATTAAGATCACTATAACGTAGATATCAGATTAATTTAACCGGTGTGATTTTCATGGATAAAAGAGTATGCATCAATAGTTTTTATTTATTAACTTTTACCAACACAATTTACATTAACTTAAATTATTTTTTTATGCTAATCATTATTTACTTTTGTTGTTCATGATATTCAATGAGATTAAAATTGAATGCATTGTGTGGAGTGGCAATGTTGCAAAATATCCATCTATGTTGATCTGGAAAATATGTTATGAGATGACAAATATCTCAATTGCTAAGAACAACTATAAATTTAAATCAAATTTCTATGGGTAAATAGTTGTTCACCCCTTTGATTTATCCCATGCACAATTTTTTATTTATTTACCCTTTGTAATATGAAAATTCCCTCATTTAGCCCTCTGGATGGACAACAAAGAATGTGACTGTGCATTTTGATTGATGTGACATGTACAAGTGAAAATAATTTAAATTTTATTTAATTTTTAATTCCACATCAGTTATTAATTAAAAAAATTAAAATAAATCCATCACCCTCTAGAAAGTAGTTTTAAGTTGAAAGTCATATGAGATTTACATTATCTTTTGGGTCTTGAAATTGCACAAATGTATACCTTTTTTGCATAACTATTGGCCGTCTTAATTAAACTCTTTTGAGGGGACCCGTTTACAATTAAACGATATTCTTCGGATAATTCGTCCAACTCAAAAGTAGCTATAATGTTGTTCAATATAAAAAATAAAAAATAAAAGCCTAAAGAAAAAACCCTTCCATTAATTAGTATACTACTGAATATTATCTTTCAACCTCTTACATAATGAAGCAAAGTTTTGAACTTTAGTCAGGGTCAATTCAAGATAACTCTTTCACCCGTCGAAGTAGAGGCAAGAATTGCTACTTGAACTAAAAAGCATACTTGGATAATAGTGCTTCACGTACACATCACGTAGGCAAGGAAAGAGATTATTAGAAAGTCAAGTCACTTGTGTGCTTGTATGATGCTTATATATTTTTCTATCCTTATATTGTTTTATATTCCATCATGTCACTATCATATTTTGGGCACCAAACTTAAACACCCTACCCTTACGCATACTTATAACTTAAATAAAATAATACATAAGGCATCAAAGTTTACACTTAACATAAATTATGCATGCATCAAAGGTAACATTATACATAGTAGCGGAATTAATGAAAACATCAAAACGAGACATAATTAATACATGCATTATCTTAGATTCAATAATAATTTAAGTATATTTTAAGTCATCCGCATAAACCAAGTTATGAACATAATATAATGGCAAGGTCTAGTAAATATAAGGTAATCATGCTCAAAATACATCGAATAGGAAAATAAATGTCTAGCCGACATGATGTTACAATCCAACTACTAAAGATAATAAAACTAGAAGTGTAAAAGCTTGTCTCTTCACCACTAATCAAGCAAAAACTAAGCAAAGCTACTCCTTAGATGCAAAGTCCCCACCCTTCACCTCTGAACCCTCAAATATCGAGCAGTTACACAGAACATAGAGTTAATAAAAGAATTCACAATAAGTGTAAGTATAACGAATACTAGTCGCTTTTAATAGATAAATAAAGAATAAATTCGTGAATATATATATATATACCTATTCTAACATCTCTCACATAAGTTTGCACATTCATTAATAATTGAATAACTGTTGAAGTACAAAAGTAAGTATTTTTGTTATCGTTTCCACGGGGACTGGTGTGATATCGATACCGTTCAACAATTAATATAATTTTAAGTTAAGGTTTCAAAGATGTTTTGTGAATAAAACTTGTACTTATGAAATAGTAAAAATGGTAGAAAGATGATTAATTTGACATAGAGATTAAATTGCTGGGATTAGATTCAATGGACTTATTCGTACGTATTTCCTCGATCAGTTATATAGATTCCAGCTACTTATTAATATTATCACGTATTTACTCATCGTACGTTTTCGTTCCCAGATTACGTTGAGAAATCTATTATACCTATCAAACCCTGATCACTCGGGTGCTTAATCAATACAATAACATCAAGTTCCAATACTTTAAGTGAATATAAATCTAAGTTTATTCCTAGATCTTAGCTTTTAATAGATATTATCCTAGTTCAAGATTCAAAAAGTATATTCCTATATCATTTCAATTCTAAAGATTAAAACAATAACAACAAGGATAACATCAATATTGATTAGTAATTAAAATCATATATAACGTCATGATCAAAACAAATACACACTAATAGAGTTAGTTACTTCTAACCCAAACAATGGTGTCTTTAGCTACTCATTACCATGATAGCTTTACACAAATGAGAAGAAAAAAGATGAAATAACAACACTGGTTGATTCCTCAAACAATTGGTGTGCATTCACCTTTGTCTTCCTCCGTCTCTCACTGTCTCTCTCTCTCTGTTTCTATTGGGTGTGTTGTGTGTTGTGTGAGAATGAATAAATGAAATGGAGTGGCCGTGTGTGTCGTTTATATGCTTGGAAGAAAACTTCACTTGAGGGTTTGTTGATTAAGAACACCGTCTCCCTCTTTTCTAATTCATCCAATCACCTTTGTCATTACGCATGTTTGCAAGTTACACAATTTGACTGCATCTTCTTTTCTTACGAGCCAATTGTTTTCTCTTTTCATTTGTTTTCTTTTTATCTTTTTCTTCTACAACATGTTATATATAAATATATAATATCAATACTACATTATATATCAACGTATTTATAACAAAATTAAGTTAATAAGTCTTTAATTTAAATCATTTATATAACTAAAATTGACACTTATCACTAATCTCATAAGAACCTGAATAAGTGAAGTAAAATAGGTGATAATAGCTAAAATACTAATTTTCTAGTAAACACTAATATTTATAAATAATTGGGGTTTTTACTTCAAATAACTTTATAAAACAAGCCAATAAATGCTCAAAATGTAAAAGTAAAATCACTGATTTTTGGCACTTATCAATAACCATAGTTAGAAAGATAACAATCTATACTTCATATTACAATCAAGTTAATCATACTTAACATATAGGAACAAATGCACAAACAATAATGCAAATTACCAAATAGTCACATAACAATACATATTCATCTCCTAGATGCAATCTAATGCCAAGTTCATGAAATGCTCCCTAGCATTTGCTAAATGCATGCGGTACCTCATCACCTATTTATTGGAAAACTTATTCAAAATATATTTTAGCCAACCTACTAAAATAGACTATACTTTAGCCAACCTACTAAAGTATATGTTATATATATATATATATATATATAGTTTGTTAACTCAGACCCACCTAAAAACATGAAGATCTAAGTTAGCAAGATACACCTTTTCACTTTGGACAAAACAACCAATTACCACTACTCAAACATGTTATAGATAGAAGGATAGTTATGTCAATGTCATTTAATTAATTAAAGAAAATAATTAATTGAAGTGGAAAAGTGATGTGCCTTTCAAGAAACTTCCTCTGTCCGATAAATCAAGTGTTCTATGTTAAGTCATATGTCCCTTTTTAAAATAAAGTGAGTGTAAATTAGCAAAGTGGGTGCAAATTAAAGAACATTTTAAATGAAAGTTACAAAACTATCCCTCGAGTTACTAGTTTTAAATAATAAATATGAATGATTATTTTGTCCAAAGTGAAAATGTGCACCTTGTTAACTTAAACCTTCATGTTTTTAGGTGGGTCTAAGTTAGCAAACTCATATATATATATATATATATATATATATATATATATGGGGTTTGAATCGTACAACCCTCAAAACACGAAATTTAACATACAAACGTCAAAAGGTATCAACTTTAAGCATACATGAATATATCTAACATGTAAGTACAATTGAAAACATGTATTAACATTATTACATGACAAATTTATGAGAGAAACTTCACATTTTTACAAAACTCATAAAAATACATAAAATCTCACAAATATCTGCAAATTCCCATTTTTAAACCCAAAGATTCGTACTTTCTACTTCTTAAAGGTTTAGTAAACATCAAAGTACCAAAAAGATTTCATTTTCATTAAAAATCACCCAGCCCCAAAGAAAAGAGTGTGGAGAGATTATGATAGAGAAAATAAAATTTTCTCCTCTCATCCATGATTCACTCTTGAATTCAATTCACTACTTGCATACCTTAATTTATGAATTTCTCTAGTCCTTCTCTTTGATTTGTTAGCTCTCTCTCTCTCTCTCTCTCCCTCCCTCCCTCCCTCCCTCCCTCCCCTTTTAAAAGTTATGACATTCTCTCTCTATATCTCATGACTTTAACCTATTCTCTACAAAATCTCCACTCACACCCCCATTCTTACTTACCACTCATGGACCTAAGCTGAATAACACAACAAGCCCAATTAAACTTACCCTAATTCACTAGTCCTATTAAGTCTCATTAATCTAAATTCATAATCATTAAAATGTCATAATGACCAAAATGCCTCAAACATATACCAAACACAAGTATTCATAAAAATCACATATAACCATTAAATAAATAATCAAGTAAAATCCTAATCCTAATAAATCTAATACGGCTGTTACACAAACAAACCCTAAAGGTTCCATTTTAATCTTAAAAATCAAGCTCTATATTAAACCGAATGCAATTTTATTAATTAGAAATTATTTTAAAAAATTATATCTTTATTAATTAATGAAGTGCCGAAAACTCAATACAACTTCAAACTAATATCAATCTTTTAGCTCTATATTGTTATGCTTCTAATTTTTTTTGAAGAAAAATGTATTTTTCTCTCTCAAACTACTATTATAGTTTTTTTTTAGATAAATGGATAACTATATAAAAATTTGGTCCCTCAAAATTGTGAGTCACATGCTATAGGTCAATTTGCACGTTCATTTGCTGGCTTTGATAACTGTTTAAGGTAATTAATTGGTGGAAAAAGTATAAAGGTCAAGATAGTTGAACAATAAACTGGATACTTATAAATATAATTTTGAAAAAGAAATACATATATTTTTTTTTTTAACAAACAAAAATGAGATATATATATTAACCAACCAATTAGTCTTCGCAACATAAGGTGTGCCAAAAAGACCAAAAAAGTTTACAAAAGTGACGAATAAAAAAATACAAGAAAAATAGAGTTAGTCAATGCCCAAACAAGTAAACGGGTTCAACCACCAACTATGGTAGAGAATAGTATATTAAGAAACAACAAATGATTTTATGCTTAAAAAAACAAATGATTTTAAATCATGACTTATAAATATGACTAGAGAGACTAATTAATTAATTATCTAATCATAGATTTCATTGTATTGGATCTCTTAGACTTGAGAGTTGCGTTTAATTCAATTTTATAAAATCAATTTGTAAGGAGAACGTTGTCTCTTCTTATAAACTCATGTTCTTATTATCTCACATTCAATGTGTGACTCATAACAAGATCTGAGTACATCTTATAATCTGTTTTGATTAATACATATTATTCGTTTAGCCTTTAAAAGAAGGTGCACATTTGCAATAATAATAAATTATGCTCAAAGATAAAAGATCAAATTTCTCCAAATTCTCATTTAATATTCAATGAACATGTATTTGAATAGTTACACATAATAACCAACAAAACATTTTTGTGGAGAAATATATAATATAATGGTTATTGATATAGGTCAATTGAGCCAAAATAAGTTTCATTACATCGTATGGCTTTAATATACTATATTTTTCCGATTAGGATTAATGAATAAGTTCAATGATGTTTAATCATCAAGCTTGTCCAAACCCAACTCAGAGATAACTTTGCCACATTGGTCATCAATTGCCTCAGTCATGAACCCAAGGGGATTAACTAATCGAACTGAGGAAGAGAAACCCATGTTGTTGGTGAGAACAATCCTGTCGGATTTGTTTATCATAACCAAAGGACATTGTCCGCTATGGTTTGAGTCGGCGTTAACCTCACAGACCTCTTCCTCGTGATCACCACCACAATTGATTCGGTAGACACCATTTGCGTCGGTTGTACCCTCCTTCACTAATGTCACATTGTTAGTGTCTTCCTTTTTGCACACCAAAGTCACCTTAACACCTGCACATGACCAAGATTGAACAGTTACGATTCTTAGTTTTTATCTAACTAAAATCATAATGTAAGCCGTCTAATTTTTATTTAACAATTTAGATTAATAACTATATAGTGGTGGTCAGAAAGAAATTTTGACTACTAAAAAGAATTCAAGTAGGGGTAACAAAAATTTAAATATTATACATTTTTTTATAGAATATTAAAAGTTTAAATGTCATTTTATGAGAAATGTTGTCATATGTTCTATCGGAAAAAGTTGAAATAACAACAACAATTTAGAAATAAAAATAAATAAATGCATCTTTGTCACTACATGTTACATACACTAAATTTGACGATATATTATATACATATATGATGATAAAAAAAACTATGGGCTAGAAAATATAAGTTGTGTGATAATATTGTTGTTATTACCTTCTATGGGTTTGCTAAGCCTAGACTCAAATTGGAAGTGGCAAGGATCACAGTAAATCTTGCCAACAATAGAGAACTCATCAACACTAGGTGCCTTACGAGCAGCCAAGACACATGAGAAGTAAAAAGCAGAAACAATGAGAGCAACGACAACAAATGATCTTGCCATTTTTATTTAATTTATTGATATTTGTAGATGGTATTTAATATATTGTTCTGCTTATTGATTTTCCCCTTGTGATGAAAAACAATGGGATGTTACCAAATCTTATATAGTTGCATGCAAGAGCCTTCATCCAATCGTTTATGTGTGGTAATTGTGGAGTTTACTATATTTGGAATGAGAAATAATTGGTAACATTTTGATTTTTCACCGTTGGTTTCTTTGACTTTAACAAATGATTGAGACTAAACTTTGGAGCCTCATTCAAATTTGTTTTGCTTATTTAGAAAAACAAATACTGTTTACATGTTTACTATTATTGTTGTGGTGGCCATGATTTAGTTTGAACTTTTTTTAATCTCAATTAGAAAATAAAATTATTAGTATAATTGAAAAAAATAAAATATGACAAGTCATTAAATTTATTTATTTGTTTTGTCTAATAAAAACATAAATCATTCAATTTCGAGACATAAAATGTGAAATCTATCCAAGCAATTTGCAAGATACTCATCACAACTCATATATACCAATTATTAAAGAGGAAACACAAGAGGACTAAGGAACCATATTCATAAAAATATAAACAATTACTTAATCGTATATAGATATATAGATACATGCAAGTAACTAATTTACAAGCAAACCCTTTCATTATTTATGTATCCTACGGAATGCAGCAAGATCAGAGTAATATTGTTTAATCCAGCCTTTAATAATTTTGACCTCTTTCTTTGTTTGTTTTATTAGCCATTCTGGATCACCTTCTTTTAAAGTCTGAAGATCCAAACAATGTGATCCTGAAAAATCAATGTTCTTAGTATATAAATATATTCTAAAGATCATAGTGATAACAACAAGGCTCTTTGAAAGGTCACTGCGAATCCTAAAAATGTAAAAATAACATAATATTATAATTTTATGCATTTTATTAAAAAAATAATTAAAGATCAATTTAATTTTAGATTCTATATATGGTGCTTACCCGCCACTACTATAGGGGTCTTTTAGTCCATTCGAGAAAATTATGTTGCTACTATAAACCTTTTAAGAACCAATTTAATATCCAGTCATTAGTTACACCACAACAAAGTTAATATTTTATTGTTACTCTAATTAATATTTTCTTTTTATAAAAAAAATGTTATTGAGATAAGATGAAAAGGTACAAACATGGCTTCCATAATATGAAGAAATTCAATGAGGACGTGGCGAAACACCATATATTTTCTCGCAGTTTTTGGTATAGTTCTTTAAGTCGAAAGAGTCAAGTGGATACATGCTATCATTTCCTTTGCCGTAGGGCATCGCCATTAAACAAACAATTAAACAAACCTTATTATTTTTATAATATCAATTAGATATATGAAAGAGATAAAATTAAAAGCAACAATATATTTATAAAATAAAAGATAGCTAATGCATTTAGAAAAAGTAATTCATCGAGTTTAACTGTTTCAGTAAAATATATCTATTGTAAATGAGATTATATATATACCTGTCATCCTCAACCATCATCTTTCTTAGATGTAGAGTGATCAATAAGGCATGTCTTTTCCAAATAAAGCCATAACTCCTAAATATATCATATCAATGATATTATTTCCCAATGAAGCTTGCTCAATTGCGTTACATATCACGTTAACAGGATATTATGGAGGCCCATTGTTTTTTGAGCTACATAAGCATAAATGTACTCTTTTGGATAATTGGACAACTCAAGTGTGTCGTTCAAGGGACTGCAAGAATTGGAACACATCAATACATATAATTTTATATGCTTAACTCTAATTAGTCCAAAGAGAAAAAGAAACAATATTTTACTTGCAAGTGTTGAATCTCTCACAAGGAGGTTTCCGGAGGGCGTTCGAGAGGAGCAACCGCACATGGCACTTTTTTTTACTTAGTGTGTGTATGTGTGTGCGTGCACTCGCGTGTGCATTCGTGCGTGCGTGTGTCCTTGTTTCAAATTTTAATTTAAATTTTTCCACAAAAAATATAATTGTTGTTTGATTGATGTTGAGGCCAATTTGCTCCCGCATTATACAACCAAATTTATGTTATTGTGTTGGTTTCTATGTGTTTCATTCTTGGTTTGGGGCCTTGTGAATAACCGATTAATTCGTTTCCAGGAAGCGAGTCAAACATGCTCTGAAGCAATATTGCAACTCTTGGTCCGAAATAGAAAAAGTAGCATCTCAACCAAACGGCCATTCTATTCTCAGTCAGAAATTCAACAGTTGCAAGTATACTCATTGTGTTAATTTTTTTACTAATTAGAATTAGTTAAGCATTTAAATTACATGTATTGATGTTGTCCACTTCTTGCAGTCCCTTGAACCAATATTTTGAATTGTCAAACTCCTGGAAACGTTGTATATGTATGCAGCTCAATACAACGCACCTCTGGTATATCCAGTTACTCAGATATGTGATGAAATTGATAAAGCTTCATTTGGTAATAATGTCATCGACAAGATATATTCAGGTGTTGTGGCTTTTCACAGAGGAGAAAAAACATGTTATCATATGAATTTCCCTACAAAGATATCTGAGATAGATCTGGAATGGGGATGGCAGGTAGTATATAGAATCCTAAAAATGTAAAAATAACATAATATTATAATTTTATGCATTTTATTAAAAAAATAATTAAAGATCAATTTAATTTTAGATTCTATATGGTGCTTACCCGCCACTACTATAGGGGTCTTTTAGTCCAACCGAGAAAATTATGTTGCTACTAGACCTTTTAAGAACCAATTTACTATCCAGTCATTAGTCACACCACAACAAAGTTAATACCTTATTGTTACTCTAATTAATATTTTCTTTTTATAAAAAAAATGTTATTGACATGAGATGAAAAGGTACAAACATGGCCTCATTAATATGAAGAAATTCAATGAGGACGAGGCAAAACACCATATATTTTCTCACAGTTTTTGGTATAGTTCTTTTAGTCGAAAGTGTCAAGTGGAAACATGCTATCATTTCCTTTGCCGTAGGGTATCACCATTAAACAAACAATTAAACAAACCATATTATTTTTATAATATCAATTAGATACATGAAAGAGATAAAATTAAAAGCAACAATATATTTATAAAATAAAAGATAGCTAATGTATTTAGAAAAAGTAATTCATCGAGTTTAACTGTTTCAGTAAAATATATCTATTATAAATGAGATTATATATATACCTGTCATCCTCAACCATCATCTTTCTTAGATTTAGAGTGATCAATAAGGCATGTCTTTTCCAAATAAAGCCATGACTCCTAAATATATCATATCAATGATATTATTTCCCAATGAAGCTTGATCAATTGCGTTACATATCACGTTAACAGGATATTATGGAGGCCCATTGTTTTTTGAGCTGCATAAGCATAAATGTACTCTTTTGGATAATTGGACAACTCAAGTGTGTCGTTCAAGCGACTGCAAGAATTGGAACACATCAATACATATAATTTTATATGCTTAACTCTAATTAGTCCAAAGAAAAAAAACAATATTTTACTTGCAAGTGTTGAATCTCTCACAAGGAATTTCCGGAGGGCGTTCGAGAGGAGCAACCGCACATGGCACTTTTTTTACTTAGTGTGTGTATGTGCGTGCGTGCACTCACGTGTGCATTCGTGCTTGCGTTTGTCCTTGTATCAAATTTTAATTTTAAATTTTCCACAAAAAACCTAATTGTTGTTTGATTGATGTTGAGGCCAATTTGCGCCCGCATTATACAACCAAATTTATGTTATTGTGTTGGTTTCTATGTGTTTCATTCTTGGTTTGGGGCCTGTGAATAACCGATTAATTCGTTTCCAGGAAGCGAGTCAAACATGCTCTGAAGCAATATTGAACTCTTGGTCCGAAATAGAAAAAGTAGCATCTCAACCAAACGACCTTTCTATTCTTAGTCAGAAATTCAACAGTTGCAAGTATACTCATTGTGTTATTTTTTTTACTATTTAGAATTAGTTAAGCATTTAAATTACATGTATTGATGTTGTCCACTTCTTGCAGTCCCTTGAACCAATATTTTGAATTGTCAAACTACCTGGAAACGTTGTATATGTATGCAGCTCAATACAATGCACCTCCGGTACATCTAGTTACTCAGATATGTGATGGAATTGATAAAGCTTCATTTGGTAATAATGTCCTCGACAATATATATTCAGGTGTGGTGGCTTTTCACAGAGGAGAAAAATCATGTTATCATATGAATTTCCCTACAAAGATACTGAGATAGATCTGAAATGGGGACGACAGGTAGTATATAGAATCTCACTTACCAGTCCAGTAAATATATTTTATCGAAGCTATTAAACTTGATTTGTCAATTTATTAGTTATCTGTTTTTGCATATAGTATAAAAATAATATGATTTATTTGTACAATTCAGAAATGCAGCGAAATCGTTATCCCATTCAGGAGAGGAAAGGATTCCATGTTTCATCCTCACCCTTTCGACTTAAAGAGCTTTGTCGAAAAGTGCAAAAAAGATTATGGTGTTTCACCTCAGACTCACTGGATTTCGACCTACTATGGATGCCAAGTTAGTACTTTTTGTTTTCATCTCAATAACATTAATTAGCTCACATAGTTTTCTTCAAATGATTTTCTATTTTCTTTAACTTATTTTGTCAAAGAAAATGATAAATTAGCCTGCATTTCAATATCATTTCAATAAGATAATTAATGTAAAACAATAAGAATTTAATTTCCTTGTGGTGTAACATATCATTTGCAATTGTTTTGACTTAAAATTATGTCATTTTAATTTTAATATAATTAAAGCAACAATAAAAAAATTAACTTTTTTGTGGTGTGACTAATGGCAGGATATAAAACTGATTTTTAAAAGGTTGGGTAGCAACATCATATTTTCGAATGCACTAAAAGATCCATATAGTAGTGGCGGGTAAACAACATAAAATTGATCTTTAATTATTTTTGAATAAAATGTATAAATTAAATGTTGCGTTGTTCTTACATTTTTCAGGATTTTGAGCGACCTTTCGAAGAGTCTTGTTGCCATCCCTACAACTAATGGTATGCCTTGTTAGTGTTCAATATATATATATATATAGAGAGAGAGAGAGAGTCAGGATCCATTGACACCAGGTGTTAAACTAAACTTTGACACCAAATCTTAATCGTTGATTTCGATTGATCTAAAGGTCCATAATTATCATCAAAATCTTAATGTGGACTTTTAGTATTCCATATCTCACTTTTAATTCTATTTATTAAATTCTCTCTCGTCAATATCATTCACATTCTTCCCTAAAGCCCCATGTTTCCAACCTCTTGTTTTCTTGAATTCAACAAATTTTATTAAGCAACCTCCATAACAAACCTCTTATTGTTTTTGTTTTCCGCCGTCTATAATCCATGATGTTCCCATCATTTGCAATTGTTAGAGGTAGAGATTTCACGATGTGTCAAAATCATATTTATGTTAACAAAATAATTACATGCTAGCTATTGCTTGATTCATGTGATGGATAAACATAAAACAATTTAACAACGAAACAATTCTTTTGTGGCACACGATGGAGTAATATGGTGCAGGACAGGATCATTGAGAAAAGATGGTCTCGTTTTTTTTTTGTTGCAAGAAGATGGTCTCGTTTAGGAAACAAGATGAATTTCAGGAAAGAATATATCAAATACTAAATGCCCACATTAAGATTTTAATGAATAATTACTGACCTTTGGATCAAGAGAAATGAACGTTTAAGATTTGGTGTCAAAGTTTAGTTTGACACCTGGTGTCAACGGATCCTAACTCATATATATATAAACTACGAATTATACCATCCTGAGTACCACTTAATCTTCATTTTATTCCAAAAGTATATAAGTTGTCTATTTTTAGTCATTTCTATTAAAATGTTATGGATTAAGTTGACGAATCCTAATACTTACTTTAGAGACTACTTATTATATTTATGTAGTTTAATGACTAAATATTAAAGAAATGATATACTTTTTTGGGTACTAAAAGAGAATGATACTTTATAAGTTAATATGTTGTACTCAACTGCTCTGCTTGTTTGACCTGGTTTTAATACTAGTTTCGGAATTAAGTGATCAATGCATTTTAATGCACATTCTTTACTATTGTACTAGTGTATTCCTATGGTTTAATTTACTATTTTCACTATTTTAGTGTATTTTTATATTTAATTCTATTTCTACCTTTATTTTATTTTCGCACTTATTTTATGAATAAATAACACTTTGACACCTTCTTAGTCTGCAGGACATAACTGGAGCTACGTATATCGGATTGAGACACGGGAAGATGCGCTGGAAAGCTAAGAGAAAGAACTACAACTTTCATGTTGAGTCCAGAACCCAGTTCGAAGCACAAGTGTGTCAAATAATCGCGTTAATGTTCCAGACGTGATAACTTAATTTATTTTAGACCCAAAATTATGTTTTCGGCCCGTAACTTTTGGTGCCCGTAATATTTAAACTAGAAAACGCAGCTAGGGCTGCTCATGCTGTATTCACGCAGTTTAGAACAGAAAAGTTGTTGCTCCATTCTTATGCAGAACTAAAAATCTTTATTGATTCATTGGTGTAAGGAACTCCGTTTATGAATTCTTGAGGTTTGATTTTTAATGGCAATTTCGTTTTATGTCTATGATTTCCTTTATCAATTTCATGTCTCTTCATTATAAATTATATCAAATTCGAATACGTTGATGCTTAATCATTCTATTTCGAGTTTATGTTATGAGATTATTCGGATTGATTCGTCGCTTGTATGATTAGTCCGAATAGGAATTGAGATAGGCTATGGCGCTTAGCAATAGATTTGATTGAATTGAGTCATGATATTAACCGTGTTATTAGTGACGCTTGTTCACTATCCATGGTTCATTGAACGCATTGTGACGCTTGATCGAATGAAATTCGTATAAAACTATTTATCGCTTGTGTAATTAGTTTTATGAATCAACCGAGCATAAGCATATAAACGAATAATTTTAGTGAACCGAGGATAGAATCATAACGAAGTTTTTCCTAAAACTAATGAATCGATCGTTTTTAATTAATTGAATTTCTAATACTCCTTCAATCAGAACAAACCAAAACCCCCATTTTAACTGTGTTATTCATTGTTCTTATTTTTACTAATTATCAAATCAGAGGTCCTTGTGAGACGACCAAGGTTAACTACCTTGTACTACTCTTTAATTAAACATATTTTGACCACGAACGACATTGATCACTAAGTTTGTTGGATATCTCGAGTCTAAGTATTGTTGTTTTGTGTGTTTACTGTTTTAATACTGGCACGATACGAGATTCTTAGGTAGCTAATTTTATTCCATGATATGTTCTTACGAATGGTTAATATTAGTCTCCTCGCAAGATGGTTGTGGAGATTACTTGATCATGATGACGATTTGTGGAAGGCAGTTTTAGAGTGCCACATCATTGGGAATGTGGCATTTGAAGAGGGGGAAATTTTGAGGGGAGCTTCTTTATGGTGTAGAGATGTTAGTTTAATTGGAAATGATTTTAATTGGTTCTCAACCGCTATTTCCAAAAGGTTGGGTGATGGGTGTAATACTTACTTTTGGACCGATCATTAGCTTGGCCATGTTCCGCTTTGTGAGCGTTTTCCCGGCTTGTATAGTGTTTCTGCTCAACAAGGTGCTAAGGCGAGTGATTTAGGCAATTGGGAGGATGATAGGTGGTTGTTGCGGCCGACTTAGCGTCGTAGGTTCTTTGTTTGGGAGGAGGCTCTTTGTCAGGAGTTTCTAGAGTTTCTAGAGGCTCTTTTCCTGGTCCAACCGTGTTTTGTCCTGTTCATACTTTTTTATTAAAAAAAAAAACAGAAAAGAGAGGTTGATACTAGTAGATTTGATTGTTGCTTCTTGAAATAAAGAACAAAGACAATTTATTTGGTTTATGTTTTCAAAGAAAAAATGAAATAGATGAGAGAAGAACAGTAACATGAGTCATGAAGTCATGACAGTGAGAGAGATGAAAGGAATAGTAACAAATGAGATGAGAGTGAGGAATAATAAGGAGGCGGCTGCTTTCATCATACAAGAGTATCATTTTAGAGGTAGTAAGTAGGTATCATTTTAGGGTTTGGTAGTGGACCGGACTCATGAAAGAAGCCCATACTGTTTTTTTTTTTTGTATCTTTATTCTTTATTATTATTGTACTATTGGGTTATTAAAAGATGTAGCCCCATAACGTTAAATTTATTTATTTTTACTTTTTTAATTACTTATTATTATATTATAGTAAAGTGTATTTTATTAGTGATTAATTATGTTTTCATTCCAAATGTTATTTTTTATTATGGAGATGACTATAATGAGTTAGTATTTTTTAGATTACGAAGAACTTGATATTATGGAGATTTTAGTTTTTAACTTTTTATGTTTTGATGGACATTTAGTTATTATGTATGAACTGAACTACGTTGTTAATGAATGTTATGGTATTATTTTGTGTTATTGAACTTAGTTTATTATGTAATTTTTATTTTGGTTTGAATTAGAAGTTTTATGTCTAATGTTAAGTTTTTATTTTATATTTACTGTAAGACATTTTATTTTTTTAATGTGTGAAACTAGAGAATATTGAGTCATTATTTATATATTTTTATTTATATAATAATTAATATATATTTAATTAAAAACGGTCCGATCCGGTTGAACCCCGGTCCGACCAATTGAACCTTGAACCGCTAAGTTCATCGGTTCGATGACCGGTCCGGTTCTGATTAACTTGCTTGGAGTAATTGGTTTGTGCCAATTTATGGAAGAGTTGGGCGCCGTCCAAAGATTGTCTTTTCTTGGCAACTTCTTCTCGATAAACCCAACAATGACATATATCATCATGACACCCATTTCAATTGATTGTTTGTGGTGTGGACAGTTGCCAGAGGGTTTGACTCGTCTTTTCTTGCATTGCGATTTTGCTATCTGGTTTTTGGTATGAAGTACTCTGGTGGTTGGGGAGAACACATATTGTGCCTCCGGATTTATTCACTTCCTTTGATATGTTGTTCGAAGAGGGTCTCTATAAAAAATAAAAACGAGGTTTTTCTTTGGTATTTCATGTAACAATGTGGTTATTTTGGAGTGCTAGGAACTATCAGTTCAAGAGGTGGTGGATAGTATTAAGGTTTTGTCGCTGTGTTGGTTTCTCCAAAGCGGTACTTCAACTCCTCAAATGTTATATAGCTTGGCTACTGGATCTGTTTAACAGTTTCAATGGCTAAGTGTCCTTTGAAGCCTCGCTACAGTTTTGGTTTTAGCTTCAGTTTTCTTGTTAATCTGTTGATGTTAGCTTCACAAGTCACATCATCTACGTCTCTTGCGGTGTGCCTGTTGTTTTGGTTTGATTAGGGTGCCGTTTTTTTTTTAAGTGTAGCATAGATTCAGGGTATCTGCCACTCTGTTGTTCTGTTTTGTTGGTCTGCTGTGCTGGTGGTATCGCCTATCGGTGCCGTTTGTTTCATGCAATACTGATAATTATTTCTTTGCATAACCTTTTGTCATATTAATGCAATTCTTTTAGCCTTGTTTTTTGAAAGAAAAAAAATTAATGATTTATTTCATTCATATACACATGTTTGATAAACATTGATTTTTCAGGATCGCATTGTTTAGATCTTCGAGTTTCACAGAAAAGTGATCCAGGATGGCTGGTCCAACAAAGAAAGAAAGAGCTCGAAATTATTCATGGATGGATTGCGCAGTATTACAATGATCTTGGTGCACACTGATCTTGAATGGATGGCCACGAAAAATACAAAACAATTGAAAAAATAGCTAGTGAAAAGGTCTCTTTGTAAATTAACATTTGGCTTGTATTCATATAAGAGTATTCTTTGATATTTTTATGATTTTTGGTAAGCAACCTTACTATGTCTCTATACTCATCCTATTTATAGGTAACTAGCAGCCAAACTGGCACGTTCCGTACCCGTTTGTGTGATCTGTGTTTTCTAGTCTGCTAACGTATATAAATTATAATGTTAATTATATACTACTATTGAAGTTCTAATCACTTTTGTCCTTTTATATCTGATTGTTAACATATGGCATCAGATAATGGTTCAGTCATCCTTTAACTATTTATCATTTTTGCGGTTTGATAACTCCGTTATTACACATCAAAAAGTAGCATAGTTCATAGGAGTTTATATTGTTTTTACTGCAATTTGAGATAAATAAACAAGAGGAAGTCACATGGTGCTAATAATTGCTTGGAAAGTAAGAAAGGAGGATTTTTGAAGTGTTGAAGTTGTAAGCCAGCTTCTGGTGCTTGTGCGTCGCGCATAGCTTAGGGCGCATCACGCAGGCAAGGTGATTTTTGGATTAGTTTGTCTCGGAGAGTGGTGTGTCGCGCAGGGATGATTCGCGCGTCGCGCATGCCTGACTTAGATTGAAGGGTTTTCTTCTCATACATCGGCGCGACGCGCAGCTTCATCTGGCACGTTTTGAAGCTTGGTAAGTTATTGGTGCGCGTTGCGCAAATGCATGTCACGCGTGGTATAACTGCCTACGCGTCACGCATGAACAATTCTTATATTAAGAGAATTCATTTTCTTTATCCGGGTTGGACATTTTGGCACAATATTGAAGGTGGAAGACCACTCTCTACAGAAGAATTACTGGAAAATGATGATGACTGTTGCTCATTCCTTTGCTAGATCCTCCTCCATCATGTGTAGCTAAATTCATTAAGGTTGGGTCCATGATGAGGACTTTAACTATGTAATTTTGATCTATGTAATTAAGCTAGATTTTAATGATTGTATGAACATGATTCTATTCAATTAGTCTTGCATTTAATGTCTATCATATTTTGATCAAGAGAAATGTTATTCCAACATCACACTTCCAACATTTCTACAACATCAAGGGGTATATTTGTCATTTTGCTCATTTAATTATTAAAATATAAAAACTGAAAAGGTCACATGTTGGATATTTGATGAATAAAATGACCAAAATACCCCTTGATGTTGTAGAAATATTGGTGGTGTGATGTTGGAATAACATTTCTGAAATTGCAATGCAGAAAAATATGCGGTTGATTGCCATAGTCATGTTTAACAATCTGTTACCTAATGTTTTTTTCTGGAAGATGAACACACACAATAATCAGGCCCGTCTTTGGCCAAGGGCAGGCAAGGCCCTAGCTTAGGGCCTCCAAAAAATAGGGGCCTCAATTTTTTATTTAGGTAGTTATATTAATTAGGAGGTTTAAGTAGTAATAAGAAGACCCAATAATAATATAAGTTTAGCAAAGAAAAAACATAGTAACAACTAAAAAAATGTTAGAAGGGAGATTTTTTTTAAGTAGCTAAAATGTATATTGATGATATTGGTTATAATATAACCTTTTTTTTGTTAGTCACAAGGATGAATGATTACTTTATTGAAAATATTTACAATTTAAATATATTATGTTCTTTTTTTAAAAAATTAAATTTTTATTAGAAATCAATTTTTATTATTTGCCCAGGACCTTTAAATACTCGGGGATGGTCCTGACAATAATACCTACTATATATAGTGGAAAACATGACAAGTAGCCAGGGAAGTATATGATATAAACCAACCAGTCATATCAAGAAAAAAAATAAAAAAATTGTAGTTATTAGCTAATAATAAATCAGTCAAAGATATTTGTATTTTGTACTCTCTTCATCCCATTTTATAAGAACCATTTTGACTATATTTTTTTAATAATATATAGATATAAATATTAGCATATAAGATCTTGTTTGATTTGTTTTGATGAGTATTTTCAAAATATCAAGTTTTTATAATTTTTACTAATAAAAAATTAAAAATATTAGTGATCAAAATTGTGCGTTGCCATACTGCAGTATTCAAACTGGGTCTTATACTTTGGGACGGAGGGAGTAGTTATTAATGATAAATGAGTTAAAAAAATTTTTTTTGTCAAGTAGTCTAGTGGTTAGAATTTCACCCATAAATTATCAAAAAAAAAAAGGAATTTCACCAATAAGGTAAGGTTACACCACTAGAAATTTGCTGTTTTCTTGTGGATTTACCTACGGATTGGGCCAAAAATTCGCAGGAAACCTGTTTCCTGCGGATTGTTTCAAGGATTTTGGTTCCCAGCTAATACCTTCGTGGGTGGTAATTGTTTCCTGCGATTATTGAAATCCTCAGGAAACGTTCCTGCGGAATTTTCTGCCGAAAATATGAACAAATTCCCAGCAAACGTTCCTGCAAATATTCCGCAGGTAGTTCTTCTAACCCACATTAAATTCCTCAGGAAATATGATTCCGTAGATAAATCCGCAGAAAATTCCGCTTGAAATATGTTTCCGCAGATAAATCGGCAGGAACTTCCCATAGATTTTTTCATCATATTTTTTTTATTAAACACCAAAATGATTGTTAAAAAACCATTTAATTGAATTACTCATAGCATTAAATCACATGAAAACCAATATTTGTAAATGTAAGTCAAAAAACATAAATTGTCCTAATCATTAAGGTCCTAATATTAAGTTACAAATAAAAATGAGTCATCGTCAAAATGTCCTAATCATTAAGTTACAAATAAAAGTCTTCATCAAGTCTTTCTCTGGATGAGTGCGGATTATGTGCTTTTAGAAAACATCGATTGTGCTTTGAGTCACAATATGCTCCTAGCCAAGTAGCTGCTTACTTCATGATTCACCTCACACATTCTTCTTAATCTAACCACCCTGAAAAAGTAATAGCAATAGTTAACAAGGCTCGAAGAAATCTGCAATTACTAAATAGAAACAACAATTAGTGAACACAATAAAAGCTTGTGACATCACCAAATAGTAATGCAATAACTATTTTAGAATTCTAGAAAAGTATGAATATGAACCTGTTAATAAGCTCATGTGCCAACCAAAATAGAGTTCTAGACCAGCTGCCAACATATCATAAAGCATGAATACACAAAAGGTCAATACAACAACAACACAGCAGAACAAATAAAAGGGTAAAGGAAAATGTTTAATGGCAATTCATAGTAATCTTGCTTACCTAAAAAAAAATTGCAGCACCAATGAAAATTGCTAGAAAAATATGACTGGGTACATCTAATAACTTCTTAGATCTTGCTAAACAGTGCCCCTGAGGCACTCTTTAAGCATTCTATTTAAGGAAATCATTTATTCAAAAAACAAAACATTTCAATTACCAATGCGTTGACTTCACACATTTTCATACAAAATTCACAAAAACTTACTAATTAAGGTGTTTAAAGAGTGTCCGGAGGCACTATTTAGCATTTTCCTAACTTCTTTACTACTTTCCCTTATGGAGCCTTACATGTGACTGAACTGTAACAAGAGCTTACAAGCAACATCACTAATTCTCCTTCCTCACATACCAAGCCCTTACATGTTCCTGAAAGTTAAATTGAAATAACTCAAATGTAGCTATAGATTCTGTAACAAACAAGTAGTTGCAAATCAAAGTAGCTTCTATGGGTAGAATTTGGACAGTTTGAGCACCTTGAAACCTTCCAACATCCTAATGAGTATATATTTAATTGTTGAGACAATGAATGTATAATTAAATAAGAACTATATGATTCAAGTGCTTTCATAGTTAGTGTAGGTTCACTGTATGTGAAACATAGCATAACAACTAGACGAATCTTTTCTTTATTTGAAACTTTGAGATCCATTTTGTGTACATAACAGGTTCCCTAATCTCTTCATCATTAACTAAACAATCGTTTGTAATCTCTTCCTCCTCCCTTTGCAAAGAATTTCAACATTGAATAACAGTTACATCATGCATTCCACATAACCACATCAGTTAAAATGGCCTTTGTTTAGATACAGTGTGGTGGTTGGTTAGGCATAAATGCAAAGAAATATATATAGTCTAATCTTTATGAAAAAATGACAATGGTGTGTGTAACACAGTATCCACATTTAGTTTGGAAGGACCATGTAAAAAACAAAGTTTGAAATGTTAAAGACTGCCATAATTAGAAGCTCCATAAGATAACATGAAAATGGTTAAAGACATGTATTAGTTACTATGAATATTCAACAAGTATTTTTCATTGTTACAAGTCTCTATTTGCTTTACTATGAATGGACAACAATGTTCACCCTAGTTCACCCTTCTACATAAACACAACATATAGAACCAATACATTTATTTTCATATTATTCTGAATTCTTAGAGACATTCTAACAAACACCACATATGCAATATCAGTTTTCAAATTTTTCTCTAAAATCTAATCAATTAGAATCTAAAATTAAAAGGAAATTGGAATTAAATCAACACCTAACTTTTGTATGCATCTTTTGCTAATACAACACAATGAACATGTGAATATGTGAGAAATATCGGAACCCGAACGACAAAATCCGCAGGAAATTGTTCTGAATGACAAAATCCGAGGAAAAACTTTGGGAATACCTGCGAAGTATTTTCCGCGGAAAATTCTGCAGGAAATGAGCAGATTTCTAGTAGTGTTAGAGGTGCTCAAATCCAAAACACTTCAAATAAAAACCGCAAACCGATCCAAAAAAATTGAAACCGCCAAAAATTGAAAAATTTTGGACGTGCTTGGATGTCATTTTTTGAAAATCGTTGGATCGGATTGGAATTCAGATTGATTTTTCAAAACCGAACAAAACCGCGCATATATTTTAATACTTATTTATCTTTTTATTACTATGAATATATGTTGCATTAACCTATTTTTTGTTCATTTTAAATTTTGTTAATATTATTTGTTAGTTTAATTTATTCTATTTTTTACTTTTTATATGTTTCAACTATAATTGATAAGTTTTAATATGTTATATTTTACATCAAACTCAATATTTATTTCGTCAAAAATGTCAAACTATTATTTTATAGTATTTTTTAGGCAAAATTACGGTCGAGGTCCTTTATCTTATTTTTTTATAACACATTAGTTCTTTATTTTTATTTTTTTTTGTAACATATAATATGTCCTTTATCTTTATAAATGTGCAAAAGTTAATCTTTTTATTCAAAAAATGATGAGTTAACAAGTCACATAGGAATTTTTTTTAAAATAATTTTTTATTGAAAATTTAAAAAAAAATCAAAATTCATATGAACATTCATTCATATGTTCACCATGTTCATCCTTTTCTTCATTGCACTATGACAAAATACAACCAAAATACAATAAAAAGGGGATTATTCTTGACAATTTTGTAAATGTAGGGATTAAAAACATTAAAAGATAGGAACCATTCTTGACAATTTTACAACATATAGGGACTATTCTTGACGAATTGGACTAATCTTGATAACAGAAAATCTTAAGGACAAGGTTGCTTTTGATGAGGCAGGTACTCACTCACTAGCCACGATGCAAGCCCAAGAGAGCAATGTTCCAACAAAAAAGTATCATCAATAAACCTAAGAAATGGATTGATTATGTTGCCATGAAATACTGATTCATTAGTTCTAGAAGATTGATGACTCACTAGTTTGTTAGGAACAGAGACGTCTCGGAGTATTTGGAGGCTCTGTGCAATGTAAAAGTGACTTTTTAATAAAAAAAACGTAAGTTTATTAAAAAAAATCATCACCGATTTAAATTGCATATAAAATAAAGGTTGGGCCACTAGTTTAGAGACTAAAAGTGGTAAATTTTGCATTGAAACTAGCATTTTTTATATTTTAAATATATTCACCGCACAAGTTTCCTAGAAATTTATACTATTTTTTGTTTCCTTAACTAGTGCCCCGGAGTCACTAGTTAGCATTTTCCTTAAATAATCATTCTTGTAAATTGTAATTAACATAAAAAAGATTTATAGTCTAATAATAACAATAAAATACCTTTTAGCTACTTAAAACAAGTAATTCTTCCAACATTTTTTGAAGCAAAGTTATCAATCAAATCTTTATATTGTATGTCATCAAAGAGATGATTCTCAATTGCAATCAAATAGAACCAAATAGACAACATTAAAGTAAAAAAAAAGGGAAGATAATTAGAAATTAAAACAATCTAAATAGTACAACACATTAAAATATTGTCATGTTGAAACTAGGAATAAAGGGTGTTTTTAATAAAATTGAGTGTTCTCATATAATTAATTTAGAAAAACTGAGTTGAAATTCTCTTATGTTACTATTCTGTTTTTTTCCTTTAGAATAACTGGGCTGGGCTGGGCTTAGAGTGTTTTAATATAATTGATTTTTACACCCCCCTAATTTATCAATAGTACTACCCTATAATTTTTTATTACTAATGGTTCTATTTGTTTTTTTTATCCAGAACTGGTTCAACAGTTTAAACTTTAAAGAATCAAAGACCCCCTAAAAATCAAAGACCAGCTTCATACATATAGGCGTAGAGTACTGTATTTGTTTTCGCTAAAACAAGAATCACTTTTCCATTTTATTACTAATGGTTCTGTTTGGTTTTTTTTTATCGAGAACTGGTTCAACACTTTAAAGAACTGGTTCAAATTAAATGGTTGATGGTTCAGTTTAATGCACCTTGCTAACTTAGACCTTCATGTTTTTAGGTGGGTTTAAGTTTGCAAACCTCATATATATATATATATACACACACACACAAGTGGTGGTTGGCCGGTGTGGTAGCCAGGACTCCGACGTCGGCATGATGGAGCTTCGTCCATAGATGATGATTTTTTGACAACTCATGGAGGAGAACATCGACTTTCTGGCTACTGACATGACGGTTGTTGGTGGAGCTCCAATGACCGACCACCATCCACTCATATTTTATTAATTTTTATTTAATAATAAATATAATATTTAAACTATAATTTTATTTTAATGAGAAAACTCTTATTTATGCTTAAAAAAATAGAAAATACTTATTTACAAAATCAGCTTTTAATTAAAAAAATTCGGAATTGTGTTTTAGAATAAAAACCAGTATTTAATTTAAAAATAGATAAATAGTGTTAAAAATTAATCATTTTTTTAAATAATAAAAAAATGTTTTAAAATAATCCAAAATACATTAAAAAGTATTACCTTTATGTAAAGAAATTGATTTTCATTTATTAAGAGGTTTAAAATAATTATAATCATATTTTGTTTATTATATCATTGTATCTATTTTAAAATAAATAAATTTTTAGTCATTAAATTTTTTAAAAATAAATATGCAATTCATTGAATTTTAGAAAAAAAGGTTGGATGGATTGGATCCACCCATTATTATTAAATGAATGATTGAATCCAATCCATTAACAATTACAGTCTATTGGATGAATTTACTGGCGGATGAGTTGAATGGATACCAAATTAATATGAATTATTTGATCACCCCTACCTTGCACCAACCCACTTAAGTTGATCTGGTGATATTGCTTTGGAACTTGAGAGTATACTCCTCCTTTAAAGTTTTAGATTCGATTCTTAAAAAAAACCCTACCTTGCACACCATATAATTAAAGATACTGCAATCTAATAATAAGAGTAGATTTGTGGATTTTGTTTGTGTGCGCAAGTAATAATCATCACTTCTATGCTATTAACACCACGTTTTTAGGGTTTTTTCACCTAACCTAAAAAAGCCCAAATTTAAATATGGTATTTTTGATCCAGCCCAATAAAATTCGAGGTCCATCTAAACGGACCCGCCTAATATTATGAAGTCCATCTAAATATGAGCTTTTGACTTTCACTTTAAATATGATTTTTGGGATAACGTGTTTTGACAGCTCTAATCTTAGTGGTGGATTAGTTTAGAGTGAAAGTGAAAAGCGTGGTGTTAATAGCATAGAAGAGAACTGTGGCACGTTAATAGTAGAAATATTATTTAGACATTGTTTCATGATTATAAAATAATATGATTATAACATAATAAGTTTTTTTTTTTGAAGCAATATAAAATAATAAGTTGTTGCTTGATGGATATGCTGTTGTTAATCTTATGATGAAGCATGTATTTCCTATTGTGTGTGTATAATCTTAATTTTTGGTGCAAAGTTCATTGTAATTATCTAATTTAATTTAATTTAATTTAAGAAAGAAAACCAAAGTATTATATTACTATCTTTGATATTTTTATAGAAAAACAATTGACTTTTTAAATTTATTAAATGACTGGTGCATATATGATCTATATAATACGTTAGTTCTATAAACTTTCTTATAAAAAAAATGGAAGAGAAGGATTAGATAAAGAAAACCAATGCTCATTGTCCTTTTGTGGTTGCAAAGCTCCTTAATGCCATTACAAATTTAACCCATCAAAATATTGCAAGACAAAGAAGAAAAAGGACAAAATAAATATGTGAACCACCCATATCGAATTTCCATCCTTGAATTTAATTTACTATAAAAAAATCCTTGAATTTAATTGAACTTTCCCTTCTTCCTCTCCTATCAAAATCAATCCCTCTCTCATGCCACATCATTTCCCGAATCTAGCCAGCCAGTATGTATATAGCCTCTGTTGCCCATACTGGAGTACTTTACAGTGATTAAAATTGGATGGATACATTTACCCAAATTACATTGCATAAATTAACTGCACAGCTGTTTAGTACTTCACATAGGTTGCGTCACTATGAACAGATCATTCACATTGAGTTTAAGAACAATCTTATAAAAATAAGTTCGACACTACATTTTTACCCAAAATTTTAAGGCGTTAGATTTATGGGTCTTCTACATCCATACACTTGCACATCGTTGCCACTGCACACGGGACACGCCGTCTGATCATCTTTGTCAGGAAGACTTTCGAATACAAGGAGCCGGTCGAACCCTTCGTCGAACCATCGGCTCTGATACCACTGTTGAGTCAAGAGAGGGCCGTCAGGGAGATCATCCACATTATGCTTAGTTACGAACAACTCTACAAGTGAGTTGGACACCACACTCTAACCCCAAACCTTAAGGCATTAAGTTTATGGGTCTTCTTACTTATAAAGTGTTCAACCTCCACTTTTCTAATTAATATGAGACTTAACACTCACACTTGCCACAACAACATCTATTGTATATCAGTAAGGTAAATGTTTTTATGAAATGAAAAAAAGAAAGGTATATGCTTTTAATGCAGAACCTAGCATACTACTGAGTTAAGTGTGTTTCAAATGAGGAGGATGTGGGAAGAAATATCATTTAAAATTGACAATTGCTAATTAGTGTCCTTAGAATATTAATTAAGAAAATTCAATATAATAAAATTTGTTATGAATAATTATATAGTGGATGCCCATTAGACTTTGGCCCATATCGTTGGCCCAATATCGGCCTATAAATACAGCCTATGTTACAATGTAAAGAACACACTTGTGAATAAGAAATACAAGAGTCTCTATTCTCTTTCTCTCCTTCATCTCTCATTCTTCTCTATTCTCCCTATTCTTATTCATGTTTAGAAATAGTTTATAACACGTTATCAGCACGAATGATCTCACCAACTGAGATATGTAATTGTTCTTAATCTATTTTTAATATGTATCAATTTTAATTTTTGTATCGATGATTATAGGCTATACTGTTATAATTCCATCAATTGGAATCAGTGCCTTATAGATACATTTTATACTCTCCTAACATATTACTTTTTGATAATTGGTTTGTTCATATGATATTGTTTTACTTTGAAATTTTATTGGTTTTGTTTTTATGATAATAACAATAATTAAAATTAAATAAGTAAATTGGCATCATGTCTTTATATATTTGGGTGTTTGATGTTGTTTGTGCTTCGTGACCGACATATGTATGGTGAAACATCGACACTTCAATCACCCAAAAGAACATAAGCATGTTTATTTTTATTTATATGATGATATGGTGTAAATTGTATATTATATTCGTGTCTTTACATGACCATACAAATAATTGATTAATTTTATAATATAGTTCTTGAAGAACTTAAAAACTCAATTTTAAATATCTATGCATCCCCGAAGGATTGCAAAAAATGATTATTCTTATATACATTATACAGTTCCTGAAGAACTTCTCAATTTTAAATATTTATGCATCCCCGAAGGATGCGGAAATAATTTTTCTTATATACATTATATAGTTCCTGAAGAACTTCTCAATTTTAAATATTTATGCATCCCCGAAGGATCCAGAAATAATTTTTCTTATATATATTATATAGTTCCTGAAGAACTTAAATTCTCAATTTAATTATATATACCTACATCCCTGAAGGATTGCACAAAGAATTATTCTTATGTTATGTATATAGTTCTTGAAGAACTTAAATTCAATTCTTTTCTTCTCATCCCCGAAGGATATGACTAATCGATTTTATTGTGACTTATTATTATTGTGTTTTATTTTGATGAACCTATTATAATGTCTATTCTAATTTAATATTAATATAATTATTACGCTACTAATGTTGTTGACCAAACCAATTAATTTTATTGATTATGACCATATAATTCTATTAAATTTGACTAATTAAGTCTTTTGAATACAATTGAACTCCTTTTATTATTATTTCCGTTGACATGTTTAAAAAATTAAGTTCATTATTAATAATTACTATTAGTTAATATTGATGATATACTACTCACTACTGTGTTGATATGTTATCACTGTCTTTCATCACTATATGTCATTCATCTATTTATTTTGAAATGAAAATATAAATCAAAATTATATATTCTACGATAATTTTTTATGCATTTGATGCAAAGTTAATTAAGAGAGAACTTTATACTCTATTTCATGCTCATACTTAATTTTGATAAATTATAGAAGAATTCAACATTAAAGCATCCTCGAAGAATTGCTCAAATATTGATATTTGTTTTTGTTTATGAAAATCAACTGTGATATAGTTCCCGAAGAACTATAGAAGAAAACCTTAATATTGAAACAAAGGACTTCTCAAAGAATGAATTATATAGATCATTGTTTTGAACATTTGGACATAGTTGTTGGAGAACTAAATAGTTAATATCGCACATCCCTAAAGGATTGTGCAAAGAATAAAATGCTCTCGAACACTATATATATATGAGCATCATTTGCAATATAGTTCCTGAAGAACTAATAATATAATGTTAAAGCATCAAAGAAAATGATTTTCTTGGTCATAGTTTATGAAAATCACTTGTGTAGTTCTTGAAGAACTTAAATATAATATCCATATATGACTACTCAAAGAATGACTTTTCATAATTATTGTCTATAAATAGTGTAGTTCTCGAAGAACTAGTAACTAAATATAAAGCATTCTTATAGAATTGCTCAAAGTAATATTCTTGAGCATCACTTATATTTTTGAAATAGTTCCTGAAGAACTAATAATCATTAAACATCCTTGAAGGATTGAAATTTGTAATTTTCTTTGGTAGTTGAATTCTTGAAGAATTAGACTTTTGGACCATGAAGTTCATATGATTTATTTGATCTTAATTCAAGTTTGAAAAAAAAAAAACAATATATAGAAGAAAATTTATTCATGCCCCTTGATTATGCTCCTGAAGTAGCAAATTTAAGAAAACAGTTTCAAGAATACCTTGAAAGATTGGTCATATTTGTGACTAAAAAAAATAACAGTGATTGATTGAAATGGTGAAATTGGCTCACATAACAAATCGAACTTATTTCCTAGAAGAGAATGAATACTATTTTCTAACGATAATTCTTGCAATCAAGTGTCACTTGGGTAAAGATATGCTACTTAATTGGTTATAGTGATCATGTATTTTATGAACGAATTTGTTTAAATATGAGCAATGATTAAGTGGAATGATTATCTACCGCTAAATTTCTTTCTATGTTGTTGTTGTGGTATATAAGTGGTTCGTGGTTATCATGATAGCTCGTGAATTATTGAGTTGACGGACAACAATTATCAATAATATTCTCAAGAATTTTTCTCTCCATAGATGATGCTTTCACCATATGAGGTTCTATCTTTCCAAACTCTTATATTAGTTAAATTGTTATGAATTTTCTAATAGTTTAGTTTTGTTGGGAAAAATAAAAGGTTCATGTTTATAAAGGTTTTTATGCAACTAAAAAAAAAAATTGCTTTGAATTGTTATACATAAAATTTGAATTGTTTTATAGGATCTTGTATTTTGAGTGAACTGGTGTGAACCTCATTTTTTTGGATAACTTTGTTAGTAATATTTTCATACGTGCACTAATGTGATGCTAAACGGATTTGATGCTTATATTAAACGTAGTGAAATGAGCACAAGATGTGCTAAATTGATCTGAAATATATTACGTTGAAGTTTAGTGCATGGTCTTTTAAAATAAAGAATATGGGTTATACCACCATTTAATTGTCTTCATGACCATGAGATTAATATATGATAAGGAACATATGTGGTTTTATTTTGAGGATAATGTAAAAAAAAAAAAAAAAAAAAAAAAAAAAAACGAATTATATGCCAAATGATTGCTTCACTTTAGCTGATGCTTGTAGTGTTTAACTTTGTATCTAGAATGTCTCAATTTATTGTCCAAGGTTCAAGAAGAGTTGATGCATATTATCTTATAAATTGTGCTCTTATAAGTTTTAAAGAAATATATTAAATTTTGAAATATATTTGTCAAAATGAATATGATATATTGAAACAAGAAATGAAGAGATGCCAAATATTTCTATATATATATATTATGAAACATGTTTTGGATAAATTAAGTGTAAAGAAAAAGTTATAAACCAGAAGTTTATACTACACTTTTATATATAATAGTGCAATTGAAGCACAAATTATTGTAAACCAAAAGTTTACAGATTATATTGTTGGCAAGACCGGTTGGGTCATCCCGGACTTTCTATGATGCGAAA